>CM066040.1:43012802-43732302 GCA_033557465.1 Ichthyophis bannanicus | reverse complement strand
TTGTTGAGGGTACTTTTTAAGGGCGGGGCAGTTCTGTGGGATGGAGGACAGTTGTAAGGGAGTGGTTTTCAGAGGTAGAGGCAATGTGTGGGTTATGGGCAGTTTATGAGGGGATACAGTTTGGGAATGAGGCAGTTTATGGGGTGGGTGGAACAGCTGACAGGGAACCGTTGGGCCAAGGTGGTGGGCAAACCCCCATTATGGAGGTAGTTTATTCAGGGTGGGGAGGCAGTTGTGAAGGGGTAGGTTTTACGGCGTCAGCAATTTGTGGGATGGTAGTAGAGAGTGCTTTTTTTTAGTGGTAATGGGGTAATTTGCAGGGTGCTGGGTCAGTTGAAGGGGGTGATGGTAGCTTTTGAGGGGGTGTGAGCATTTGCCTGCAAGTGGGGTAATTTTTTTGGGGTGGGCATTTGGCAGGGTTGTGGAAACAGTTTGCACGAGGGTATTTTGTGGGGGTGACAAGACAGTTTGTGGAAGGGTGGGGGGAGTAGGTTAGTAACTTTTTTGGAGTGGGGCCAGTTGATTTGTATGGGGTGGTGCAGCAGGGAGGCTGTGGGGGTAGGTTAGTTGGGGTTTGGGAGAGCGTAAGAGAACCAACCGCAAGAGAGGGCAGTTTGAAAGGAGCAATGTCCCTAGCTTGTCCTGTGTTTTTTTGCTATATGCACGTTTTCTATGTTACGAGGATATCACCACTCCTTCATCCCATAGAAAACAAATGCATTGGAGACTATTTTTTGGGTGAGGGGACCAAGGGAGGGTCTCTTGGAATCTAATCCCTGATCGCAATTTCTGCCCCATTTACAAACCGATTGTGTCCAATCTTACCAGGTTTTTTTGCACCCCACATGCACCAATTTCAATCCTGTTACATTAACTTTTTTAGGATATAGCAGCGTTAGTAAGGTTTCAAATCAACAGCCTAGCTAGTACCCAGGAGCTGTCTGTTTGGAACGTCCCACTGGTACTCCTTGGTGACCTTGGGCAAATCAAACCATATAACCCTTCATTGCCCCCTGCAGAAAGAAAAAGTTCCTGGCAATCTCACTTCTGGTCATACTGGGTGCCAAGAAAAAACCCAGGGGGTTTGCGTGGGTCGCTTTGGAATCGTATTGGACCGTTGATGGCACTAAATTACAAAAAAAAGAAAATTTACCCCCCCACAGATGGACAGGACAACATTCTCAACCCTTATTTGTGTATAATTCTTTCCCCCTTCGATTGGGTGTGCCACCCAAACAGGCAACAAGTGTTATCCTGGTTGTCTACCAGACCAGACAGCGGATGAAGGGATTATACCCCTCTACCAGAAGATGAGGACAGAACAAATGCTGTGCAGCCAGTTTCTCTTCAGTATTTCTTTGTCTCCAGCTGATGGTGGATGGATTTTCTTAAGGAAGAAGAATCTGAAGATTGAGAGAAAAAAATTTATTACTGTATTTCCCATGATATGACACGTGTGTTTGGGGTTTTTTTGCATCTGGAATTAATGGAGTGATTTATCTAATAAATTTATGCAGTGGACCACGCCCTTCAAATGCATATAAATACTCGCAACCTGCACAGAGGACGGTTTTTCCCTTGGACTCTCTGCTCTATGCCTAATGCTTACAAGCAGACCTCTGATCAGCAGACTAGTATGTACTTGGGCTATACTCCCAAATAGCATACCAGACAAATTTCAGTTAGAACATAAATGTTCTTTTTAACCCCACAGAAAATGGTGACATTGAAGGCATGGTCATATTGAAAATCACCCTCCACAATCTGAAGACACTCTATGAAATTCCGAATGCAATCTATCAATTTCTCATACAGTAAAAGGCCCCCCTGGCTTTTGTTAGGAGCATAAACGTTTGACCACATAGCTCCCTTTTGATCATTACATTCTTCCCCTCCTGGTCTTTCTCCACTTCCATGGTCTTAAAAGGAAAGTCTCCTACTATCACAATCCCCATTCCCCCCCCCCCCCTTTCTTCATTATGCCATGGGAGGCTCAACAACTCGCTGTGAATAACTTATGTTGCACCACCTGCTCATCTTTTTGGCCAAGAAGGGTGACCTTGACCCCACTAGCGCCCATAGTTGGTAACAACTCTTCCTTATCGTTCCTCCAGTTCAGTCCTCTACCTCTGGGTTGTCAATCTCCTCCTGCAGCTAGGAGACTGGTATGTCAGAATGATGACATCACTGGATATAGCCTGCTGTACTCCTACTCGCATCCCAGTGTAACCAGTCTCCTTGCAGCAGGAGGACTTGACGAGCCTTAGGGAGAGACTCTCTGGAGGAATAGATATGGAGCCAGGAGGAGATTAGGCTAGCTAAGTGGGTTGAATTTGGTTATTGGCACTGCCTCCTTTGCCCTTTTTAAAAAAAAAAAAAAAAAAAAAAAACCACAGGCTTTCTTGATACCTGCCTGTGCCGGAGTTTTTTTCCTTCTGGAGAGTCTGACTCAGGCCTTCGAGTCCCCTCTTCCCCCCCCCCCCCCCCGGGTGGCCCAGAAGTCTCACCTCCCTGACTTTAAGGGGGTGAGCCCTTCTTTGGTGCTGTGCATCGCCGAGCGGCGGTTTTGCGCTCCGTGGGTGAGCTGCTGTCAGTGCATCGCTCAAGCTACTTTAAGGGCCGGATTGCCAGGCGCTACCAGCGGCGCCTTTGCAGGGGGTGGCAGACCGGACCGGTAAGTGTTTCACCGGTGTCTGGCTGCTCTGTTTGGCCTGGCTGCGCTGCCCCGGGAGCGCTGAGGCGCCACGGTAATTTTGGTGCCCTTTTTCCCGTCGCGGTCGGCTCTCGCGGCAGCCATTTTCTGAGCCGCGTGGCAGTTAATCTCTCGTTTTCAGGTCTGCGCACTGCTGCGTGTTCCTTTCTTTGATTGCTTTGATTTCTTTAATTTCTTTTGATTTCTTTGGTTTGTTTTCAGGTTTTCATTTCTTTCCCTAGGGGTTTCAGCCTCTTCAGTCAGCCCTTCGGCATCGGGGGGGTGGGGGCTGAAGGGGGTTCATTTTTCAGGAACGAGTTCCTTAAAAAAAAACCAAAAAAACCCCCTAAAGATCCAAAGTGACAGGCAGCATTCGCCCAAGCCAGAGCCTGCCTAGTTCCGGGGTCCGACGCTAGCGTGCTCCCCAGGGGCAGTTTGGTTTCTCTACTTATGGCTGCCCGGCCTCAGTGCCTTGTGGGTGGCACTAGGAGGGGCACGGTCGCTGACACTGGTGTGTGTAGGGGCTGTGCTGCACTATCTTCTGCTGTGAAACTTCAAATGGAAGCCCACGAGTCCCCGGAGGCGCAGGATGTGCCAGCAGGGGTGGAGAGTGCTTCACCGCGGATCTCGGCGCAGGAGCCAGGGTCGGAGGAGCTAGCGGGGCCCTCCGGTGAGCCCTTGCCTCCTCAGGCGTCCGGTCTCGGAGGCTTTAGTCCTGAGTTTGTTCTGCTTATGCATCAAGCTTTTTGCCTGCGGCAGCAGGGCAAAAGGCTGCGCTTGGCGTCTCTGGCGTCCCTGCCTCCACAGTTCGTGGCGGAAGGAGTGGTGGGCGCGGATTCGCCAGCGCCGAAGTGGGCAAAACTTACCGACCCATTGGAGGGCACCTGGCTGGAAGCCCAAGATCCGGAATGGGATCCTGAAGAGGGGTCGCAGGACCTGGAAGAAGGTGAGATCCCGGAGCCTGAGGATCAAGCGAAAATCATTCGGGTGTTCCGCAGGGAGGAGATGGCTGCCTTGATTTCGGAGACATTGCAGATGTTGAACCTTGCTCCGCCGCCTGCGGTGGAGGACGATGTGGAGGATCCGGTCATCCAAGCGGTTCGACAGACACAGGTGGTGTTTCCTGTGCACCGGGTGGTCGAGCGGATGATTCAGGACGAATGGGATAAGCCGGAAGCAGGGCTTCGGGGCATTCGGACGCTGACTAGATTATATCCTTTAGCGGATTCGGCTAAAGACAGATTCCGGGCTTCACGGATAGACGCGGTGGTTTCCGCTGTTACGAAAAAGACCACCATTCCGGTTGAAGGGAGTGCGGCTTTGAAGGATGCCCAGGACCGTAAGGTTGACGGTCTGCTAAAGCAGGCGTTTGAAGCGGATTCTATTTCTCTGCAGGCCTCCATCTGCGGAGCTTGGGTGGCCAGAGCGTGTTTGCGCTGGGCCCAGCGGCTGCGCCAATCTTCGCACATCGATCTCGAGGAGGTGAAGGAGCTGGATCGCTTGGAGTCCGGAGCGGCCTACCTTGCGGATGTGCATTACGACTTGATTAGAGTGCTGGCCAACAGCACGGGGTCGGTGGTGGCTGCCCGAAGATCCTTGTGGCTACGTAATTGGGCGGCGGACGGTCCCTCTAAATTCCGTCTCAGCAAGCTTCCATTTAAGGGAGGTTTTTTGTTTGGGGAAGATTTGGATAAGTTGGTGAAGGACCTGGGTGAGTCCAAGGCGGGCCGGTTGCCAGAGGACAAACCGAAACAGGCCAAGTCTGGCCAGGGCGCTCGGGGTCAGTTTTGTGATTTCCGAAAATTTCATTCGCCGCAGCCCGGAGCCTTCCAGAGAGGGCGGTTTTCCTCTAGAGGTCAGGGCTTTCGGGGAGCGACTAGAGGCTTCACTTCCAACCCTGCGTCTACTTCGCGCAAGCCTCAATGAAGCGAGGTGGGTCCCAGCGGAAGAGCCTTCCATCGGCGGACGGCTTCGGGAGTTTCTTTCCGCCTGGACCCACATCACATCAGACCAATGGGTGTTAGAAATCATTCAGCACGGCTACGCACTGGAGCTGGCTCGGCCTGTGCGGGACTCCTTTGTCTTGTCCCCTTGCCGGGGTCCCAAGAAAACGGCAGCGGTTCGCGAAACCTTGGAAAGACTCCTTCGGCTGGGAGCCGTGGTGGAAGTTCCAAGGGCCGATTACGGCATGGGTCGCTACTCCATTTATTTCATGGTGCCCAAGAAGGGCGGGCAATTGCAACCCATACTCGACCTGAAAGGGGTGAACTGGTGCTTACGGGTACCGCACTTTCGAATGGAAACGTTGAGGTCCGTCATAGTGGCAGTGCGGCGCGGGGAATTCTTGACATCTCTAGATCTGTCGGAGGCGTATTTGCACATTCCCATTCGAGAGGCTCACCGACGTTTCCTGCGGTTCGCCCTCCCCTGGGGCCACTATCAGTTTCGGGCGTTGCCGTTCGGCTTGGCGCCGGCGCCGCGGACCTTCACCAAAATTGTGGTGGTAGCGGCGGCGTTGCGCCAAGAGGGAATTCTGGTCCACCCTTATCTAGACGATTGGTTGATACCAGCCAAGTCTGAGGAGGAAAGTCTCCGAGTGACGGGCAGGGTGGTGCAGTTTTTGCAAGAGCTTGGTTGGGTGGTCAACCCGGCCAAGAGCCGCTTGCAGCACTCTCAGGATCTCGAGTACTTGGGAGTCCGGTTCGATACAATCAAGGGGCAAGTGTTTCTGCCGCACCAACGGGCCGAGGGTTTGAGGACCCTGGTGCGGCAGTTCCTATCGGTGTCGGCGCCATTGGCGTGGGATTATCTCCAGGTGCTAGGCATAATGGCGGTGACGTTGGAGGTGGTGCCTTGGGCCAGGTTTCATATGTGGCCTCTCCAGAGAGCACTGCTCCGCCGTTGGTCGCATCAGAACGATTTGTTGAGCAAGCATCTCTCTTGCCCATGCAATGTTCGGTCCCTGCATTGGTGGCTTCGCCACTTGTCGCTAGCGACCGACTTGCCGCTGGAACAGCCGGACTGGCTTCCGTTGCTGACGGATGCCAGTCTGGTAGGCTGGGGAGCCCACTGCGGGAGCCAGTTTGCGCAGGGGCTTTGGACTCCCCTGGAGGCCTCGTGGGCGATAAATCGCTTGGAGCTTCGTGCAGTATTCCGGGCCCTTCAGGTATTCGAGGGCTTGGTGCGCGGGCAGCCCATGCGAGTGCTCTCCGACAACTCGGCGACGGTGGCATACATCAACCGCCAGGGCGGTACCGGGAGTGCCGCGATGGAGGCGGAGGCTGACGAGTTATTTGCGTGGGTAGAGCTTCACTTGTCCGCGATCTCGGCAGCGCACATTGCCGGCAAAGACAATGTCACCGCGGACTTCCTCAGCAGAGTGCACGTGGATGCAGGGGAGTGGGAACTGCATCCCGAGGTTTTCAGACAGATAGTCTGGCGCTGGGGGACTCCGATCATGGATCTCATGGCAACCTTTCAGTCTGCCAAAGTCGGCCGTTTCTTCAGCAGACGGCGGGAACGGATGTCGGAGGGCATCGACGCCTTGCTCAGTCGGGCAGTCTTCTCTATGTATTTCCACCCTGGGTGCTGATAGGCCGGGTGGTTCAGAAGATCGGGGCGCATGCCGGGCAAGTGCTGTTGGTGGCTCCCGATTGGCCGAGGCGTCCTTGGTACGCGGACCTGATTCGTCTCTTGGACAGAGAGCCGTGGCGGCTGCCGGCGAAGTCTGATTTGTTGCTCCAAGGGCCCCTGCTCATGCCGCAGGTGGATCGGTTCTCGCTTATGATCTGGCCATTGAGAGGGCTAAGCTCATGAAGAAAGGTTACTCGTCGGCGGTTGTAGCGACTTTACTTAGGGCGCGTAAGCATTCGACCTCTTTGGCGTATGTGCATGTCTGGCGTATCTTTGAGGATTGGTGTTCGCAGTGTCAGGTTAGGGTGGGCTCGGTTTCGATCCCGTTGATCTTGGAATTTCTACAGAGCGGGTTTGACAAAGGTCTTGCGGCCAGTTCCTTGCGTGTTCAGTTGGCAGACCTTTCCTGTTATCGGGGCAAGGTCAATGGAGTGCCTCTAGGGGCTCATCCTGACATAGGTCGTTTTCTGAAGGCGGTCGCTCGGTTACGCCCGGCGCGCAGGGTTTGTGTTCCGCCGTGGGACCTGAACCTAGTTCTCACAGCGTTAGCCAAGTCCCCCTTTGAGCCCTTGCGTCATGCGTCCGTGAAAGATCTGATGTTGAAGACGGTTTTTCTGGTGGCGATTTGTTCCGCGTGGAGTTTCTGAACTGCAAGCGGTGTCGTGCCGAGAGCCCTGCTTGTCTTTTTCCAGGGAAAAGGTGGTCTTGCGTCCGGTCCCGTCCTTTTTGCCTAAGGTGGTATCTCCCTTTCATTTGAACCAGGCGGTGTGTTTGCCCGTTCTGGGGTCTTTGGGGGGCGGTGACTCGGATCGCCGTCTTCGGCGTCTTGACGTGAAGAGGGCCTTGCGTCAGTATTTAAAGGTCACGGAAGCTTTCCGCAGGTCCGAACGGTTATTTGTTCTGTATGGGGGAGTACGCAAAGGTGAGGCGGCGACTAAGGCGTCCATCGCCCGCTGGCTTAAAGAAGCAATTGCGTCTGCTTATTTGCTTTGAGGTCGTGTTGTGCCTATAGGGCTGAGAGCGCATTCCACCAGGGCACAGGCGGCGTCTTGGGCGGAGCATAGTTTGGTTCCCCCTGGGGACATTTGTCGGGCGGTGACTTGGTCGTCGCTGCATACGTTCAGCAAGCATTACCGACTGGATGTGGCTTCGGCTTCGGATGCTCGTTTCGGTTCGGCGGTTTTATCTGCCGGCTGGAAGGGTCCCTCCCATTAATTACTGCTCTGGTACATCCCAGAGGTAGAGGACTGAACTGGAGGAACGATAAGGAAATGATAATTACACTTACCTGGTAATTGTAGTTCCTTGAGTGACGACAGTTCAGTCCTCCTTCCCGCCCGGATGTGTCGAGGGAGTTCCCGATTGGTGGCAGGCGGCAGATGTTAACAGGTGAGTCTTCATTCCTTCAGTACCTTTGTTTGTTCCTTTCTCAATGGCTGGGCAGGCAGTGAGAAAGCCTTGTCGGAAGGGGTGGTTCATTTGTAGTGTAGATGGGTTTTTTTTGTTTAGCTACTTATTTGTTGCTCCTTTGAGTCTGCTTTGTTATAGTTCACACTGGGATGCGAGTAGGAGTACAGCAGGCTATATCCAGTGATGTCGTCATTCTGACATACTAGTCTCCTAGCTGCAGGAGGAGATTGACAACCCAGAGGTAGAGGACTCAACTGTCGTCACTCAAGGAACTACAATTACCAGTTAAGTGTAATTATCATTTTCCCTCCAGGTATGAGTGATTTAGCTTTTCAACAGTGGGGATATAGGGGGCTTAGTCGTATGGGCCAGTTATTTGACAATGGTGTGTGGCGCCCTTTTGCTGATCTGAGGGAGGAATTTGGCATCTCAGACCATCATGTCTATCAATATGCACAGGTGGCCCATTGGGTGGGAAATCGAGCTGTTAAGCAAGTTGCACGAGACCTGACAGATGTTGAGCGCCTCTGTGAGGACCGTACTAGCACTAAGGGTCTCATTGCTGCCCTGTATATACATTTGCAGACACGACATGCTGGAATTGGCAAGCATAGAGCTCAGTGGATGCAGGAGCTGCATCTTTCATACACTGAGGAGCAATGGGAACAGATTGAGGGTCAACTCTGGAGGAGTTTGGTGGCTGTGAATGCTCGAGAAACTAATTATAAACTACTCTACGGGTGGTACATGACACCAGTGCGAGTAGCACGAGCATTTCCAGGGGTATTGTATTTATGCTGGCGGAACTGTGGCCAGAAAGGCACCTTGGCGCATGTGTGGTGGCTTTGCCCCCCCTATCCAAGTTTTTGGGAGGGGGATACAATATTGTTTGAAACAAATGGCTTGGACATTCCTTGGGATCCGGGTATTTTTCTTTTTGGAAAGAAAGTAACTGGTGGATGACTCCCTCAATTGGCGCTGATTCGTCATTGTTTGAATGCGGCTTGGTTAACCCTGGCAACCGTCTGGAAGCATGCATTGCCTCCGACCTCATGCTGCGGATGTGGGATATATATGCTATGGAATGTGGGGTGGCGTTTGGGAGAATGCGCCTATCCCAGTTTGAACAGGTGTGGGAAGCCTTTGTTTTGAAGTATGGCTCACGATCCACGAGGTCTTTGATAATTTAGCTGAAGACAGTGGATGGACGCCTCCAATTGTTGAAGAGGGTCATCTTTCTTCCTTCCCTGGTGCTGTCTGACTGGCTGGAAAACCCCTATATGATAGACTTGGAAGCAAAGGGTAGATGGATGTGGGAGAGGGGGTGGTGGGGAAGGGACGGGAGGGAGATGGAGAGGGGGGGTTGATGGGTGTAACTGGATAACAAGAAGGTTTAGTGCCTAAAGATAAAAAATATATATATAAGGCTGTGCTGTCGCAATTGTTATGGTTGAGGATCTTGTGTTACCATATGCATGTACTCCGTGTGAGTTTATTTAGCTGCATTTATATCCCGCTTTTCACCGGGTCAAAGCGGTTGGGGGATACATTTTAACATGAGGGGATATGAGACACATACACTAATACTTACAGGGAACATGGGCAATGGAGGGTTAAGTGGCTTGCCCAAGACCACAAGGAGCACCTGTGGGACTAGAAACCCCAGTCCTTCCGGCCCAAGGTTGCTGTCCTCTAGTGGGATTTGAACCACCGACCTTCCGGCCTGTGGTACCTTGCCCCAACCACTAGGCCACTCCTCCCTCCCATACGGATACTGCTTGTTGTAAGTGTTTGAAAGCCTTTAAATAAAAAAGAGAGAGCAGCTTTTAAACTAGATCATAAGGGAGAGCCGACAGTCGCCCAAGAGCGCATGGTTAGGAACAATGTATCCTTGAAGGATACTACCAAAAAAATGAAATTAGGGCACATCAGCAGAGAGGTTCCAATAAAGACAAAAGGAGCCCAAATGCCCTTGTGTACAAAGCAGACAGAGCGTAAAGATTCCAAATTACCCCTGCCTACCGATAACCAGATTAATATGATAAAATACAGTCTCTAAAATACATGTATGCAAATGCTAGAAGTCTAAAAAATAAGATGGGAGAGTTAGAATATATAGCACTAAATGAGAAGTTAGATATGATTTGGTATTTATTTAACAGGTTTTATATACTGCTTTATCATTTCAATTTCAGAGACATGGTGGAAGGAGGACAACCAGTGGGACACTGTGATACCTGGGTACAAACTATATCGTAATGATAGAGCTGATCAAATTGGTGGAGGTGTTGTGCCCTGTTAGAAAGGGCATTGAGTCACAAAGGATAAAAGTTTTGCAGGAAACAAAATTTGCTGTAGAATCTCTATGGATTGAAATTCCATGTAAAAAGTGGAAGGCAATGGCAGTGGGGTTCTACTAGCGACCGCCTGGCCAGAATGAACAGTTGGATGATGAAATGCTCAAAGAAATCAGGGAAGCTAACAAAAGTTACAGAACAGTAATAATAATGGTATTGATTGGGTCAGTGTCATGGCAGGACATGCTAGGAAGATAAAGTTTCTAGATGAAATAAATGACTGCTTCTAGGAGCAGCTGGTTAATGAAGCGAACAGAGGGGAGGCCATTTTGGACTTAGTGGAACACCAGATCTGGTGCAAGAGATAAGGGTGTTGGGGCCACTTGGCAATAATGATCGTAACATGATCGCATGTGATTTAATTAATGGAGGAGGAATGGTAAGGAAATCCACAGTACAACCTTTTAACTTTCAAAAGGGAGAGTGATAAAATGAGGAAAATAGTTAAGAAAAAACTAAAAGGAGCAGTTGCAAAGGTTAAAGACTTACATCAAGCTTGGGTGTTGAAAAATACCATCTTGGAAGCCCAGACTGGCTGTATTCCATGCTTTAAGAAAAGTGGAAGGAAGTCTAAAAAAACCTGCCAGCATGGCTTAAAGGTGAGGTCAGAGAGGCGGCTGTTCCCAAAAAGCATCTTTCAGGAAATGCAAAAAAGAGCCAAATGACAAACGGGAAACAGCACAAGCACTGGCAAGTTAAATGCAAGGCATTGATAAGGCAAGCAAAGAGAGAATTTGAGAAGAAACTTGCTGTGGAAGCAAAAACACATAATAAAATACTTTTTTTCAAGTACATTCGTAGCAAAAAACCTGTGAGAGTCAGCTGGACCAGTAGATGCTAGATGGGTAAGAGGGGACAAGGCTATAGCGGAGAGACTGAATGAATTCTTTGCTTCGGTCTTTACTGAAGAAGATGTAGGGATGTTACCCATGACTTAAGTGGTATTTAAAGGTGATACTGTGGAAGAATTGAAAGAAATATCGATACACCTGGAAGATGTATTGCAACTAGTTGATAAACTGAAGAGTAGCAAATCACCTGGACCGGATGGGTGTTGAAAGAATTGAAATATGATATTGCAGACCTGCGATTAGTAATCTGTGAACTATCATTATAATCTTCTGTAATACATTGGCGATCCTCCAATTTTCAGGTAACACCCATTTTTAAAAAGGGTTTCAGGGATGATCCGGGAAACTACAGACCGGTGAGGCTGATGTCAGTACCGGGAAAAATGGTAGAAACCATCATAAAGAACAAAATTACTCAACATGTAGATAATCATGGCTTAATGTGAGATGGCCAACATGGCTTTAGACAAGGAAGATCTTATCTTACTAATCTGTTATGTTTTTTTGAAGGTGTGAATAAACAGATAGACAAAGGTGAGTCGGTTGATATAGTGTATCTGGACTTTCATAAATGACCTGGAAATGGGAATAACGAGTGAGGTTATCAAATTTGCAGATGACACAAAACTATTTAAAGTTGTTAAAACCCAAGAGGATTGTGGAAAATTGCAAGAGGATCTTGATAAATTGGAAGACTGGGCATCCAATTGGCAGATGAAATTTAATGTGGACAAGTGCAAAGTTATGCACCTAGGAAAGAACAACCCAAACTATGGTTACACGATGCAAGGTTCCACATTGGGAACCACCACCCAGGAAAAAGATTTAGGCGTCATCGTGGATAACATGTTAAAACCCTCTGCCCAGTGTGCAGCGGCGGCCAAGAAAGCAAATAGAATGCTAGGTATCGAAAGGAAAGGAATGGAAAATAAAACAAAGGATATTATAATACCTCTGTATTGTTTCATGGTGCAACCACACCTTGAATATTGTGTGCAATTCTGGTCACCGTATCTTAAAAAAGATATAGCGTTATTAGAAAAGGTACAGAGAAGAGCCACCAAAATGGTTAAGAGGATGGAAGGATATTCCTAAGAAGAGATGCTAAAATGGTTAGGGAAAGGAAAGGTCCATAAACCATTATTAAAAGGGTCCCAGGATATCATTGCTTGACCCGATACAAGCATTGAGGAACCTGTGTCTTTTGGGGAAATTGCTAGGTACTTATGACCTAGATTGACCACTGTTCGAAACAGGATACTGTGCTTTGATGGACCTTGGTCTGACCCAGTATGGCATCTCTTATGTTTTTATGTTCTCTGTGCGTCGAGGAAGGACTCAACGAGACGGGTGTACACCTTTAAGTGGTGATGCTTCTCAACCTGGTGCTCCGAGCTCCAGATCGACCCATTCTCCTGCTCTACCCGGTGGATCCTCCACTCTCTCCTCCATCTATTGAAGGCAGGGTTGAAATCCAGTTCGGTCAGGGTACACCTGAGTGCCATTTCGGCGAACCACCTCCCCGTTGAGGGGAAACCCCTCTCGGGGCAGTCCTTGGTCTCTTGCTTTCGAATCCTCCCATTCTGCCTCTACCGACGGAGTGGGACCTCAGTGTGGTGCTGACGCAGCTTACGTGAGCACCCTTTGAGCCGATGGCGACGTGTTCACTTCGACATCTCTTCTGGAAGGTGATCTTCCTGGTGGCCGTGACGTCGGCTTGTTGAATGAGCGAGCTTCCGGCTCTCATGGCTAAGGCTCCATATACTAGGTTCTATGGGAACAGGGTCGTTCTCTGCACCCATCTCAAGTTCCTACCGAAGGTGGTCTCAGACTTTCATCTCAATCAGGAGATAGTTTCGCCGACCACCTTCCTGGGACCGCATGCCAACCAAGCTTTGGCAGTGTTACATATCCTCGACTGCAAGCGGGTTCATCGCAAGTTCGATTGGCTCTTTGTCGCCTATGACCTCAATCGCCTGGGGTAGGCAGTCACCAAACGCACCATTTCCATCTGGGTAGCGGACTGCATTGCCTTTGACCAAGCAAAGGCGGGCACCCCACTGGATCGATGGATCACCGTGCACGGCCTCAGAGCTGAGGTGGCTTTGGTGGCTTCTCTGTGCTCAGTGCCTCTAACGGACATCTGCTGGGCTGCAACCTGATCTTCAGCGAACACTTTTGCTGTACACTACTGCCTGGAGAGGGAGTCCCTCCAGGACAGTGCCTTCAGCCAGGCTGTTCTCCGTAATCTGTTTGGGGGTATAAGGAACTCCTGCTCTCTGACAGCTACCGAGAGCTTTGCCCCGGGGACCTGAAGACTTGGGCTCCTTTTGAGCATCGACTTCTGCTCATAGCCTCGCGGAGGCATTTTGAGTTACAGGTTCGGTAGCCTGTAGCTGGGGAGTCCCATAAGTGAGGACTGACTTCCTGCTTGTTCCTGGAGACAGCATAGTTACTCACGTGTAACAGGTGTTCTCCAGGGACAGCAGGAATCGGTCCTCACTACCCTGCCACCTCCCCTGAAGAGTTGATATTTTTTGTCCTTGCCATCTGCTTTGTAGGGCTCTAGCTAGGGGACCTGACTGAGCAAGATGGCACCTCTGGGTGGGAAGAGGCAGCAATCCCAAAGGCTTTTTTTTTTAAAGCTGGGGAATTGCTCCGTGTAGGCTCTGTCGGTACTGACGTCACCCATATGTGAGGACTGATTCCTGCTGTCCCTGGAGAACACCTGTTACAAGTGAGTAACTACGCTTTACCTGCTAATTTTCTTTCCATTAGGACCTACAGTCTCCTGGGTTTTTCCCTTTTCCAGCAGATGTAGACTGAGTATTCTAGTTTTTGTTCGTGTCATACTATAAAGAAGTGAGCACTCCTCCTACCAAGTCAGTATTCCAATGTCAAAGCATAACTTAAGAACCCAACAACCAAAACATTACAAAAACGTACACACTACCTCTTAAATATTCTATGGTGACATAGTACAGCCCAATAATACCAAACCCCCAGAACAAATCCTTTGGCTTGGAACCAACCTCTGTGCTTCAAAATGGAGGATAACTCATGGTCTTCTATATGCTAACTATCTGAACCTGGCTTGCCTCCATAGTGAAAATGGGTGGACTGTAGGTCCTAATGGAAAGTAAATTAGCAGTTACGTCTGATTTCATCTTCCATGACATCCCTACAGTCCAGTCTGGACTCCTGGGTTGTACTGAGCAGTATTCAAACTTGGGCAGGACCAGCAAGCCCAGCCTCCAACACCTGAGCGCCATACCACGCATCTGCATGTGTCTGCAAATTCATCTTATAATGGCAGATGAAGGTAGGCAACGACACCCAAGTAGCTGCCCTGCAAATATCCACCAGAGGAACCAGAGCACCCTCTGCCCAAGATGCAGCCTGTGCCCTGGTGGAGTGCACCCAAAGCCCCATGGACACCTGGTTGCCCTTCAGAAGGTTTGCTGACATGATCACCTTTAACCACTTGGAAATGGAGGCCTTCGAGGCTGCCTCCCCTCTGTGAGGGCCTCCAAACAGAATGAACAACTGATCTGACTTATGGAAGGGCTCCATGGACTTCAAATAGCATCACAGGACCCTCTGTGCATCCAGGGTACAGATCTGCCGATCCTCACCCCTTAGTGAAGAGTGGTAGAACCACAGTTTGGTTGAGATGAAAAAGAGAAACCACCTTAGGCAAAAAAGATGACCATTCGCAAAATCACTCTGTCCTTTTGACAAGAATCAGATAGGGCTCCCTACAAGGTCACGTTTGCAGCTCCGAAATCCTCCGAGCCGAACAAATGGCCACCAGAAAAAACACCTTCAAAGTAAGGTCTTTCAGGGAAGCCACTGTTGCCAGAGGCTCAAATGGCACTCCCACCAGTGGCCCCAGCACCCGCAGCAAATCCCAGGGCGTACGCAGAGCCTCAAAGGCGGTCAAAAAAGCTTGACCGCTTGAAGAAACAAAGCATATCCAGATGAGCTGCCAAAGAAACACCCAGCATTCTGCCGCGATAACATGCCAGAGCTGCAGTCTAAACCCAAAGGGAGTTCAAGGCTAGTCCCTTGTTAAAGCCATCCTACAGGAAGGCCAAAACATCTGGGATGGAAGCCTGAAATGGGGCATCATTGTCTTTCCTCACACCAGGTCTTGAAGATCTTCCAGATGCACACATGGGTTAAGGAAGGAGCCCATCGCCTCGCTTTCAGCAAGGTGGCAATCACTGGCGCCAAATAACCACAACGGCTCAAGGACATCCTCTCGAGAGCAAAGATGTAAGCAAGAATCGATTAACCTGAGGCATCAGGATAGGACCCTGCAACAGCAGGTCAGGCCTCGCTGGCAGCCGCCACAGTCCGTCCACCACCAGCCTCGCAAGGTCCACAAACTACTGATGCCTAGGCCAGTCCAGAGCTATGAGAATCACTAGACCTCTGTGGCTCTTGAGGTGCTGCACTAGACATCCTATGAGAGGCCACAGCAGGAAGGCAAACAGCAGGCCATCTGTTGGCCAAGGTTTTGCCATTGCCTCAAGTCCTTCGGACATGTGCTCCTTGCGCATGTTGAAGAACCTTCAGATCTTGGCATGTTCCGCTGACGCCATCGGGTCCAATACCAGCCTTCCCCAGCGTTGTCAACTGACGGAACACTATGTCACCCAAATATCACTCCCACGGGTCCAACTGATGTCTGCTCAGAAAGTCGGCCTGCAGGTTTTCCTTGCCTGCCACATGAGCTGCTGACAACTGCACAAGATTGCCCTGCTTTTTCAGTGGGTGGAGATCATTCTCCTCCAATAGACTAGTGCTGCCTTGTACCTCCCTGATGGTTGATGTAAGCTACTGTGGAGGCACTGCCTCATGCTGGATCAATGGAAGAAACTCCACTAAGGCTAATCGCACTACCCGCATCTCCAGACAGTTGATGGACCACTGTGCCTGATCCGTTGACCAGCTGCCTTGCACGGTCCATGTCATGCAATGTGCCCCCCAGCCAGAGAGACTGGCATCTGTTGTTACCACGGTCCATTTCGGTAGCTCCAGCGGCATACTGTTGGTGAGGGTGACTGGAGACAAGGCTGCTGTGTACTTCCAAAGGACACAGAAGCTGGCTAGAGAGTGCCGCTAGGGAGACCAACATGAGAGCAGTGACCTCTGCAGGGGACATAATGTGAGCTCTCGCCCACAGCACCAGGTCCAGAGTTGATGCCATGGACCCCAGCACCTGTAGGTAGGACCATACTGATTGCATCTACTACCTCAAGAATTGTTGAATCTGACGCTAAAGCTTCAAGTACTGCTCTTCTTGCAGAAGACCAACCCCTGAGCCATGTCAAAATGAGCACCCAGGTATATGAGATTCTGAGAAGGCGACTCTTCGCCACATTTATCACCCAGCCCAGGCTCCGGAGAAGGGCAAAGACCTGTTGAGTGGCTTCTATGCTCTCTGTGACTTTGCTCAAACAAGCCAATCGAGATAGGAGTGTACCAGGACTCCCTGGATCTGCAGCCAGGCTGCCACATGACCATTATCTTGGTGAGGGTACGTAGCACCGTGGCAAGGCCAAATGGAAGGGCCTGGAAATGAAAATGCCTCGTAGGAAGTGCTGATGTTCCACCCTGATGGGCACGTGCAGGTAGGCCTCTGTGAAGTCCAAAGAGGTGAAAAACCTCATCCTGGCACATTGCCACAATCACGGACTGCAAGATCTCCATTCGAAAATGAGGGATGCGCAAGGCTTGATTGATTGTGCTTTCATTCGAGAATGGACTGAAAAAAACCCTCTTTCTTGGGTACCACAAAGTAAATGGAATAGCACCCCTGACCAATCTGGTACTGAGGTAACCACCTGAAGTTGAATCAACATGTAAAGTGTGTCAATCACCTCTTGTGCTTTTATGGGCACCCTGCATGGCATCATGAGGAAGACATCCGCAAGAGGAGACAAACTCCAGAGTGTAGCCCCCATGAATAACCTCCAGGACCCAACAGTCTGAGGTAAAGTGGACCTAGGCTGTGTAAAACTGCCACAGGTGACTGCTGATCGGCAAAGGTTGTGCCTAGGTCCCCTTCATCTCATTGGGGCTTACTTGCCATAGCCCCTGATCCCAGCAAAGGAGCCTCGTCCAGATCCCCTGCCTCCTCGAAAGGAATTTCCCTTTACCTGAGTAGGCATGCTTCTGATGAGGTGTGAATCATGCTGCTCAATCTATGGAAATCTTGAGATCGTCTGCTGCCGGTGACACTTGCTGGGGCTTAGGCTTGACTTCTGGAAATTCAGCGGGTTTGGACTCCCCCAGGTCCTTAACCAACTTCTCCAGAGCTTCCCCGAAGAGAAGCTTGCCTCGAAAGGGCAGCATACTGTGGCGCTGCTTCGATGACACATCCGCCGACCAACTCCGCAACCAAATTAAGCACTGGGCGGCAAACACCACTGCCATGCCCTTCGCTGATGCGCAAAGCAAATCATAAAATGGATCTGCCAAGTAAGCAATCCCTGAGTCTAGCCGTGCTGACTCAGGTAGGACTGCCATGATGCCCAACTCTGCTCCCATCAAGGCCTGAATCCATTGCATACATTGCAACATAGGCTCTGCAGACCGAGGCCTGTAAGGCCAACGCATTGACCTCAAAGATTTGCTTTAGCAGCATCTCTAACTTTTTTTCTCCTGGGGATCCTTTAGTGCTTTACCCCCTTCCAACGGAATGGTGGTTCACTTAGTGACTTCTTACACTAGGGAATCTACTTTCGGGAGTTGGCACCACTCCCTTTCGGTGGTGGGATTAGGATAGAGGTGCTACATGGCCCTAGCATTGTGCAACCCCGCCTCTGGGGATTCCCACTCCAAATCAATCATCTGCTTCAGAGCCCAATGAATTGGAAAGGCAGTTTCCAACGGGCGGATCCCTTGAAGCAAGGGATTCTCCAAAAGGGAGATCAACCGGTGGTGCATCCACAGAAAGGTGTAGTGCTGCAAATGAATCCAAAATTGGCGAACCTAACTCTTCTCTCTGGAAGACTCTAACAATACTGGGATCTTCCCCTGGGGCCTTCTTTGATCCCAGAGACTCTTCAGAAGCCTGATCTTCCTCTGGGTCTGTCAACCTACCTAATTGCTAGGGCCATCATTGAGGTCCTTAAGGCTTGCAAACCAGGCAGCTGTTCTTTGTTTTGCCCAGACTGACTGAAGCCAGTCTCTCTCAACTGCATCAGGCCCTGTTCAGTACAGTAAGCCTGATGCAACACAAGGACAAAATCTGGCGCAAATGGCTCTGGCGCCGGCCCTTTTTCTGCTTACTGCTGTAGGAGAGGCCTCTGCTCAGTCTGCCACTGCACTGTCGGGACCCTCGAAGAGGGGGTAATATGGCCACCAGGGACTCTGACAAGATGGGCACGGTTCCCACCAAAGGAGCAGGAGCTGCGGCCATTGAAGAAACCACTGCAACACCCCCTACAGGCTGCAAGCTCTGCGGAGAAGCTCCCTCTGAGGCCAGCGACGCTCTCAAAGAATTTATGGCTTCGTGGTCCTTGGCCTCACAGGCCTGGCACAGATAGACAATGGAAAGGTGGCTGCACTTGCACCTGCAGCCCACACACACTACTTTACCGGCCAGTATCAGGAGGCGGGAAGTACTAAACCCAGCTCAGCGTGACAAACAGCTGCCCAAAAAACCCAAATCGCAGACTAGGGATAACCCTGCGACTCCCAGCAGCTGAGGAAATAAAACAACTCACTGAAGGCAAAATCCAGCCATTTCACCAAGCGGCAGCAAGCCAGACTACCTCTAACTCACTCAAGGACACAGATGTGTTGAGTGTAGGTCTGAAGGGGAAATGGAGAGCAGATGATCAAGCCCCTTACACCTCCCAGGGCTCTACCACCGACCAAACAGCCTTTGTCCCCTGGGGCAGACCCAATCATCACAGAAGCTACCTTTTAATAACCTGCCCAGCTTCCTGCTACCAACTAGGAAACAAACACCTCTTTGGTGCCAGAATAGCAGCCCCCTCTTACTAAAGGACTCTTCCTATAATTCATTTCCTTGTGGGGTTTTTTTCTCCTTCTTAGCCCAAGGATCTATAATATAGGCTATGCTATGAAGGGTTCTGTCCTATCTGCTGGAGACTAGGATACTGGCTTGTTGGGAGGAGTGTTTTCTCCTTATAGTATGACATCACCAAACGCTAGAATGCTCACTCTACATCTGTTGGAAAAGGGACATAACCCAGGAGCCTAGACTGGACAGTAGAGATGTCATGGAAGTAGCATTTCATTTTACGAGTTCTGATTAAATGGCAGCTTTATTAAAAAAAAAAAAAAAAAACACAGCAAAAATGTCATATGATTTATTATTAGCATTGGTATAGTGCTATTTAGGCACTCTACCCTGGGTTGTGTAGTTTTTAAGAATACAATAAAATAGCTCCATCATACCTTTCCTCCCTCCTCAACTCACCTGAAAACACAAGAACCACAAGGAATTGTTTTGTAAATACATATGTAATACCTACTCTCATCCGAAATACCAATCAATCTGCTAGCACCAGAACCTTCACTTATATTGCCCCTGTTCTCTGGAATGCTCTTCCAGACTATTTAAGAAAAATAAAAGATCTCCAAATGTTCTGCAAGAAACTCAAGACACACCGGTTTATCGACTATTACAGTAATTCTACTGATATTCCACAAGCTCAGATAACCTAGCTACATGCCCCTACCTATGTTAACTCATAGATAATGGAAAACCCAATTTATCCCTAACCATTGTACAGAGTTGTTAGCAATTAAAAAGTTATTGAGTTGAATCCTTGTTTCAAGAGTGGAGGAGTAGCCTAGTGGTTAGAACACTGGCTTGGTAACCAAGCAACCAGGGTTCGATTCCCACTAGCACTCCTTGTGGCCTTGGGCAAGTCACTTAACCCTCCATTGCCTCGGAAGAAAGGCCTGGCAATCTACTTCCGGTGACACTGCCAAGAAAACCCAGGAGCTTCTGGCTCGCCAGGAGTCAGGACTGACTTGAAGGCACACATTGCATTGTTTCAATGTAAAGTTCATTGTTTGCTGTAATCTGCCCCTGATCACTGGAAGGAGTGTTTTATATAAAAACTTGTAAATAAATAAATAAAAATATACAGCACTTTACTAATCCACATAAGTAGAAAGTGTCTCCTTTTTGAAGCACACAATCTAATAAGACAGACTGATGAGAAACAGACATGATGTGACCTTTAATGTTAAAGCAGTGAGGTCAATTGCATAGAGTAAGGCCTAAAGAGAGTCCCTCTTGGGAGCCACTTGTGAGTACAGACAGGAGGTAGTATAATGGGTGGAGTCGAGCAGTGGAAAAAAAAACTAATCTATCCAATTACAGTATATTAATCAATAAGAAAATAGTATTTTCTATGGGCAGGCTACAGTATATAAGAAAGCAGAAAAATAGGGTGGATGTGATAATATACACAGCAGAAGAGATTTTCAGTAGCAGCAGCCAGCACACTTAAAGCAGGTGGTCATCACCACTTTAAATTCACTCTGGATATTCTGTGCTGGGGCCAAATCTGGTCAGTGGTTTTATTCAGTCATTGGCTGGATTGCAAAACTGGCTAAAGTTAGGACAGCAGCTGAATATCACTGCTGCCCTGTAAACCCACGATGTTGCCCTGGGAACACCCCAATGCTAAGTGCTAGTGTTGGGGCATTTAGTGGTCCAAACCAGGGATATTCAGTGGCTTGAACCTGGTTAGTGCCGCTGAATATCCCAGTGAACAGCATTTATGTGGTTTGCAGGTCTGCAGACTGTAAATGCCTTTGGCTATCCTGCCACCCCGCCCCTCCCCCAGCAGATCTATACCGCCTATGAATTTTTAAAAAAAATAGTACTGTACTTGTTTATAAAATTACTTCCTTCATACATTTGGTTGTCCCAGGTATTGCACAGACAACGTTTACCACCGTTTTACACAGAGGGAGAATAATTTTATAGGAGGGTTTTGAGATGTTAGATGTTAAGAGCAAATAACCACATGTGCACGGTTAATAAGATATTTAATATAATATTTATTGATACATCACCAAACCTGACATCTAAGACCTTTTCTCTTCAGCTGGGAAAGCCCCTTCAGTGAGGACTGGAGCTCAGTTTGGGATTCTTCACGCTCGTCAACAGAGATGGGCTCTCAGCCAGATGTGGGTTTTCCGACCACCTTTATACACCAACAAGTGAGTTATAGCCAGCACAACTCATCACTTAGTATTTCCTTATAAGGGAACTTACAACCTCCCCCCCCCCCCCCCACACACACACACACCTCTGGCATCCCACCCTCTTGTACAAGTCTGGGCATGCAACCCAACACATACAAGATTGGTCAAAGTTCAGTATCTCTGGCTGACTCAGCAAATCTTCTATTCCTTAGCGTCCCTCTAGTCCAGTCCCGGAACTGTGGGCCTGGTTTTCCCACAAAAGTTCCTCAAATATCACCAATATTTCCAATTGCCTGGGCACATGGGAGTCGTGCACCAGAAAATAAAAAGAACTCAGATCACAATTATTTGTCAGTAAAAATAACTCTTTTATTTGGCATAAGCAAAAGCTGTAAGCACAGTTACACAAGTGTCTATCTGAGGGATCTGAGTACAGGCAGCGTTCCCTATCTCCACAGTGATGAGACAGAGAAGGCCGCCCTGAGCTCTGTAATTGCATCCTTATATACTCTATACCCTCTGTAGCAACTCATACACAAGAGTTTTTGTTCCGTGTGCAAAAGTTGCTATACTGTCTGTAAAAGGTTGTAGGGCCTGTAGAGGCCTCCTTCCTTTGGGACAAAGGAGGGCCGTGTGCAAAAAGTCTGCAGAGGCCTCTTTCCTTTGGGATCCACCCTTATTAGCATATTAATGGCTTTTATTCTTGCTAGTGTTGAGTCATTCTGGCTGCACCCTGCCATTCCTTTTGTTTCATTAATCACTGTAGCTTTCAGCACTGTAGTCTTCAGGGCTTATGAATACTTTGTATCACCAGCTTTGTTTGGCCTGTTTAACTTGTCCAGGCTTGCCCAACTTGCTCAGGCCTGTTCAATCTGTTCAGGCCTGACTTAGCTTTTCTTAGCCGGGTCCATTTTCTGTGCACTTCTGTTCAGAGTATGGTTCCCTGGCTTTACTCTTGTGCTGGGCTCTGGGTACTCATTTTCTTAGCCCACGTGTTTTTTTCGTGCCATCATGATGTATTACAGCCTCAGGCAAGGATGTAGCCATACTAGACATACCTATCAGCCAATTTCCCTTCATTCTCCAATTTTTCTTTTTCTTTTCTTGTGAATGGGGTAAAGGTAATCCCACTAAGGGCAATGAACAGCAACCATTTGAGACAGAGGGGTCATCAAAAGGCAGCTTCTGGTACTGTTCCCTAGATACAATGTACATGGTTTTAGTGTTCTGCAATATCATTCTTTTACAGCAGGCAAGCAAGATGGATAATACACAACAGGCAATAATTCCAAAACAAGCTATAGTTAAAAGCGTAATAAAGAAGGCTTTAAGACCTCCTCCTAAACTAGCAAACCATGACGTAATACTTCCCCAAATATTATCAAGCTGAAGCCCCCCCCTTAAAATCATCAATATGTAATTCTGAGAGATGCTTTATCTTGCTCATTGCATCTAGCACAAATACCGTATGGTTAGCGATGACAGTACAGCAATTAGTGGCATTAATAAAAGTACAAGTTCCGCCTTCAGCAGCGAGGAGCAAATCAAGAGCCTGTCTATTCTGCAAAGTCATTTGGTTATTTTGTTCTAAGGATTCAGCTAAGCGAGATATGGATTCAGTAACAGCTTTCATCTGAATATGTAATAAGCATTGCAAACGGCGGATGGACATACCTAGTTCAGCAGTAAGAGCAGGGGTAGCAAAGGGAATCCAAGCAGTAGCACTAAGGGCATCTAAACGAGTTTTAGTCATAGGATAAGTGGAATTGATGTATTCGAATGAGGCCTGAATGGCATCATCCTCTGCAACAGAGGAGTCCCAAGGATTTGAGTTGGCTGACAGACTGCGCTACAATCTGTGCAGAGGGGAGTGGGCAGCAGGGTGATGGGTAACATTAAGGGGTATCAAGACAGAAAAAGGAGAAACTTTGACCAAAGCACAGGGTAATAGGGAGAGGTTGACTACCTGAAACAGAGTTTCCCCCACACAACCAATAATGGCCCCCCACAGCAAAGAGGTTTGTGGCAGGTGTCCATATGCGGTTCATATTATGCCCATCAAACCACTTAACAGGAGAATTACCCGAATAGATGACTTAAGATCCCTCCTTAAATTGGACATCGGGAGATAGCATGAAGTAAATGGAGATTCATTCTGGGAACCCGTTGTCAGCACAGCTGAACCATCGTGGTAAATGGGACCAACCCCCACATACCAGCGGAAGTCAGATCCATTAAGCACTAGTGGGCTCTCCGTAATATTTCTCCAATCATTTAGCATCTTGGAAAGGTCCATATTACCGGTTTGATTATACCATTTTATCGTGACTGAATTACTAGCAAAATGAAAAGACCCATTAACCACATTATACGACAGGTTACACCTGTGTGAAAAAGCAACGGATGCATTTGTTATCAAACATAGATCAAATACTATATTTGGGTCAGCATATACACGCAAAGGGTCATGTGTCCTATTCATCATATGCCACGTTTGGGAACAATTAAAAACTTCATAACAACTGGCAGAAAAATTATTATTGTCTACACAAGCAAGTTGTCCTGCATACTCATTTAAGGGAACCTTTGAAACATGTACCGGAGCATATGATACACCCTTTGGCAGAGGAGTACAGATAATGCAGTCTGAAATGTTCATCAGGGAAACAATGTGTAATACTGATTGCTTCCATGTGTTCAGAGAGCCTTCAGGTAAAATCCGGGGTACTCGAGATATCGCCTGGTTAGTCTGGTTCTGTCCTAAGAGGAACAAAGCGAACTGTCCATCTGGGTGTAGACACTCAATAAGAAGGACGATAATGACTGAGATTCCCAAAAGGATACACAAGGGTGCCCATGGGGCAGGGTTGGTAGTGATCATCCTTGGCACTTATGATGCAGGGGTGTAAGGAGAACACGTTAGTCTTGTAAGGGGAAGGAAGTTGGTTAATCAGATGAGACAGGTGGAGCTGCTTTTAGATGGCTGCCATGTATCCAAGTGTCAGTATCATTAAGTCTGGCAGCAAAAGGGGAAGCAGCAGTGACAATGTGGGGTCCTGAAAAAGTAGGGCAGTCCCAGGATGCACGAACACAATTTCTTTTATAGACAGTAGTCCCTACAGGAAAACAAGGTAACAAGGATGGACTGGATACAGACTGTGTGACTGCTACACGATCAGCAATTTCTTGGAGTGCAATCCGGAGTCCTGCAAGGTAAGAGGAGAGACTATCATGAATCGGAACCAGAGACTGTGGTAAACTAGTTGTGCGCATGCGCCGGCCAGTGGCCATTTCATGAGGTGTCAGATGTAACCTTTTGATTGGGCTGTTGCGCAACTGAAACAGACACATTGGCAATGCTTGTAGCCAGGTCATGTGATCAGAAGCACAAATCTTTCTGAGTTGAGTTTTCAAAATGCCATTGCATCGTTCAACAAGACCATTAGAAGTAGGCTTATACACAGAAACATGTTTCCACTGAACAGGAAGATGTTGAATGAGTGCAGACACAAGAGCATTGCGAAAGTGAGAACCATTGTCAGAATATATGACTTTAGGGATGCCAAATCGGGGTGGTATTTGTGTTTGCAGAATCTCTACTACTTCTGCAGTCTCTTTGTTGCAGGGGAAAGCCTCAATCCACCGAGACCAAGGGCAAACCCACACCAAAAGGTAGCGTTTCTGGGCACATCTATGAATCATGTCAGTGAAATCCACATACCAGGACTCAAAAGGACCACTCAGAACCGGAAGGTGGCCTTTGCCCATGACTTTTCCCCCTGGCTGGGAGTTCAGAATACACACGGGACACTTAGCCACTAATTCCTGAATGCGATTTTTCATGTGCGGACACCAGAAGGTGTCCTCCAACATCCCATGAATATGTGCAGCACTAGAATGGTAGACATGTATGAGAGTTATTAAACGTTTCAGCGCTACAAAACAGATACAAAGTTTCCCGGATGGGTGTACCCATATGTTGTTAGTTTGAGAACAACCTAATCTCTCCCAGCTCCCTATCTCATAAGCAACTGCATCCTTCTGATAGTCAGTTAGGTCAGGTACCAGATAAGTCTTTGATCTGGTGACAGGTAATATTAGGGAGGTAGTGCTGGTTACTACTTTTGCCAGCTGATCCGCCAGGGCATTGCCCATTTGGCGAAAGGAGTCCCCTTGTGTGTGTCCAGGGACCCATTCTCAGCATAAAAATAAATTGTTGAGTTTACGTTTCTCTAGGCACTCATAAATTTGATGTATCTCATCAAGATGTGAGATGGTGTTGGCTGAGGAGGTAATGAAACCTCTCTGTGACCATTTGTGATGGAATACAGTCAGTACTCGTGCTGCATAATGGGAGTCAGTGAATAGGATAATGTTCTGTTCTTCCTGATGTAGTAAGACTGCCAGGATTGCACAGAGTTCAGCACCTTGGGCGCTATAAATGCTTGGTAATTGATATTGCAGTACATCCAGAAGGTCACCAGAGGGGGAGATATCTGCACTGCACTGAAACCAGAGCACAGTGATGTCTCAGAACCATAAGTGAACCAAACAGCTGAGTTTGAAGGCATTTCATGGAATGGCAAAATATTATCTGCGAAAGCAAATGTGGGGACCTTGTCCCCTTCCTCACCATCAGTAACAGAAACTAAGTTCTGTAAGTAGCCAAAGGGGTGACTTGCAGGAAATGGCTTGATGAGGATATGACTTCGTAACAGAGCAGCACAGACCTGGTGCACTCGATGTGGAGTAAAGTGGAGAGTATTACTGCATAATAATGCCTCTACACCTCCGGAGCAATACACAGTGAGTCTCAAGGGATGGAAAGTGTTATAGGTTTTCCGGACTGCTTCACTGATGGCCACTAAACCTTTTTCAATGTCAGGCAGAACTATTTCTGTAACAGAAAAAGATCCTGACAAATAAGACACAATTTTACCATCATCCTGGTAAACTACAGCTGCCCATGTGTGACACCCGTGGAAACTTATCAGGAACATTTCTTTTGAGTAGTCAGGGAGGCATAAACTTGGTGTGCTGGACACATCGGACAGGAGTGACTGAAGCAGTGCCTGATCAGGACCTGACAAATTAATAGCAGTGGACCCTTTAACACCTCCTTTCAAATATTTGCGAAAGGGATGTGTGCGCTGACTATGACCGGGGACCCAATTTCTGCAGAAGTTTATCATGCCAAGCAGAGATCGCAATTTCTTAACAGTGGTGGGCATCTGTAATTGCAAGCAGTGTTGTTTAGTTTTCTCTGTCAGAAACAGCGTCCCGTCTCCTACTAAAAAACCCAGAAAAGTGACTTCGGTTTGGCATATCTGTGCCTTGTCCATGTTAATCTGGTAACCACTTTCCAAAAGATAACAAACAAGTTTATCTGTGAGGGCCAAATTTGTTGCAGCCTCAGCTGTGGAAAGCAGTAAGTCATCTACATACTGTAACAGAGACGCATTGCTGGGCAGTTCTGCTCTGAATGATTGTAAATCAGCAACTAATGCCTGAGAGAATATGGAGGGACTTTCCACGTACCCCTGGGGTAACCTGGTCCACTGGTAATGTTGACCCTCATAGGTAAAAGCCAGGAACAGCCTGGATGCGGGTTCCACAACAATCCCAAAAAAAGCATGGGAAAGGTCCAGAACAGTGTGATATTTGTACAGAGTAGTCGTTGTCAGCAATGTGGCAGGGTTTGAAACTACTGGAAACTGGGGTTCAATGACATTGTTGAGTGATCGTAAATCATGAACTATTCGCCACTTCCCATTAGGCTTTTTTACAGGGAACAGTGGGGTGTTGTATGGGGAGTTACTAAGTTCAATGATTCTGTGCTGCAACAGTTCCTGAATCTCCTGGCGAGATCCCTGCAGGGCCTCTGGTTGGAGAGGATACTGCGGAATCTTTGGTTGTTTACAGCCAGGTTTAATGTGAATGGTAACAGGCTGATGTGATTTAACCCGTCCATAGGGGCTGAGGAGCAGTGACCGTTCAGGGCCTTTCTCTCCCAGCGGACCATAGGTGAATTCAACCTGTAATTTCACCAATAAGTCCCGTCCCATCAAATTTACTGGACAATGTGGGGCAAACAAAAAAGAATGAGAAATCTGTTGATCTCCTACTCTCAAACAAACAGGTGAGGTCATGTAAGATGTAAGGGGTCTACCATCAAAACCAGTGGTAGTCATTTTCTTTTTTACTAAGTAGGCATCCCTGTGGTAAAGCAGTTAATACAGAGGAAGTGGCCCCAGTATCAAGTAACATTTCTGTGGGCTCATCATTAAGATGTACTGTGATCAGAGGTTCCTGATATGTGAGCCTCGCCTGCAAGATAAAGATTCCCAGTCATTGTTGAGGTGGGTGTCCAGAATCCCGGGGAGGTGTCCACAAGGGAAAACGTCTCCTGCCGTAGTTTTCTGGTCTGCATTGGGCATGACATGAATGCTGAAAATGACCATAACCACCACAGTTCCAGCACTGTGGTGCGGGAGTATGGTTATTGTGCTGGTAAGAGGGGCCTCTGCGTTGTGGCTGGGAATAACGGGGTAGTTGGGCTCCGTTATAGTAGATGCGTTCCTTATGTCTATCCCACACCTCATCACGGGGGTCTGGAACATTGTCCTCATAAGGATCCAGATATTCCATGTCATCAATTTTCTCCTGCTGTTCTTTGATTTTCTGTTTTAGTTGTCTAATAAGTTCATCATTAGATTTATTAGGATGTGTTTTGATTGTGGGTTGGGGATCTTTAGTTTCTTGTAAACCTTTAAGTTGAAGGTTTAACAAGCGCGCTTGAGCCTGCTTCAAATCCTTCTCAGGTTTCAAAGTGTCCTCCTCTAGGGGACCGAATATAATGCAAAATATGGGCCTGTTTTGGCAATGGCTCGGACTCTAAGGCTACTACAGATTTCAATTTTGCAGTCACGAGTGGGGGTAATGTGTTACACAGGGTCTGGAAAAACATGGATCCCATGCAAACATCGTATGGTACCCCCATGTGTGCTTCCCATAAGTCTTGAAATCGTGCAAGATATGCACTAATGTCCTACCTATTTGGAATCTCATAGTGGTGAGAGGAGTCAAACTGCGTTGAGTAGGGTACATCTCCCTAAGGGCTTCCCAAATACGAGGACGATACTCATTAAAAGAAGCACCGTCATAAGTGTTAACTGTAACCTTCACCTGGTCTAAGTCGGCAGTGGCAAACACTTGATTTGTCGCACTGTTCCCCAGAATTTAGGCCAATAAAGCTTTGATATCTCCCAAAGCTAAATTATATCCGGCCGTAATTCTTTCAAATTTTTGAATCCATGTCCCTCCCCCTCTACTGAGAGGAGGTAGACTACTAGCTATGTTAGCCATATCAGTGAAATTCCATGGTATATATTTAGATCTTCCTTCATTTGTGTGGATTACTGGAAACAGGAGCTGTTAAAGTCCTGGTTCTCATACTTCTCCCAAACCCTAAGACCTGCTTCCATATAAGTCTGGTCCCATTTGGGATCACCGGATCCACCTCGAATGCATAATCTAGCTGTATTCAGGTGAGCCGTATCTAGTGACCCATCAGGCGGCCACTGTACCATTTGGGGCTGGTTCGCCTTTGTCCATCTATACATATTAGAGGACCACAGGTACACATAGTAGCCATTTCCCCCTTCCTGTTCTGTTATGAACGAAAGTATGTCAGGGGCATGGTTTTGGACCACACAGGGCCGATTGTCCTGATTATCATCTGTCCTAGGCTTATCATGTATTTTGCTGTTATTTTTCTTCTGATTACGTGTATTAGGTCTATCCTGCTTAGGGCCCTTTTTGCCTGGGTTGCCTTGACAATCCTGACCATCTTGGCCATCATTATCCTCCCCATCATCACTGTCCTGTAACCCGGGGTCATCTGGATTCGGCATCCCCGTCTCAGGCTCAGTGAGTTGTGAGGGAACTTCCTTCCCAGTCCCACTGAGCTGTTGCAGTGCTTTCTGCTTATGCTCATGGAAGGATTGTTTTTCAGCTATTAAATCCTCCTCTGCTTTCTTTAATGCAGCCTCATGCTTAGCATATCCCTTGGGGTCGAAAGCTGGGGTTTTTGATTCTTCTAGATGAACCTGACCAGAAACCTTAATCCAGGTTCCACTTTCCTCATTAGAGGTGTCTTTTAAAGCTTCAATTATTTCTTGGTCCGAGATCGTGGGATCGTGAACCAATTTTCCTGGGGTGGATTTGGGAAGTGATGAATAGAGGGGCCGTGAGGACTCCTGTTTAACCTTAGGGGTCACTACAGGATCGGAGTAACCAATGGCTGCCATAGTTTTACTTTCGGCTGCCCAATAAGGAGGTGGAGATGCAGGGGCAGATGGCAGGGGCTCTGGGCCGGCCTGCATCCACAAAGAAATATGTCGCAAATGTTCCAATTGGGCTTTGCCACATTTTTTAAATAAAATATGATCTCTAATTCTGGTCAAAATGAGCGGATCGAACGACCCTCCTGCTGGCCAAGCAAGTGAGGGTGTTTTCTTGGTCCATTTTTCCCATTGTTTAGAACAATTTTTTATTGAGGCTTCCAGTAGGGGGTTCTGTTTAACAAGGCTATGGGGTTAGAACTGGACTCTGTCCCTTTTTTAATACCTAATCCCTTCTTGGATTTATTTTTGAACATTTTCTAGACTGTCCCTTTCCCTGCAATCAGTAGACCTGGTGTTTTTCACTGTTTGGGGACACACGGGCGATTTGTTAATAACTTCACTTTTTACTGATAGAGTATCAAACCTCTTTATCTACAGAGGTGTGAAATTAGAAATCCAGGACTCATACAGACATGCAATCCTTGCGCTTCGTCCAAACCCAGCCAATCCCCTCGCGGGGGTATGGAAACGTGGATAGGGACACACACCCGCTTCGTACCAATGTACGTACAGTCTCAAGCATACACCAATCAATCCTGGAGTTTTAAAGACCTAATGTCTGTGCAAACTTTCAAACTTTCTTTCCCTAATATTACAACTAAACACAGAGACACTCTAACAATTTTCTACACAACAAAACAACATTAGTTACATAAAATACATATGCATATGTGTAAATTTCGTACTCACCCACCAATCAGATAGGGTAAGTCTTCTGTCCGTGTTTGTAGGCAGGTAATGCAGCAATACTCACCACTGGAGGGTGTCCACAGAGCTCTCTTCGTCCCTCAGGACGGTATTCTCTTCTCCTGAACCCGGCAGGAGGAATCCTCATCTTCTGGACCGGCAGAAGAAATCCTCATCTTTTGAACCAGCAAAAGGAATCCTCATCCTCTATTAGGATGGTATCCACATCTCCTGTTTTTTGCACAATTTAAAACAGGAGGTATCCTCTCTGACAAAAATGCAGGCAAGCCAAAACTGCAGTCAGAGGAATCCTTGGGCAATTTAGAAAAAAATTTAGGAGTTCTAAAACTCAGGAGACCGGGTTTCAGGCACCAATTGTGGCCTGGTTTTCCCACAAAAGTTCCTCAAATATCACCAATATTTCCAATTGCCTGGGCACATGGGAGTCATGCACCAGAAAATAAAAAACTCAGATCACAATTATTTGTCAGTAAAAATAACTCTTTTATTTGGCATAAGCAAAAGCTGTAAGCACAGATACACAAGTGTCTATCTGAGGGATCTGAGTACAGGCAGCGTTCCCTATCTCCACAGTGATGAGACAGAGAAGGCCGCCCTGAGCTCTGTAATTGCTTCCTTATATACTCTATACCCTCTGTAGCAACTCATACACAAGAGTTTTGTTCCGTGTGCAAAAGTTGCTATACTGTCTGTAAAAGGTTGTAGGGCCTGTAGAGGCCTCCTTCCTTTGGGACAAAGGAGGGCCGTGTGCAAAAAGTCTGCAGAGGCCTCTTTCCTTTGGGACAAAGGAGGGCCATGTGCAAAAAGTCTGCAGAGGCCTCTTTCCTTTGGGACAAAGGAGGGCCATGTGCAAAAAGTTTGCAGAGGCCTCTTTCCTTTGGGATCCACCCTTATTAGCATATTAATGGCTTTTATTCTTGCTAGTGTTGAGTCATTCTGGCTACACCCTGCCATTCCTCTTGTTTCATTAATCACTGTAGCTTTCAGCACTGTAGTCTTCAGGGCTTATGAATACTTTGTATCACCAGCTTTGTTTGGCCTGTTTAACTTGTCCAGACTTGCTCAGGCCTGTTCAATCTGTTCAGGCCTGACTTAGCTTTTCTTAGCCGGGTCCATTTTCTGTGCACTTCTGTTCAGAGTATGGTTCCCTGGCTTTACTCTTGTTGTGCTGGGCTCTGGGTACTCATTTTCTTAGCCCACGTGTTTTTTTTCGTGCCATCATGATGTATTACAGCCTCAGGCAAGGATGTAGCCATACTAGACATACCTATCAGCCAATTTCCTTTCATTATAGAGTTGTCAACCTCCTCCAGCAGCCTTGGAGACTGAAATACATCATCGCTTTGCTGGCACCAGTATAAGTAGGCAAGGACCACCCCCTCTCACCAGTACTTTCAGTCTCCAAGCAGCTTGGAGGTTCTGAGCCCAGGGCTGGGCTCAGTGAGAACAAATAAGCAGAGCTTGTTGAAATTTACTCCTTTTAGTTTATTTTCCCTGTTTGATTTGGTTACTTCGTTTTCTTTTATGTCAGATCTGCTGCTGCTGTAAGGGTTCCTGTGTCTGTGGACCTTTATTTTTTGTTTCTAAAGGATCAGGGAGTTCTTCCCCCTCCCTCTCTGCATTGCCCCAGCGTCTAAACGAGCACAGGGGAGACAGTGCTGATCCGTGGCCTCCCTGCTCCCGAACCCGCATTGAAGGGGTGAGGAGCAGGTGGAAGGCGGTCAGTTGCAGCAGCAGCGATACAGGGGCTGAAAAGCCTGAGAAGGTTGTGCCCAGATCAATCGGAGCTGAAGCCTTTAAAAAGGCTGTGCTCCGGTGTCCTGTTGGCTCCTTTCCCTCACTCCCCTCCCCCTCCCCTTTTCCCCCGGGATCGGCGGCGGTGGTAAGTACCCACGCAGATCTGCTTTGGGGAGCTGATTTAAAATGGGAGGGGAGGCTTCGCGGCGGCTCCCGGGGTTGCAGGGTGCTCGGGGCCTTGCCGCGGGGGGGGTGAGAGAGTGCTTTTTTGAGCGGGAATGCTGGCAGTGGCCATTTTGAGGGCCGCGTTTTCACCGCAGGATTTATTTGTTTTGGTAGACAGCCTTGCTCCTGGGCTCCCTTGGGGGGAGCAGATAAGGAGCATTTAGTGTGCAAATTCTAGTCTGATTTTGATTTTTGCCTTTAATTTACTTTAACTTTATTTTGATTCAGTTGCCTTTGATTAATTGGCAACCGGGGATTAGTTCCTTTGGTTAGGAGCAAATATCCTTATTTACAGTGGTTTTAAATTTGAGCCGGCCTCTTTAAGTTTGTAGCAGCTCTCACCTTCCCTCCTCAATTATTTTTTGCTTGATGCAGGCCTTTGCTGGTCCCTTGACTACGGGAGAAAGCTCCGGGACCCGTACATCCACACTGCAGCTGTGTGAGACGGAGCCTCTCCGTTGCTGCGCGATTTAATTTACACGGTGGAACCGGCTGAGCGATCCTCTCGGAGCACTTTAAGGTGGTAGGAGCTGGCAGGGTGGCTTTCTGCCCTGCAGGTAAGGCCTTCGGTCTGCTGAGGCCTCCTTTTTTGGGGCCCTTTTCTTTCTGGGTGTTTGGACCACATGGTGGGAGTTGCAGTGAGAGGCCTGTGTGAGGAAGACGACAAGCTGAATAGCTAGTTTTTTGGGCCTAGTGTTTTAGACCTCTTTATTTTTGAGTTTGTTCTTAGTTTATAGGACAGCAGTTGTGGCATTGATTCCACATGTTCTTTCCCTTCTAATCATGTCTCTGAGGAGCATCTGTTAAGTCCCAGGATGTTAGGCAAATTGCCAGTTTTAGGTTCCAGAGCAGGTGTTTGTAAGGGTCAGACTGGAAATGGGCCTTTGTGTATTCTATACTGACAGTTGCCCAGAGGCCTGTCTTTCACAGGGACAGGTTTAGGAATCCTTAGGATATACAGAAGTATATAGCAGTTACCTGTCAATCAAGGAGTGCCTGGGCTAAGGTCTATGGCCACCAGAGGGCAGCGGATGCACTCAATGGGGCCTTTCTCTGTCTGTGTATGCAGCAGTTGATTGCTTATTCTCTGTAATGCTGCAGCTCCTGTTTATATAACCAAGATTGCAGCTCTTAAATTCTGTATGGTTTGTTGGTCTCTGTTGTCCTAACAGCCACAGCTACTCATGACTCACATGTGGTATTCAGGGCCCCCATCCCTGGGGGTGGGGGGTGGTAAAATAAGAAATTGTGTTACTCCTTAGGATCACACAGGTAGCCACCTCTTTGCAAGGTGCCTGGGTGTTTCCTAGCTTAAGGGGGGATCACTTATCGTGTCCTTCTCATCTATTTCTAGAGCAGGATTTCAAAAGGAACAAGAAACTCTCTAGTGAGAGAGAGCCTTGTTCATTTTGAGCGACCACGGTTGATTTATTCGGGGGCTTTTGGTGCCCTGAACCCCACGAGCTGGACGCTATTTGTTTACTTCCAGGAGTTCTGCTCTTTATTTCGCTCTTCAGCTCCCTGGCAGACGTAGCAGGCTGGCAGGGGGGGGGGAGCAACGCCTCCGGCAACGGTGAATCCCTCAGGATAAGGGGGGAAGGAAAGCAAGGTGCAGTGGGACCTGGTAGCTTTTTCAAGGCTATAACAGCAGTTCGGGTAATTTTAGCTGAACTGCTTTGATTTCATTGGAGGTGGCCGGAGCTTGATTTTTGGAGTCCTATACACCCTTTCCCGGCTGTGCCCAAAACTCTCGGGATCCCAACTTCTGACTACATATTCCTCTCCAATGGTAGTTAGTAAGTGAACATGGCAGATGGAAAATCACTATTAGAACAGAGTGCATAGGATGGGTGCATTTTCCTGAAATGTGCAAAAATAAAATAAAATACAATACAATACATAAATAAATTAACCCAGCTGCAGAGTATGGATTACACTTTTTCAGTAGGCCTTCAAAGGTTGTTAAAAAAATAAAAATAAAAAAAGGGGGCCTAGCTATGTTGGTTTACAAGAATTTCCTTCCGCTGTCCATAGCAGGTCCTATAAGGCGTTAGTCGGTTGCTATGGCAGGGTAATATTTGAGGATAGCTGTTGTGATATAGCGCTATGATCCGCTGTGCACATATTCAAGTCAAAAGGAATTATGGTGGTAGCTCTCTTGGACAGTTCTAAAAGGTGCTTGGCTGAGTGCCTTGGCCAGGCCCCAGGTGTGGAATGCTCTGCCATACGCATTATGTTCTGAGAGGGATTTTATAGTTCTGTGGTTTCTTGATGGACAATATTCCCGTTTAGTTTGGCTTTGTCCGATTTATAAGGTTTGGTGGTAGATTTGTAATGTCTTCATTTTGGCTATATGTGGTTCCTTTTCCTTCTGTAAAAGGCGGCTCAGCGAGAGGTCGCTGAATAGGACTCTGGCCTTTGAGGCTATTTTGGCTCCAGTACGGAGAGTATCTGCTAGTGTTCAGCGCCTGTCTTACTGGGGGCCAGAAGCGCGCAGCCCGGCTCGTTCTCTCACAGCACTAGCAGCAGCTCAGATTCTGGAAGGCATACATCATATGCTGTGTTTGCGGGATGGCTTGCACGCTGCTTGGCGTCAGCCTGGGAGCTCCATCGGCTCGTATTAGCTTCCTTTGTCCAATCCTTCTGCAGAGCTCCGCAAAAGTTTCAGGCGGTCGCAGGAACGCTCCAGCTGCTGCTTCAACTTAAAGCGGTGGTGCCGGTGCCGGTGCCGGCAGCCCAATACGGTTGATACTCCCTCTACTTTGTGGTTCCAAAGAAGGAAGGCTCGTTTCGCCCGATTCTGAATTTTCAGAGGGTGAATCGGTGTCTGCCCAAAGAATTCTCCTGGAGCATTCCTTCCATCCCGAAAGAAACCGTAGTGACACACATGATAAGTTCGATCAGCTACTGGCAGGACACAATGCACTCTTGCATGCTTTTTGCTTCATGGGTCTATAAGTGTAGTCTTTACCAGGTGGTATAATGGGAACTTCGCTGCGGGTTCTCAGCTTCTTCTTTGCTGACTCAATTGCCACTGTGGAATGGGAAAGCTATATTTTCTAACACCAGGGGCTAGTTGACCTTAAAAAGGAAAAAAAAAAAAAGGGAATGTCCAGCTTGGTGCAGGCAGATGGAATGGGGCGTTCCTCTAGCGGCAAGGCTGTGGATTTCTATGCCTGTCATAGGGAGTTCTTTCTGCTGCATTGTGTTGGCGCGGAAATAGCTTCTCCACATCGGCTGAAGGAATTTTTGGTTAAGAGATGTCTTTGTACAAAAAAACCCCCAAAAAACACAACGTATTCAGCTGTCCTGAATTGGCCTGTTCTTGATTGACATTTTGAGACTAGGCAGGCGCAGGCCTCGGTACTACGTTTGTGGGTGCACACCTTGCACTTCCAGGAGGTGTGGACTCACTGTCTGGAAGAGAGCCCTAGCGATCTTCTTTAGCGCGCGATAGGAGCGAAGGTGGTTCACTGAATCGATCGTTGGGGGCACTGCTCTGTCCTTGCAGGCTCCCATTGGGGGTGTCTGGGGAACGAGAGCATGCTGCCGGTGGTCGCAGTATTTACGGCAGTCTACTCTCCTGGAACAGGAAAGGTTCAGGGAGTTGACGTGACTAGAGTCTGATTTGCCTTATGTGGCAAAGGTGTGATTTGAGTGCTGGCGGAAGTGCAGGGTCAGCCTCTCGGGGCCCACGTGGATGTCCGCCGGTTTTGGAGGGCGGTGTTGCTCATGCGGCCGCCTCGGCGTTGTGCTGTTCCTCCGTAGGATTTGAATTTGGTGTTGGAAGCCTTGCTGGCTCCTCCGTTTGAGCCGTTGTCCACTGCTTCGCTAACAGATCTCACATTGAAGACAGTTTTCTTGGTGGCGATTTGTTCGGCTAGGAGGATCTCGGAGCTACAGGCCTTGTCTTGTAGGGAGCCCTATCTCTCTTTTACCGACCACAAGGTGGTTCCCCGTACCATTCCGGCGTTCTTATCCAAGGTGGTGTCCGCTTTTCATGTTAACCAAGTGGTCTCTCTTCCGGTGTTCTCCGACCGCGATGGGGCTGGATCTGGGGGTCAGTTGCGGCTGTTGGACGCCCGCAGGGTTCTCAAGAAGTATCTCTCCCGGACGGCGTCCTTTAGGCGGTCGGATCGACTTTTTGTGGCGTTCGGGGGACCGCGTAAGGGAGAAGCGGCGGCGAAGTCGTCTATTTCCCGCTGGTATTGCATCGGCGTACATCTTGAAAGGCAAGGTGGTTCCGCAGAGTCTTCGGGCTCATTCCACTCGGGCGCAGGCGACGTCTTGGGCAGAGTTCAGTCTGGTCCCAGTGGGCGACATCTGTAGGGCGGCGACTTGGTCATCCTTGCATTCCTTTGCCAAGCAATACCGCTTGGATGTTTTGTCCGCGGAGGATGGGCGTTTCGGCTCAGCGGTGCTTCAGGCTGAACTTGCTTGTCCCTCCCGTTGATGTTCACTGCTCTGTTACATCCTCTATGGTTCCGGGACTGGACTAGAGGGACGCTAAGGAAGGGTAAATTAGACTTATCTGCTAATTGTTGTTCCTTGCGGAACTCTAGTCCAGTCCCGGATCCCTCCCTTGGTTTGAAGAGTTGCCAGCCTGATTGTTTCGGCTCCCGCGGGTGCTCTGCGTTGTCTTTGCTCCCGGGTGGCGCGGGATGAAGCCATTGGAGGGACCCTCTTGCGTAGCGCTCTTGCCTGTCCATCCTCTTAGGAGGTGGTGTGGTACGGCGCTTCTGTGTTGTCAGACGATATTCTTATTCAGACACAGTCGATGAATGCAATTAATTTGTTAAAGAAACAAATAGGAATAAAAAATACAATAATAATAATGAAAAATAAAAAATAATTACTTGAAGTGGAACATGAAATATTCTGTTCCGTATATATATATATATATATATATATATATATATATATATATATATATATATATATATATATATATATATATATATATATATATTGCTATGTTGAATGTATTCTGGCTAATTCTCCTTATTTGTTGTTCTGCTTAGTGTGCTTTGTCAATAGGTACTGGTGGGAGGGGGCGGTCCTTGCCTACTTATACTGGTGCCAGCAAAGCGATGATGTATTTTAGTCTCCAAGGCTGCTGGAGGAGGTTGACAACTCTATGGTTCCGGGACTGGACTAGAGTTCCGCAAGGAACAACAATTAGCAGGTAAGTCTAATTTACCCTTCTTATTTGATTCCACCTATGGTTCAACAGGGATGTAGTACATAAGCATTGACCAATTTACCCTTATAGCTTGCTTGAAAAAACAATAAGAAAGAATACAGCTCCATAAGGTAAGACCAATTCATACAGTTACTTCTATCAACATGGGATGAAATGTAGCAGATAACATAGCAGAAGCTGAAGAGGACCATCCAGTAAAAATATCTTACCAATGATGTTCAGTGGATGACCGTATGCATCATCTGCAAATCTGATAACCTCACTCATTCCCTTTTCCAGGTCATTTATGAATATGTCAAAAAGCCCTGATAAGCCGCAAAGGATCAGATGTGCCTTTCGCTGCTGCTGATACCCAAAGAGGCCTGCCAAGGCTGGGATTGGGCAGCAGGAAAACCCCAGGTGCCACTCACCTGTTCCGGTGTCTGTCTGGAAATGTCAGGGGGGGGCTTATTCTAACTTGGCAGCCCTGGACATACAGGGCCGAGACCGGAATTGTCACTGTATGTCTGCGGTTGAGATCACGCTTCCGGTCCACCCTTGTTCTGCTTCTGGCCTGCCCCCGTTGATAGGGAATAGACTTCTGGCATTTAGCAGGGGATATACATCCAAACTGGATGTATATCCTGCTAAAATTGGCACAAAATTACCTCCATAATCACCGGAGTGGCAAGACACTCACATAACTCCTACATTGGCTCCCAGTTATTACACAAAATACAAAGCATTAATGATAATCTTAAAAATAATACACAAGCTATCACCACCCATCCTGCAACTGATGATCATGAGGAATCCAGAGAACAGAACAAGAACCACTTCAAAAATCAACACACTGGCCATCCTCATAAGCAATATGAAAGCAGCAAACATGTAAGACAGCACCATCCTTTTACACGCTGTCACTATGGAATGAGTTGCCCGATACTATAAAGAGCCATAAAGGACCTCTCAGATTACAGGAAAACAAAAAAAATCTTTCCTCTTCATGGAGTACTATGAACCCACTTAAGAAACATTACAATCCTCATTGTACTGTTAGCATATCTCCTACACTTCCCAATCTCCGCCCTCTCAATAGATCCCCTATTTTCTTCAATAACAATGTCATCATAATCTGGGAATACTTAGGGGGAGTAGTGTGCAATATTTTGTTTTGCACCAAATTTGTTAGTCGTGCATCATCGACTTCATGTGCAGCACCCATTCCTATAGCTAATATCATTGTTTCTTCTCTCAACCTCTGTATCCCCTTCTGATATTATCAGGCCATTCCGAATCAGTAATGTATTTAGCATTACATGCTTGTACTACTAAGTTTAACAAACTTGTTTGAGTTACTCTGCCCTGCTAGGTTAACGCCTGCAGCCCAATCCCAAATAAATTGCCTAATGATACTATCTTTAGAAAGATGTCCTCAGTATGCAAGTTGATGGATGTAGCCTCACTGTCCACCACTCAGAAGACCCAGGTTATCAAAGGTTCATTTAGTCTTTGCCAATATCTTTTTAACAAGTCATTTATTTCCTACATACTAGAATTTCTGTAAGTTCTTGGTTAGCTAAATCTTGCTGCTTGTCCATAACAGGATTTCCCTGTGCATCAAATATCGCTTGCCCTTGCGCATCTATTGTCAGTCTCCTCATATAGGGTTTTTTTTGTTCTTTGCTTTTCTGAGGGGGACGTATCCCAAAATATCTCCATCCCATCTCCAGGTTCCAATCTACCCCTGCCTTAGCAATCACAGCATACACTTTGCGTTTATTTACATGCACATGCTGTTTCCTATACTTGTATTGGGCAACCTGCACCGCTGCCCTTTCACTACCTGCTGGTATGTCAGCTTTATCCAACAACTTGTTCTGATACCATAATATTGTGAATTCAGAATTTTAAAACCTTGTCGCTTTTCTTTTTCTGCAATATCATTTATCGATTTTTCCTTAAATAAAACCTATTTCTTATATACTGTCAGCAAACACCACCCTCGCTGGGCTTTGCCTCTGGCTTCTTTGCTTTAGAATGCTTGCGGTAGATCCCACTCCCTAACAACCGAGGGGGGGTGCACAATCGCCAACTCCCTCTGTCCAGTCTTCCTTCAACCCTCCATCATTAGCCCAGTCCCATGCTAAAGCAATAAACTGAACATTTTTCCATCCCAGGATTACATATTCTTTTAGACAAAACCTTTTTTTATTTTTAGAGCTCTTTTCCTCAGCTGCAGAACTAGCTGAGACAGTTTCTCTCTTTAATTTGCTCTTGAATATAATATCCTGCTCACAGTGCCAGAAATCTGTACAGGAGGAGCGGAGGGAAAGAACCACAGCCCACACAAGGATAGTCCACAAAAAACCTTTATTGGCGTGCCAGAAATGTCATAGGTCCATTTAGATATTAAATTAAGAGCAAATAATCACACATGCACTAACCAGTTAATAAGATATTTAATATAGCATTAAGCTATTTAATATATTTATTTATTGCTGTATCGCCAAACTAGACATCATCTCAGTCTTTATATCTTCAGCTGGGAAAGCCCCTTCAGTGAGGTCTGGATCTCAATTTGGGATACTTCATGCTAGTCAGTGGAGGTGAATCATAGTCAGCTGGCACAACTCATTACTTAGCATTTCCATATAAGGGAACTTACAGAAATCCTTCACACCTCTGGCATCATGCCCTCTTGTACAAGTCTTGGCATGCAGCCCAGCACACACAAGATTGGTTAAAGTTCAGTATCTCTGGCTGATTCAGCAAATCTTCCATTCTTATTACAGGTGCTTTTGTTGCACCCATTTTAGAGGCAACATATGCATCTACTGTATGTGCCTTTATAAGATTTAATGCTGAAAAAACACAGGTTCATGTGTCTAAACTTAAAAACGGGGGCATGGTTCAGTATAGGGGATGAAGTTCTGTACACAAAAGAGCAGGAATGTAGGACTAAACTATATCTTTTTAAACACTTAACCATTTGTGTTTGGGGTTTATTTCCTGTCTTTTTTTATTGTATAATGGTTTGCTGTTACCTATGATGATTGTAAACCACATTGCTGCTAACCCAAAAGGCAGTAGATAAAGAAACCTAGGATTTTAAGGTGGTTAAAGAGGTACAATAGGTAAGGGGGATGGCTAAAGCCAGAAGGAGCCTTATGTGCATATGAAGACAAATGACCAGCAGAAAAAGGAGGCGATAGTACCTCTAAATCTCTGGTGAGATTGCATTGGAACAACATGTGCCATTCTGTGGCTTTCACTTTCAAAAAGATATGAACTAGATGGCTATTAAAATGGTTAGCGGTCTGTGACAGAAAAAATAGGACAGATTTAAAACTACTAAACAAGCCATGGAGGAGAAGCAGGAAAGGGGAAAGAGATAATGTTGTTAAGTGCCATTGAATCGGTGTCGACTCCTGGCGACCCTCTGGATAGTTGACCTAAACTTAGAAACATAGAAACATGATGACAGAAAAAGACCACATGGCCTATCTAGTTTGTCCTTCCATAACAACAACTACAACAGTCCACTTTTTACCTTTAGAGGTCCTCTGTGTTGGTCCCATGCTTTTTTGAATTCAGTTACTGTCCTCATCTCTACCACCTCCACTGGGAGACTATTCCATGGATCCACTACTCTTTCCGTAAAGAAATATTTCCGCATATCACTCCTGAATCTATCTCCCTTCACCCTCATCCCATGTCCCCTCGTAGCAGAACTTGCTTTCAATTGAAAGAGGCTCTCTCCTGAACATTTAGGCACGGAGGTATTTAAACATCTCAATCATATCACCTCTATCCCGCCTTTCCTCTAAGGTGTACATATTAAGATCCTTAAGTCTGTCCTCATATGCTTTATAATGAAGCCCACTAAACATTTTAGTAGCCACCCTCTGCATCGACTCCATCCTATTCACATCCTTTTGAAGGTAGGGTCTCCAGAATTGCACACCATACTCCAAATGAGGTCGCACCAAAGACTTATACAGAGGCATTATCACCTCCTTTTTTCTGCTAGCCATTCCTCTCCGTATGCACCCAAGCATCCTTCTAGCTTTTGCCGTCGCCTTTTCTACCTGTTTAGCTACTTTAAGATCATCAGACACAACCACGCCTAGGTCCCGCTCTTCTTTAGTGGACAAAAGTACTTCACCCCCTATACTGTATTGCTCCCTTGGATTGCTGCAGCCAAATGCATGACCTTACATTTTTTAACATTAAATCCCAGCTGCCAAAATTCTAGACCATTCTTCAAGCTTAGCTAGATCCCTCCTCATGTTATCTACACCTTCCTGGGTGTCTACTCTATTGCAGATTTTGGTATCATCCGCAAAGAGGCAAACCTTACCCGACAGCCCTTCCGCTATATCACTAACAAAGATGTTAAAAAGAATCGGACCAAGGACAGATCCTTGGGGCACACCACTGGTAACATCCTTCTCCTCAGAGTGAGCTCCATTTACTTGTACTCTTTGTCGCCTCCCACCCAACCAATTTCTAACCCAAGCAGTAACTTTAGGGTCCATCCCTAGGGTTCTCAGTTTGTTTATAAGTCGCCTGTGAGGAACAGTGTCAAAGGCTTTACTGAAATCTAAATACACCACATCTAGAGCTCTCCCTCGGTCCAACTCCCTGGTCACCTAGTCAAAGAAATCAATCAGATTTGTCTGACAAGACCTGCCTCTGGTGAATCTATGCTGCCTCGGATCCTGTAATCCGCTGGACTCCAGAAACCTCACTATTTTCTCTTTCAGCAGCGTTTCCAATAATTTACTCACCACCGAAGTTAAACTAACCGGCCTGTAGTTTTCAACCACATCCTTACTTCCGCTTTTGTGTAAAGGCACCACATGAGCCCCTCTCCAGTCCTTTGGCACCACTCCCGACTCCAACGAGGCATTGAAAAGGTCAGTCAGTGGAGTTGCTAGAACGTCCCAAAGTTCCCTCAGTATTCTAGAGTGTATCCCATGCGGTCCCATCGCTTTGTCTACTTTAAGTTGAGCTAGTTTCTCACGAACAGTCTTCTGAAAATTGTTCAAGATGTCCCTCGCTTCTGTTCTTATTTGTGGGTGTTTTCTGAGGTCCTGCTCCTGGTTTTTCATCTGTGAACACAGAACAAAAATATTTGTTAAGCAATTCCGCTTTATCCTTATCAGCTTCTACATATTCCCCCCCTGCACCCTTGAGTCTGACAATACCACTTTTGCCCTTCCTCTTCTCACTAATATATCTGAAAAATGTCTTATACCCCCATTTTATTGCATTGGCTATTTCCTCCTCCTTTTGAATCTTTGCCTTCTTGACTACTTTGCTAGCTTCTCTAAGTTTTTCCAAATACAGATGCCTGTCTTCCTCTCTCTGTGATCTCTTGTATTTCATGAAGGCCTCCCTCTTTTTCTTCACTTTTTCAGCTACTTCCTTCGAAAACCATAGCGGTCTCCTTTTCCTTTTGCCTTTATTTACCATTTTAACAAAAAGGTTGGTTGCCCTTAAAATACCCCCTTTCAGTTTTGCCCACTGCTTTTCTACATCCCCCAGCTGTTCCCATCCCACTAACGACTCCCTGAGGTATTGGCCCATCTTCGCAAAGTTAGTCTTCCTAAAGTCTAAGATCCTCACCTTGGAATGGATTCTAACAGCCCTAGTCCTAATACTGAACCACACCATCTGGTGATCACTGGATGCAAAATGATCTCCCACTACAACATCAGAAACACTTTCACCATTGGTAAGCACCAAGTCCAGTATGGCCCCTTCACGTGTGGGGTCTGTTACCAATTGCCTGAATAGTTCTCCATGTAGAGAATCCAGGATCTCCTTACTTCTAGATGATACTGCAGCAGGAATGTGCCAATCAACATCTGGCATATTGAAATCTCCTATCAGTAGCACTTCCCCTTTCCTAGCAATGCTGCGTATGTCTTCAATTAACTCTGTCCACCTCTTCCTCATGTGAGGGAGGTCTGTATATCACACCAATGCAAATAGATTTCTCTTTCCCTCTTTCTAGTTTAACCCACAATGCCTCCTCTCTCCCTTTTAAGCTCTGTAATTCCAAAGCTTTAATAGTAGTTTTTACATATAGTGCCACTCCTCCTCCCCTTCTTCCTACCCTGTCCTTTCTGAATAAAGTATAGCCAGGTATAGTTACATCCCAGTCATGGTTTTCTGTGAACCATGTTTCTGTAACTGCCACTAAATCCAAGTCAGCCACTCCCACCAAAGCTTCAACTTCAGGGATCTTATTTCCCATGCTACGGGCATTAATACACACTGCTTTCCATATGTTACCCCTGTTACCCATTTCCATAAAGGTATTTAATGTATCACCTACCTGGGGGCTTTCTTCACCCATCCCCAAGGAATCTAGTTTAAAGCCTTCTTCAGTAGATTAGCCAGTCTACTACCGAAGATGCGTTGACCTTTCTTGGACAGATGGATGCCATCTCTGCTCTGCAACCCTTGGAACAGCATCCCATGGTCTAGGAAACCAAAACGCTCTCAATGACACCATCCACGCAGCCATCCATTCATCTCCAGGATGCGAGCCTCTCTACCTTGGCCTTTACCCTGAACAGGGAGGATTGAAGAGAACACCACCTGTGCACCTAACTGCTTCACCCTCTGTCCCAGAGCCATGAAGTCCCTTTTGATACATTCCGAGGTATACCTGGCAGTATCATTTGTTCCAACATGGATTAGCAACATTGGGTAATAGTCAGTGGGCTTGATGAGTCAAGGCAAACTCTCCGTAACATCTTGGATTTTGGCACCAGGCAGACAGCATACCTCTCTGGATATCAAGTCTGGTCGGCAGATGGACGCCTCAGTACCCCTCAGAAGAGAGTCTCCAACCACCACTACCCTTCGTTTCCTTCTGGTCACTGATTCTGCAACTTTGGGGTACTTGAACTCTGGTTCTTCCCTTTCCAGGGATGCTTTCACCTCCTCCACTTCCAGGGCTGCATAATGGTTCTTCAATTCAAGGGCTGGAGAAGTTGGATTGGTGATTTTGCAGGCCCTGGTGACTTGTGTCCAACCATCGACATTCTGTTGGCACCCATCTTCTCCTGTGCTGGAGAGCTTGGTTGCTGCAAGAAGCATCTCATCAATGTACTTCTCACTGTCTTGAATGCTCCTCAGCCTCGCCACCCACCTCTCTGAGTTCCTCCACTTGTTTCCTCAGAGCTTCAGCATGCAGGCACCTTGCACATGGAACTGGTCCTTCAACTGGCATTAGGACCTCTGTCTGGACCGAGGCAGAAGCTGTAACGGGGGCAACAGCTTTAGTAATACGATTTTTCCCAGCCATTGTTCTGTTCGTGGAGCTTAGGTATCTGTTAAAGCAAAAGAGAGAGATCTACCAAGTACCAGCCGGTTTCGCAGCTGTCCTTTCAGAGAAAAAGCAGTTAAATCTCTTTAATTATATTCAAAATGTGCTGGTCCAATTCTCTGTGATTTGTTAAAGGGGGAGGTGCCCTATAAAGCAAGACTGCTCACTAGGGGTGGGTGGGAGTCGGGGTGGGTAGGGAGGGAACTAACGCCTGATTAGGTGTTTAGCAGTTTCTAAACCTGAGGAGGTTACTGGAGTTCAGCAACCTACTGTGCTCAAGGAAAGTTCCCCTAAAGCACTAAAAAGAAAGTAACCTTGCTTTAAAAAATATACACAAAACCCTTTTAAGAGCTCCCAGTCAGAGAGCTAGCAATGTAATATAATAAAACAAACAAACAAACCCTCAAATCCTTACTGTTTGTTGATCTGTGGAGCCCTGGTTAGGAACTTTGTTTGGTCTTCAGCCAAGCGGCTCATTGTTGATAGAGTGGTGTCCATAGCTGCTGTTATTGTATCGATCCATCTCATTGCCGGCCTTCCCGTTTTACAGTGACCACCTACCTTGCCAAGCATTATGTCTTTCTCCAGTGATCTCTCTCTTCGCATGATGTGTCCAAAGTATGACAGAGATAATACTAATATTTAAACATCTCTAAAGGTTTCAAGTCATGGGAGGCAGGTCTCTGACTGCAAAGGAGGTGTCATAGGATGATGGCGAAAGGGTGCAGACCTGGACGTAATCTAAAAATATATTTCCATACAAAAAGGGTAGTGGATATGTGGAACATCATCCCCGTAGGACAAGCACCAAGGCTTTCAAAAGGAGAATAAAGAATAATAAAGCCTGACCTATTGGTATGAGCAGGTTGAATAGGCCATATGTTTTTTTGCTACTATCTTGTTCTGTGTTTCTATAAAACAGCTTACCTGAAGACACCTGCTAAAAGTTATATCTGCTCCACAACTGGTGTAAGTCCAGTTCCTTATCATGCTAGATCAGTCCAGACAAGTGTGTTATGCTCCTCAGCCAGCAAGTGGATGAAAACGAGCAACGTTCAATAATATCACTTGGCATATCCACTGGTGCACAACTGAGAACACCCAGTATTTGCCTTTAGCAGGTGGTAAAGTGTGTGGACTAGTGCAGCAGTGCAGGCAGACCTGTCTCCCCTGGCCCAAACTATGGTCCTGTGACCTGTGCGACTGACTGAGACTTGTAGGCCCAGTGTTAGCTTGCAGCTCAGGTACGTACCTGTCTCCTGGAGCAGACAGCTTTCCCTGTGTCCAATACTGCTACTCATTGGTTCCTAGTGCGTGGTGGGCTGGAGAATGGACAACCCCCCCCCCCCCCCAAACCAAAACAGTCTTTTCCTGGCTACAGGGCCTCCTAGGCCTGCCTGGGTTTCCCTGGTCAACCCAACAGATAAAGGATTCCTTTTTCACCGAGGCCCTTGATTCTTTTTTTGGAGTTTTTCCCCTTTTGCTACAGCAGTGTAAAGGCACATGGTCCAATGCAGCCCGAGACCCTCTGGTTTTTACATGTGCTGCTTTTGTTTGCTCCAAGTGTGGTGGGATTGCCGGGGACACTAGTGATTGCCCATGGGGGGGGGACCTAGGACCCGATGCTGTTTCTGTAGCTCCTGCAATGCCTCACTGGTGTAGGGGGTTTTCCAAACCAGTGGGCACAGTGTCCATTTTGAGTTGGCTGCTTGATCTCTGAGGAGAAGGAGCCTGGTGAGTTGGCTATAGCCTCAAATCCATTGGACCCTGGAGGCCTGATGCATTCTGGGATCAGAGGGAGCATGGAGATTGAGTATCTCTACTCAGAGCTAAAATCTACCAAAGGGGCTTTCATTCTTTAAATTCATACAATTTAAAGAACTGTGCGATTATGTTTTCTGAAGCAGTGCCGATACTCTGGAATGCTTTACCATCTGAATTATGTAACAAACTGCTGAGCTCTGCAAGAAATTAAAGACACATTTATTTCAATGGGCATTCCCTGATTAATTCCTAATAATGTCATATGTACAAAATGCTCAAGGATCCATGTTGAATGATGTCGAGAAGATCAAGAAAAGGTTGAAAGAATATACAGAGTTATTATATGATAAAGATCAAGTGAACCAACAACTGTTTCAACCTGATGAAAGAAGAAGTCGAAGCAACATTGAAAACCTTATCAAAGAACAAAGCACCAGGCATTGATGGCATTCCCATAGAAGTATTATAGCAATCTGATGCAGTTGTTACCATACTTACAAGGCTCTGCCAGGAAATTTGGAAGACGACATGGCCAACTGACTCAAAAAGATCTGGGTTTATACCAGTACTAAAGAAAGGTAATCCAACTGACTGTAGAAATTATTGTACAAACACTCTGATTCCACATGCCAGCAAGATTCTACTGAAGATTATTCAGCAGAGACTACAACCATACCTGGAATGAGAACTACTGAAGTGCAAGTAGGGTTCAGGAAAGGGTGAGGAATGAGACACATCATCGCAGATGTGAGATGGATCCTTGAAAAGACTAAAGAATACCTAAAGGCTGTCTATATGTGTTTTATTGACTACAGCAAAGCTTTTGACCGTGTAAAGCATGAGAAACTCTGGGTCACATTTAGAAGCATGGATATACCAGAACACCCGATTGTTCTCTTGCGTTCTTTACATTGATCAAGAAGCAACAGTTCAAACAGAATAAGGAGAAACAGAATGGTTTAAAATCAGCAAAGGTGTACAAGGCTGCATACTTTCCCCCTACCTGCAATTTATATGCAGAACAAATCAGAGAAGCAGGATTGTATGTAGACAACTGAGGTGTGAAGATTGATGGGAGATTCATCAACAACTTTTGCGATGCTGATGATACACATTGCTGGCTGAAAGTGAAGATGATCTGAAAGATTTGCTTCTCAAGATCAAGGAACAGTCTTAAAATGGGCCTGCACCTTGAAGGGAGGAGTGGCCTAGTGGTTGGGGCAAGGTACTACAGGCTGGAAGATCGGTGGTTCAAATCCCACTAGAGGACAGCAACCTTGGGCCGGAAGGACTGGGGTTTCTAGTCCCGCAGGTGCTCCTTGTGGTCTTGGGCAAGCCACTTAACCCTCCATTGCCCATGTTCCCTGTAAGTATTAGTGTATGTGTCTCATATCCCCTCGTGTTAAATGTATCCCCCAACCGCTTTGACCCAGTGAAAAGCGGGATATAAATGCAGCTAAATAAATAATAAATAAATAAAAAATGGGCCTGCACCTTAATGTAAAGAAGACAACTGGCAAAAATCAATAAGTTCATTGTTAATGGAGATGAAATTGAAATAGTTGATCCAAGTAGGTTAAAGTTGTTCACTATCAATAAAGAAGCAACAAGCAGTCAAGAAATCAGATGCACTGCTCTTGGCAGAATGGCTATGAAGGACCTAGACAAAATTCTCAAGAGCAGTGATGTCTCTCTCCATACAAAGATGCAATTTCTTCAAACCATTATATATTCAATAACATCATATGGATGTGAAAGTTGGACAATAAAAAAAGATAAACATGAAGAAAATTGATGCCTTTTGAATTATGGTGCTAGCATCAAATACTGTATATATTATGGACCACCTGAAGAACAAACCAGTCAGTACTAGAGGAGATCGAACCTAAGCTTTCTTTAGAAGCTCAGATGATAAGACTCTGCTTTCATACTTTGGACACATCATGCAAAGAGACAGATCATTAGAGAAAGACATCATGCTTGGCAAGGTAAAAGGTCAACGCCAAAGAGGAAGGTCAGCAATGAGATGGATCGATACAACAATATCAGCTATGGGTGCCAGTCTCAACAATGAGCTGCCTGACTGAAGACCGAACTCAGTTTAGAATAGCAATCCAGAGGTTCGCCATGAATCGATACAGACTCAATAGCACTTAACAACAACACTACCACCACCACCATGATATTGCAGGCTGCCTTTTATATTCCTATGACTTAAAATTTGTCGTCATTTTATGTTCTGATTTTAATTGATTTTAATGTTATTTAATGTGCTTCCTAATTGGTCTTGTTTAAATTATATAAAATACAAAAAAAATACAGATAGATTAATCATGTATGTTTATCTGCATAGATTTTTTCATAGAGCGGAATGTAAATCAAATTAAAAATCAATCCATCAAGGGAGGGATTTTGGGGTCAAATTTTCATAAGAACGTTTGACCAATAGCTAATATTCCAGTTTTCACAAAAAACAAATAGGTCACTGAACGATACAAAATCACTATATAAAACAAAACAAATATCGTTCAATATTAGCTATGTAGACAACACAAAAAATAGCCAAGGAGGTCTCAGTAGTGTTATTTTATACTGAGACCTCCTTGGCTATTTTTTGTGTTGTCTACATAGCTAATATTGAATGATATTTGTTTTGTTTTATATAATAATCCAGTTTTGGCTAAGATTATGAAGGTGGTGGTAGCCACTCAATTACAGTAATATTTGGATGGTGATGATGATTGTATGCCTCTCAGTGGGGCTTTTGGCCTTGACACAGTACTGAGTCAGTGGTGATCTCGCTGGTGAATGAATGACAATGATTATGGACAGGGGGCAGGGGGAAGCTGTTTAATGTGTCAGCCGCACTTGATACAGTAAATAATAATTTATTGTTGGAGAAAGTCAGTGAGATTAAAAAAAACAAACAAAAAAACCCGATATCCAATTAAATCACAGATTGATTTGGGTTTGTTGGAAAGGGGTCCCTTTCAAACCATGGGCAATAAATTGTGGAGTCCTTTGGGGCTCACCCCTTTCAATTATTTTATTTAACGTGTTCCTGAGCTCATGGTGGGGGGAGGGAGACTGAATGTATTCCAGTTTTCTTAGGTCAGTGATATTTTAGTGTTCATTCCAATTCAAGATATAGCTACACTTTTGGTTTGCAATGTTTTAACTGGATTTACCATTGGATGTCTGATGATAAATTAAAGATCATTCCTACAGTAGTAAAACAACGTCTGTGGGTTAGTGCAGGTGAGGGGGACATGCCTACTGATGGATTGTTACTGGCAGGATCAACCGTAAACTTTTGTTTAGAGTTCTTGATTCTGGTTTGACCATGGAACTTTATAATCTTTTTGTAGCATAATCAAGAGTCATGGCATTTATTATCACTTGTATGCTGATGATGATATGTTACTCTCAAATCAACACCAAGCAGCTACACTTAGAAAAAATAAAGGAATGCTTCAACATCATCACTTGGTTGGCGGAACACAACCTGCAAATTAATTTTAAGAAAACAGAAATTCTCTTTATTACAAAAGACAATTCCTTTACACCACCAGAATTACTTATGTTTAAAGAAGCAAGCATCCAAGTTAAAAAAAGAAGCGAGATACTTGGGCGTCATCCTAGATCACCAGCTCAGTTTCTCTAAGCATGTGAGCAACATAACAAAGGCCATCTACACCAAGCTAAAGATGCTTCAGCATTTAAGAAACTTTCCTCTCTGCAAGTGACTTCAGAAAGGCGGTTCAGGCAATGATCTTTCTTCACTTAGATTTTTGTAATGCCATACTAATGGGTCTTCCAAAGCAAGCCATCCACCTACTTCAGCTAGCTCAAAATACAGCAGCTAGAGTTATTATGCAAGTCCCAATCAAAGAGTGCATTACTCCAATATTAAAGCACCTTCATTGGCTACCAATTGAGAGCAGAATTAAATTAAAGCTATTCACACAATTTTCAAATCACTCCAATCAGAATCCTCCTCTTGCCTGAAGGCGCTTATCCAAATCACCCCTGAAAACAGGTCACGGAGAAGTAACAATAAAAACTCACTTGTGGTACCTACTGAATTCAAGAGCTGCAGTTCAATTACTTCAAAGAGAACTTTCTCCCTTTATGCCCCTCTCTTATGGGATTCACTTCCTGACTCCATAAGAGTCTCTGGGGATCCAAATAGATTCCGTAAACTTCTAAAATAATTTCTGTTCAGGGATTACTTCAGCGAACTAATTACTTAAATATAATGTTAAGATCAGTGTTTTCTAAAGAGCTTGCCTCTTTCCCTGTAATTAGTTATTAGCTTTATTCGGCAGTTTGTTTTGTTTTTTATCCCCATCACTCTTTGTTAGCAATGTTCCTTTTTTAACTTGTTAAATGTATTTTTCCTTTCTTTGAGTTCATTGTAAACCACTTTGATTCACGAAAAGCGGTATATAAACACAAATAAATGAATAAAGCCTGTTTAGTGAAGAAATTGTTTGAGATTCTTGGAATTTTATGGCAGATTAGGAATTCTAGAGAGATCACTTTGAACAGTTAGTGTGATGAAGAAGATGCTAGTGAGCCTATGGAGATAGGAAAAACTAGTGCATGTACCTTTAAAGAATGTGACAGGTCTGCAATACACACACTGCAGAGTGCAGCTAGAGGGAGTAAGCACAGAGAGTCTGAAGTTAGGTTGCCACACCCAAGCTATCCTGAGGTAGTTACAAACTTAGGGGATGATCACACACACCTGGGGGGAGTGAGAGAGACCCTGACAGAGAAGCAGCTTTATAAGCCTTGCTTAGAAGGAGAGAAAGGGAGAAGAGGGAGAAGGTGACGAAGCAGCACCAAGCAAGGCAGCTAGAGTGGCTGTCGTTGCAGGATAAGAGAAAGTTCCAAAGAGGCCAGCAGTTCCAAGGTGGAGAGCTCCAAGGAGAAGCCATCAGGAGAGTACCAGGAAGGCACAGCTCAGGGAGAGAGAGCATAAGTGTCTTCCCACGCCTATGCCGGACTGGAAGTCTCAAGGTGTTCAGAGGTGGGTGCCCAGGGCTCAAGCTAGGAGGCAGAAGAACCCAGCCTGGAACAGGGAGCCATCGATTAATACCAGAGAGAAACTTAAGCAAGGAGGCCAGGAACTGTTTAACCGCAGCTGGAGAGAGGTTTGTGAACCTAGCCAGAAAGAGAGAGCTCAAACCCCAGATACCGGTCTTCCATACCATGTAGACTACTGCTGGAGGGAATTACAGAGATCCCCCGAGAAAGTATATCCTGGGAGATACGGGGAAAGCTCAGAGCAAGTTGATGTTTCTTCAGAGCAGGAAGAAATGCAGATAGATCCTAGTGAACAGGATTCCTTACTGCCTGAGTTTCCCATGGATTGCACATTATGTTTGGCTGGAAGCATGGAGTCCTTAACTGAAGAATAGCTTTCAGGATGTGCGCTTTTGGGTAACAAGAGTAAAGAAGTCTGACCTTGTTGAAGGTAAGGGCTTGTTTAACCAAAGGAATATTGCTTAGCACCTGTGCTTGGTGTTACTAAAGAAGGAAAGGATAAAAGAGAACATTTTTCTAAGCTGAATGAAGAAGCTTGTGTTTTGTTTCATCTGCTATATTTTTGGATTAAAACCCCTGAACAGAAGTAGTAACTGTGAAACACATTCAACCTGAGTTTTGTAAATATCTTTGGAAATACTAACTGGAGAGAATATCCTGATGCTTTATGTTGAACCTTGTGACATTGGGGAAATAAAATCTTTTATCATTTACCTTCATACTGGTTTGTCACGGCTATACTTTTAAAAGGGAAACTACAAATCCCAACATGCTTCAGTGCTGAAGATAGTTTTTCAACCCGTTTATGAAGGACATAATGTCCACCCTAGCTCTTTAGGCATGAGGCCGGGGTGTGACATTAGTAACAGTTATGCCCCATCTGGATTACTGCAACACTGTCTTGCTGGGCCTGTTACATCAAATTTTGCTTCTACAATTATTACAAAACACCTCTGCAAGACCGATTTTCAGCGATGAGTGTGCTTCTCGGTTCCTGAAACAGCTTCACTAGTTGCCAGTATCAGCAAGGGTTCAGTTTCAATTGTTTACATTTGTTTTTAAACTTGTGTGCATTTGCTTCAGCACATAGGACTGACCTAGTGCATTATTAATTCCTGTACATCACTTAAGGGCCAGCCTGATTCCTCAGGGGTTGGATCCTTGTCTCTGCCCACAGGGTCCTCGTAGAAACCTTTAGTTATCCCCGCTACAATCCATAGTATCTACCCCTGGCTTAAAGGGCACCTCACTGGTCCCCCTGATTGGCCAGGCTCAAGGCCAATCTCAACTGTTTTTTTAATACTGATATTTATAGGATAAGCACAGAGAACTCTGAATTACAGAACAATGAAGCACTAGTGGAAGTATGATCTAGTAGCCTTGGTACAAGTTACCCTCCTTGAGCAATTTAGCAAGTACCGAGGCTTCCAGCATGAATGGCAATGGAGAGAAACAGTAGAGGTCCTAGTTGAAAACAACCAGGTTGGTGTGTTAAGTTGAGATGACAGAAGTAACAAAGTCATAACTCGCCTTTCTATCAGAAATGCAGGGGATCCTATGGGTGTCATGACATACAATTGGCAGCTGGAATACATATTTATTTAATATTTCTTATATACCACCTTTCATGATATCAAGACGGTTTACATTGAACAAACTGAAATTACATTGAACAGGGCATTATTTTTTTATTTATTTATTTACATTCTCTTATATACTGCGCTATTCTGCATCAGTGCGGTTTACATCGAACAAACTGAAATTACATTGAACAGGGCATTATAACTTGGAGATAACCCTCCATAGCCCATGTTCCCTGTAAAATAGTTAAGTGGCTTGCCCAAGACCACAAGGAGCACCTGTGGGACTAGAAACCCCAGTCCTTCCGGCCCAAGGTTGCTGTCCTCTAGTGGGATTTGAACCCCCGACCTTCTGGCCTGAAGTACCTTGCCCCAACCACTAGGCCACTCCTCCGCTCCATTATAACTTGGAAATAACTATTTACAGGGAACATGGGCAATGGAGGGTTAAGTGGCTTACCCAAGACCACAAGGAGCACCTGTGGGACTAGAAACCCCAGTCGTTCCGGCCCAAGGTTGCTGTCCTCTAATGGGATTTGAACCCCGACCTTCTGGCCTGAGGTAACTTGCCCCAACCACTAGGCCACTCCTCCCTCAACTTATTTAGTGATGTCGGCAGGAATAAATGAGCAGATTGGATGGGTTAATTTGGCTTTTTATTTTGCCATCAGTTGCTATGTTTCATGGATGATCCATAAATAAGCAGAAAAGGTCGTGGCATCTCCACAGCAGGGGTATATTATCACACATGCTTGTGCACCATAAACTTCAGACAGCCAAGATGCCAAGATTTTCTGATAGTTAAATAAAAAGAGAAACAAAAAGGAAAGAAAATAAAGCAATACCTTATTATTGTACTAACTTAATACATTTGCAGACTAGCTTTGAAGGTTAAAAAACTTTCTTCCTCAGGCCATGACCTGAGAAAGAGCAATATGAGAGACAGAAGTAGGGGAGACAAAAGAAAATGGAAACCATGGTCCTAACTGCAGAGATATAATCAGTATAATGGGCTTTGAGTGGGTTTTTAACCTTGGATAAAGCAAAACGTATAAAACAAAAACCCAAAGAGCATAATTGGAAATTCAGCTGCTGAACCAGAAAGCTAGAGAGCGCCTTTTATTTTATGTTTTGTTACTGGAATATTATATATTTAAGAAAACTCTGATAGAGTAGCTGTTTTGATACTGAGGTATCTGTATTTGAGACCACTAGTTGTGTGGAGGTGTTTGGTGTTTGAGAGGGCGGGCTGCTTGTGTCATGGAAGATGGTATGTGTTGGGTTTGGACAGTCTTCTTGTAGTGGTAGTAGTAAGAGATGTTTGGGGGAATCCAGGTGAGCTACTTGGTGTATGATGTTATATGTCCCATCACTAGGGCTTAAAAGGAAAGTGACAGATCAGACTCCGATTCCAGGCCAGATTTTCCCAGTTGCTAAGGGAAAGGGAGGGCTGGTTTATCAGACAACACAGGAGGGTAGGGCAAGCCAGAGAATAAAAGCCTAGGAGCAGAGCAAGAGCCCAATCCCAGGGAGAGACTCCGAAGATGAAGAGCTGTCAGACAGTCTGCCCGCTTGAACCTTCAAAGTAAAATTTAAAGCTCTGCCTAGTTCCTCAGGCACCTTTAGATAGCTATGTTTTGTGTTTGAAGAGATTTTAGCATTACATACTTAGCAACATGCTTTGTCTACTTTGGTGTCTGCATCTTTTTCAGAGTTCTTTTGTTCTAGTCCTCATTTGGTGTCATAATATTCTGTAGTCAGATTTCAAAAATCCCCTGAAATCCCCCGGCCATCCCCAGTTGTCCGCTTTCATGCTCTGTCTCTGTCATCATGCACACCTGCAGCCTTAAGGATGACGTGTCCCATTATTTCATGTATTCTGGTGCATCTGTCTGTTTTCTATTTTTATTTCCTTCTTCCAGCTTTGTGCTTTTGAAAACCTGTCTGTCCCTCTGGTTCTTCTGCTTGTCTGAGCATGCTTTTACATTCCCTGTGTGACCAAAAGAACCCACTTCCACAGGTTCCATAATCCACTAGGTATGTAAGCATTCTGTCATTTCCTATATCTTCCCCCCCCCCCCCCCCTTTTCAGGGTTGAGAAGCGGGGAGCGGACTCAACTCTTACAATATTGGGAGTTCTAGAGGGTCAAGGCAAGGCATGTGAGCATAAGATGACATAGGTTCATACTCTGGTTCTGGAAGGATGGGAATATCGTGGACGAACGTGGTGGAGGCAGCAGATTTCTTACACAGGCAAAGGGTACATGACAGTAGACAGGACACAGAACTAGGAAAAGGAGTAGAACGGCCAGTAGAAAAATAAGGTTCTGAATCCATCCACCCGACTTGGCGAAATCAAGAAAACAAAGAATTAGAAACATAGAAACATGACGACAGAAAAAGAACACATGGCCTATCTAGTCTGTCTTTCCATATCAACAACTACAAGAGTCCCCTTTTTTCCTTTAGAGATTCTCTGTGTTTGTCCCATGCTTTTTTAAATTCAGTTACTGTCCTCATCTCCACTGGGAGATTATTCCATGGATCCACCACTTTCTGTAAAGAAATATTTCTGCATATCACTCCTGAATCTATCTCCCTTCACCCTCATCCCATGTCCCCTCGTAGCAGAACTTGCTTTCAACTGAAAGAGGCTCTCCCTCTGAACATTTATGCCATGGAGGTATTTAAACATCTCAATCATATCACCTCTATCCCGCCTTTCCTCTAAGGTGTACATATTAAGATCCTTAAGTCTGTCCTCATATGCTTTATAATGAAGACCACTAACCATTTTAGTAGCCACCCTCTACACCGACTCCATCCTGTTCACATCCTTTTGAAGGTGCGGTCTCCAGAAATGCACACTATACTCCAAATGAGGTCGCACCAAAGACTTATACAGAGGCACTATCACCTCCTTTTTTTCTGCAAGCCATTCCTCTCCGTATGCACCCAAGCATCCTTCTAGTTTTGCCATCACCTTTTCTACCTGTTTAGCTACTTTAAGATCATCAGACACAACCACGACTAGGTCCCGCTCTTCTTTAGTGGACAAAAGTACTTTACTCTCTATACTATATTGCTCCCTTGGACTGCTGCAGCCCAAATGCATGACCTTACATTTTTTAACATTAAATCCCAGCTGCCAAATTCTAGACCATTCTTCAAGCTTAGCTAGATCCCTCCTCATGTTATCTACACCTTCCTGGGTGCCTACTCTATTGTAGATTTGGTATCATCTGCAAAGAGGCAAACCTTACCCAACAGCCCTTCCGCTATATCGCTAACAAAGATGTTAAAAAGAATCGGACCAAGGACAGATCCCTGGGGCACACCACTGGTAACATCCTTCTCCTCAGAGTGAGCTCCATTTACTTGTACTCTTTGTCACCTCCCACCCAACCAATTTCTAACCCAAGCAGTAACTTTAGGGTCCATCCCTAGGGTGCTCAGTTTGTTTATAAGTCGCCTGTGAGGAACAGTGTCAAAGGCTTTACTGAAATCTAAATACACCACATCTAGAGCTCTCCCTCGGTCCAACTCCCTGGTCACCCAGTCAAAGAAATCACTCAGATTTGTCTTACAAAACCTGCCTCTGGTGAATCCATGCTGCCTCGGATCCTGTAATCCGCTGGACTCCAGAAACTTCACTATTTTCTCTTTCAGCAGCATTTCCAATACTTTACTTACCACTGAAGTTAAACTAACCGGCCTGTAGTTTTCAATCACATCCTTACTTCCGCTTTTGTGTAAAGGCACCACATGAGCCTCTCTCCAGTCCTTTGGCACCACTCCCGAATCTAACAAGGCATTGAAAAAGGTCAGTCAGTGGAGCTGTTAGAACGTCCCCAAGTTCCCTCAAGTATTCTAGGGTGTATCCCATCCAGTCCCATCTCTTTGTCTACTTTAAGCTGAGCTAGTTTCTTACGAAAACAGTCTTCTGAAAATTGTTCAAGATGTCCCTTGCTTCTGTTCCTGTTTGTGGGTGTTTTCTGAGGTCCTGCTCCTGGTTCTTCATCTGTAAACACAGAACAGAAATATTTGTTAAGCAATTCTGCTTTATCCTCATCAGCTTCTACATATTCTTCCCCTTCACCCTTGAGTTTGACAATACCACTTTTGCCTTTCCTGTTCTCACTAACATACGAGGGTTGCTATTTATATTTCTGGCCTAATAATGAAAAAACAAATATTTATGATCAAAATTGGTTTTATTGTTTTTCAAAATATTCTCCATGAAGATCAATACACTTTTGCATGCGTTTGAACCAATTTTCGAAGCACTTTTTCCACTCCGATTGAGGTAACTCCAAAACATGCGTTTTGAATGCATCAACCGCATCTTCAGGTGTTGAAAATCGTTGACCACTTAATTTGTTTTTGATGTGCGGGAATAAAAATAAGTCATTGTGTGCCAAATCAGGGCTGTACGGTGGATGACCCATCAATTCAATGTTTTGGCCAGTCAAAAATTCCTTTGTTTGAGCCGATGTGTGAGAGCTCGCATTGTCATGATGAAGAATTATTCGCCTCTTCTTCGACTTTTTCCGAATTTCTCCGAAGATGTCTGGTAAACAAATGGTCATGTACCATTCAGAATTGACCGTCCTACGTTGCTCTAACGGCACTGTCGCCATGTGACCGGTAATGCCGAAGAAACAGGCAACCATTTGCTTCAATGTGCTTCTTCCACGAACAACCTTTGTTGGATTTGGCTCGTCTTGGAAGACCCATACAGTCGACTGCTGTTTTGTTTCGGGCTCATATGCATAGATCCATGATTCGTCACCTGTGTAGATGTTATACACAGTCTTTGATGCACCTTGAACATATTTTTTCAACATTTCCTTGCACCAATCAACACGAGCCTTCTTTTGAGCGTTTGTCAGATTATGCGTGGAATCCAACGCAAACAAATCTTTTTTACAGCCAAATGATCATGCAATATCTTATTGATGCTTGTCATGCTAATGCCCAAAGATGCCTCAATCTCACGGTATGTCACATGACGATCTTGCTTTATCAGTTCACACACAGCATCGATATTTTCTGGCACAACAACCGATTTTGGACAACCCTGACGGAATTCGTCCTGGAGCGAACGTCGGCCACGATTGAATTCGTTATACCAGTTTTTTACAGTGCTGTAGGATGGTGCTTTATCGCCATATAAAAAATTAAGTTCATCGATGCACTCTTGTCTTGATGATCCACGTTGAAAGTTATGAAAAATAATCGCACGAAAATGTTCAAGTTAATTCCATTTTTCACCCGAGATGAATTTTTCAAGTTACTGTAAACAACAAATCGCGCTCAAATGATAAAATGTTATGAATAAGGTTATGTTCAACAATGTCAGTGTTCCATTGGAACCATTGGATGGCGCCTGGCAACACTTACTGTTGCTAAGGCCAGAAATATAAATAGTAACCCTCGTATCTGAAAAATGTCTTATCCCCCATTTTATTGCATTGGCTATTTCCTCCTCTTTTTGAATCATTGCTTTCCTGACTACTTTGCTAGCTTCTCTTAAGTTTTTCCCAAATATAGATGCCTCTCTTCCTCTCTCTGTGATCGCTTGTATTTCATGAAGGCTTCCCTCTTTTTCTTCACTTTTTCAGCTACTTCTTTCGAAAGCCACAGTGGTCTCCTTTTCCTTTTTACCTTTATTTACCATTTTAACAAAAAGGTTGGTTCCCCTTAAAATATCCCCCTTCAGTTTTGCCCACCAATAATCAGAGGATCAACACCACCCTCTGCCTACTTTCTAGAGGAAAGATAAATGTTTAATAACTAGGGAAAGATTACCATGAGTGCCAGAATTAGGGGGAATATAGGTACAAGTTTTACCTATTAAGATGCAAACACCTCCGGTGGAAGCCAAAATATAATCACGTGCAAGGCAATTTTGTTGTGTCATAAGTGTATTGGCAAGAAGTTCATATGAAATAGCATTAAAACCAGCAATTAATGATTTAATGTTCCTTGTTAACTCCATATCTTACTTTCTGTAACTATTTAGCATTAGCAGATGTTTGCAAACCAGGGGTGAATGTAGAGGCAGATCAAACCTCAGAATTAGAAAAGATGTGAAATTCATAAGGTACATCATTCATATTGGCGTGTTTGGTCCTTTAAGAGCGTTTCTTATTTATTTTTATTTAGCTGTATTTATATCCCGCTTTTCACCAGGTCAAAGCGGTCAATTGGGAGATACATTTAACATGAGGGGATATGAGACACATACGCTAATACTTACAGGGAACATGGGCAATGGAGGGTTAAGTGGCTTGCCCAAGACCACAAGGAGTGCCTACAGGACTAGAAATCCCAGTCCCTCCGGCCTGAGATTGCTGTCACCAGGTGGGACTTGAACCCCCGGCCCTCCGGCCTGAAGTACCTTGTCCTAACCACTAGGCCACTCCTCCCACTAGTGGTTTCTGTCTGGAAAGGGAGTTGTGAGGGGAGGTAAGGTTGGAGAAGGAAGAGATGTTACGAGGAAAATAGCAACAGGGGAGACCAGGAAACCATGGAGCAGGAACCCTGCTAATTAATGGGTAGACAATGCAGTTCTTCGGTGTACTCCTGATAGAAGACATCCAAGAAAGAGAGGCCAAAGGTAGAAAGATGCCACTGAGAGGGTGGGCGGGGGGAATCTTTAGGAAGATTAAAGGTAGTTACTTTGATAGACCAGACAGACAAAGAATGATTACAATGCAAATTATTGCCAACAAAAACAGAGATGGAAAAGAATGGAAATTAGTAATACAGAGATGAAAGAGGCAATAAAAATGTGGGAACAGGAATGAGGTAGTGTAACAGACTAGAATGGAGGGGGAGCAAGAAGTGATAAATTTAGAAAAGGAAAGCAAGAAGTAAGACTGACATAAATTCATGATCCATCAAATGCCATTTAGAAGAAGATAGAAACATAGAAGTCTATAGACAAGAAAATGCCGTTACGTTGTTTATTCTTAAGATGAAAGGAAGCAAATGAACTTTGGGAGAATTGAGCATTAGTAAAATTATGGGCAAAGTGGACTTGGGACACACAGGTGGAAACAAATAGCAAGGTATCTGATTGGGAGATATCTCCTCGGAAAGCCAGAAGGAAGACATTGCAGTCGCATGAAAACACGGACTACAGATAATGCAGTCTGAAAGATTAGTAGTCAGAGCATGTCAAAACATATGATTATATCAGGAATTAGAGGTATAATGATTATGTATATCGACAGGGACAAAAGTATCGTTATGTGCAAGAGAGGCAAAGCAAGAAGTAGCAAAAAGAAAGAAAAGGAAAAAGAAAGCAAGAGAATGCATTATTATTTTTTATGCAAGTAATTGCTGATTACTGTAGTAAACAATAATCAGTTAATAATCAGTTAAGGTAGAAATATAAGTAAAAGTCAAAGTACTTCTCTATGGCATTGGTTGTTGACCAATAAAGGGAGCAGGGCAAATGTCAGCAAAGTGGTAGCACAATCCAGCAAGGTCAAAGCGCACAGCCAAAGGGCTTGACTGACAAACAGTGTGTGGTCCATTGTAGAGAGGATTATTCCAACACTTGCAGGTCTGCAGACAGTGGTACACCAGGTCTCCTGGAGAATAGAGGCAAGTCAGCGCTGGGACAGCAGAATGGGAAACAGTTCCACTAGCAGAGTTTATGATAGTTAAGGCTGCAGGAAGTGCAGCAAAGTAGCTGGAAATATCATCTTGGGTAGAACCGGTTGCTTGGCACAGCAATGGGAAGGGAGCAAGATGTTTAGTGACCAATTGGTGAGGAATTAAAGCAGAATTTTTCAGCAGTGAGTTACAAATAGAAAAAAAGAGCAAGAGGAAGTGCTTGTAGCCAATTAAGGGAGGAGGAGGAGGAACAAATTCTGCGAAGGGTGGATTTCAGAATACCATTAATACGTTCCATGATGCCATTGGACTGTGGGCAGTAACAGGGCCGGCCCGTCCATTGAGCGAGAATGTTTTTTGCACAGGGCCCCGTGTTTCAGGGGGCCCCGTGCAAAAAACATTCTGATCTAAAAGTAAAATTAAAAAAAAAAAAAGCTGTGTGCTGCTGCTGCCGGGGCCGCTGTGGCAGAATCGAGTGTGCCGCGGGGGCCCCCCTGCCCAGCAGAGCCTGCCTTCCCCTGTATCACCTCTCTCTTTACAGCTGCAGTCACACGCGCCGGCTTTCAGAGCGCGAGGGGAGAGTTTCTCCCTCGCTGCTCTGTTAAGCCCGTGGGGGCTGATGGGCAGTTCCCATCAGCCCCCGCGGGCTTAACAGAGCCGCAAAAGGGAAGCTAGTTCCTTCGCGCTCTGAAAGCCGGCGCGTGTGACTGCAGCTGCAAAGAGAGAGGTGATACAGGGGAGGGCAGGCTCTGCTGGGCAGGGGGGGCCCCGCGGCACACTCGATTCTGCCGCGGCGGCCCCGGCAGCGGCAGCAGACAGTTTTTTATTTAAAAAAAAAATTTCGCTGGGCGGGGCTGGAGGGGGTTAGGAGTGGTGATGGGCTGGGGGGGATTAGGAGTGGTGATGGGCGGGGGGGGGGTGAGGAGTGGTGATGGGCTATGGGGGAGCTAAGTCTGTATATGGGCTGATGGGATTAGGACTGGAAGTGGGTTGATGGGGGGGTTAGGACTGGTAATGGGCTATGGGGGGGATTAAACTTAAAATTGGGTGATGGATTAGGAATGGAAATGAGCTGGTGGGATTAGGACTGGGAGTGGGCTATGGGGGCTAGGACTGGTAATGGGATGGGGGGTTGCTAGGACTGGAAATGGGCGGGGGGGGATTAAGACTGGAGGTGGGCTGATGGGGTTAGGACTGGTAATGGACTGTGGGCTGTTGGGGGGGGGTTAGGACTGGTAATGGGCTATGGGGGGCTAGGAACAGGAAATGGGCTGATGGGGAGGGGTTAGGACTTGAGGTGGACTGTTTGGGTGGGGTTAGGACTGGTAATGGGCTATGGGGGGCTAGGACTGGAAATGGGCTGATGGGGGGGGGTTAAGACTGGAGGTGGGCTGATGGGGTTAGGACTGGTAATGGGCTGTGGGCAGTTGGGGGGTTATGAAAGTTAAAGGGCTATGGGGGGGTTAGGACTGATAATGGGCTATGGGGGGCTAGGACAGGAAATGGGCTGATGGGGAGGGGTTGGGACTTGAGGTGGGCTGATGGGGTTAGGACTGGTAATGTGCTGTGGGCTGATGGGGGGGGTAAGGACTGGCAATGGGCTATGGGGGGCTGACTGGAAATGGGTTGATGGGGGTTAGGACTGGAAGTGGGCTGATGGGGGGTTAGGACTGGTAATGGGTTATAGGGGGGGCTTAAACTGAAAATGGGGTGATGGGGGGTTAGGACTGGAAGTGGGTTGATGGGGGGGGCTAGGACTGGTATTGGGTTGGGGGGTTACTAGGACTGGAAATGGGCTGATGGGGGGCTAGGACTGGAAATGGGCTGATGCAGGAACTAGAAGGGAATGGATGCTGGGTGAGGCTGGAACTAGAAGGGAGCTGATGTTGGGGGAGGATTAGAATGGGATGGGGCTGGGAGAGTAAATGGAGAGGGGAAAATATTTTGTGTGGGAGGGATAAAAAATCTACAATTGGCCGGGTATTGGGAGAGTAAGTGGGGATTGAGGATGGAGGGGTAAAATTTGAGTGGATGAAATAGGAATGAGGAAAGAGCAAAAGGAGAAAGATTAGTATGTTAAAGCAGATGTAGAGAGAGAATGGAAAAAAAACTAGAAGAGAGAAGAAAGGACAAATGGACAGCAGACGATGGAGAGTTAGCAGAAGACACGAAGAAACCAGAAGAAAGTGGCTGGAGCAATTGCAGCTGAAAAAAAATGCACAAAAGGTAGAAAAATATCTCTTTATTTTGAATTTATTAATTGGAATATGTCAGCTCTGGTAAATGTGCATCATTAACGTCTGTGCTTTGTTTAGTACAAGAGCAAATTAATGTATAGTTTTATTTCTACAGTGTTGTACATTCCAAGTTTGGCTTTTGGGATTCCCAGTTTAATTATTGTCTTCCTGTTTCTAAATTGTGATTCCTTGTTTGGTGATGGTCTATGTTCTGCATGTGTAACTGAGCTGAGGTATTCTGTTTATGTAATTCATATTTGACATTGCCACTTGTTCTCTTTCCCCAGTAGGTCATGTATTATTGTTCTCTGAAATGTATTGGTTTAATATTTGCATGTTTCCTTTTGATAGGTAGGGTATGGTGCTTTGTGAGTCCTGGTAGTGCTGTTAGGATACGGTGGGTTTGCTATGGGTTCTAAATGGGCAGTGTTTGTAGGAGTTCCTAATGTGTCTGGTGGTTGGCACTGGATTATAGTAATGTAGAAATCTTTTAGTCTTTCTTTATCCATACACTCATTAAGAGGCATGTTTACTAAAAGTTAGTATATGGTAACATTATGCAAATATTTATGCAAATGAGGCCCCGCACCCCCCTTGGGCCGCCCCTGGGCAGTAAACACATAACAAAATGATGTTTAATGCACAAATTAGAGGTTAACTGTTTCATCAGGTCATTACGAAAAGTGTGCACCATTAATTGAATGGATTTTGGTTGGTCCCCTGAAATGAGGTATGATCTCAGAGCATAGGGCTGTGGCCGCTTGGGCAGCTGTCTCTCTTTTGCAGGGAAAAGCCTCTACTCATTGTGAAAAAGCACAAACTACCACCAATAGATATCTTTTCCCATGTATTGACACTTGCATGTCAGTAAAATAAATGTGTAACTTCCAAAAGGGGCCCAGAGGTCGAGGAATGGTGGCATCCACTTTGGGAGGGGTTTTTAGACCACCGGACAGGGAAGTAATACAGACCAGACATATGGAGACAAACTGCTAAATAATGTTTCAGATTAGGTGCCCAGTACTGGGAGGACAAGGCTTGCAACATAATTCGGGCAGAGGAATGGGAGGGAGCATGGAGATCAGAAAGGTAAAGGTAGAGAGCCTGTAAGGGGATGCAGCCACAATCCAGCAGAGCTGGTATAACACCCAGCAATTTCCCATTGTTGTAGTTCCTCATGGGAGGTTGAGGTTTGATCTGAATGGGCCAGAGCAATCACCGAAGATTGGGGGTCATTTCCTGATCAGAGCTGTGCCTGGATGGTAATCATAGAAGGGTGGCATGGCTTAAACGATAAGGCACATGCCTCTTTAACAGCCTGAACTGCAAGATTATTATAATGAGTAATAGGAGTGACAGCTTGATGAGCAGGACATCTGACTACAGCCAGATGTGTGGCCATTTCATGTTTGTTTGTTTATTTATTTATTTACATTCTCTTATATACCGTGCTATTTTCCATCAGTATGGTTTACATAGAACCATTTAAAGTACACATTTCAAAACAGTTGATCTGTGTTTACAATTAACAGGAAACAGAACTTGGAGAAAAAAACATGGGTAACTATTTACAACTATACAAAGCTTGCTGACTGAACATTCATTTGACTTGGCTAGTTTGCTGATGAAGCATTTGAGGTGCAAGGTACTCTGTAGCAAGGTCAAAAGGACCTTAATGAGGGGTAGGTGCTGAAATTCATTGCCAGAGGAGGAAAGATATTCTCGCCTGGCCCATTTAGTGGCATAATTATACATTAAGTTGACAACATATGCAGAGTCAGAAAAGATAGTAACCAAATCAGGCAGGGCGAGAGAAATTGTAGCAGCAGATAAGCATGCAATAAATAAAACCAGGAGTCTTTTCAAGGATCCAAGCCAGTTTAATGTGCACAGGCTCAAGCAATAATCAATTTCAAAATGGCTGAGCGATGTTCTCTGGCAATACAACAACTTTTATAGACTTTTGCTCCATTCTAGGTATAGAAAAACATTTCATTGGTCCCGGTAACCTCCCGTACCCCTTCTATTGGTCCCGGTACTGATATGATTATCCAATTATGTTCTTTGAATGGGCTCAGCACCTGCTTTGCCCCCCTCCTAGTCCCAATTACAATGGCCAGTTCATCAACTTGTTACTTTCATACTTCCAAGGCCATTGAGCCAATTTGTGCGTGTAGGGGAGCAGGGCTCTGCAGCCTTTCTGTCAGCAGTTTCAATTAAATCCCTTACAGCTGCATTCTCTTATCAGTGGGCATTTAAACATATTTTTCTGTTTTTTTCCAGGTTCAGTTCTGCTTGTCTAAGCTAATTCAATTGCTTTACTGAATTCTAATTCTACAATAGCAGCATGTTGGGGGATGTGCAATTCCTATAGGCCTCTTCACAGACTTCATTTACAGGGCAAGCTTGTTAAGCCTGTCTGCTTAGTTCAATTAGCATGGAGCATAGGCCTTCGCCTACCACAAAATAACAATGACACAAGCTAACAATTCCACTGACTGAGCAGAGAAAGTAGCAGGGTCCAAGGCTTGTTGCCACAAGATCATTCTATGGTCATTACAGGCAAAAAGAGCCTTTAACTACAGCAAATCCCATGGCCATAGCACAACCCTGTGGGCTTTGGGCTGAGCAGTCCACAAAAGGGAAATCGGCCTGTCTCCAAACATTTACTCCTACACAAGGGATTAGGCACTAAACTCTCATGAACACAATCACATGGGACAGACAGATAAACTGCTACCTGCAGAAGGTGTGCTGCTGGAAAGACAGAGGGGGGAGGTCTGATAGCTATCTGTTAACTATAGTTATTTGGGGAGAATCAAGTAGTACAAGGTACTTGGCCAGGTGCTGCGCTGACAGATTAGTGCGGGGTAAGGCCAGCACGGCCCTAACATCGCATGAACAGTAAACAGTATCAGTTCCCATAGTATCAAAAGGTGACTTTTTTTTTTTTTTTTAAAGAGCTGCAGCACAGGCCACGACATCCTTCTCACATTGGGAGAAGCCCAACTCTATAGGTGAGAATTCTGCTGACAAATAAAGAACAGTGTGATGAAGCTGACACTACTGAAGCTATGGAGTTGGGGGAAAACTCAGTTTCTTTTAAAGAACCTGATTTACAGAGAATGCAGTTACCAAGAAGTGCAGCTAGAGAGAGTAGGCATGAGGCTGCAGAAGGTAGGCTGACACACCCAGATTGTAATGATGCAATAGCTAATCAAACACACCTGAGTAGAGGGCCAGAAAGCTCACTAAAGAAACGACTTTATAAGCAGTGCTCGGTCAGGAGAATAGAGAGAGGACCACGAATACAGAGAGGACCACAAAAGCAGAGAGCAACAGAAACCCCTGCTTCTAAGGAGCGAGAAAGGGGAAAGCTCCAACTACGGAAGGAAAGGCAGTTAAGCTTGCAGTCCTTACAAGGAAGGGACAACTTCCAGGAAGCACAAGCCCATGCTGAAAAGCTCCAGAAAGAAGTCTCCAGGAAAGACAGAGTAAGCAGGAGAGTGCCTGGTAGAGGGAATACCAGCAAAGCACGTCTCAGAGAACAAAGGTACATTCACACCTCCTTTCCTGAATGTGTGCCAGGTCCTAGAAAGGCTTGTAAACCCGAGAGCCATAGCTATGAGAAACAAAGCTGGGGAAAGCTTTGGAAGCCTGTGCAGAAGGTCCTAGATAAAAGCTATATTAATTGTTTGCCAGATCAGGTCCAGCCAGGCTGGAAAGTCTTGGAGAGAACTACTGAAGTACAACCAGTTTGCCTAGGGAAAGCTCAGGCTTGGCAGACACCATATCTGAACAAGAGGATATGCAAACTGACCTTGTAGAACCAGAACCATTGCTACCTGAATATCCTGTGTAGCTGAGAGTATAGAATCTCTCACAGAGTCATAGCATAAGACATGCTCTAAAATGTCATTGCTTTGTTGAGCTGAAAAGAAGCCGCTTTTTGTGTGTATTTAACCTGTTTATATTGAAAAATCCGGCTTGAATGGAAAAGACTGTGAAGCTCTTATAATAGTTTTGGACTTTGTAAATACTTTGGTAGAAACCCTGAATTAAGGTGAATTCTGTTGTCTTCTTGGAGAACCTTAGCACATCAAGGGAATAAAACCTTATATTTAACCCTGCACAAGGCTCACACAACTATTCTTTATAAAGAAGGGAACTACAAGGACCATAATGCACCTGGGTCTAAGTTAAAGTTTCCGGCTTTAACAAACAATAAATGTCCACCCTGACCCTTCAGCACGCTGCCACCGGGAGGGGCCGTGACAACAGGTAGGCATTTCCTTTGAAACTCTTGGGCGATGACAACCATCCAGTATTTGTCACCACAAGCAATGTACAAATCATACGGTTGTGATGGGGTGGAGGTATGCAATGGAAGGTCCTTAGCAATTAGGTCCACTAACTTAGTAATTGCCTGCCACTAGTCATTAGTAACCTGAACAGTGGCCTTGCCACCTACAGAAATTCAGCTGCCTTAGAAGGGAGTGTAATTCTGTGACCGTTCTAGGTAGTGTTATTTTCCGTAGGGTCTCAAGGCATTCTAGGGACAAGCCTCTACTGTCCTAAAAATGTGGCTGCTTGTACTGCAATTTTAGTTTTGTCTTGCTTAATATTATATCCTAATGACAGGATGGAGAGCAATTGTATAGAGTATTTCTCACAGAGTTGTTCAGTGGAACACGTTAAAAGTATATCATCCACGGAGGCAGAGCCTGCAGCAGGGCAAGATGGCCAATTGATTTCCTTCTCCTACCAAATCCTGACAAAATCCTGCCTTCCCTGTGTGAGAATTGTCTTCTCGACCTGCCTTCCCCCCCCCTCCCCCCGATTGCTGTACATAAGCTCTGTGATGGCAGCTAGTAAGCCCTCCCGGTTAAACCTCAACGCGGCAACAAATTTGGGGGTGAAGAGACAGAAGCCAGACCCTCCCTCGTCACAAAAGGCGGCGAATATGCATGACAATGGAGAGGGCATGCTGGAGGTATTAGCCGAGATTCGAGCTGTAAGAGAGATGGTCGCAGCCAACGGGGAGACCCTAAGTGGGGTTCAGGCGGATATACTGGAATTAAAAGAGTTAAAGGATCAATTGAATGGCTTATCAGGAAGAATGGAAGGGATGGAGGCTAAAGTCGCTGTTCAAGAAGAACGATTAAAACAGGCCTCGGTTACCAGCAAGCGCATTGCTAATTTGGAGCGGAGTTTGGAAGAGCTCAACAACAGAACACAGAGGAACAACATCCGCATGGTGGGCGTACTGGAGGGGGCAGAGGGAGCGAATATGGTGGCGTTCCTGGAGAAAACTTTGCTGAATTTGCTACGATTGGAGTTTGGTCAACAATTTGGTTGTTTGGTTGATTGGAGTTTGGTCAACACATCGTGTTCCGGCGCAGACAGGCGTTATCCGAGACCAGTCATTATGTGTGTATTAAGGTATCCACATGTGGTCCAAGTAATGATCGCGGCGAAAGCTATGGCGCCGGTAAAGTTCGAAGGCCACAATATTGCCGCCTTCCTGGATTTTAACAAGGCAACCGTGGAAAGAAGAAAGCAGTTCCTGTCTTTCAGACCGTGTCTTCAACAGTTACAGGCTCGTTATGGGCTCTTCTTCCCAGCAAGGCTAAGAGTCACTTTGAACAACCAAACAAGAACATTTGATGATCCGATAGCTCTTCAGTCCTTTGTGGAGGAACAAGAAGCTCTGATGATGTGTTGACTTGTTCATGCAGTTTTGTGGTGTCTGGGAGCAGATCCTCGTGAGGAATGATCCAGGAACCCAAGGACACCGCTGGAAGTTGGGGTAGAGCTATAGTGGATATATCCTCGTGGCTGGACAGTAGAGCTAATAAGTTGGGTACATCTTGGACATTTAGGGTGTTTGCAAGGGTGGGAAAAATGGGTACAGCAGAAGGGATATGTGACATATAATAAAAGGGGGGAGAGAAAAAAAAAAGGAGTAGGAAAGTGTGTGTGTGTGTGGGAGGGGGGGGGGAGAATGGTATGTAGTGTATAATTTGTATAAATTGTTCCCTAATATTGTGGGGGTGGATTTTAGTGGAAAGGCATAGGGAGCAGAATTGAGCGGTAATTTTGTAAGCGATGGCTCACCTAGGGTTACCCTTGTTTGGGAAGTGGGGTTTGGCACTGTGGGGGCATGGTTGGAGTTTGGGGGTAGGTAGAAATGTATTGTACGATAATGATCCTCTCTTGGTCCATTTGTCTGTTATGTTTGACTTATGGGGTCACTTAAACTGTTATCGCTGAACGTAAAGGGTATAAATAATCCGATTAAACAGAAAAAAATCTTTTTATATTGTAAGAAGGAGAGGGCAGACGTGGTTCTCCTTCAGAAGACCAGTCTGTCTTCTGAGGAGTCAATTAAGCTTGGGTTGGGGCAATATGTTCTGGCTGGCCACTCTGTGGTATTCCAAAAGAAGAACGGGGTTGCTATTTTGGTGCGGAAAGATTTGCAACCAGAGATTGTGCAGTCTCGTGCAGACTCGGGTGGCAGATGGGCAAAGGTGGTTCTTCAGATGAGGGGTCAAAAGTTAGGCATCGTAAATATCTATGACCCGAATAGTGGTGGTGATACCTTTTTTTCAGAGGGTAGCAGAGGAAGTCCAGGAGATATCACCTTATGAGGTTATACTGGGAGGAGACTTTAATCTAGTTTTGGATCCTCTGGTAAACCGCCAGCCTTATCGATACCATAGGACGAGTTGGGCCACCGCAGTGGTGCTCTCTCTCGCTCAGGTCAGGATATATGGCGCCTCCTACATCCCACAGAGAAGGAGTTTACTTTTTTTTCCTTGTCACATGGGTCACACTCGCATATAGAATTTTTCCTTATTTCAAAAGCTTTAGTGTCCTCGGTCATGGATACAAGGATTTATGGCACTCATATTTTGGACCACGCCACAATAACTGTATCATTGACAGTTGAGGATAGGCCTACAGCGCGCGCAGGCTGTTTTTTTCAAAGATCGTTGTTGGATGATGCAGCCTTTTGTGATACAATTAGGCAGGCAATTAAAGAATACTTTGCCGCAAACCTTCCAGAAAATACTGCAGGCTGGGCTTGGTGGGAGCCATTTAAAGCTTCTATATGCGCTAAGATTACCAGCTTGATAAATAAGGCCAGACAAAGGAAAGCCAAGTTGGCTAGCCTTGAATCCCAAATACAAGCAGGTGAGAGACTGTTGCGGTCAGGATCTGATCCTTGTGTCCTACTTCGTTTGCAGCAGCTGAGATTTCAGTATAATTGTATGCTGAGCTCGGAGGCTGAGAAACTGCTTCATACGCAGCGAGCGAGATATTTGGAGCAAAACAAGGCAGGAGGGTCTTTTGGCCTCTACTCAAGCCCTGTGCCATGAAAACTAAAATTGAAGCAATTTGTGCTGACCAAAAAGTTCTTCTCACTAAGACTATATAGATGAAGCTTTTTGTTTATTTTATTCCAGCTTGTACACCTCCGAGGTGGAGGGAGATAATGCTGCTTTTCAAGATCTATTTGGTCTCCTACCTCATCCTTCTCTGTCGGTGCAGCAAGCTCTGGAGTTGGAGGATCAGGTCACAGTAGGTGAACTCCGTGCTGTCCTCAAAGGTTTGAAAGCAAGAAAAGCGGCTGGCCCTGATGGCATTCCTATTGAGTTGTATCAACATTTCGAGGAGGAATTGGCTCCACATATATTAAGATATTTCCAACTCCTTTATGAACAATCTCCTTCGGTAGGTGCTTTTACTGAGGCAACAATTGTAGTATTAAAAAAGGCCGTCAGGGATCCACAAAAAATAGAAAGTTATAGACCGATATCGCTTCTAAATGTGGATTGTAAGTTATTTTCCTCAATACTGGTGTGTAGGTTGGTTAAGGTAACACCTGATTTAATACATCCAGATCAATTGTGGTTTCTTGGCAGGGCGGGGGATGGCTGACAATGCATGTCTCCTTCTGGATCTTTTGTCTATAACGGAAAACTCAGATTTCCCAGTGGTGGGTCTTTCCTTAGACACAGAAAAGGCCTTTGACCGGTTAGAATGGGCTTTTTTAGTGCAGGTCTTACAATGGTTTGGTTTTGGTAATAACATTATTCAGTGGATTCAAGTTCTATATACCAACCCTTTGGCGCATATTCTTATAAATGGGAAGCTGTCGGACCCTTTTTTGCTTCATTGGGGAACCATCTAAAATATGAGATCCTAACTAATAGGGAACCCCGTTATCTAAATTTTCATTTTTCTTTTTGTCGGAGATTGTCGTCAAAGTAAGCGGGGAAGAAAACTACCGCTGACCACCGCGACTGCTCCCTTTTATTATTATTCAAACAGTGAGAATTTGATTTGTACTTAGCTCGTAAGAACTTCAGAGAAGCAGATAAAATGCCAGGTTGACAACGTGTTACACATTTCGGGTTAAACACATAAAATTTGTAACCCTGCTTCAGGTCATCTCTTACTGGCAACACATCTTGAGTTCTGCTCTAGGATTAAGAGCTGCTTTCCAAATGAAGGTTGGGTCTGTTCCTCTTATGCTTTGGCGTCTGACGTCATTTTTCAACGAATGCTCAGTAATGATCACGTGAATCTGTATAGCTAATCCTAACAACCGTAGCCAGTAAGGAAGATCTCACTGACAGGAGAACACCTTTCAAGTTAAGCTACTCTAAATGATAGTATACCAATCTATTTGCATATTGAGACCATTAGGGTGAACAGTATTTAAACGAAAAATCCATTTTTGTTCCCTTAGTTGTAATCGCTGTTCTCGATCCCCTCCTCTAGGATCAAGTGGTTCAACATCCAAAATTCTCCAGCGTAATGAATCAAAAACATGTTGATATTGCAAGCAATGTTCTACCATTGGGGCAGAGAGACACTTTGATCTCAAACGTGAGGCATGTTCAGATAGCCTCAGTTTCACGCGACGGATTGTTCGTCCTATATAATATTTTTCGCAAGGACAAATTATCAGATAAACTGTGAAAGTGGAGGAACAATTTGTGTGACCTCGCAAAAAATATGTTTTTAAAGTATGCTTGTCAATCCATGTTTTTCCTGGTATTGTCAAACTACAGTATTTGCATTGATTACAAGGATAATGTCCATTAATATCATGCACATATTTGGGGCGATCTAGTGTATGTGTGGTCTTCATGATCATATCTCTTAGATTTGCCTTTCTTGAAAAGGCAATGCGGAGAATTTTGTCATGAAAACAGGAATGAAGCCCTAGTATTGGCCAAAATTGGTGTAATAGTTGTACCACCTTCGTCATATTACTTGTATATGGTAAAATACCTGTAATTACTTCCTCCTCAGATGTAGCAGGAGCTGGTTGAAGGAGCCATTCTCGATGGAGGTGTTTAGCCCTTTTGTAAGCCTTAGAAATAACATCAGAGGGATAGCCTCTTTGAAGAAGCCTAATGTTCAAATCAGCTGCATGGGTTTTAAATTCTTCTGTAGTAGAACAATTACGGCGTAACCTCATGAATTGTCCAAAAGGTAATCCACGTTTTAGAGCTCGTGGATGAAAGCTCTCATATCTAAGCAGAGTATTCCGCTGAACTGATTTCCTATATAGAGCGTTGTTTCCAAGCCTGATGATGTCAGGAACACAATAAAATCCAGGAATTGTATATGAGAGACTTCCATTTGAGCTGAGAATTGGATGTTGGGCTTGTGAACATTGAGTCGTTGAACAAAAAGCTCAAGATCTGACTTGGTGCCTGTCCATAAAAAGAAAACATCATCTATAAAACGTTTCCAAAAAGGAACAAAGCGAAATGCCGGGTCTGAATATACAAATAACGATTCAAAAATGCCCATATAAATGGTGGCAATTGATGGGGCTACTGTAGCACCCATTGCTATTCCCATTATCTGCAATTAAAATTGCTGTCGATAAAGAAAAAAATTGTTATTTAAAACCAGATCTCTCTGCCCCTATGGTAGAACATTGCTTGCAATATCAACATGTTTCTGATTCGTTACGCTGGAGAATTTTGGATGTTGAACCACTTGATCCTAGAGGAGGGGATCGAGAACAGCGATTACAACTAAGGGAACAAAAATGGATTTTTCGTTTAAATACTGTTCACCCTAATGGTCTCAATATGCAAATAGATTGGTATACTATCATTTAGAGTAGCTTAACTTGTAAGGTGTTCTCCTGTCAGTGAGATCTTCCTTACTGGCTACGGTTGTTAGGATTAGCTATACAGATTCACGTGATCATTACTGAGCATTCGTTGAAAAATGACGTCAGACGCCAAAGCATAAGAGGAACAGACCCAACCTTCATTTGGAAAGCGGCTCTTAATCCTAGAGCAGAACTCAAGATGTGTTACCAGTAAGAGATGACCTGAAGCAGGGTTACGAATTTTATATGTTTAACCCGAAAACGTGTAACACGTCGTCAACCTGATGGACACCTGGCATTTTATCTGCTTCTCTGAAGTTCTTACGAGCTAAGTACAAATCATATTCTCACTGTTTGAATAATAAAAGGGAGCAGTCGCGGTGGTCAGCGGTAGTTTTCTTCCTGCTTACTTTGACGACTATCTCTGACAAAAAGAAAAATGAAAATTTAGATAACGGGGTTCCCTATTAGTTAGGATCTCATATTTTAGATGATTATTTCCTGATCCTGACCGGTTTCTATAATAATTGGTTCATTGGGGAACTAGACAGGGTTGCCCACTCTCTCTGGAACCCTTAGCTTTACTACTGCGGTATTTGGAAAGGATTCAGGGCATCACTGTTGGTGATTTACAGATAAAATTGTCAGCCTATGTGGCTGATCTGTTATTTGTCCAACCCGCCTCAGTGATGGAAATGCTTTCGATAACTGGAAAATACTCCAAATTGTCAGGCTATAAGATCAATTGGACTAAGTCCATGGCATTCCCAATGAACAAGGTAACCTTTGCGGAGTCAATGAAGGATTTCCCGTTTTTTGGGAAATGAAAGCCATTAAATATTTGGGCGATAAGTACTGCTCCACTTTGGAAGAGACCATACAGCTAAATTGTAAAAATATAAGTGATATGATCCAATCTCACTGTGAGGTGGTCACCTTTACACTTTATTTATTTTATTTATTTACATTCTCTTATATACCGCGCTATTCTGCAGCAGTGCGGTTTACATTGAACAAACTGAAATTACATTGAACAGGGTATTATAACTTGGAGATAACTATTTTACAGGGAACATGGGCTATGGAGGGTTAAGTGGCTTGCCCTAGACCACAAGGAGCACCTGTGGGACTAGAAACCCCAGTCCTTCCGGCCCAAGGTTGCTGTCCTCAAGTGGGATTTGAACCCCCGACCTTAACTACCTTGCCCCAACCACTAGGCTACTCCTCCACTCCTTTGTCGTGGTGGGGTAGGTTAGATTCAATAAAAATGATCCTGGCTCCTAAGGTAAACTATATCTTGGAGATGTTGACGGTCTCCTTACCCCCCAAATCTTATAAAGTGTGGGAGAGGCCATGCTCCATTTTCCTTTGGCAAGGGAAACCCTCCAGAATAGCTCTCAGTAAATTAAAAATGAGTAAAAGTAACGGCGGGGTACAATTTCCGGACTTTAGATGGTATCACCTGGCATTTATGCTCAAGCAATGTGGAGCACTGCAAAGGTTAGAGACTTAATATGGTTGAAGCTGGAAGATCAGTATAATACAGGCCATCATAACTCCTCATTTTGATTTTGCTAACCTCACTCTACTAGGTACAACAAGACAAAATATTAAACGAATTCAACTAGCACAAAACGCAGCTGCCAGAATCATAATGAAAGCACACCCATTCCAACATATAACACCCATACTTGCTTATCTACACTGGTTACCAATTCATAGTAGAATAATCCACAAAACTATAATAACTACCTTTAAAGCACTAAATGATATGGCCCCATCTACACTCAACAAAATTATCAAAAAACAACCTCCTAAACCCACCCACAGAAAAGGCCACTCAAACAAGCTAACAACCCCAAATGACTTTACAAAGGCCAAAAAGTTAACCAATAATAGAGCCTTCTCGCATGCAGCCCCTACACTCTGGAACTCCCTCCCAGATGAACTAAGATCATTAAATGACATTAAAGAGATCCGAAAAAAACTGAAAACACACCTATTTACCACACACTATGGCCCTATAGACAATTCTTCCCACCTACTAGATAATGGCTAATAATGTAACCCTGTTCACACAATCAACAGGTTTATACCAGGACATTACAAATACGAAAATATAACCCTCTCTTAATTCCTAACACCTATGAAACCTTAAATGTACATAGTTATTATTGTATTATAGTTAATATATTGTTGTTATTGTTATCGTTACTATTATACTGTTATCATGTCAACACTTATATTGTTCCTTGTAATTTGATGTTCCATGTAAAACAGACCTGATCTGTGCAGTTCTTGTTCTCTGTAAACCGCAACTGATCTATGGAAGGTGCGGTATATAAATGATTGTTTAAATAAATAAAGATCAGATGGTCTCACCAATACCCTTGCCCCTTCTGATTGGAATGAGACTCCCTGATTCTCTTATAGCCGCTAGATCTATAGCAGCAACTCAAGATGCTTTTAAGTGTCTGGTGCGGAGCTTAGGTGATGGGACTCCGCCTTCTCACTTGATTCCAGTATGGTATAATGCTATGTTTAAAATCGACCATAAGGTAATTTCTTGGAAGAACTGGCAAAATAGGGGGATTTGGATGCTAGGGCAATTAGTTCATGCTCGAACTTGGAAGTCTTTTTTGGAGTTGCAGACAGAGTTTGATTTACCTGCTGGCTGTCAATTTCAATGGATACAGTTAAGGCACTGTTTAGCGGAGTCAAAAATTGATGATAAAAATTTGTTGCAAGAATGGGGTCTGCAGAAGGTGACTATCTCTTGCTTAAGTGGGGCTGGCACAATCTCTAAATTTTATGTATTACTAAGGGATGGGTCCCTAAGTTCCACAATCGGATTAAGGAAATTGTGGGAGGAAGACTTGGGCCTATACATATCTCTGCAGAAGTGGCCATTGCTATGACTAAAGTGAACAGAGCCTCTGGGGCGGCTGTCCTAACCCAAACTTTATATTTTTTGATGCATCGCATATTAATTACTCCAGTCCGACTTACTAAGTGGGACCCAAAAGCAAGAAACAAATGCTGGACTTGTTCATATGCCCTGGGTACCTTAAGACATATGTTGTTAGATTGCCCTTTCGTTCAGCATTTTTGGTCTCAGGTTTGGGAAAGGGTCCAAAGAGTTTTGCTTTTTCAGGCACCTCTGACATGTGTAATGTAGTGGATCTTCCAGAAGCTATGGATCTGGGTGAAGCTGAAGAAAGTGTGTCTGAAGCTGACAGCATAGAAAAGCACATGGCCCAGGGTTGCCATGAGCAACGTAAACAAAGAGTGTCACGAGGGGAGAGAACACGCCCAAACTGCAAACAAGCCCCGAGCTCAGTGTGTAATGAGAGGCAGCTGGATGAGGGCGGGGTGCAGTTAAGCCCTAGGACACACGCACATAAAAATTACTCACCTGAGGATAGTGGGGAGAACAGCAAGAGGAAGAACAAGGAGAGCAAGAACAGGACCAGAGAGAGGAAGGAGAGGACTCAGAACCAGGAGCAGTCTCAGCAGGAGAGTTGATGAGAGACCCAGCTGCAGGACTGAAGGAAGCCTTGGTCGGAGGACTGGTTGGGGAACCAGTTGGAGAAAGGGACCTGAGGAAAGTGTCCAAGTTGAAAGCTGCAGGTCCAGTGAAGCAGAGACGTCCTGGCCAGAGGACATTTATATGTCAGAGAGAAAGCAAAGGGTAAAAGGCAGGAGAACGCAGCCGTGCTGTGAAAGCCTTATTGACCCAGCTGTGCTGAGAGGTTCCTGTGTGAGGAAAGCCGGAAGGTAGGCTGTATAAACCTTAAGCAAAGGGTAAAAGGCAGGAGAACGCAGCCATGCTGTGAAAGCCTTATTGACCCAGCTGTGCCGAGAGGTTCCTGTGTGAGAAAGCCGGAAGGTAGGCTGTATAAACCTTATAGAAGAGAAACTGAATGTAAAAGTTTTCCCTGTAACTGCCAGAGTTTGTGGGGCTCTCCTATAGCAAACTCCAGTATATGTGGTAATCTTCCACCCTGCTCTGTAGCAACGGGGGAAGGGAAGTCTCGAGGCAGTGAAGAGAGACTGCTCTTTGGAGGGACGTATAATAATCCACAAGAATACTTAGCTGGGGGTGAGTGTGAAGAAATGCCAACAGAATTTCTTATGGAACAAACCCCAGAAGAAGAAATGGATTGTACACTGTCTGTAGCAGACCATGTCACGTCTCTATTTATTTATTTATTTATTTAGACAGTTTTGTATACCGCCTTATCCTTCAATCAAAGCGGTCACAACACAATTGGGGGATACATTTAACACATGGGGATATGAGACACATATACACTAATACTTACAGGGAACATGGGCAATGGAGGGTTAAGTGGCTTGCCCAAGACCACAAGGAGCATCTGTGGGACTAGAAACCCCAGTCCTTCCGGCCCAAGGTTGCTGTCCTCTAGTGGGATTTGAACCCCCGACCTTCCGGCCTGAAGTACCTTGCCCCAACCACTAGGCTACTCCTCCTCCTATGCTAGAATAGCTGTTCAAGAGTTTTGGTGAAACAACACTGAAAGCAAGAGAGGTTGCCTTTGTTAAAAGGGACTGCTGCAGTTACGTTTTTGTTCAACTAATTGTTTATGTGAGCTGAAGATAGAAGCTGTTTCTGTTCCTGTTTTGTTTCATTTTTGTACCAGAAGTATGGTCATTTTTGTTGTTTTTCTTGCAATGAATCCACCCGGAAGGGAAAATAAAATCCTGTCTTTTGCCTAACTCCACTCAACTACAACTCATTCCTTGCTTAGTAAGAGGGACTACAATACTCAGAAAGCAGTGCAGGGCCAACTGCATTATCCTTCTTGCTAGGTTTTGACATGCCCAGGCTGACCTACCCCAATGCTTTTGCCTCTGGGGAGGGTTACTGGTGACACATAGCAGTTAGTAATCTTGCGTTCCATGCTTGCAGATATTCCCACTCCAAAAAAGAACTGTTTCTTGCTCAATTTTATGATGGCAATTGCTTTAAAGCTGATAGTGTCATGCTGGAAAGATTCAAGTAAACTTGATGTCCATCACTGGTGGAACGTGGTCTCTCTTTTTTCCAGTTATGAAAAAGCGCAGGAAGCTGTGATTGCCCAGAGGTGCCTGAGAAGGGGCTCGAGGCCCCCTCAGGGTATCATTCAGAGCAATATTTTGAGTTCATGTATTGAGATAAACAGATGGAGATGTCTTGATAAGTTTGCTACTAAAGCAAGGACAAGTGAGTGACTTTGTTTAAGTATGCTTGTGTTATATTGCAATCAGTCTAAGGGGTGGCCCCCATGGAGTCGGGGGGAGGGAGGGATGGTGTTATGTCAAGTTGGAGGTTTTGTTGTAAGTTGTTGTTGGAAACAAATAAAAATTTTAAAAAAGTATATCATCCACATATGAGAGGAGGGAACAGTCCTCAGGGGATAAAGCTTTTTTGAACGAGGAAAGATCTGCTGTTAGAATATGGCTGAAAATGGAAGGACTCTCACAGTAGCCCTGGGGCAACCAGGTCCATGTGTATTGCTGACCTTCATACAAGAAGCACAAACCAGAAAAGGAGCACCTACTTGCAGCAAACCAAGTGAACACACAGGGCAAGAGGTATTGTGGTCACTGCGCTTTATTAATAAAAAGAATGCCCCAACGCGTTTCGGCAACACCTTCCTCAGGGGGCTGAGAACTGAAAACAAACATGATAAAATAAACAGACAAATCCATATTAAGAACATAAATAGACCAATTATAGTAATATAAATAAATAAATGTAAATACAAATATAAATATCATATAAACGAATTTTCCTAAAATAAACAACCAAGAGAAGGACCAACAAATATAATTTTAAAAAGTAAGAAAATTAAAAAGCAAGAGTATCATTTAAAAAGCACAAGTATCATTTAAAAAGATACTTACTGTTGAACGTGTCTTTAAATTGATAGAAGCGCACAGGAAAAATATATAGCACTATATATATAAGCTAAAAAATATATATAAACAAATAAAGATAACAGCTTATAATACATATGCATAAAAACTCAAAAAAACAAACAAATGGGAAACCCAAACCCAAAACATGTTAAATAGACCAAGGAGCACAATGCATAAAAACATTAATAATAAAAACAAGGATAAAAATAAATATGGCAAATGTTTGAAAAACAAACAAATCATGATGTAATTAAAGTAAACATAAAAAGTTAATGGAATTATACCCTAAAACTGGTGAAACAACATGTGTTAGATAATGAAGAACACACTGCATGTATACCGCACAAAAAGTGCGAATTTAAATTTAAAAAAAAAAGATGTTCAGGACACGAGTATGAAAGATTGAACGATCATGTGAGGAACAATTTGATATATGCAAGCCATCAAGGCTGACATATGAAAAAAACGCCAAATTTGGCGCAATTTTCAAACCATAAAAATATATACATAGGGACCATGTAAAATGTAGCTCACAGTAGAGCAAGTAAAAAACTTGTAGCTACAATAAATGTTGGCTGCCAAATGAAAAAAGAATGCATTAAACCGCCAATTATGGCGCGATCTTGAAACCGACAAAAATATTGACCATATAAAATCTAGCCCAACTGTTCAACAGTAAGTATCTTTTTAAATGATACTTGTGCTTTTAAAATGATACTCTTGCTTTTTAATTTTCTTACTTTTTAAAATTATATTTGTTGGTCCTTCTCTTAGTTTATTTTATGAAAATTCGTTTATATGATATTTATATTTGTATTTACATTTATTTATTTGTATTACTATAATTGGTCTATTTATGTTCTTAATATGGATTTGTCTGTTTATTTTATCATGTTTGTTTGCAGTTCTCAGCCCCCTGAGGAAGGCGTTGCCGAAACGCGTTGGGGCGTTCTTTTTATTAATAAAGCGCAGTGACCACAATACCTCTTGCCCTGTGTGTTCACTTCATACAAGAAAGCCATGAAGGGCTGTAGTTCTCTTGCAAGGGGTACCTCAAAGGCATCTGACAGTCCACCAGAGATTTAGATGTACCTGGGATCATATTTGTGCAGTGTTGGGCACTACAGGAAACTCATTCTCAATAACTTCCCATTGGGCTTGCGTACTGGACAAATAGGGGTATTGTAATGGCTACTGGTGCGATAGATGATATCTTCTTTTTCTGGAAGCGTCATTTCTTCTCTGATCCCCTCTCTGGCAGCATGGGACAATGGGTATTGTTTAGTATGAAGCCCATCATGTCCCCTTTTCAGGGTGATGGTAACTGAATGTACCGAGGCCACGTGTCCAAAAGGGCAAGTGGGGGTAGCGCACATGGTAAAGGGCACTTTTGATATTACACGTTGTCTAATTCCAATTAGGTCTTGAACTCAGACTTGTAGGACGGGGTCAAGTGGTATGACTGAAAAAGGATATAAATTTAAGTATCCCTTTCAGTGGGGGACAAGTCTGTGGCAGCCATAGCAAGTGGCATTCCCATGGAGTCTTTAGCACCCCTCTTTATAAGGAATGCCAGAGGGAGTGGCTTTCTTTCCAGGTGTCTGGAAAAACAGTCCAACCCAACTTCTCTCACACTCGCCTACAAATCCCCATACTGCTATATCAGATTCTCTATAAGAGAATGGGAGTGGAGTAGTCGCCTAGTAGTTAAAGCAACTGCCTTGTATCCAGAAGATCAAGGGTTCAGTTTCCACTTGCACTCTTTGTGACCTTAGGCAAGACACTGTACACTCTATTGCCTCGGAAGAAAAGGCCTGGCTATCTACTTCTGGTGACACGTTGCCAAGAAACCCAGAGGCAGCTGGGTCACTAGGAGTCAGCACTGACTTGACAGCACTAAAAAAAAGAAAAGAAGAGAATGCTTCAACATCTACACACTTTTGGCACAGAGAAAGATTCAGGGCCTCGCAGTCAAAAAACTGGGACAAGTGTTGTAACCCATTCACAATCAAAAGGGTCTAACTGAAACTGGCAGTCCTCTATCTGGACTAAGGGGGGTTATGGTAATGGGTGGGATAGGGGGAGGACAGGGTTCCATCTGGACCATTTGGGTACAGTGAATAGTAATGCCTAATTTACCGAGTAAGTCTCTACCTAAGAGGTTGACTGGTGAATCAGGGGCGTATAAGAACTGTGCTTCTAAATGTTCCCCACTGACCTCTAAGTTGAGGGGTAAAGTATAGGGCAAATACTGAGGCTTCCTCGAGAAGCCTACTGTTTTTGCAGTTTCATGGGACAGAAGATAGGGTCCCTTCTGGGCCTGCACCAATATAGAAATGGAGGCACTCGTATCTAGAAGGAATTCTACTTCCTTTCCATTGATCTGAGCCTTAAGCATAGAATCAGAGTGTCATATAAACCGCAAACAGAGGGAACTGTCCCTCTGTTGGGCCTAGTCAGTAATTACGTTGGTGCCGACACGCCCAGCTAATATGTCCGGGTGTGACAATTCTAATATAGGATGGGGGCAATTGGGATCCTTTTCTTTCTTGGCTGTGCCATTTCAGCTGGGGTGGCCTTGGTGCGGCCCCCCCCCCTTAGGGAGGCCAACGCCCCCCCCCCCTCCTGCAACTGGCTGTTTTTCCAATTTATTTGGGCCATCTGGGTGGTTGCTTGTTCTAATTGTGTTGCAAAAGGTTGTGTCTCCAAGTTCTGGTGCTGCTGTGTTTTTTTTCCCCCCTCTACTCACTGTTTTATAAAATGGTCAATATTGAGCCATTACTACTTCTGGCCATAACTTGGGGTAATGCTACTACCGGATCCAATTTCTTTTGGACATCAGAGGGAAAACCAGACTGCAGGATCTGATAGAACACAAACGTGCTTAGGGCATCCTATTCCACTCCTGTCTCTTGTTGCCAAATAGACATCTTCTCCCTCTTTCCATGTACGGGCTACTATATTATTAAAATCTCAGGTATCCGGATATTCATCTCTCAGAGCCTGCCAAATATTACAACAGTAGTGTCCCAGAGATACCCCATCATGTTGGGCATTAGCTAACGTGATTTGGGGAAGTCCTGCTTTATTAAATATTAAAAATATTATATGCTTTAGTATTAATTAGTCTAGCCAGGATACTTTTCAGGTTGCCAGGTTGGTGTCCGTTTTCAAAATTCTGAGATCCAATATGATGCTCCTCTGACAAGTGGAGGCAAAGTGCGGGATACATTTTACATGTCCATGAAACTCCATGGCACATAATGAACTAGTGGGGGTTGTCCTGCAGGACCCAGGAAAAATATTAGAGGATATTGTGCCTGTAATTCTTCATATTTTTCCATACTGTCAACCCATCCCGCATATACTGGTAATCCCAATGTGGGTCACCATATCCTCTCAGAATACAAAAATGAGCCATCCTCTCAGAATATACAAATGAGCCATATTCGTGCTCTTAGGACTCAAACTACCTTCGCAGGGCCATGGAGTCGTTTGAGGTCTAAATTGTTCATTCCATCCAGCCAGATTATCTGACCATCTGGAAACATATTGCCAACTACTTTCTTTCTGGGCTACATATTCATTAGGGCTTTGGTTAGGTGGCCTCCTTTTGTGTACAAGCAATTGGTGTAAAGTAGTTGGCTTTGAAGAAAACAATAAATTTATGGCCCGAAGTGCCCAACTGCAAGGCACTTGTCACTGGGGGATCTAATGAAATCAGGAGGAGGACCATTTGTCTTCTTGTCCTCCTCCTGAAAGATATTCCCTAACATATCCTCCTCTTCTTCCTGGGGCACCTCAGAGATTCCCAGGGTCTCTTTAAATGATTTTCAGATAAAGGACTAGTCTGCAAGACTCCATCCACTCGCTGATATGCAAATTTTGTTTTTTTGAGAACTCCTAGTCAGACCTTTTGTTTTGTTGTTTTGGAAGTGCCGGGGAAGACCTCTGAAGATTATGTAAAATCGGAATATTGATTCCAGGATGGAGTATAGGGGCAGAAAATCCTGAGGCAACCAAGGCTTGATCAGTAGAGTTGCCACCTGACTTTTGGGTTTGGGTCACTAATGATTTTTCACAGGCATAGTGAGGTGTGTTCGTCCTATGAACCGCAGTTTTAAATAGTCTAGATATTTCTTCTAGATTTTTCTCTTTTTAGTGCTCTCTATTCAAGTTTGTACAGTTAATAAAATGGCCAGAGAAAAAGTCCCTTGTTTTGGCCATGGGGTAAGAACATAAGATATGCCATACTGGGTCAGACCAAGGTCCATCAAGCCCAGTATCCTGTTTCCAACAGTGTCCAATCCAGGTCATACGCACCTAGCGGTTTCCCCAAAAGACACAGGTTCCACAATGCTTGTATTGGGTCAAGCATTGATATCCTGGATACCTTTTTAATAATGGTTTATAGACCTTTCCTCCAGGAACTTGTCCAAACCTTTTTTAAAAACAGAGTTTATTGAATTATTCTTACTGCGAACCTGACACAGGCCGTGTTTCGCACACTTCGTCAGGGGTTGATCAGGCAGATAAAACTAAAAACATAAATATATAAAATCAATTGATAATAAATACATGAATCACATTAAAACACATAAAAGAACAGATGCTACAATAGAAATAAAAACTGCTATACATATAAATCACCATTTATGAACTATAAAACAATATTATATACGTAAAGGAAACAAAGTGTGGAAAAAAACTAATAAATAATAACCACATAACGACTTACATACTGCATACTGCACAAAAAGCTCATTTAACAAAATTCATATACACATCAATAACAGGAGATAGATGAGAAAGCATGTAGAATGCGACAAACAGCACTGGAAGTAGGATAAATACCTCTGAGGTGATAATAGAGGACACCTTTGTACTTGAACTCAGTATATTGGCAATCGTACTCAAGTAAAAATGAATACAAATTGATATTTATTAAAAGCACCTAAAATGAACAATCTAATACATATATGTATTAGTATTGTAATAAGGACCGGAAGAGAACAAAAAGAGCACAAGAAGAGCCGTCTCAAAGTCTTTTGTCAGGTTTGACTTAAAACTTATGTACTGCATTTGCGTTTTCAATATTGCTTTTCTCTCTCAGCATACTTCTTATTTCTTTCAGTTTTAGTACGCCAGGTCCGGGGTTCTGCAGAGGTTACCTACAGCAGTATAGGAGAAATCGGCTTTTGGTTCGTTTAATATTTTACTTATTTATCATTCATTTTATCATAGGTTTAGTATATGCAAGGTTGGTCATACTTCTTTTATTTATGGATTAAGCTTTTTATTATAGAAAAGGTGATAGTTTACCTAAATCTATATAGTCAGCCGTCCATGCTATTTTTAGCCTCTTTTCAGTGACATTCAATCAGTTTTTACTGTATATTGCATGGAGGTTAGAATAGTTTTATTGGCTATGGTCCAAGTTCTTGACTAGATTCATTTCTACAATAAGTATTTTCTGTAATGCTTTTTATCCCCATTGAGGACTGTCATTTCACCACACGCTCCTGCCATGTGCCTTTTTTGTTGTTCTCTTCCGGTCCTTATTACAATGCTAATACATATATATATTAGATTGTTCATTTTAGGTGCTTTTAATAAATATCAATTTGTATTCATTTTTACTTTAGTACGATTGCCAATATACTGAGTTCAAGTACAAAGGTGTCCTCTATTATCACCTCAGAGGTATTTATCCTACTTCCAGTGTTTGTCGCATTCTACATGCTTTCTCATCTATCTCCTGTTATTGATGTGTATATGAATTTTGTTAAATGAGCTTTTTGTGCAGTATGTAAGTCGTTATGTGGTTATTAATTATTAGTTTTTATCCACACTTTGTTTCCTTTACATATATGATATTGTTTTTATAGTTCATAAATGGTGATTTATATGTATAGAAGTTTTTATTTCTATTGTATCATCTGTTCTTTTATGTGTTTTAATGTGATTCATGTATTTATTATCAATTGATTTTATATATTTATGTTTTTAGTTTTATCTGCCTGATCAACCCCTGACGAAGTGTGCGAAACACGGCCTGTGTCGGGTTGGCAGTAAGAATAATTCAATAAACTCTGGTTTTATATAATCACGTCTTGTACTGGGTCTGTTATTACATGTGATTATTTGCCTTTTTGTGGTGGTGTCAAACCTTTTTAAACCCAGCTACACTAAGAGCCCTCACCACATCCTCCGGTAACAAATTCCAGAGTTTGATTACACGTTGAGTGAAAAAATATTTTCTCTTATTTGTCTTAAATAGTTTACCCTGTAGCTTCACTGCATGTCCCCATGTCTTTCTATATTCTGATACTGTAAACAATCGATCTACGTTTACCCGTTCCACTCTGTTCATTAATTTATAGACTTCTATCATATCTCCCCTCAGCCGTCTCTTTTCCAGGTTAAAGAGCCCTAACCTTTTTTAGCCTTTCATAGGGGTATCCTTACATCCCCTTTACCATTTTGGTGGCTCTTCTCTGAACCTTTTCTAATAACGCTATATCCTTTTTAAGATACGGTGACCAGAATTACACACAGTATTCAAGGTGCAGTCTCACCATGGAACGATACAGAGGCATTATAATATCCTTTGTTTTATTTTCCATTCCTTTCCTTATGATACCTAGCATTCTATTTGCTCTCTTGGCCGCCGCTGCACACTGGGTGGAGGGTTTTAACATGTTATCCACAATGACGCCTAAATCTTTTTCCTGGGTGGTGGTTCCTAACGTCGAACCTTGCATCGTGTAACCATAGTTTGGGTTGTTCTTTCCTAGGTGCATAACTTTGCACTTGTCCACATTAAATTTCATCTGCCATTTTGATGCGCAGTCTTCCAATTTATCAAAATCCTCTTGCAATTTTCCACAATCCTCATGGGTTTTAACAACTTTAACTTTTGTGTCATCTGCAAATTTGATAACCTCGCTCGTTATTCCCTTTTCCAGGTCATTTATGAATATGTCAAAAAGCAGCGGACCCAGCACAGATCCCTGGGGTACACCACTATTCACCTTTCTCCATTGGGAAAATTGGCCATTTAGCCCTACCCTCTGCTTTCTTTTAACCAGTTCCTGATCCACAATAGTAAACTGCCTCCTATCCCATGACTCTTTAGTTTTGCCAAAAGTCTCTGATGAGGGACCTTGTCAAAAGCTTTCTGAAAGTCCAAATACACTATATCAAATGACTCACCTTTGTGTACCTGTTTATTCACACTTTCAAAAAAACATAACAGATTAGTAAGACAAGATCTTCCTTGTCTAAAGCCATGTTGGCTGTCTCCCATTAAGCCATGACTATCTACATGTTCAGCAATTTTGTTCTTTATGATGGTTTCTACCATTTTTCCCCGGTACTGACGTCAGGCTCACTGGTCTGTAGTTTCCAGGATCACCCCTGGAACCCTTTTTAAAATTGGCGTTGTTTGGGGACACTTTACCTTTATTTTCCCTTTAACATTTGGATCCCGGTGCGGTGTTGCAGCTGGTGGAGGAGGAGCCCGGAGTCCCCACTTTCTTCTGGCCGCTATTTCAGCGTCGGCCCACCGCGGAAGGGGCGTGACCTAAGGGGCAGGTAACGCCCCTTTGGAACCCCTTCGGAGCCTTGAGGAGCTTTCTGTACAGTTTCATGGGCAGACAGAAGAAAAAGGTGTTCCCGGCTGTTCTCGCTAAGGTGGGGAAAACAGTTGGCCCTATGGATCGTCATCTGTTAGGGGATGGAAGATCGTTTTCAGATAAAGACCTTTCTGAGGAGTCTGTGAGTACTGTAACTGATGTGTCCTCATGTACGCTGGGGGTTGTCCACCCCAGAAAGGAAATAGTAGTCCAGGATGTCTCTCCTTCGGGGAATGTTCTGGGTGGAAGTTCTTTAGGTATTCTTGGTGCCTTATCCTTGACGGCATTGGGAGAACAGAAAGTTAAAATGCCTTCCCCGGTGTTTTTTTCTTCTGCTGTACCGGAAGTGAGACTGTGCCTTCTGATGTTTCTTTACGGGATATTTGGGAGTTGGTCGCGCGTATGGAAGGTGTCTTTCGCGCCTCCTTTTCCCAAGTAGAGCAGTTTTCTTCCCAGGTGGTACAAAAGCTTTCAGAACATGAAGCATTACATCTTCAGCATAATAAATCTATGTCTAAGCTGGAGGGTCGTTTTTCAGTTATGGAAGCTGCAGTTTCCTCATTTACTAAGGATAGTGCTACTGTTCATTATCAGTTAGAAGCTCTTGAAAATGTTAATCGTTCTAAAAATTTGCGTTTTCTGAACTTTCCTCGCACTCATTATTTAACTCCTTTGATATTGTTACAAAAATATTTAAGGAGGTGTTGTTAATTCAGTATGTGTATTCTATTAAGGTGGTTTCTTTATATTATGTTCCTTTGCGCTCTCCTGCTATGAAATCTTCTCCAGCTAGTGCACAGAAAGGGAACCCCAATGGAGCTGAGTCCTTAGATCTCACAGTTTTTGGAGTCCTCTACTGATTTGATCTCCCAGCGTGCTACTTTGATAGTTTCTTTTGTGTCATTTCAAGATAAAAGTTTGATCTTGCGAATGTATTTTTCTAAAAATCAGGTTTTTTGTGGAGATTCTATACAAATTTTTACGGATGTAAGTAGGACTACTCAGATTCGTCGGAAGGCGTTTCTGGCTCTGAAAGATCGGATTTTGGCCATTGGGGCTTCCTTCTTTTTAAAATATCCTTGCAAATGTATTGTGGTGTTGGATGATCTTAAGTATGTTTTTCTTGATGTCGGGCAATGTGAGGCATTTTTGATTAGTAAGGAATCTTTGTGAAGTGTTTCTTTTCTCTTCCTTTTCCATGTATAATTGTGCTAAATGGTTTTTTGGATCCTGTTGCTTTTACTGTCTCTTATTCAGGTGATTGTCCCCTTGATGTGGACTTGACATTGTATTTCTTTTTATTTTATAATAAAGATTCATTTAAATGAAAAAAAAAATTAGCGTTTTTTGCCATCCTCTAATCTTCAGGTATTACAGATGATTTTAATGATTGCAGACCTGCTATTAGTAATCTGTGAGCTATCTCATATTTCAGTTCTTTCAACACCCTTGGATGTATATCATCTGGTCCAGGTGATTTTCTATGCTTCAGTTTATCAAATAGTTGTAATACATCTTCCCGATGTATTGATATTTCCTTCAGTTCTTCCGCAGCTTTAAATACCACTTCAGTCATGCGTAACATTCCTACATCTTCCTCAGTAAAGACCGAAGCAAAGAATTCATTCAGTCTCTCCACTATCGCCTTGTCGCCTCTTAGTGCCCCTTTAACCACTCTATCATCTAATGGACCAACTGACTCTCTCACAGGTTTTTTGCTATGAATGTACTTGAAAAAGTCTTTATTACGCGTGTTTGCTTCCACAGCAAGCTTCTTCTCAAATTCTCCCTTTGCCTGCCTTATCAATGCCTTGCATTTAACTTGCCAATGCTTGTGCCATTTCCAGTTTGTCGTTTGGCTCTTTTTTCCATTTCTTGAAAGATGCTTTTTTGGCAACAGCCTCTCTGACCTCACCTTTAACCATGCTGGCGGTTTTTTGGACTTCCTTCCACTTTTCTTAAAGTGTGGAATACAGCTGGTCTGGGCTTCCAAGATAATATTTTTCAAGAACACCCAAGCTTGATATAAGTCTTTAAACTTTGCAACTGCTTCTTTTAGTTTTTTCTTAACTATTTTCCTCATTTTATCATAGTCTCCCTTTCGAAAGTTAAAAGGTAGTACCGTGGATTTCCTTACCATACCTCCTCCACTAATTAAATCAAATGTGATCATGCTATGATCACTATTGCCAAGTGGCTCCAACACCCTTATCTCTTGCACCAGATCTGGTGTTAAACCGAGGACTAGGTTCAATATGGCTTCCCCTCTGGTCGATTCATGAACCAGCTGCTCCAAGAAGCAGTCATTTATTTCATGTAGGAACTTTATCTCCCAAGCATGTCCTGCCGTGACACTGACCCAGTCGATACCGGGGTAATTGAAATATGGAAATTACACTAACCTGGTAATTGTAGTTCCTGGAGGGTCCAGTTTAGTCCTCCACAATCGGGTAGTGCTCCTCCTCCTGCAGCCTGGACCAATCAAATCTTCTGTAGTATATATGCAGACGGAGCTCCCAGAAGCCCCCAGTGTACTAGTAACAAAGCATACTTAACGAAGCAACACATTAGATTAATATAAAAAAATGCATATTTAAAGAACAAACTCGCTCCCCCCAAGAAAATATCCAACCCCCTCCCCAAACGAGGAAGTCAGAACACTGCATTGCGCTACCAACAACGCTCCGGCAGTAAAAATACAGCCCACAGTGAGAAATCTTATACGAGCTGACTGAAAATCGAAGAAAAGGAAGAGCCATGGCAAAAAGCGCGGCCGCAAAAAAGGGTCGAACGGAAAGGAGGAACCGTCTTATTATCAACCGTTCGGAAAAGCGCGCCGCACTACATTAGCAGATAGTCTGGAGGGAAGGAGGACTAAACTGGACCCTCCAGGAACTACAATTACCAGGTTAGTGTAATTTCCATTTCCTGTTCGGTATTCCAGTTTAGTCCTCCACAATCGGGATGTAACAGAGCAGTCAAGACTGGGTGGGACCTTGCCATCCGGCGCGCAGAACCGCCGAACCAAAACAGGAATCCCGAGCTGCTGACACATCCAGCCGATAGTGTTTACTGAAAGCATGCAAAGACGACCAAGTGGCCGCCTTACAGATGTCTGCTGGCGGAACTAGGCTATACTCCGCCCAAGAGGTCGCCTGCGCCCTAGTGGAATGTGCTCGGATCCCCTCCGGAATAGGCTGCTGCTGCAACAGATACGCGGACGCGATCGCGTCTTTGAGCCATCTTGCAATGGAGGCCTTAGCCGCCGCTTCCCCTTTACGTGCACCACCGAAAAGCACAAATAGGCGGTCAGTCTTCCGAAAAGATTCGGTAACCTTCAAATAACGACGAAGCGCACGACCCACATCGAGACGATAAAGACCTTTGTCCGCCGTCGCGACAGATTGCGAAGGAAGAACTGGAAGAAACACTGCTTGATTCACGTGAAAGGGAGAAACCACCTTTGGCAAAAAGGAGGGAACCGGACGGAGAACCACCCGATCCGGAGAAAAAGACAAAAAGGTTCTCGGCAGGACAACGCATGTAGATCCGAAATACGCCGCACCGAACAGATGGCTACAAGAAAAACCGTCTTCAGCGTGAGATCTTTCAGGGACGCCCTACTCAGAGGCTCAAAAGGTTCACGAACCAGGGCCCGCAGCACTAGATTCAAGTCCCACGGAGGAACGAAAATCCTGCGGGAGGGTCGCAAATGAAAAACAGCCGTAAGAAAACGACATACGTCCGGATGAGAACCGAGGAGACGGCCTAAAACTTTGCCTCGATAACAAGAGATAGCCGCCAACTGGACTTTCAGGGAACTAGCTGCAAGGCCCTTATCAAAACCATCCTGAAGAAAACTTAAAACGACGGACATGGAAACCGTCGCTGCACGGACTCCACGCCGTGAGCACCAGTCTTCAAAGATTCTCCAAATCCGAACGTAAGTAAGAGAGGTGGATGTTTTCCTCGCCCGCAGTAGGGTAGAAATCACCGCGGGGGAGTAACCCTTCCTTTTCAGCCGAGCCCTCTCAATGGCCAAACCGTAAGCGAGAATCGACCCACTTGGGGCATCCGCAAGGGCCCCTGAAGAAGAAGATCCGGCAGCACGGGCAAGAGCCAAGGAACTCTGTCGCGCAGCCGGACCAGGTCGGCATACCAGGGCCTCCGGGGCGAATCCGGGGCCCCCAGTAACACTCGACCCCGATGGCCCTCGATGCGCTGAACGACCCGGCCGATCAGAGCCCACGGAGGAAAGACATAAAGAAGACCGGACGTTGGCCACGGCTGAATGAGAGCGTCGAGCCCCTCGGACATGCGCTCCCTCCGCCTGCTGAAGAAGCGTCCCGTCTTGGCCGACTGAAATGTCGCCATGAGATCCATGATGGGCGGACCCCACCGATGAACTATTTGCGTGTAAACTTGTGGGTTTAGCTCCCACTCTCCGGGGTCCACCCGCACTCTGCTGAGAAAATCTGCCTGAACATTGTCTGCGCCTGCAATATGCGCTGCCGAGATGGCCGGAAGACTGCACCCAATTGAACAAGGCCATCGCTTCCGATGCCAGGGCTACGCTGCCGGTGCCCCCTTGTCGATTGATGTAAGCTACGGTGGTCGCATTGTCCGAGAGGACCCGCACCGGCCGGCCGAGAACTAGGGCTTTGAGGGCCAATAGGGCTAGTCGCACCGCCCGTAATTCGAGAAGGTTGATCGACCAAGAAGCCTCCAGGGGAGACCATTCCCCCTGAGCGAAGCGGGTCTCACAGTGAGCACCCCAGCCGGTCAAGCTGGTATCCGTTGTGAACGGAACCCAAAGTGGAGGCTCCAAGGGAATCCCCCGCATCAGGTTCTAGGAGGAGAGCCACCACCGGAGCGATCGGCGAACCGCCTTTGGGCAAGGCAATCTCTTGTTCAACGAGTCGAACTGGTTGGACCAACGGCGCAGCAGAGCACTCTGTAGCGGACGCATGTGGAAACACGCCCAAGGCACCACCTCCAAGGTCGCCGCCATCGTACCGAGGAGCCGCAGGTACCACCACGCGGACGGAGCGGGCATCCCCCTGAAGAGGCGGACAAGAGACCGCAACGCCAGAATGCGGCGCTCCGGTAGGCACACCAAGCCCCGTGCTGTGTCGAAGCGCACTCCCAGATACTCGAGATCCTGAGTCGGGCACAGACAACTCTTGCATTCGTTCACCACCCAGCAGCGAGGGACCACAGCAGAGCTACCACCCTGCTCGTGACGTGCACACACTCCTGACTGGACTTTGCTCGAATCAACCAGTCGTCGAGATACGGATGGACGAGGATGCCCTCCTTGCGCAAGGCCGCCGCGACCACTACCATCACCTTTGTGAAGGTGCGGGAAGCCGTGGTGAGACCGAACGGCATGGCCCGAAATTGGAAGTGGCCCCACGGAAGAGCGAAGCGGAGAAACCTTTGATGAGACGGCCGGATGGGAATGTGCAGATAGGCCTCGGAGAGATCGAGTGACATTAAAAACGCCCCTTGACGTACCGCGACAGTGACAGACCGCAGGGTCTCCATACGGAAGTGCGGCACCCTGAGAGCGCGATTCACGCCTTTGAGGTCTAAGATCGGACGAAGAGAACCGCCCTTTTTGGGAACCACAAAATAGATGGAGTAGCGACCGGCACCTCTTTCCAAAGGAGGGACCGGAACTACTGCACCCAGGGAGAGTAGCCGATCGAGAGTCACGCGGAAGTCCCCGCGTCTTTTGTTCTCCCTTGCTGGGTGACATAACAAAAGAATCTCGAAGTGGGTAGGCAAACTTCAGCGCATAACCCTCTTTGATAATCTGCAGCACCCACTGATCTGACGTAATTTGGGCCCAAGAAGGAAGAAAGTCGCGCAAACGACCCCCGATAACCGGGCCTCCCTCTAGAGCCCGCCTCGCTTCATTGTGGCTTGCGACTAAAGGAAGAGGCCGAGGAAGAGGCGGCTCCGGAGAAGCCTCTTCCTGCTCCTCTGAAACCACGAAATCCTTGATGACGGGTCGCGAAGCGACCGCGCTGTGATGTCCAAAGTCGGGAGGAATGAAACCTGCGAAAATCCTGAAACTGACCGCGCGCCAAGGTCGACGACCTGTTGAGCTTAGGCTTATCCTCCGGCAGCCGTCCACCCTTAGACTCGCCGAGATCCTTCACCAACTTGTCGAGAGCCTCACCAAATAACAATCTGCCTTTAAAGGGCAGCTAACTGAGGCGAGACTTGGAAGAACCGTCGGCCGCCCAGTTGCGTAACCAGATGGACTGGCGCGCCGCCACCACGGAGGCCATACTGTTAGCTAAGGAGCGAATCAAATCATAAAGAAGATCCGCCAAGTAAGCCGATCCGGACTCCATGCGGGTAACTTCCAGCAACCCCTGCTGGTCCAGACCGGAACCCGAGCGCAGATGCTGTGACCAACGTAAACAAGCCCGAGCAACCCACGCCCCACAAATAGAGGCTTGCAGAGCCAGGGCGTTTGTATCGAAGGCTTGCTTCAACAAATTATCAACCTTCTTATCCTGGGCATCCTTTAAGGCCGCAGCACCCTCAACCGGGATGGTGGTTTTCTTGGTTACTGCCGATACTGCAGCATCCACTCGCGGAGACTTAAACAAGTCCCTGTCCTTGTCCGCCAGGGGGTAAAGACGATTCATGGTCCGAATCCCTTTCAAACCGGATTCTGGCTGATCCCACTCCGCATGGATCATTTGCTCAACCACCCGGTGCACGGGGAAAACCACCTGGGCGTCCCTGACCGCCTGAATGAGAGGATCTTCGAGACCCTCCTCCTCCAGAGGCCGAACCACAGCTAGGTTTAGAGTTTGAAGAGACTCAGTGATCAAAGGGACCAGCTCGTCCCTACGAAACACGCGAATAATCCGAGCCTGATCTTCCGGCTCAGGGATTTCCCCTTCCTCCAACTCCTCAGCCTCCGTGTCCGGATCACCCTCCGCTTCAGAATCCGGAAAACAAAGGGTGCCCTGATCCTGTTCCACCAACCTGAGCCTCTTGACGGCGGGCTGAGAAGACCACTGAACCTCCCCTGAGGAGCAAGAGGGGAGGGAGGCGGGCCAAGCCTCCGGCAACTGACCGGACCGGCTCAAGCGGAAAGCCTGATGCATGAGGAGAACGAAATCTGCGGAAAAATCCACCGGCGGCGCAACTAGAGCCGCATGTTGCAGCTCAGGGGCAGACCCATTGGACGGCGGTACCGACCCAGACGGGTGGACGCCCGCCGAAGGGACACTCTCCCCCGATAGAGAGGTGTCACCGGGGACAGGCATTTCCTTAAGATCAATAGGAGGGTCTAGGTCTGAAGAAACTGAAGCGCAGCCCCTGCAAATGCCAGAGTCAGTCACTGCACCTCTGCGGGACCCGCAAATCACGCACTGTGGCTTGGCAGCCATGTAAGCGCAACCTCCGCTAAGCGGGATAAAGGGGATCAGAAACAGGGAAGCCCACACCAAAGGGACCAACCCTATGCAAAACAGTACTGTCTTTAATTTAAAAATTTTTTTTTTTTTTTTTTTTTACAGAAAATAAACCTCTCCCCAGACTCTCTGGGGTGCCCTGAGCAAAATCGCCAGCATAAGAAACCCCAAAAATGCCAGGGGAACCCGTGCACAAGTGTTAAAAAGTGCCCCTTTTTGAAAAGTTCCCTTTAGAAATCCAAAATGGCCGCCGCACTCATTCACCCACGGTAAAAAAAGGCGCGAAAATACAAAGGCAACCAAAGAAAAATGAAAATAAAGAAAATAAAGAAAACGACCCCAAATGAAGGGCAAAGTGAAAAAAATCAAGAAAAAACAGCAAATTGGGAGGCAGGGGAGCTGACAGAACTGCTGAAAATACAAATGGGAGGGAACTGCAGTACCCGAGAAAGGTAAATAAATGACAAATCCTACCAGCTCAGGAAACAGCAAAGGATCTCAGCCAACTTCTCAGAGTGACAGACAATGCTGGACCAGGTATGGCTCTTCCCCGTACAGCCTAGGGGAGAGCTCAACCCAGGCTATAGAAATTCCCAGGAAGGAAGGCAGGAACCCAATGCAGAACTGGCTTCCCCCGGGAGGTCCCCTGTGGTAATGCCTTTCTTTAATTAAATTAAAAAAAAAAAAAAAAAAAAAAAAAAAAAAGACAGCTATCTAGCAAATAAATGGTAATGAAAAAGCCAAAACAAAACCCAAAGAACTAACTACTGTTGCTCCTTCAAGTGTCACTAAGTGTGCCCAGAAAGGGCACACACGTCCTCAAGCTGCAAGGAGACTGGACACACTGGGGGCTTCTGGGAGCTCCGTCTGCATATATACTACAGAAGATTTGATTGGTCCAGTCTCCAGGCTGCAGGAGGAGGAGCACTACCCGATTGTGGAGGACTAAACTGGAATACCGAACAGGAACACCCATTATTATTACTGTGCTGTAACTTTTGTTAGCTTCCTTGATTTCTTTGAGCATTTCATCATCCATTTGTTCATTCTGACCAGACGGTCCAGACACCCCGACTGCTATCGCCTTCCCCTTTTTTACATGGAATTTCAATCCAGAGATTCTACAGAAAATTTTGTTTCCTCCAAAACTTTAATCCTTTCTGACTCAATGCCCTCTCGAACAGAGCGCAACCCCTCCACCAATTTGATCAGCTCTATCATTACGATGTAGTTTGTAACCAGGTATCACAGTGTCCCACTGGTTGTCCTCCTTCCACCATGTCTTTGATATTCCAATCATATCTAACCTCTCATTTAGTGCTATATATTCTAACTCTCCCATCTTATTTTTTAGACTTCTAGCATTTGCATACAAGCATTTTAGAGACTGTATTTTATTCATATTAATTTGGCTTTTGGTAGGCATGGGTAATTTGGAATCTTTAAGCTCTGTCTGCTCAATACTCAAGGGCATTTGGGCTTCTTTACTCTTTTTTGGAACCTCTCTGCTTTTGGTAGTATCCTTCAAGGATACATTCTTCCAAACCATGCGCTCTTGTGCGACTCTCGGCTTTCCCCTATTATCGACTTTAAAAACTGCTCTCTCTCCTTTTTAAGGGTTAATGCCAGCAGCCTCGTTCCATCCTGGTTAAGGTGAAGCCCATCCCTTCAGAAGAGCCCCCTCCTTTCCCCAGAATGTTCCCCAGTTCCTAATAAATCCAAAACCCTCATCCTTGCACCATTGTCTCATCCACGCATTGAGACTCTAGAGCTCTGCCTGCCTTTTGGGTCCTGTGCATGGAACGGGAAGCATTTCGGAGAACGCTACTCTGGAAGTTCTGGATTTCAACTTCCTTCCTAAAAGCCTAAATTTAGCCTCCAGAACTTCCCTACCACATTTTCCTATGTCATTGGTACCGACATGTACCACGACAGCAGACTCCTCCCCAGCACTATTTAAGACCTTATCTAGGTGGCGCGTAAGGTCTGCTACCATCACACCAGGCAGGCATGTTACCAGATAGTCAAGTGTTTAGTGCCCTGGTACCATTTTATACTGCATGTTTTAGAAGTTTTACAGCCACTGGGAAGGTTCTTATCTCCTCCAAAGGATGTTCAAAACATTTGCTAACTTTTTTTCTAGTCATACTTATAGGAAAAAAATCTTACCTTTGATGCCCATCAGTCCTGGGTCTCTCGAGTCAAGTAATGTGTCAGTCTCAACTGCCTGACTGTGCACAGAGGGGCAGTAGGAGGCCTGCAATAACTCCTGGCTGGTATGCTAAATGTAAGGTGCCTGTTTGGATTCCAAACCACTAATCTTACCTTACACGAACACATTCCAGGATTCTATAATTATGAAACACAAATACTTCTTTACTCATACAGGGTACCCTTCTTACATAGGCACAAGGTAATTCTGTAAAACACAAAAGAGAAAAGGTTAGTGGGAGCAGGTGTACCTGGCAACTCCACTTACGGGAAGCAGCTAGGTATCCATTCTCCCCACTACCACTTGGACAGAGTGCACATTTTAAGCAAAGTGGTTTATCTGCCTACATGCTTACTGATACATAAATTTGCCACATGCTTTGCTTAGCATTACATACTTAACAACATGCTTTGTTAGTCCACTTGGGTGTATGCATCCTTTTTCAGACAGAGTTCTTTTATTCTAGTCCTCATTTGGTGTCATGATATTTTGTAGTTGGATTTCAAAAATCCCCTGGCCATCTCCAGTTGTCTGCTCTTATGGTCTGTCTCTGTCATCATGCACACTTGCAGCCTTAAGGATGACGTGTCCCATTATTTCATGTATGCTGGTGTATCTGTCTGTATTCTATTTTTATTTCCTTTTTGTAGATTGTGTACTTTTTTTCTTTTGAAAACCTCTGCCTGCCTTCTGGTTCTTCTGCTTGTCTGAGCATGTTTTTACATTCACAGGGTGATCAAAAGAACCCACTTCCACAGGTTCCATAATCCACTATTATGTAAGCATTCCATATTTTCCCTACAAGCCAGACAATGCTGAACTACCAAAGACTGGCGACCAGAGGACGATGAATGAGAGCATCAGTGGATGGAGGCATAACAAGAGATATCGAAGTGGGATATTCCATTGAGTTGTTGAAAACAAATACAAACGTGATAGATCCATCAGCTTTGGTACTAGCAAATGGGACTCGCCTATTCACTGACTGATTTCCTCAATTACCCCAAAGATAAGCATTTTTTCTCTCTCTCAATATCAGCCCTTTTAGTCTCTGGCAAAAGTATGGCTGCTGCCTTACTACTTTTCCAAGTGCTGTAAAACTCCTGTGTTCTACTTTTTTAAATTTTTTTATTTAAACTTTATAACACAATACAAAATCAGAGATTCAGACACATCAACTACACAACCATTTATAAACCAACAACCCCCCCTACCCCCTCCATCCTGCTACTGTTACATTCATTCAAGAATCTTTACAGGCTAGTACTTTTCCAGCACAAATATTTTTCCCAGATTTTTAAAAACTTTTTGGAGCCGTTATTCTTTATGGCAGTTGCCTTACTAAGCAAATAATTCGAGTCGAGGGAAGACATACATTCCCTCAACGTGGGTGGGTGCACCTGCCACCAACGCCGTGCCACCAACATCCTATAAGTCACACACCCCACATTAACAAAGAAACTTTCTACCTGGGTGAGGTTCGCCGGCCTTAGCCACAACAAGGCCACGGCAGGGTTTGGCTCGATCAGTTTCCCCAATATAGCACTCAACAGGCCAAACACCTCTCCCCACCGCTTATAAACAGCTTTACAAGACCACCAAACATGTAAGAATGTCCCCTTTTCCCCACATTCCCGCCAACACCTATCAGTATGTCCTGAAAACATAATATGTAGTTTCTCGGGTGTTAAGTGCCATCTATACAATAATTTATAATTATTCTCTATAAAACTAGCAGCTAGCACCCCTTTATATCTATTCTGAAAAATGCTGGCCCACTCCTCCTCCTCCCACTTTATCCCCAGATCCTGTTCCCAAGCTTGTTGGAACGGACTATGACCCCTTTCCCCTTCCATCATATTGTAAAATTTAGTCAAAAGTTTCTTCGTTTGCCCCATCAGGAATAGTCTCAATACCTGTGAGGTCTCCTCATAGCTCGGGTAAAATCTTGTGCTTCAGGTAATGACATATCTGCCTGTAGGGAAAATGATCTTTAGCTTCTAAGCCAAATTGCTGCTCTAAAACCGAGAAGGCCTTAATCTCTTTACCCTCCAAAAGTTGTCCAATGTGTGTTAACCTCTTCTGTGCCCAGGTCAGAAACTCACTACGTCCCACCGCAGGTGAGAAATCTGGATTATCAATTATAGGTATCGAGACACCTCACCTGTACCCAACCACTTCCATCTCCATCGATGCCAGAGGTGTAGCGTTCTCTGGACATAGGGGTTGCAGTCTCGCACCCCCATGTGCATCCCTCGTGGCAGCCAAATCCAGTCAGATAATTTCCCCACCTTTAAATCTTCCGCCTCCATTCGCACCCACTCCTTACCATATTCTGCCCCCCAATCTACTATTGCACTTAGTTGTGCCGCTTCCATATAACTGTTCAAATCAGGAATGGCCATTCCCCCATTTCGCCTACTCTTAGTAAGCAAAGGCCATGCGACTCGGCTACTTTTCCTTCCTCTAATAAACCTCATAATGATCCGCTGTATCTTCCCCATGAAAGTTCTAGGCATCCCCACCGGTAGCGTCCGAAATAAATATAACCACTGAGGCAATATCACCATCTTGATGGCTGAAATCCGCCCCAGCCAAGATAATTTTTTACATTCCCAAAATTCCAGTTCCCTCCTCATTTTTGTTCCAGCAAACCAAAATTCACCCTTCCTAAATCCCTTTCATTGGCCATTAAATATATCCCCAAATATTTCACCCTCTTTTTGGCCCATTTAAACGGTAACCGCTTCTGCAGCAGTTGTTGGGTGTGGGCGTTAGCGGAAATATTCAAGATCTCCGACTTTGTAGCATTAATCTTAAATCCCGAAAATTTGCCAAATTCCACCAAGATCCAATAGAGCACTTCCACTGATTGCAGGGGCTCTGTCACCAGAAAGAGCAGGTCATCTGCAAATAATGATACTTTACTTTCCCATGTCGTCCCCTGGACCCCCTTCACGGCAGGGCATTCCCTCACCAGTTGGGCCAGGGGTTCCATTGATAACACAAAGAGAAGAGGTGAGAGCGGACAGCCTTGGCGTGTCCCCCTCCCCAATTCAAATGCGGTAGAATAAGCCCTGTTTACACGGATCTGCGCTAATGGATTGGAGTAAATAGCCTTCACCCAGTCTAAATACCCCCCTCCTAGACCCATTAAATCCAACACCTGCATCAAGTAAGGCCAAGACACACGATCAAAGGCTTTTTCCTCATCGATGGTCAATAAGACCAATTGTGTTCCCGCTGTCTTCCCCTTCCAAATCGTATTCAACACCTTCCGGATGTTATCGGCGGTTTGCCTACCTGGCACAAACCCCCCCTGATTCTCATGTACTAAGCGGGGCATGAAGGGTAACAGTCTATTAGCCAAAATTTTGGTGAATATTTTAAAATCGGATCCCAGCAACGAGATAGGTCTATAGGAGCTACATAAAGTAGGGTCCTTCCCCTCCTTTGGCAGTAGGGTAACACCCGCCATTCGGAGAGTATCCGGGAGCCTTCCCCCATCTCGAAAGGAGTTGTAAAGCCGAGCCAGAATACCACTCAATTCCTCTCGGAAGGTTTTATAAAATTTATTAGTGTATCCATCCAGCCCTGGTGCTTTATGCGCAGGTAATAATCTAATCACTGCATCTACTTCTGCCACTATAATAGGCCTCGCTAACAACTCAGCATCAGCTACAGATAGCTTTGGCAACTGCATTTGTAAATAATGAGCGCGCTCCGCCTGTGACCCAGACTCCTCCGCCCTATATAAATGCTGATAAAACTGCACAGATTGCTCCCTAATCTGTTCCACTGTCCTTATTTCTCTCCCCCCCGCATCGCGAATTTTGGTTATAAAATTCCGCCTCTGATGCTTTTTCAACCGGTACGCTAACCATCTAGTGGGTTTATTACCGAGCTCAAAGAAGGTTTGCTTCAGTTGATCCTGAGCAAATTTAATCTCCCCCAATTCTATTTCCCCCAATTCCCTCTTTGCTTCCCGTAGTTCCTGTAGCCCCTGGTCATCAATCTCCCCCCTTTGATGGCGCCCTTCCCCTTCTCGAATCCGATGTCTCAGGGAGATTTTCCTTTCCTCTTTAGTCCTTTTCACATACGTTCCGAGGGAGATCAACTCACCCCTCACAACTACTTTCAAACACTCCCAGAGGGTCGCTACCTTACAATCCTCCCTGTCATTTAATTCCAAATAAGTGGCTATGGCAGCCGCCACTTTTTGTCGTATATCCGGATTCTCCAAAAGGGCCTCATTTAACAGCCAGCTACGCTGTGACTTCTGCTCCGATCCTACCATTACATCTATCCAGACTGGCGCGTGGTCCATCCACGTCCTCTCCCCAATTTCACAATCAATCACCTCAACCAGCAGAGTGTCAGAGACCCAGATCATATCTATCCTTGAAAAAGAAGTGTGTACGGGAGAGAAAAATGTGTATGCCCGTTTGCGACCCCGCAATTCTCGCCAGGTGTCTCTAATACCCAGGGACCTACTCATTAGCTTGAACCTTCGCCTATCCTTTGCATTGCCCCCACCGCCCCCCTTAGAGTTATCCAGCTGGGGGTTAACAGTCAGGTTAAAATCCCCCCCCCATAATCACTTCCCCCTCTGCAAACGTTTCCACCGTTGTGGTTAAACTTTCATAGAACATTCCTTGGGCTGTATTTGGGCCATAAACATTCACGAGGGTGAACAACTTACCCCGAATCTTAAGCTTAATAAGCAGGAAATTCCCCTCCCTGTCCCGGAGGACTTCCCCCAACGTGTATTGTATGTGCTCATTTATCAAGATCCCCACTCCCCCCTTTTTTAATTCCACTTTATTGGAAGCAAACCAGTGTCCTGGGAACTGTTTGTGGTGTACCCTCCACTCATCCCCTCTTTTTAGATGGGTTTCCTGGAGAAAAATAACATCTCCTCTAAGCCTAGCACATTCTTTAAACATCCGCTGCCTTTTGATCGGGGAATTCAGCCCCCTAACATTCAGTGTTACTACTCGTAACTTAGCCATACTCAGTAATGGCTGGGAGAAATGTAACTAGCTGATTTGTGGCAGGATGGATTCCCCCTATTACCCTAACTCCAACCCTCCCCCTCTGTGACCCCCTCCCTCCTCCCCCCTCACCCTCCGCTCCTCTGTCACGTCTACTCCCCTCATCCCCATTCCATAAGGCATGACATCAACCCCGACAGCATAGCAACTATACACATACACCTCTCACCTGCAGCACATCACAGAAAACATACCCCCATAGTCCTTGACCCCTCCTAATATAGCCCACCTCCAGATAGCAGTAAACAACCAAACATATATCTCTAAAAGAGAAGTCCCAGGTTCATCGATGCTCTCCCCCTGTGGCCATGGTCTTCTTTGGCTTCCGCAGTCGCTTCTCCCCCAACGACACCCTCCGCCAGCGACTATCCTCTTCGCGTCTCTGCTCCCTTGGGGGGCTCGTAGAACTCGTGCTGTCCAGCCATCCAGCCTTTTTCATGATATCCGTAGCTTCCACAACTGAGCGGACATGGGATGATACTCCCTCCACACTGAACATCAGGCCAAAGGGAAAGGTCCATCTGTATCTAATGTTCTCCTCCCGCAGCCGGCCGGTTAAACCACTTAAGGCTCTCCACTTCCGCATAGTAATAGCGGAGAGGTCAGCATAGATCTCAACTTTGTGGTTTTCCCAGCGGATCTCTGGCAGCTTATGCGCTGCTGACATCACCACAGTTTTTGTATTGTACTTGTGGTAGCATGCGATAATGTCCCGCGCTCTGCCATCCTGCCTGGGGCCCAAAGCACGGTGCACCCGATCAAGTGTCCAACACAAGCCCGAGCTGTCCATCCCAGCTTGCTCCAATATTAGTTTGCTGATCTGCACCACCACTTTGATACAGTCCTCTTTCTCATTACTTTCTGGGAGGCCTCGAATGCGTACATTAGATCTTCGCAACCTATTCTCTAGGTCTTCCAACTTGTTCCAAAGTTGTTCTTGATCACCCACGACTCCATCCACTTTATCTTGCAGGCTGCGCAGTGCCCCGTCTTGCTCCTCCACCTTACTTTCCACATCCACCAGCCTCTGGCCCACTTCCTTCACCTCCTCTCTTAATTCAGCCATCCAGTTCTGGGCCTCGGCCTTAAACTGAGCCAGATCTTGCCGAAGGGCCGAAAACCAGCCCTTCAGCCCTTTGAAAGCCTCCAGTTCAGTTTCGCGGAGACCCCCCAACCTCAGCAGCTCCGCTTGTCTCCTCCGCGGCCTTTACACTTGCCGCCGCCATTTTGGCTTTCCCCACGCTGCTCCCGCTTGCGGCCTTAAACGCAAAGTTTTTCAGGTCGGAAGAGCTTTTTTTCGGCACCGACATCTCCGCACCTCTCTTAACGCGCTGGGCGCTACTTTCCAGGCTCACCACTTCTCCGGGGTCAAGATTATGCAGGCTTTTTTATCCGCCACAATGGAGCTCTGTCTTTGAGCTGCCGTCTAGCTGGGTGACGTCATTTCCTCCCTCTCCTGTGTTCTATTTTTGACCTGCCCAAGAAGACTCTGTCAAAAAATGACGTTGTGGGCATTTCTGCATTAACATCTAAGATCGCCCCAACTTTAATCAGTTTTCAAAGGGGGGCCAGTTTTAGCAATTTAGGCACTAAGTGTACCTCTTCTGTTATTTCTGTGACTAGCCCGATTCATGATGACCCTCTGGATAGTTGTCATAAACTATGTTCGGTCTTCAGTCAGGTGGCTCATTGTTGCTGCTGTTATTGTATCGATCCATCTCATTGCTGGCCTTCCTCTTTTGCGTTGACCTTCTCCTTGCCAAGCATGATGTCTTTCTATAATGATCTCTCTCCTCGCATGTGTCGTCCAAATTATGAAAGTCGAAGTCTTGTCATCTGAGCTTCTAACGAAAGCTTAGGTTTGATCTCCTCTTGTACTGACTGGTTTGTTCTTCGGGCAGTCTATGGTATAAAGAGTATTCAAAGGCATCAATTTTCTTCCTGTATTTTTTTCACTGTCCAACTTTCACATCCATATGACATTATTGAAAATACCATGGCTTGAACAAGTTGAATCTTTGTATGGAGAGAGACAACTCTGCTCTTGAGAATCTTGTCTAGGTCCTTCATAGTCATTCTGCCAAGAGCAATGTGTTATCTGATTTCTTTATTGATACAAATTTAACCTACTTGGATCAACTATTTCAATTTTTTCTCCATTGACGAACTTACTGATTTTGCCAGTTGTCATATCTTTGTCTTCTTTACATAAGGTGCATGCCCATTTTTCCTATTAGACTTAAATGGGCTACATTGAAACTTCATTGTGTGTTCCCTAGCCTATCTATTTCTTAAGAGTAAACCACTCAACTATGTTTACAGTTCCACTCCATTCATTATTTTATTGGCCTCTATTATATCTTCCCTCTGCTGTTCCGAATTGAAAAGCTCTAACCTTTTAAGCCTCCCCTCACAGGGGCAGCCTTTCATCCCTTTTACCATTTTGGTGGCTCTTCTTTGTACCTTTTCTAATTGTACTATATCCTTTTTAAAGATATGGTGACCATAATTGCACACAATATTCAAGGTGTGGTCACACCATGGAATGATACAGAGGCATTATATCATCATTTGTTTTATTCTCCATTCCTTTTCTTATGATTCCTAGCTTTCTATTTACTTTCATGGCCGCCACTGCACACTGGGCAGAGCTTTTCAGTGTATTATCCACGATGAAACCTAAATCCGTTTCCTGGGTGATGGTTTCTAATGTGGAATCTTGTGTAACTGTACTTTGGGTTATTCTTCCCTAAATGCATAACTTTGCATTTGTCCACATTAAATACCATCTGCCATTTGGAAGTCAGTCTTCCAATTTCTCAAGGCCCTCTTGTAATTTTTCACAATTCTCTTGTATTTTAAGAAGTTTGAATAATTTTGTCATCTGCAAATCTGATCACTTCACTTTTTGTTCCTATTTCCAGGTCATTTATGAATGTTAAAAAAGGAGTGGGCCCAGCACAGATCCCTGGGATACTCCATTATTCACCTTCTCCATTGAGAAAATTGGCCATTTAGCCCTACACTCAGTTTTTTTCTTTTAACTAGTTCTTGATTCTCAATAGTACACCGCATCCTATTACATGACTTCTTAATATCGCCAAGAATCTTTCATGGAGGGAACTTGTCAAAGGCTCTCTGAAAACAGAGATAAAGGCGAGCTGGTTGCTACACTATATTCTACCTATTTATTCACATCTTCAAAAAATATATAGATTAGTAAGACAAGAATAAATCCATGTTGGCTTTCTGCCATTAAATCTTGACTATCCACGTGTAAAGTAATTTTATTCTTTATAATGGTTTCTACCATTTTGATTGGTACTGATTTCAGGCTCACTGGCCTGTAGTTTCCTGGATCACCCCTGTAATATTTTTAAAAATTGGCACCATGTTGGCCATTCTCTAATCTTCAGGTACTACAGATGATTTTAATGACAGTTTCACAGATTGCAGACCTACTATCTCTTATTTCATATTTTTCAGCACCTTGAGATGTATATCAATCCGGCCAAGGTGATATGCCACTCTTCAGTTTATCAAGTAATTGTAATACATCATCTCAGTTTATCAAGATTTGTTTCAATTCTTCTACTACATCATCTCCATTGCCTCAGGAAATACCAAGTTATCAATGTCCCTGTTTAATGTACATTACCAAGTTTAAATTACAATGTAAACCACTTTGATTGAAATGATAAAGTGGTATAAAAGACCTGTTAAATAAATAAAAATAAATCTTCAGTGAAGACCGAAGAAAAGAATTCATTCAGTCTCTCCACTATGGCCTTGTCCTCCCTTAGCGTCCCTTTTGCTACAAATCTTTTTGAAAACATTTTTATTATACATGTTTGAAGAACAACCAGATTTGTTATGTATTACAGAGTCTGGCTCTTGGAATCTGACCCTGTTGTGAACAATTGGTTATGTCCTATGAATTACGATTGGATTTCTAAACACGTATGGAGAGACATGGGGGAGGTTTACTGTCTTATGATATTACTATGTTGAATAATCATGAACTTATGAATGTTGAGTCTGATAGTTGACTTGTGTTTAGTTTACAGTCCTCCAGGGATTTTAGAAGCCGACTCTTCTTTGTTAACTCCATTTTTTGGAACAGGATCCACGTTGAAGTTGTCTCATGTAGTTTATGAAATTTTAATTTACATTTTAAGAAAAATTCATTGAGTATTTTTTAGTTGCTGTGGATATGCTTGGTTATCGATAAGTGGTTACAGATGCTATGCATACTCATGGTGATATATTAGTTTTTGTTCAATCTTTTGTTTTACATTTAGGAGTTATGAATCATAGGACAGATCATCATTTGTATCTACTTCAATGAGCCTGATTAAAAATGGAAATGTTCTGACCCTTGTTCGACAGTATAGGGTGTATTGACCGCAATGCACAATTAGATGAAGTAGGATTTGGCTTCCTCATTTGGAAAGCATAGCTGACGTTAGTGATGCTACTATGCAATTGATAGATTTGTTTTGGGAGACCTTTAAATACAGTGGCCCCTTTGAAAGTTTAAACTGGATTAGTTAAGACAAATAGTCCCATCAGGCCATCCATCCCGGCTATTTCTGGCTCAGAATAAACCCCAATGTGTCTGACTATCTTAAAGTAGCTAAACAGGTAGAAAAGGCAACTGCAAGAGCCAGAAGGATGTTTGGGTATATAGGGAGAAGAATGGCCAGCAGAAAAAAGGAGGCGATAATGCCTCTGTATAAGTCTCTGGTGTGACCTCATTTGGAGTTTTGTGTGCAATTCAATACTTCAGCTACTTCTTTTGAGAACCATAGCAGCCTCCTTTTCCGTTTACATTTATTTACTTTTGTAACAGAAAGGACTGTTGCCCTTAAAATATCCCTTTTCAGTTTTGCCCACTGTTTTTCTACATCCCCCAGCTGTTCCCATCCCACTAACAGCTCTTTGAGGTATTGTCCCATCTTGGCAAAGTTAGTTTTCCTAAACTCTGAGACCCTCGCTTTTGAATGGATTTTATCAGCCCTAGTACTAATACTGAACCATACTGTCTGGTGATCATTAGGTGCGAGATCATCTCCCACTGTAACATCAGAAATACATTCCCCATTGGTAAGCACTAGGTCCAGCATGACCCCATCAAGTGTGGGTTCTGTTACCAATTGCCAGAATAGTTCTCCCTGTAGAGAATCCAGGATCTCCTTATTTCTAGATGACACTGCAGCAGGGATGTGCCAATCCACATCCGGCATATTGCCATCAGTAGCACTTCTCCTTTCATGGCAATACTGTGTATGTCTGCTGTTAAATCTTCGTCCACATCTACTCCCTGTGGAGGATCTTTATATAACTCCAATCCAAATGGATTTCCCTTTTCTCTTTCTAGTTTAATCCACAGTGCTTCCTCTCTTCCTTTTTAAGCCCTGCAATTCTATAGTTTTAACATTATTTTTTTTACAGAGTGTTACTCCACCTCCCCTGCTTCCTACCCTGTTCTTCCTGAATAAAGTTTAGCCCAGTATAATTACATCCCAGTCATGGTTTTCCATGAACCATGTCTCCATAACTGCCACTAAATCCACGTCAGCCTCTTCCGTTAAAGCCTCAACATCTGGGATCTTATTTCCCATGCTATGGGCATTTATATACACTGTTTTCCAGATGTTACCTCTTTTACCCATTTCTACAAGAGGTATTTAATGTTTCACTTACCTGAGGGCTTTCTTCACCCATCCCCAACGAATCTAGTGTAAAACTCTCTTCAGTAAGTTAGCCAGTCTGCTGCTGAAGACACTTCACCCCTTCTTGGACAGATTGACACCATCTCTGCTCTACAGCCCTTGGATCATTATCCCATGGTCCAAGAAACCACAGACCAACTGTCTCCCTATGCCCCTCATGTACAAAGGACAAGTTGGAGTGACCCGAGACGTTTTTCTGCTTCTCCATCACTAGTGGGGTCTCTATACAACACAAGAGCATCTTGAAAGCATTCTCTCTATGGCTGCTGCTGTAGCTTATGCTTTACTATATCATGTAAATGACATTCCAACAGTATTTCACTCACACAGTGCCTAGACGATGATCTATTATAGTGTGATGTGCTGAAGGAAGATAAGTGTCCTTTTTAAAATTCATAACAGCACCCGATTAGAGCAGCTGATTTGAAAAACCTAATGGAATTTATGATTTATTTGAGGCAGCATTTATCATGTTGACTATACCAAGCAGCAAGAAATCACGTCTTCCCTTGGACACTGGATAATAGTGCTCTGTAGAGAAAATAACCAGGGAGCTGGGAATGATTCTGCAAAACATTAATGGTCAGTCAGTATATTCAGATTCAAGAAACTTTATTGGCATCACAATTTGTAAATACTGCCAAAGTACAATATCAAGGATCTGCTGTACTCGAGAAAATTTCCCACTTTGTGTCTATGAGGGAAGAAAAAGCTTAGCACATAGACCTCACAGAAGGCAACTTTATAAAGGCATTTTCGTGCATATAATGCCTTATAAAATTACCCCATGCATACAAGTATGTGTGACAGCAAGAACACAGATTTGTACGCAATTTTAATGTAGATGTGTTCCGAGGCAAAGTTTGGGTGGAGCACAGGTCAAATTGTGATTTACATGTATACTTTACAAGAGACACATTCAGTTTTTGTTGCCGTGTGCCATAAAATCTATGCAGACTCCTGGCGACTCATCCCCTGGCTTTTCTTGCCAAGGTGTGACTGGAAGTAAATTGCATCTTGCCTTTCTGCTGCAGAGTAAACTGGCAGCACCTGATCTTTCAAAATGGTTACCCATCGAAGTACTAGCCAGACCTGACCCTGCTTCCAAGATCAGGCTCATTCAGGGTGGCATGGCCGTAGGACACAGGTTTATTTGTAAGATGTAAGAGTATGCGGATTGGTTTTACCATCATTTCTGTTAGTATCCTATGAAGACACAGGCGCCCAGGTGCCTTCATAAAATATGCTGCAAATAGGAATTGGTTTTGGCTTTGCCTATAGGCCACCTTTTTATAACATTAATCTCTTAGTGGTTAAAGGAAAGCATTATACAGGACAGAAGCTAAATGAAACAATTCCATTGGTCTGGCAATGCTCACTATCATCTCTGTTGACATTAAAAAAAAAAAAAAAATTAACTGCTGTAGCTACTGTTCATCTAAGGATTAAACAGAGTTTTCCTGTTCATTCCTCTGGTCTCTCTGTATTTTGTAAAGTGTAGGAGGAAATAACATGTCTGTTTCTATTTTTCTGCTGTTGCAGAGTCTGGCTTCTTGAATTTTTCTGTATTTCCAATTAGATGAATGGTGATGCCTACAATGTTTTCCTTGCGTAGTGACGTTTCTATTCAACAATTTAACAAGTTCTTCCACTGAATATGGGATTCTTCTGGCTGTCTCTTAATGAATTATTATTCAGCAAGATACACTTTCCTTTCAGAGTCTAAGCCAAGCTGCATCTAACTGCCACAGAAATGTCTGCGAGGTATTAGAGCAGTATCAATGGATTTCTGCAAGAACGTCAAGAGCACAAATGGCCCTTTGAGCTCCAGCGTGTATTTACGGAAATATTGGTCCTCAGGATATAGTATGATCCTCATTCAACTTACCTTCAATTGAGTTAAAAACGCAAACCCTGCATTTCAAACTCATTGGTGAAAATCTTAAATTAAACGAGTTTGTTAGTTTCTGGACCGGAGTAGACCTTATAGAACACTGCGATTAATGATATGCATGGAACCTAGACCACCTTTCTCCTCTCCTCAGTACTTAATCAGGGGCAGGAAGGAAAAATCTGTCACTTACCTTAGACTAGATCAGCCCATCAGAAGCACTGATGCGGTGCTTTCAAGTGCAGATACCAGACACTGGGCTTGATTTTGTCATTCTCTGTGCCAGCCTGTAGTAAGTTGGAGCCACTGCCATTGAGGAATGCACTAGTCATAAACAATGATATATGTCATAAAGGCAAAGAACCAGGTTTTGCATTAATAGATAACAATGATATCTGGAAATCCTAAACTCTGATAGTAGGCAAAGTCAAGTCACGCAGGAGGCGGTCAGTGGAATAAAATATGACTGTTACAACCTTAATGCAATTTAAAACCTAAAGCACTTTGCAAACCACTGGAACTCAATGGGAGTTTGAGCCTGCTAGAAGAATGCCCAAAAAGCATCAGCCCCACCCGTCATGTGCTCAAGTAACTTTAGGAGTGCAAAGCTAAGGGAAGGAAAGGCCACTGTGTCCATGAGATAGCCATGCACCCTGATTCTGGAGAGAAATCCTTGATTTTTAGAATCCTTCTTTTCCAGTGTATTCTGAAACCTCTACTTACATATCGTCCTGCTAGATCAGTCCAGATAAGTGGGTTGTGTTCCACTACCAGCAGATTGGTGGAGACAGCCAATGAAATGCCCAAATTTCAATGACATCACTCCCATGCCTCTATCAGCCTGAGCCACTAGAGGGCACTTCAGTATTCTTCTGTCTCCAGTAGATGGTGGTTGATTTTTTCAACTCTGAAGAAAATCTGAATACTTGAGGAAAAGGATTGATTGATTTTGCTCATGAATGACTACCTTGAGGGTGATTCACTCTCACTTGAGTGCGATGTGGAATGCTTCACTACACTGTTTTTTTGGATAGCCAAAGGAGGGGGGAAAATGCCCTTATGATAAGGGTCTGTTGAGCAGCCAGAAAATTGGAAGGATTTGGAAGAAAATCAGCAGCCTCACACAACCTCAACGCCCTCCTTTCCCCTGCTTTCCCTGAAGACATCTCAGAGGTATGTGGCTGTGAGCATGTCAAGAAACATTAAGAAAGAAAGAAAGAAATAGCATCTGGGGAGTAACACTAAGCCTGACATGGTTTGCCCTGCCCGAGGCTTCTAGGTGATGAGTACCAAGCCTCGACTTCATCATTGTCCTTGTTGGGATGTATGTCTGGGTGGACCATGAGCAACTGTTGGCTCAGCATCAGTACTTCCCACCATTTTCCAGTGTGCGTTAACATTTCTGCCTCTGCGCACCTTGTGCCCAAGCGGTCCCAGCTTGCATTCTGCTTGAGCAGCTTCAACGTGTTCCTGCTCAAGTGCCTGTAATACACGCTTGTGTATGCGCCTTGTTAGCGTGCGCTTATGTGTCTATGTGGCCTTAGTGTGCATAAATGTTTGCCTTGCCTTAACTCTGTCTCCTTCCAGGAAGCGTTGTTTGACCTGTGGCAAGTGAAGAGCATCCTCGCTAGATTCATCCTGCATGATAGCCTCCGACCTTTCACTTGTGGGCCCATCTCCCTTTTTCCAATGAAGAGATTCGGTTGGCCTGGCTTTTTCCCTCTCAAGGTAGAAGATGACTGATGGCACTGTGGGCAAGTATAGCAGCTTGACCTTGAATACTGTTTGTGCTTCTGGTCACTCCCCTTCTTTGGAGGGCTCAGCTCCAGCTGTGTCCCCTGTGTTGGGATCATTCTCAGGGAGGTGAGCTCCTGGAATCTGGGTTGTCCTCCCTGGAATTCTTTTTCTTCTTTGGCAAGCCTGATATTTGGCATGGAATCTCAGACTCTGCAGCCTTTGGATTCCCTCGACCTCAGTCACATGTGGGATGGGCAGAGTGCAGAAGCCCAGCTTGATTGCCTCCTAAGTGACCCAGACTGAGGTTGCCTTCTGGAGAAGTAGGTCGACTGGGGTTCGTCAGAGATTTGGACGAGGGCTGGTTCCCATGTCTCGGTTGAGAAGTCTGATGCAAAAAGGTGTTTTCTTCACCAGAGGTTCATGTGGAGGCTGGCATTTTCCACCTGTCCTGGAAGGGAGATCTGGCAGCATTGATTGCTTGAGTTTCTTCCATCTTGTATATGGTTGATGATCCAGCAGCAGAGCAGGAGCCACAGGTTCTCTGCTTCCACAGGCAGTGTGGATATTCACTGCAGTCTTCCTATTTCCAGAGATAATCAAGAACATTTTTTGGTCAGAATGGGTCCTTACTGATTTCCCAGCAAGGGGGATAAAGGCATGTAAAGGGATGTGAGCTCTCCCTGAGAGGAGTGCACTACATGGTTCAGCCCATCCAAGGTAGAAGCGAAAGTCTTGGTGGTCAGAAAGTGGGCCTCCACTCCCATGGAAGTCTGACTGGCCTTGAAGGGCACTATGGATAGGTAGATGGCTCTGCTGAAGAGCCAGTTCACAGCGGCAGCTACTATTCTCCTGTTGGTGGAATCTGCAGGCCTGATGCTTCAAGCCCTGCTCCTGTGGAATCAGTCTCTCCCGCTAGATGATGCTACCCCTCCTCTGGAGTCTGTTGCTGCCTTCCTCCTGATGTCAGGTATGTTTTAGCCCTCTTGGTGGCTAGGGATATTGTCTATTGGCAGTGACGTGGCATTGGTTATGGCTTCATCACTGGGCAGCGAAAATATCCTCCAAAGCCCGGCTAACTCAATTGGCTTTAAGGGAAAGCTCCCTTGTGGCTGATTGCTGCCACTACTGCTACTTATTAATATAGTGCTTCCAGGCATACTCGGCACTGTACAGAGACAGTTTCTGCTCCTAAGAGCTTACAGACTAGTCAAGACAGACAACACAGTTGGGGATTATCTAGGAGAATCGTAAGGAAACACATAAGAAGTGAACAGGAAACAAAGGGGATACGGTTCCAAATGCAGTCCCAAAGTAGTGAGCTTTTAGTTTGGATTTCAACAGGGCCAGAGATGGATGAGTAGCCGTAGTAGTAAAGAAGAATGCTAGACGCCATTCAAAGCGGCTATGTTCTGGACTCCATGCATTTGATCCCAAAAGTATTCCATATCTCCATGCGGTTTCGTAGACATGAGAGCCCACCACATGGGTCACGTTGGACATATTACTGTGCCTAAAGGCAGTGGTGCCGTTGCCCCTGATCGAGTGGGGCAAGGGCAGATATTCAATTTCTCTCGGGATGCCAAAGAAGGATGGCTTCTTCTGACCAATGACCTCAAGGCGGTCAATGCTCCTTTGCATGTGTTGCACTTTCAAATGGAAATTCAGATCCAAAGAGAGTTCCAAGCATCTTTGGTTTTGGCCAAAGCTTGTTTTCATATCCTGATCTAGGAGGATCAGCAGAGATGTCTGCGTTTTTGTCACATTTGGCTCACACCTTCAGTTTGCTGCTCTCCTTTCAGCCTCTCCACTGCCCAGAGAATGTTTTCCATAGTCATAGCAGTGGTGGCTGCTGGAGGAGAGAGTGCCGAGATTGTTGGAATGATTTGAAGTGTTCTGTTCTCAACAGACTCCCAAGTTTTTGGATTAATCTCCAGTTTCTTGGCTTGATGAAAGCAACAATCAAGATGGTCTCATGGACATACTTGTATGAGGCTGCACTGGCAGCCCTTCCTGACCAGAGTTAGAGCATAGGCTTCCGCTTCTGCTGGGTGCAAGAGCTAGCTTGAGGAGGTGGTTACGCTTACGTTATCTGAAGAGGGGCATGTTGCTGAATTATCACTTGTGGATTCTTCTGGCAATGGACGCCAGTCTGATGGGTAGGGAAGCCCTTGTCAAGGCTGAGTGGCCCAGAGCTGTTGGAGCTGCAGGCAGGTGGTGTGGTCCATCAAATGGCAGTCCCTAATTGGAGCAACTGCTTGAGTGTGACCTACACAGCCTTTGTGCTTTGGTATTGTACAAAGGTGGGATCAAGAGGCCTTGCAAACTCCAGTGCATAGCCCTTCCAAACCACTTCGAAGACCCATAGGTCAGACATGATGTGTAGCCAGGTTGGGTATTAGTCCCATAACCAATCCCCTCCGGACTCGACTGCCTGGGCCCACCTTGCTTCGTTGTGCCTTCTTCAGGACCGAGGAGGAAGCATCGGAGTGGTATCCATGCCCTGTTCCACAAAAGCCTCGGTAGGCTTGTCTCCGAGAGGGAACCATCCCTCTAGTATGGAGCAAACCATACCACGTGGAATCAGTGAAATCCTTCGACTGACCCTGTGTCGGCATGGGGGAACGCCCCTGTTTCTGCTTGTTCTCAGGCAGGCGCCCCCTTTGGATGTCCCAAGTCCTTCACAAGCTTCTCCAATGCTACTCCAAACAGAAGCTTGCCCTTAACTGGTAGCTTACTCCCCGCATCTTGGAGGAGACCTCTGCCGACAAGTTAAGTCATCAGAGATAGTAGTGTGCCGCTACCACTGAGGCCATACTCTATGAGAGCCCTTGGATAAGAATGCAGAAGGCATCTGGTTGGTAAGTGGCTCCGGACTCCCACTTTGCTGCCGCCATCACCTCCGGCCCCTGAGGCTGCTTCGCCAGCTCCAGAGCTCCCTGTGCTCAACTAGGGTAGGCTCTGGCCACAACAGCTCCACCAATGGAGGCTTGTAATGAAAGGGCATTGCTATCCAATGCCTGCTTCAACAGAGTATCCAACTTTCTGTCCTCAACATCCCTGAGGGCAAACCATCTTCCACGGAGATAGCAGACTTTGTGGTCACCATCGACAGCGTGACATCCACCTCGGGGGAACAGAGGAGCTCTCTCTCAAGTTCCAGCAGAGGGTAAAGGCATGCCATGCCTCTTGTCCCCCTCAGACCGGCCCCCGGGAAGTCTCACATAGTCTCTCTTAATCACTCGATGCCATGGAAACCCCTTTTGTGATTTTATGATGGCCTGCCACAGTGGATCCTGTCTAGTATCCCTTCCAGGGTCATACTAAGAGCTTTAAGCAATTGGCTTGGGCTATTAGAGTTGCCCCTCTTCACGGCGTATGACTTGTACGATACAAGACTATCCAATGCCTGCCCTCATCTTGCTGTGGGATCTTGTCTTCTTCCAATTCCTCCTGCCTTCCTGCATCCCCCAATCTCTGGAATACATGGAGCCCATTCTTCCCCCCAGGACCTCCTCAATGTGGCACCTGGTGGCTAGCGGCTCATCCTCCTGAAGCCATTGGGCTGCTGCTGCACGCTTCTTTCCTCATTCTGACCTTGCAAGAGGTGTGCCCCTACCCCCTTGTTTCAGACAGAATGCCTTATACCTGAGAAGTATGAATTCTGGGTACATGCCTTCCCTGAGCTTCTTACTCAATCGTACCTGCAACGTGGAGGCCTGGGAGAGGAGCGGTCCACTGCACAATGCTCCACCACTAGTGGCGCAGAACTTGCTCCTCCCTTGAGCTGGGCTGCTGCCCTTGCCACTACTAGAGAAGAAGCTTGTCCCCCTGTGGCTCGCATTGCACCCGCAAAGGCCCCCGAGGACCCTGCATGACTGGAATTAGCTGTACAGTCCGGTAGGTCTTCCTCCGCCGCTTTAAAGAACACAGAACACCTGAACTTTGGTGGGATTTTTTTTGTCATTTTTCAGGAAGATTGCACTTTTGGGAAGTCATTTTGTATTTTATAGTCTCCCCAACCTGCTTCTGATAGGTGTACTGGGGACTGAACCCATGACCCTGCTGTCTAGAGGCTAGTGACCCACAGTTGAGCCATGGAGTAGGCACTTTTTTTTTAGATCCTGCTGCTAGAAACGGGCTTGGCCAGCAGGGGAAAGAGACAGTAAAAAATTAACACATGTGAAGGAGTTAATCCCGCATCCGATTTGCCCCCCTCCCCACCCATCGGTTGCTAGTCCCCTTCTGATTGGCTTACCTAGGGAAATGGCGATGTGCTTCCTGCTCTAACGCCTCAAAATGGTGCTGATACCATGCGGTTCGTGGCAGACTAGTGAAGCTACAATCCTGAAGAGGGAGAATACTGTTTCCGACATGATGTGCTGAAAGAGATGAGCTGATCTATCTGCATCCCCGTCTGTTTTCATCTACTCACCCACTCCTGCATCCTGCTCAGCCCTCACACACTGGCTTCAGCAGGGGGGGCAGGAGCCTGACGGAAAGCTACATATTGTCTGCCGTTGTCTCTCTTCATGGCTCCTCATCCGCTGACTGGTTCGGGAGCACGGCAGACATCCAGGAGCAATTGGGAACCTGATTCTTTTCGGCAGAGAGGGCCCAACGCTGCTGTTATCTCACCCTCCTGATCGGGAGCTTTTTTTTTTTTTTTTTCTCCTTTCTCTCTATTCTTTCTGGGCCCTGCTCTCTGTTCTCTTGCACCAGCCAGCTATATTAAACTGCAGCTTGGAGTCTGCCACTGCCAATTAAATCAGATGCAATAAATAGGCTTCTAAGCTGTCCCTATAGTGAGTCCAAACCTCAGGATCACTCGAGGCAGCTGTGGAGCCCAAGCTTACAGGGGCTGGTAGGTGTGGCCAGCAGCCTAAGTATTATGAAGTCATGTTCAGTCTCCAAGCTGCTGGAAGAGGTACACTACCCCAGAAATCAGGACTGGACTGGAGAGATAAGGAACAGCATATGTTAATCGCCAAGGTGGCACAAGGGGTGCAGGAGTGGCCCCGGGGATGGCTCTCTGGATCGCCTGGATGGAAATAAGCCCCCTAGCTCTGTTGGTTTGGCACATTGCTGGGGTGGTCAACTTGTAAGCGGTCTTCAGTGGGTCAGGAGGCATTTCAGATGCTTCTGCACCACTGGGGTCAACCTCATGATCAAAATGATGGTGTCTTGCTCCAGTGATAAAGTGTGCCATTGCTTCATTCAACACATGGAAACTGGATCCAAGGGTGTTGCTATCCTGGTTCAGTCATGGCCACGGCAATGCCTGCTCTATGTGCTTCTTCCATGGCTGCTGTTGGGGCATGTACTTCCATCGCATGAAGTACCATCTCGGGTGGACTGTTCTGGTGGTGCTGGATTGGATGAGGAGAGCATAGTGTAGGGACCCGATGTGGTTCCTGCAGGTTGTTCCTCTTCATCTGCCTTATTTTGGGGCCAGTTACATCAGGGGCTTATTGTCCTGGATGACTTGACTCCTTTCTCGCTTATGGCTTGGCAGTTGAAGGGAGTTGGCTGACATGTAAGCACTATTCTCCTGCAATAGTTTTGGCTCTGTTCAAAGCCCAGAGGGTTCTACCAGCGTGGCATACGTGCAAGTCTGGTACCTCTTTGGGCCTAGGTGCAGTGCACGACAGTTTGTTCCCAAGTCTGCCAAGGTGCCTGCTTTGTTTGTCTTCTGCAGAACAGTCTGGAAAAGGGGTTTTCCTCTTACTTCCCTAGAAGTCCAGGTGGCAGTCTTGTCCTGTTTCAGAGGTTTGGTGGCTGTAAAGTCTTCAGCCTTGCACCCAAAATTTTTACATTTTCTTCAAGGGGGCTTGGCGTCTGAGTCCTCCCCTCTGACCATTTGTCCCTTCCTGGGATCTCTGTCTGGTGCTCAGGGTCCTGGTGTCAGAGCCCTTTGAGCCTCGGAAACATGCTAATCTGAAGACTGTTTTCTTGGTCACAATTTATCTAGCAAGGCAGATTTCCAAACTGCAGGCTCTGTCTTGCCGGCATCCATATTTGTTCATTACAGAGGAGGCAGTTTCCATTTGGCTTGTACCTTCCCTTTTTGCCCAGGGTGATATCTCCATTTCATGTTCACCAGGTGGTTTGTTTGTCCTCCTTTTCTAAGGAGTAGTGTAGAGAGGGAAAGATAAGGATTTTCACCTTGTGGATGTCCGGAGGGTGCTTCTCTGGGACTTGGAGGTTACAAATTCCTTGTGCAAGTCTGATCATCTTTTGGTGCTCTTTGCTGGCTTGCGCAAGAGTGTCACGGCAATTTATACCACAACTCAACCGTCAAAGCCAAAAAATAAATAAATACTACAACAACTTCCTCTCATCAGTAAACTTAGAGAGCTCTTTGATATTGTTAAATCACTCACGAGACCAGCAATTGAAGGCATTCATCGCCATTTGAAGAAATTATTGCAGTATGGACATCTCAGAGAATGCCAGTCACCCTGGAACACCCCCCTTCTCCCAATCAAGAAGCCTGGGACAGGTGACTACCGCCCAGTGCAGGATTTACGTCGAGTGAACAGTGCAGTTGAAACCATACATCCAGTAGTACCAAATCCTTACACCCTCCTGGGACTGATTCCAGCAGAAGCCACTCACTTTACTGTTTTGAACTTAAAAGATGCCTTTTTTTCTGTATACGCCTGGCAGAGGCCAGTCAGCTTTTGTTTGCATTTGAATGGGAAAACCCTACCACAGGACGGCGAGGGCAACTTACTTATTTATTTATTTATTTATTTGAGTGCTTTTCTATACCGCCCCTTCCAGAGATCAGGGGCGGTTTACAAGGAACTTAAACAACAATATAGCAGAACATTGCAATATTGAATTACATTAAACATTAGTTGAGCAAAAACAAGGAACTTAAACAATATAGCAGAACAGTGCAATATTGAATTACATTAAATTTTAGGTGAACATAAACTAGGTTACATAATAACTAGGTTAAATGGAAAACAATGTGAGGGTTAATTACATAAAAGGAAATATAAAACTATGTTACAAGGAGTCATAAAACTATGTTACAAGGAACCAGAAGGGTAGATTTACATGGTTAGTAAGAGACTATAATAGTTATTTGTGATCATAAATAAAGTATTGGGAGTAGACTAACTTGGGTGGATGAGAAAATGAAGTCCGGCATTAGGTGGGGTAGACCTGTGTTTGGTTTGTTGCATGTTTTTGTGTAGTAAATTTGGTTCCAGGTTGTAGGTTGCTATAGTGTTGACTAAATAGGTAGGTTTTAAGTTCCTTCCTGAAAGATGTAAGATCTTTAATCTCTCTGAGGTATAGTGGGAGTTTATTCCATTGGCTGGGAGCATAATATGAAAAAGCAGTGTTGGTGGTTATTTGCTTTGATTTTGTCACTGCAATGGGAATTAATAGCATGTTGAGGTTAGTTTTTCTTCTGGTTCTGTTTTCTTGTGGGGTTTGGAGTAGAGTGGCCAACTGTGATGGGGCTAGGTCATTAATGAGTTTAAAGTGGTGACAAGTGTTTTATATTGAATCCTACTATAGATAGGAAGCCAGTGGAGAGCGTATAGGATAGGAGAGATGTGATTGAATATTTTAGCTTTCATAATTATTCGAGCAGTGACATTCTGAGCTCTTTGAAGGATGTGTAAATTCTTTTTGGATGTTCCTTGGAGTATGCCATTGCAGAAGTCTAAATGTGGCATAATAAGAGCCTGGACAACTGTTCTGAAGTCATTGATGTCAATGAGGGGTCTGAGTTGCTGTATAGTTCTCAGTTTGAAAAATATAGTTTTGGCAGTCTGTTTTATGTGGTTAGTCATGCTTAGGGTCTTGTCTAGTGTAACTCCAAGGTATTTAATTTCAGACTTGACTGGGAGAGTAATGTTCATAAGGTTGATGGAAGTTGGAGTTGGACTCGATTACCACAAGGATTTAAGAACTCACCCACTATCTTCAGTGCAGCCCTCAGTCAAGATCTGTCAAGCTACTCGGTAACTCCGGGAAAAAGAATTTTGCTCCAATATGTAGCCACCAATAACAAATCTGATTGTATACAAGCTACAAGTGACCTCTTGCACCATTTGAATGAAGCTGGCTACAAGGTTTCCAGAGCCAAGGCGCAGCTGTGCCAGACAGAAGTGAAATATTTAGGGTTCCACCTGTCCACAGGAACCGGGAAATTAGGACTTGAGCGAAAAGGAAGCAGTATGCCGCATCCCAACACCCACTACTAGGAAGCAGGTGCGGGCTTTCTTGGGAGCTGCAGGCTACTGCCGAACATGGATACCAAATTTTGCGCTCATGGCGAAACCCTTGTACCAAGTCACACAGGGAATGGAACGATCTCCCCTGGAATGGGGCTCAGAACAAGATAAAGCATTCGAATCACTGAAAACAGCATTGATGTCATCCCCAGCTTTGGGACTACCAGATGTGCAGAAACCATTTCGTCTGTATGTCCATGAATCAAGTGGAAACGCATTGGGAGTCTTGACCCAGCCTCTTGGGTCTTGGCAGTGACCTGTGGCCTACCTGACGAAACAATTGGATCCTGTTGCCAAAGGCTGGCCACCTTGCCTGAGAGCTGTAGCAGCCACAGCACTCTTAGTGAGCGAAGCAGATAAGCTCACCTTAGGACAAAACCTTCTTCAAGTTACTGTACCACACTCTGTTTTAACCCTGATGGAACATAAAGGAAGCCATTGGCTCACTAATGCCCGAATGTTAAAATATCAAAATATGCTATGTGAGAATCCTCGATTACAATCAAGTGTCAGCCAAACTCTAAACCCAGCCACCCTATTGCCCGTCGGTCCAGGCCCTCCTGACCATGATTGCTTGGAAGTAATGGACATTGTGTGCTCAAGTTGCCTAGACTCAACTGATATCCCCTTGGACCGCCCAGACAAAACTTTCTTTGTGGATGAAAGCAGTCTTGTCATCATTAATGGACATAGTTGTGTTAAATATGCAGTGGTGATCCTTGATCTAGTAGTTAAGTCCTCAGCCCTGGCCCCAGGTTCTTCCTATAGCCCTTCATAGGATATACTTAGCCCCTGCTAAGTCTTTAGGAGTTTCCCCTTTTGAGATTCTGAGATTCTGTAGCCTATTGTATAGAGAGTAAAAGGAGATGTGTGACAGATAGGATCTGAAATTACTGGATAAGCACTATTGGTTTTAAGTTCTGTTTTGCAGGGTCTTCATGCGTGAGTACGAGATCAGCCCATCCAAACCCCTGCATCCTTTCAAGCCTGGAGCCTCGGTGTGGGTGACAGAGTAGAAGAAGACACCGCTGGCGCCGTATTGGAAAGGGCCATATGTTGTCTTGTTATCAACCCCAACAGCAGTTAGTGGCCGAGATCGACTCCTGGATCCACCACAGTCGAGTGAAACCAGCCACAGTTCCTGAGAGTTGCCCCTGGACCTGGCTCTCTAATCCTGCAGCACCCTTGCGACTCACACTGCGAGGAAAAGATCCGTCATCGTAAGAACTTTACCAACTTGCTCCTGGACGTCAAGGGAACAGACGTCCTCCAGTTTTGCATTCCAGCAGCCGCTTCTGAACTTGGTCGTGGACTTCCATAAATGATCCTGAGACTCCATTGCACCTCACCCTACGACAACAGCCACGGACCTAAGACTTATTGGTCCCTCGGAAACTGCACTATTTCAAGACTGTTGTTTATCCGAAGGTAAGCCTCTCATCTGGAGAAAGCTGAAATCATCAGAAATAGACTGTGTTGTGTTAAGAAATTGAGTCTTCTACGAGACTGTGTTCAAATGCTCTGAAAAAAAAGAAAAAGAAAAAACTGTTTTGATCTCCTAAAAAGTGAACTGCTCTAAGGAGGCAATAATAGCCTGAGAGACTGTACTATGATATTTTAAGAACCTGAGACATCCCAGAGGACAGTGATACTTTGGAATCTACAGCCCTGCTCCTGCCACAAAGCTGGTAGGTCTACGCACGGCAGAAGCTTGAGGACCTACAATCAACGCTACGTCTGCTACCTGTTGTGGATGCCGACAGTTCCACCAATTTTCCAGAGACTATGCCCATTATGAATTCTTATTCTTGCTTCGTTCTGGCGGCAGCCTTGGGGTGCTTTGAATTGACTCTTGCCCTACTTCCCTGTGCAGCCTGCAAACCTAGTATTTGCACAACAGGGAATACCCGGACTTGTCTCAACCCCCCGCCAGAATCTTTCCTCTCCTGTTATGGGAACTGCGATGGAACAATGAGAACGGGCCTATTGCTATGATGAACAGTATATGTCATTTGTTCCTCCTATGTCTCCTGCCCCTCGGCTTATACACTAGGCATGCTCAAATGTATTTTTGACTGTGGCTATTTGCATATGTGTATCCCCTGTTTCCTGCCCTTATGCTTGCGCATGCTGAACTCTATTATCGATAGTACTATTGACCGCAAGGCAGCGGCACATATATTAGTCTCATGGAATTATTACCCTATACCACACAGTGATCCCTCTACTATGGTCTGAAGTATATTTGCTATTTGTGTGATTAGATTCTCACCCTTCCTCACTTGCGGGTGAGAATAATCAAAAGGAGGGAATGTGATAGGCGATGGCCTAGTATGTAGCAGAGCTAGGCCTGGAGCTAGGCCTAAAGCCCTTTTTCTCCTGCTTTAAAATGTTATTGCTGATTTTGGAAAATTACAGAATGCTGTTAGCTAGCTGTTAGAAAGAAATACCGTTCTATTCTAATTTGATAACATGTTCTGTTCTCCTGGAGATAAGAGAATTAAATACCTTCTTACTGTTTATTGTTTAGATGTCTGATGTCTGTTTCAGTAGAATGCCGCGCCACTGTATCTTTGCTGATTGTGCACTGACCTCGTAATTAGGATGAAAATATAGCAGAGAAGCCGAACAGTGTAAGAATATTTTGTCTAGCATTATGAAGATTGTTTAGTGTTTTGAGCCAAGGCTAGAGATACGTCTTAACCTTGCTTTGTTTGGCCTCGCTTTGTTTTGCTTTTGTTAAGAATGCTTCTGATATGCCTTCCACTATCTTTGCAAGCTAACTGACCTTGCAGAAGTAGCAAAATATACTGTAGTAAAAGTATTATGTTTAGTGTTATGTCTAATTGCTGACCCGTGGCTAGTAAGACCCAAGCAGGGGGAGCGAGTCCTGGGCCCGGTCAGAGATGTCTATTGGATGAGAGTAAGTGGGCCACTGTGGCCAATGAGGAGTTTTGCCTGTATTAGACTGGAGAAGAAAAGTATATAAACTGTCATTTTTCTGAGCTCTGTGCTCAGACTATTTTGAATGTTACTGCAATCTGAGTCTGTGCACATTAAATTGGCTTGAATCTTTGCCTGACTCCGGGTATTATTTATTGCATTCTTATCAGCTACTACATTCTCTTATTAGTCAAATTTTAAATTATTTCTGTCTTAGTATGAAAGAGTTGTACTTTCTTTCTCCTCCAGATTGTCCAATTTATGGCAATGGTCCTGGATTTTCACTTCTCAGGCTAGAATAGTCCCAGAAATATCCTGCATCTGAAGAGAAAGTTCATAAAGTTGACCTGATAAGGATGTATCCAGCCTTTCTATAGCCATCCAGATAGTGTAAGTAAATCTGTCAATACTGAAACCTTCTATACCAAGTTAAAATAACCAGGAAGAGAAACAAAACTCAATTATTCAGGATAGGAAAGAAAGAAAGGAGGAGTGGGCGAGAGAGCGAAAAGAAAACAAAAAACTATGGGCTGATATTTAAAGTTTTTATGCTTCTAAATTAGCCCTAGTAAATTTTCTAAGAAGCCAACTAAGTGACTAAGTATTTTCTTAAAGTTTCACTAAACTCCTAAATTTTAAGAGCATAAGAAGTGGGTAATAGGGACATATTTAGGGTGGGGGAAATTGTTTATTTTATTTTAACTAAACTTATTTTTATACTGCCTTTCTACCATTCAAAGTTGTTTACATATAACCAGAAACTTAAACAGGGCACGAGGCTGCACTCTGTTGTACAATGAAACCAAACATAGCAATTGGATTAAAGGTGGGGGGGGGGGGGGGGAGAGATTATATAAAACTATGCTCATTGCAATGCTAACATACAATCACATGAACTTTCTAAGTTGTTTAGTTCCAGAGTGAGCGGATTGTATTTTCAGGTTGTTCAAGATTGCCACCAGGTTATAATTCTGGAGTTGTAGTAGTGTTAAAATGCTCTTGGAAGAGAGATGTTTTCAGTTTCTTCCAAAAGTCCGTTTGGTCCGAGCTTCCTCTTAGGTCTGGTGGCAAGGAGTTCCAGATGATGGGGGTAAAGAGTGAGAATGCGTGGTTGCATGCAGATTATTTGCTCCTGATCTTTTGAGTTGGAATGGAGAGGAGGTTAAGCGAACTATACCTTCAAAGCCTGTCATTCTTGGGCCTTGATAGAAGGGGCTGTAGAAAGGTTGCCGATTCGTTGTGTATGACTTTGAATGTTGTGATGAGTGCCTTGTATCTTAATCTTGCAGGTATAGGGAGCCAATGGAGATGCCTTAATATGGGTGTGATGTGCATTTGTCTAAGAGCTCCAAGGATTATTCTCATTGCAGTGTTCTGGGCCATTTGGAGTGAGTGTAGGGCATGTTTGGGGAGGCAGTGGAATATGATGTTGCAGTAGTCTAGAATGGGGGTAAATATGGCCTGGCACACCGTCCAGAATAGGTCTGGATTTAGTAGGGGGCAAAGATTCTTTGGAGTTTTCAATTTGTGATAGATGGAGTTAGTTGTTCTCTTTAGTTGAGTTTGGAAATTTAGTTTCTGGTTTACTGTAAACGCCCAGGTACTTGACTTCAGATTTCACTTGGATGACAAAGTCTTCAAGGTTCAGGAATTGTGGAGGAGAGAAGGATGAATCTATGAATATGTGGAGGGCCTCCGTCTTTTCTTGATTTATGAAAAAGGTTGTGTTGTTGAAGCCACTGTCTCATGTCTGAGAAGCATTTATATATACTGATAAACTCTGGACTTGAGTATTGAATGGGGTGTAGAACATGATATCATCAGCATCTAACAAGTAATGTATCTTGTGTTCTTTGCATATTCTGCATAGGGGCCAGAGAAAGATGTTGAATAGGAGGGCTGAGAGGCTTGAGTCTTGAGGTACTCCTTGCTGCTGGATAAATGGACGTGAAGGTCTTGTGACCGATTCTTTCTTGCTGGCTGTGATCTTCTAGGTAGGAGCAAAAGCAGTTTGTCGTCGTTTCACAGACCCCAGTGTCATAGACTCTCTGTAGGAGATGATGGGGAGAGAAATGAAAGTGGCTGAGATATCAAGGAATATGAGGGCAAGTAAGGACTGTGTTTAGCAGGGATGTAAGCAGAGTTTTGGACACTGTGGTTCTGTCTGAACCCATGCTAATGAGGGTCCAGGGGGGCATGGTCATTTATGTAGCTTTGGAGTTGCATGTGTACTGTTTTCTCTATTTTTGCAATAAAAGAGATACTAGAGATTGGCCTATATGAGCTCAGGGCTGTGCAGTCGAGATTCTTCATTTTAGAAGTGTGGACATGTGGCCTTGGGATAGGTATGTATGTATGTATGATGCTCTGTAAGTGGGAGCAGAGGTGTGTTCTGGTAATCTTGACCCAGGACACTGGGCAGGGATCAAATGCCGAGATGAAAATATTGAAACCACGATCTGGAACCTCAATACAGTCAAGGGATGGCAATTCAAATTCTGACCATGTGCTCTGGGGTGTGTTTTGAAGATTCAGATTTGTTGGAAGCTGGTATCGGGTAGGGGTTGGCTTATGTTTAGAGTGGAGATAATTTGCTATGTCATGGGGGCATATTCTATCTTGTGGAGTTTGTGTATTTGGTTCCCTTAGGAGGGACTCTAGTATGCAGAAGAGTTCTCTTGGCTTATTAATCGTGCATGATAGTGTTGTAGTATTCTCTCTTACGTCTTAGTTTCCTTGCAGTATGTTCTATGCTTCTCCATATAGACGGCATGGGCGAGTGGCTCTTTGGAGCATTGCCATTTACGCCGTAGGTTATGCTTTTATTTGTATTTATTTTATTTAACAAATTGATATACCATTTTTCAACAAGTCAAAATGGTTCACATGCAACTCAATGAAATACAATGAACATTTTGGAGATAACAGTGAACATCTTTTAGAAGCTCAATAAAAGTTAGTGCATAAACATTCATAAAACTATATACAGTAGGGTTGTGGGAGTCTTTATGGCGGTGGGGTAGGGGATACTGTGTTTCTTGTGTGTGATCATTCTGTTCTGTAATTGGTGGATGTTTGCTGCCGAAGTATTCCAGGAAGAGATTGGTCAGTTTTTTGCGAAAGTTTGTGGTTGCTTTGGAGCTTCATATTGTGGGGAGTAGCAAGTTCCAGAGGGTGGGAGTGTATAGTGTGAATGCTCTTAGTAATGTGGTTTGCTTGCTTTTGCAAGTCTGCAGTGGGAGACTGAGGAGGTGGTTTTGAGTGCTCCTTCTCTGTCCATCAGGGTTCGAGACGTGGATTAATGATTGAAGGCGCTCAGAGGATTGTTTGTCTAGGGTCTTGTGGATGATTGTTAGGACATTGTATTGTATTCTTGCATTGATGGGCAGCCAGTGGAGGAGTTTGAGCATGTGGGTGATGTGGGTTTATCTTGAGGCTTGGAAAATGGTGCGAGCTACAGTGGGAGGAGTGCATACTTAGGTAGGCCTTGATAAATAGAATTGCAGTAGTTGAATAGAGGTGTGATGGTGGCTTGGCAAACTGAGTGGAATGTATCAGTTGATAGGAGGGGGCGTAGGTTTCAGAGAGTTTTGAGCTTATAGTATACAGTTTGGTGGTGGTTTGAATTTGGGCTTTGAAGGTCAGTTGTTGGTCAAGTATGATTCCGAGGTACTTTATCTGGGAGTTGACTAATATCGTTGCTGCCGATTCTGATGGAGGCAGGGGGTGGGGGTAAAGTTGGGATCTTGTAATGTGGAGAAGCTCTGTTTTGTTTAGGTTGATGGATAGATTGTGAAGGTGGAGCCTTTTGATTACTCCACACTTATAAACTGCTTCACCGAAGTAATCAGGAGCAGAAGTGGAGAAAGGGGCATAGATCATTACGTCATTGGTGTATATCAAGTATTCTACTTTGAACTGTTAGAAGATGGCACAGAGTGGTTGAATATATATGTTGAACAGTAGGGAGGAGAGGCATGATCCTTGCTGCACTCCCTGGGCTACGGTGAAAGGAGTTGAGATTTGTGTTTGAATTTTTATTTGTTGGCTTCGGTTGGAGACATATGAAAGGAACCATTTGAAGGGGGTGCTGCGGACTCCAATATGGCGGAGTTGGCTGAGGAGGATTTGTTGGGAAACAATGTCAAATGTGGCTAAGATGTCTACAAAGAGCAGGATGAAGCCTTGCATGATAGTTTCAATGCCAGTAGAGTGAGTTTAGGAGGGAACTCAGAAGGGTTTTTGTGCCATGGTTGGGTCAGAATCCATGCTGATGCATTTTGGTCTATGTGATCTTGAAGTTGAGTTTGTACAGCTTTCTCGATGGACTTTGGAGATGAATGGTATACTGGTTATAGGTCTATAGGAGGATGGTGATTTTGGGTCGAGGTTTGGTTTCTTTAGGAGTGGTCTGATTGATGCTTGTTTGAGGGAAGGAGGGGAGGAGTCCTTGAGAAAAGGAGAAGTGTACATGTGATTGGAAGGAAATGATCTCTTGTGATTTTTAGCCATGAGACTGGACATAGGTCGAGTGCAGAGGTTGCAGTGTTAATGTTGCTGATTATATTGCTGAGCTCATTTGTGATAGTGTTTTGAAGGTGGTCCAGTGGTGGTCTTGTATTGTGTCTTCATTTGAAAATGGAATGGTAATGATGCTGGAGGGGGTAGAGTTGTGCATGGCCAGCAGGTATGATGCCATGTCCTGTGGTTTTAGTGTGTTGTCTTTGTTTGTGAGGGATCTTTGGTGAGTGATTTAACAATATCAAAGAGCTCTCTAGGCTTATTGATGGCACATAAGAGGAGGTTTTTGTAGTATTTGTTTGGCTTTGACAGTTGAGTTGTGGTATAAAATTTGGCTCCTGTAGGTAAAGTGATCTGAGCTGATGATTTGGAGACGTTACCACTGACATCGGAAGAAAGGCCTGGCAATCTGCTTTTGTATCTTGCCATGAAAACCCAATGGATAGTTACAACAAAACAAATTGTGCTATAGTGCTGGAAGATGAGACCCCCAGGTTGGAAGGCACTCAACTAGCTACTGGAGAAGAGCTGAAGACTTCTCAGAGTAAAGCCAGCGTTTATGATGTGGTTGGATCAAAGCCCTCGGGACGTCTGACTGCTGATGTAGCTGCGCATGAAATGAGAGTCAGAAGCTGTAAAGATGTCTTACGCATTGGAACATGGAATGTACAAAGCATGAACCAAGGGAAGTTGGAGGTGGTCAAGAATGAAATGGAACGTGTACAACTTGATCTGTTGGGTGTCAGCGAACTGAAATGGACTGGCATTGGGTACCTTGCATCAGATGATCACATGGTCTACTATGCTGGAAATGAAAGACAAAGAAGAAATGGTGTTGCATTTATAATAAAAAAGAAACTTGCAAGAACTGTAATGAAATACAATGCAGTCAGCGAACGCTTAATCTCTATTCGTCTACGAGGAATGCCTATCAACACAACTATAATTCAAGTATATGCCCCAACAACAGCTGCAGAAGAGAATGAAATTGAAGAGTTCTATGAACAAGTACAAGCTGAAATTGACAGAACATGCAAACAGGATATCCTGATGGTCATGGGTGACTGGAACGCAAATGTTGGCAACAAAGAAGAAGGCAAAGTAGTTGGAAAATATGGACTTGGCAACAGAAATGAAGCTGGAGAAAGATTAATAGAATTCTGCAAGACCAACGATCTATTCATCTCAAACACCTTCTTCCAGCAACACAAGCGGCGACTGTACACATGGACTTCACCCAATGGATTGTATAAAAATCAAATTGACTACATCTGTGGAAGTCAACAATGGAAAAGCTCTATAACATCAACAAAGACAAAACCTGGAGTTGACTGTGGTACAGATCATCAACTGCTAGTATGCAAACTCAAGCTAAAGTTGAAAAAGAGCAAACCACTCATGAATGCAGCAAAATATGACCTTGAGAATATACCACTGGAATTTAAAGACTGCCTGCAAAATCGATTTGCTGCTTTAGATACAAATGACAGAGCTCCAGAAGAGTTATGGGATGACATCAAGAAGGTTGTGTTGGAAGAAAGCGAGAAGTCTCTATAAGCAAAAATGGCCAAAATGGATGACGGAAGAAACTCTGAAAATTGCCCAGAAACGCAGAGAAGCTAAAGCCAGAGGAGAAAGAAAGACAATAACAGAACTCAGAGATTTCCAACGTGCAGCAAGACAGGACAAGGAAAAGTACTACAACGATGCATGCAAGGAAATAGAAGCAGAAACTATTAGAGGAAGAACAAGATTGGCTTTCCTAAAGCTACAAGAGTTAAAGAAAACGTTCCAGCCTCGAATTGGAGTGTTACAAGATGCTCAAGGTTCTATGTTGAATGATGCTGAGAAGATCAAGAAAAGGTGGAAGGAATATACAGAGTTTTTATATGATAAAGATCAAGTGGACCAACAGCCGTTTCAACCTGTACCTTATGATCAGGAACCATTGGTGATGAAAGAAGAAGATAAAGCAGCATTGAAAGCCTTATCAAAGAACAAAGTACCAGGCATTGATAGCATTCCCAAAGAAGTATTACAGCAATCTGATGCAGCTGTTACCGTACTTACAAGGCTCTGCCAAGAAATATGGAAGACAACATCATGACCAACTGACTGGAAAAGATCTGTGTTTATACCAATACTAAAGAAAGGTGAACTGACTGTGGGAATTATCGCACAATCGCTCTGATCCCACATGCCAGCAAGATTCTACTGAAGATTATTCAAAAGAGACTACAACCATACCTGGAACAAGAACTACGTGAAGTGCAAGCAGGGTTCAGGAAAGGGCGAGGAACGAGAGACATCATTGCAGATGTGAGATGGATCCTTGAAAAGACTAAAGAATACCAAAAGGATATCTATTTGTGCTTTATTGACTATAGCAAGGCTTTTGACTGTGTAAACCATGAGAAACTCTGGTCCACATTAAGAAGCATTGGTATACCGGAACACCTGATCGTACTCTTGCATAATCTGTACATTGATCAAGAAGCAGCAGTTCGAACGGAACAAGGAGAAACAGAATGGTTTAAAATAAGCAAAGGTGTAAGACAAGGCTGCATACTTTCCCCCTACCTGTTTAATTTATATGCAGAACAAATCATCAGAGAAGCAGGATTGTATAAAGAGACAACAGAGGTGTGAAGATTGGTGGAAGACTCATCAACAACCTTCGCTATGCTGATGATGATACATTACTAGCTGAAAGTGAAGATGATCTGAAACATTTTCTTCTCACAATCAAAGAACATAGTCTCAAAATGGGCCTGGACCTTAATGTAAAGAAGACAAAGATCATGACAACTGGCATAATCAACAGGTTCATCGTTGAAGGAGAAGAAATTGAAATCGTGAACAACTTTAACCTACTTGGATCAACTATCAATAAAGAAGCAACAAGCAGTCAAGAAATCAGACGACGCAGTGCTCTTGGCAGAATGGCTATGAATGACCTAGATAAGATCCTCAAGAGCAGGGATGTGTCTCTCCATACAAAGATTAAACTTGTTCAAGCCATGGTATTTTCAGTAACATCATATGGATGTGAAAGCTGGACAGTGAAAAAGATAGACAGGAAGAAAACTGATGCCTTTGAATTATGGTGCTGGCGGCGAATACTGTGTATACCATGGTCTGCCCGAAGAACAAACCAGTTGGTACTAGAGGAGATCAAACCTAAGCTTTCTTTAGAAGCTCAGATGACAAGACTTCGACTTTCATACTTTGGACACATCATGCGAAGAGAGAGATCATTAGAGAAGGACATCATGCTTGGCAAGATAGAAGGTCAGCGCAAAAGAGGAAGGCCAGCAATGAGATGGTTCGATACAATAACTGCAGCTACGGGTACCAGTCTGTCAACAATGAGCCGCCTGACTCAAGACCGAACACAATTTAGGATAGCTATCCAGAGGGTTGCCATGAGTCGACTCCGACTCGACGGCACTTAACAACAACAACAACAACAACCACCACTGACATTCAAAGCTGTGCAAGTTGCATTTCTGCACTTTTAGGGCTGCAGAGTACCAGTGTGCGTGTGGTTGTTTTGTGTAGGGGTTTGGTGGAGCAAGAGCAGTAACCAATACGGTTGAATTCCATGCGCAGACCGTTGTTTCAAGGTTCATTTGAGCTGGCAAGGCAGTTAGGGCTTTTATGGTTTTTTGGAGGAAGGTCTGTTTGACGAAAGAGAGGAAACTCCGAGATGTTGACTGGGGGCTCTGAGATAGGACGTGGAAGCAGGAGTGGGGTGTGTTGAATAATATGAGGTTGTGATTGGACCATGGAACTGAAAATACCAAGGGTGGGGTATATCCATGTGCATGTGTAATTTGATCTGGGAAGAAGACCATATCGAAGATGCCACCCTTTGGGTGGGTTGGGGTGGATATAAACTGTGTGAATTGGAGGCCTGCCATAGCTTTGAGGACGTCTGAAGAGTGGTTGGTAGATGAAGATGGGAGGTTTGGATAGATCTCCAAGTAGGATAAAGTCTTTGTGGGTGGATGAGTGGAATCAGATTTATTCCAGTAGGATGGCGAGTTCTTCGGTTTTAGTTTGTGAGGATCTATATGCCAGGCAAATGGTGAGGTGGCGGTTTGAAATTGTTATGATGTCAAGGTTGGGGGTAGAAGCGTGGTTCATGGTGTTGAATTCAAGGTTTTTCCATGTGATTATACAGACTCTTCCTCCTCTGCTGGATGTCGTGAGTGCCGATGTTAAATTGGTTGAGCAAGTTATTGTCATTTTTGGTGAACCAGGTTTCTGTGATGCAGTGTCTTTTGCTTCTCTAGTGCCACTGAGAGCCAATGGACTGTTGCGACACTTGGGTGAGTTGCTTCTTGGTGGCGCAAGAGCAGTGGCAGTTATGATTTCATTCCATACTTTGATCTTTGCTTTGAGGTAGATTTCTTCAGTCTTGAGTTTTAGTTGTGGAATCACTGTCTTGAGGAAGTTTTCATTGTTAAATCTGAATTTCATAGATGGTGAACTGGATATTTTTGTTCAATGGTAGTTGTGGGAGATAGAGAATAGTATGGATGCATAGTCTGACCAGGGTACAGGGAGAATTATATGGGGGGTATAGTTGGGGGTCCATTAAGATGCCATCAGGAATGAATATCAGATTGTGTGTTATCTCCAGGAACAAGCAGGAATGTAGTCATCACATATGGGTATCGTCGGTACCGACGGAGCCTGCGCGGGAATGCTTCCCAGCGTCCAATTAGAAAGCTTTTGGGAGCATCCCAAAGCGCCTGCGTGCTGCCTTCCCGCCTTTCTCAACTGCCTCTCTCCAGTTCTTCTTTTTCCGCGGAGCCAGCAGGTCGTTGTTCCTGTCACCGCAGAAGAATTCTTCTTTATTTCTTTCTTTTTTGTGGTTGTGTCTGCCTTCCTCGACGCTTTACTGGTACCGCTGTTTTTTTCTTCTATTTTTCTGTCTTTTAAAAAAAAATATTTATATATTCTACATTTTTTCCTATTTTCTTCAGGTGCATGCGCCTTTTTGGGCCTTAGGCCCAAAAATGTTTTCTTACAATGGAGAAACCTGCTTCAGGTTTCAAAAAGTGCACCAAGTGTGGCGGTACCATTTCCGTCACTGACACCCATGAATGGTGTCTAAAATGTTTAGGTCCTGACCACTCCATCACGGATTGTACGAACCGAACTGCTAAGCTCAGTACCCTGTTTCCCTCTGATGCAGCTTCGGTGGCATCAACGTCTTCCAGGGCTTCCTCTTCCTCCCGTGGATCTCAGGTAACTAAACATAAATCCAGCCCGTCCTCAAAGGGTAGATCTCCTTCTAAGCATCGAGATGCCTCTGGCGTTGCCCTTGAGGATTCTGCACCGACAAAATTGCCCCGGCGGGAGTCTTCGGCTTCCAAAGCATTATCGGGGCTCCAGGATGTTCTCGAGGCCTCGACCTCGGCAGAACTACTGGTGCCATACTCTGGGGTACCGGCGGTCTTCTCCGGTACTGACATCCAGGCATCGGCAGCGTCGATAGACCAGAGAGTCCTGGCTATTGAGTGCAGTCTGGCGGCTCTCCTTGCGGCAGACGCCCTCGGAACCGCGACAGACAATTCCGCTGGTACTGGCCCCGGCATCGGTACCGGTACCGATAGCATCGACATCGGTGTCTGCTTTGCCGGTACCCAGTCATCTGATGCCCTCGGGTACCGATACCCCGGTACCGACTTCGGTCAGTAGGGTATCGGGCTCTTCAAGAGCATCCGGACAGACGGTACTTCGAGTCCTCAGAAGAATCTGAGGATTCTGACAGTTCTGTCGATGCAGGAATGCTTCTCCCAGAGGATCCCTCCTCCCCTAAGCGCAGGATGTCTCCTCCAGAGGATATTTCCTTCCAGGATTTTATCAGGGAGGTGGCTCGGGGTCTTTCCATTACTGTGGCCCCTGAAACACAGCAAAGGGCCAAGGAGTTGGAAATTCTACAATATCCCAAAACTCCTAAGGAGGCAGCTACCTTGCCCATTCATGAGATTTTATATGATCTCATGTTAAAGGATGTGGGAGACACCTCTTACCACTTCTCATTCTCACAGACTGGATACTATGTATCGAGTCCCTCCTTGTCCTGGTTTCCAAAAGACTCAGCTTCCTCACCACTCTATTGTAGTGGAATCAGCTATGAGAAGGATCAAGAGTGCAAAGAGGCATGCCTCTAATCCTCCAGGACGTGAGTGCAGAACCCTGGATGCTTTTGGACGTCGGGTCTTTCAAGCTTCCCTGCTTTCTGCCGGGATCAGTTCCTATAGTCTCTACATGGGAATGTTCCTGAAGGAGGTCACAGATGATTTAGAAACTTTAAGTCCTATTCTTCCTGAGGATAGAAGACAGGATTTTGTCACTTTGGTCAAACATGCCCAAGATGTTTCTAAATTTGCCAACCGTGCAGCCTTTGACTGCTTTGAGTGCATAAGCAGAACCTCTGCTATTGCCATAGGTGCACGTAGAATTGCTTGACTCCAGGCATCTGATCTGGAGCTCTGGGTACAAGACAAATTGGGAAACATCCCTTGTACTGGTGAGAACCTGTTTGGTAGAGATTGGCAAGAGAAGGCCAATGAGATGGATAATCTATCCAAGGTGGAGTTTGCAGCATCCAAGTCCACAACTGATCCTGCTAGAAAGAAATCTTTCAAGAAACCATTCTTTTCTAAGAAGAAAAGATATTATCCTGCCTATACTCAGCAGGCATGTTTGGCAGGTCAGTTTGTCAAGAAGGGTCAGCAACCACCCAAACAGAAGAAAGCAAAGACTGCTAAGCCTCAGCCGTCACAGCAGTCTCAGCCTCCACAAAGCCTTTGACTTTCAGCTAGAGAACGTAGCCTTCCTGGCTCTCGGGGGACCAGAGTCTTCCACCATTCCAGGAAGGTTATGTCACTTTGCCCTCAGATGGGGGCAGATAATAGCAGAGCATTGGACACTCTCCATCATAAAGGAGGGGTACAAGCTTCATTTTTCAAGCATGCCCCCTTACACAATAGTAAGGCAGTTCAATTCTCCGACCTCTCTCATCAACCTGTTAGGGCAGGTGGTCGCTATCCTTCTTGCCGAAGGGGCAATAGAAGAAGTACCCATTCATTCATCAGCAGGGTACAGGATTATACTCCCCTTATTTCCTTATTCCAAAGAAAACAGGGGGATACAGACCTATCTTGGACCTCAGAGAATTGAACAAATTCCTTGTCAAAGAGAAATTCAAGATGATTTCTCTCGGGTCTCTGCTGCCATACCTTCAGAGTCAGGATTGGCTTTGTTGTCTAGATCTCAAGGATGCATACACCCATGTCCTCATCCATCCAACCCACAGAAGGTTCCTTCGGTTCCTTTTTCAAGCAAAGCACTACCAATACAGGGTGCTTCCTTTTGGCCTGGCCTCAGCACCAAGGGTGTTCACAAAATGCATGGCTGTCGTATCAGCATTTCTCTGCACTCTAGGGATATTCATCTTCCCCTACTTAGACGATTGGCTCATTCGAGTCCCAACAGAGTCAGAGGCCAGGACTTCTCTATCCTGCACAATGCGTATCCTTCAGTATTTGGGTCTTGTAATAAACATCCCAAAATCCAGTCCAACTCCCACTCAGTCCTTAGAGTTCATAGGAGCTTTGCTGGATACCAGAAAGGCAAGGGCCTATCTCCCTCAGGCCCGCTGCCTTAGCATGGTGCAGTTAGCTTCTCAAGCAGTGCTAAAGCCTCATCTCACTGCTCGAGAAATGTTACAACTACTAGGCCACATGGCATCTACTGTACATGTGGTTCCCTATGCTCGCCTCCATATGAGGGCAGCCCAGTGCACTTTATCCACTCAATGGACCCAGGCATCAGGATGCCTGTCAGACAAAATAGCAAACACAAGTCGCCTTATTTTGTCCTTCCAGTGGCGGAAGTCCACTCAAAACCTGTTGCTGGGGTCCCCTTTTCAACAACCCTTACCCCAAGCAACTCTCACAACAGATGCTTCTCCAATGGGTTGGGGAGCTCATCTGCAAGACCTCTCCACCCAAGGCACCTGGTCTCCACAGGAGAGTCATCTACATATCAATCTCTTGGAGCTCAGAGCAATTTGTTGCTCTGCGAGTGTTCCACACCCTGCTCAGCTACAAGACAGTCCTCATTCATACGGACAATCAAGTAGCCATGTTCTGTGTGAACAAGCAGGGGGGAACGGGCTCTCTGTCGCTTTGCAATGAAGCTTTGCGACTATGGGCCCTCGCCAGAGAGCATCAGATTCATCTCCTGGCAGTGTATCTTCCAGGCATTCAAAACGCTTGGGCAGACAGACTCAGTTGAGTTCTGCTTCCACATGAGTGGTCTCTGCATGTGGACCAGGTGGCCAAATTTTTCAACTTTGGGGAACCCCGGACATAGACCTCTTTGCAAGTCCGTGGAATGCCAAACTTCCCCTGTGCTGTTCCAGAATTCCAGCTCAGGGAGCTCAGGCCAGGGATGCTTTCCTCCTTTACTGGGGTCAAGACTTCCTGTATGCCTTTCCACCCATTCCCCTAATTCCCAAAACCCTGTTCAAGCTTCAGAGAGACAGAGGCCATATGATTCTCATAGCTCCACATTGGCCATGGCAAGTGTGGTACCCTCTGCTTCTACATCTCTCTCAAGCTCCCTCCCTGGAGTTAGGGTCTGCTCCAGATCTCCTATCTCAGGAGGACGGAATGTTATGGCATCCCAATCCCCAGTCTCTGCATCTCAGGGCTTGGTTGCTGAAGGCCTATATCTCCATGATCTTAATATCCCTCAGCAAGTAAAAGATATTCTTTTTGCTTCCAGGAAACCTTCCACAAGATGCTCTTATGCTTTCAAGTGGAAACGTTTTACCATATGGTGTTCGCAAAAGGGTCTTAACCCTCTTGCGATACCTCTGGAATCATTGCTGGAGTATCTCCTTCATTTATCCAATGCAGATCTTAAGACTAATTCAGTAAGAGTCCATTTGAGTTCAGGAAATGGGAATTCATGGCTTGGCCTGGGAATGGTGTAAATCCTATCTAGCAAACTGTTGGCAACATGTACGAATAGGATCCTCAACATCTAAACCATTCCATCAACAGCAGGGTGTACCCCAAGGATCCTCCCTATCTTATTTATTTATTTTATTTATCTATTTCTTTTATACCGCCCCTTCCAGAGATCAAGGGCGGTTTACATGGAACAGTTTAACAATCTTGTAGACATCTGTATACATTTACAGTGAACAGTAGAATTCAACTATGTACAGGTAATAATACAAACAACTGTCAAACTATTTACATTGGCTATTTACAGAGGCTCTGTATAGTGTGTTACAGAGTTGGATAGTTATTGGACATGTGTAGGATCACTTACAAGGTACTACTACTAACATCTGCTCTACTTTTTAACGTATATATGCAACCGATCTGTGATATCATCCGATCATTTAATATATCCAGTCTGATTTATGCAGATGATGTGTTAATATTCACCCCAATTAAAATCAGACACCCCGACCTATCCTCACTAGTAGAGTGCTTTAACGCGATCACTGACTGGCTCTTATCCCAGAATCTGCGTATAAACTTCAAGAAAACCGAAGTCTTATTTGTAACTAAGAACAAGAACCTCTCTCCCCCCACATCTTTGAAGGTACGAGATGCAGAACTACCATGTAAATCGGTTATACGCTACCTGGGTGTCACAATTGACCAACAACTCAACTTCAAGGAACACATAAAGAATACCACCAAGGCAATTTACAATACGATACGGATATTAAGACACCTAAGACCGCTACTCGCCCCGGACAATTTCAGAACAATATTACAAACGCTTGTAACGCCGCATTTCGACTACACTAACATTATCCTACAGGGCCTTCCTAAGAATACCCTCAATCCACTTCAGATGGCAATGAATACAGCAGCCCGCATTCTTTGCGGCATATCCAGAAGAGAGCACATCACACCCATACTCATGGACCTACATTGGCTACCGGTGCAATCCAGGATCACTTACAAGGTACTACTACTAACATTTAAAGCAATTAACCAACTCTCCCCTCTTTCCCTCTCTGCACTTTTGACCATCACTCCTGCAAACAGGCTAAGAAGGTCACTATCTGTCTATATGCTGACTACACCAATTGAATTCACTAAATGTTCTCAAACAACTAGAAACCGATGCTTTGCTTTCTATGCCCCTAAATGTTGGAATGACCTCCCACCTCAACTCCAAATAATCAATGACCTTTCACAGTTCAGAAAAGCCCTTAAACACCACTTATTCTGCCTGCACTTTGTCAACCCTAATCCAACACAATCATTCCACACACCACAACCTACACACGAAGCCTCGAATGCTCCAACAACGTAACCACCGACGAGATACTAAACAGACCTACACTCAGGAACTCCCATAATGATCATAGATTTTTAAGGTCTTCTCCATTATGAATTACCAAGCTGATATATAAACTGTAAATAGTTCACAACTATTATTGTTAATTGTATATAGTTTCCCCTGTTACATTCCCAAGTTACAGACCCTGTTACAATGTATGCAAAAGATCCTGTTCTGATGCAAGTTTCTGTTATTTGTAAACCGCACTGATACCAACCAAATAGCACGGTATATAAGAACTGTAAATAAATAAAATAAAAAATAAAATAAATAAATTTGAGTGCTATTGCAGCTTCCTTTAAGCCTCTAAATGGACAGCCTATTTCCTCTCATCCTCTTATAGCAAGATTTATGAGAGGCCTTCTTCTAACTAAGCCTCCCATTAAGCCACCACCGGTGGCATGGGACTTAAACCTGGTTCTTGGGTAGCTCATGAAACCGCCTTTTGAACCATTAGCTACTACCTCCTTGAAATTCCTTTCTTGGAAGGTTATCTTTCTCATTGCAATCTCATCAGCACGCCGCATTAATGAGTTGCAAGCACTAGTAGCTGATCCACTTTATACAAGGTTCCATCATGACAAGGTAGTCCTTAGGACTCATCCACACTTTATGCCAAAGGTAGTCTCGCCTTTTCATCTGAACCCAAGCGGTCTACCTACCTGTGTTTTTTCCAAGGCCTCATGCATCAAATGCAGAGAGGAATCTTCATACCTTGGACTGTAAAAGAGCTTTAGCCTTTTACTTACAAAGAACACAGCAACATAGAAAGTCCTCTCACCTCTTTGTTGCTTTTGATCCTTCTCATTTGGGACTTCCATTCTCCAAAAGAACACTGTCTAACTGGATTGCTAGGTGTATTTCCTTCGCCTATCAGAGTAAGAACCTCTCTCTGGAGGGCCATGTCACAACTCACACTGTGAGAGCTATGGCAGCCTCAATGGTTCATCTGCACTCTGTGTCTATCAACGACATCTGTAGAGCAGCCACCTGGGCCTTGGTTCATACCTTCACAGCCCATTACTGCTTGGACAAGGACTCCCGCTGGGATGCCTTGTTTGGTCAGGCTGTTCTCCAACACCTGTTCCATACCTAATCAACTCCTACCCACCATCCCTGGTAGGATGCCAGAGATCCATGAGGAGAAGTGGAGCACTTCTCAGGGACACACAACCTCTGGGGTCTCTCCCTGGCACCTAAAGCTAGGGAGTCCCCATATGTGATGACTACATTCCTTCTTGTTCCTGGAGATAGCATAGTTACTCACCTGTAACAGGTGATCTCCAGAAACAGCAGGAATTTAGTCCTCACAACCCACCCACCTCCCCTAGGAGTTGTATCTCTATTTCTTTCCCTTTCCCTCTCTCTCTCTCTTTGTCTCAGCTTTAAAACTCAACTGGAGAGAGGCAGTTGGGAAAGGCGGGAAGGCAGCACGCAGGCGCTGTGGGATGCTCCCAAAAGCTTTCTAATTGGACGCTGGGGAGCGTTTCCGCGCAGGCTCCGTCAGTACCGACGATACCCATATGTGAGGACTAAATTCCTGCTGTTCCCGGAGATCACCTGTTACAGGTGAGTAACTAAGATTTCTTTACTATAGGTTGGATTGGTAACAAGTTGGGTGTAGTGGAGGGCTTCCATGGTTTCCAGGAAGGAGGCGGATTGCTTTATGAGAGCTGATGTGAGGTTCAGGTCACCCAGTAAGATGAGGAATTGATGGTTCGTTGGGAGAGAGCTGGCTGCTTCCAGTAAAGTGGATGGTTCAGAAGCATGGCTGCGTGGTGCTGTATATGTTAGCATCTAGCAAATCAATCTCAATATGCTTATTAGAATATCAGTGTTGTCAGTGGAATTTATGTCCATGGTGTTGAGCTCTAGGTTACATCTAGCTATTATGCATACACCCCTGCCTCTGCTAGCTGATCCCAATCCACAAGCACTGCGACATAATTACAATAGAAAACAGATATCTAGCCATTCGTCTCACCTACAGAGTCCCTAATGCTGCCGCTGAGGAAACATCTAACATACTCGAAGCTGTGTGCAGCCAACTCCCCTCCTAAGCCACTCATATTACTAGGCGACACACACATATACATACACATACACACACACACACACACACACACACGTGTGTGTTCCATAACTAAGGATTGTCATGTTTCATATTTTAGATATAAAAGCTTAAGCAACTTTAAACAACCCTTATGTACACCAGCTGAAATGCAGCTCTCTCTCTGAACTGTCCATGCCTGCCATGCTTAACCTCCCTATGGGAGAACCCCCAGGACCTCCCTTATGGTGAGCTTCTTCAGGCCCGGAGTCGCAACAGACACTACTTAGGGCGGGTTCCAGGACTAGACTGGAGTTACTCAAGGAACGACAATTAGCAGGTAAGGCCTAATTTCACCTTCTTTATCATCCCTCTACTCCAGTCCCACATCTTTGGGATATACCATAGCAGTACTGACGACAGGAGGGGCGTGCAAGTCCGACCCGACTTATTACTGCACCAAAGCATGCATCTCCTGCCTCCTGCACATTCAGGTGATAATGCATTACCAAATTGTGGAGAGAGGACCACCTGGCAGCACCAGTCCATATTCTGCCCATGACGCCGCCCAAGCTCGAGTTCAATGAGCTCGCAGCCCCACAGTAATACTCCACCTTTTCAACAAATATGCGGACGTGATAGTTGCTTTTATCCACATAGAAAGAGAAGCCTTAGCCGCTGCATCTCCCTTACGCGGACCTCCAAAGAGGACAAACAAATAATCCGATTTATGATTTGAACACCACCATAATGCCCTTTCCAGTAGGCACAACTGCTAAATGGAGCCCCCCTACAGCCCTCCCGAGAGGACTGGCAAAGTGACCAGCTTATTGAAAATGAACAACGGAGAGCAACTTAGGCAAAAAGGAGGACACTGGCTGCAATACCACTTTCTCCTTGGAGATGGAGAGAAAAAAGCTCTCTACACGACAGAGCTTGAAGTTCAGCAATTCAGCGTGCAGAACAAATGGCCACCAGAAAAAACATCTTGAGCATCAAATTCCTCTGGGTGCAGAACACCAGCAACTCAAATAGTTCCTCCACCAAACACTGATAATACCAGGTCCCACAAAAGCACCACTGACATCCGGAGGACAAAGATGTTTTACGGCACATAGAAAACGGACCACGTCTGGGAGAGACCCCCAATGACACTCCCTGGATCCTCCCACGGAAGCAGGTAATCATGGCCACCTGCACTCAACAGGAGCTACTGGCTAGTCCTGTCTTATAGCCTGACTGCTAGAAGGCCAACATGGAGACTGCAACGGCTCAAACGAGCGCTCTGCCCACAGGCCTCAAAGCTCCTCCACACTCAGACATACGACAGCGAGGAGGACCTTTTATGCATCTTCAACAAGGTCACAATTAGCAAGGCTGATTATCCCCATTTCCTTAACCAAGCCCTTTCAAGATCCATGCCATAAGCGAGAATCTATCCCCCTGAAGCATGAGAACTGGGCCCTGGACCAACAGATCGGTCCTGTGCGGCAACTGCCATGGTTGATCCACTGTAAGGCGGATTAGGTCTTGTAACACGCTAGATACCCCACAACCTGGGCATGCAGGGTTAAGCGGCCTGATATCCTTTCTTCAGATAGTATAGTAGTGTTTGAGGAGGCAATGCCTCATGGGAGTTGTAGTATTTTTACTATCCAAATAAAGAGTAGTTGAGCACGAATGGTTTCAGGCAAAAATAACAGGATTTTAATTCCCCTCCGGACGGATTCAAACAAAGGAAACAAAAGACATCTTGCCATACATCTCTGGCAGGAAAACACCATAAGAATTCAACAAAAATAGCTTCTTATCTCAGCATGAACATTTACTTTGGAGCAAACTTTAACACTTCTCAGCTCAAAACGTTTGTGCTTCCTTCCTGCTGACTCATGTAACTCTCTGGACAGCCTGGCTTTAGCACAAAGATATTATGTTATCTGAAATAGACAATGTACAGTCCATTTGTTCTTCTGGCATATACTCTACAACCGGTTCTGTCTCCATTGCTTCATAATGGCTATCTATATTATACCCAATCCCGATAAATAAATCAGCAAATCAGAAGTCGAGATTCACAATGTAACCATATAGTGAAGCTAATAAACTTATTTTTTGTCGGAGCAGCTACCACAGTGAGGGAAAAGGGAATATCCCAAACTACTGTAGCCAATCCTTTTTAATCAAATTTATAATAAAATTGCATTGTTAAAGTGCATAAAGAGTCCACTTAGCTGAAGATGTCGGCGGTGACCACCACACGCCAAAAATTTGTTTATCACAGAAACAGGCTGTGAAGACTAGCGAAGCCGCTTCAGGAACGAATGACGTGGCACGTTTCGGGGTCCACAAACAAACACCCCTGCATCAGGTCCCAGCTTATTTTCTAGCCAGAGCAGCCTTGAAAAACGTCTTCACTCAAGCGGTTTATATCATGAACTGGTGATTAGTGCCTGGATAAAGGTCCTCCCACAAATGACAACTGGCCAATCAGAAAGGAGGGGGGAGGAGCACTACACAGCGCCGTCCCCTCCCAGCTGAAAAAACTGATCGGTCTGTCAAATGTAATTTATGATGAAAATCAATTGTTGAACAGTGGATCACTGTATGAAATCTGCCCATGTTTTTACGGATCTGCACTGGCGTATTCTGGACTTTGTTCCTGAGAACCCGCGTGGGGGTGATCGTCTTTGCCATTTACAACTGCTGGAACAACGTTGGATATATCGTTTAAACACTGTCACCCCTTTGGGGCTTAATCAACAAGTGGACTGGCATACTATCTTGTGACTGTTCAACAATTGATTTTCATCATAAATTACATTTGACAGACCGATCAGTTTTTTCAGCTGGGAGGGGACGGCGCTGTGTAGTGCTCCTCCCCCCTCCTTTCTGATTGGCCAGTTGTCATTTGTGGGAGGACCTTTATCCGGGCACTAATCACCAGTTCATGATATAAACCGCTTGAGTGAAGACGTTTTTCAAGGCTGCTCTGGCTAGAAAATAAGCTGGGACCTGATGCAGGGGTGTTTGTTTGTGGACCCCGAAACGTGCCACGTCGTTCGTTCCTGAAGCGGCTTCGCTAGTCTTCACAGCCTGTTTCTGTGATAAACAAATTTTTGGCGTGTGGTGGTCACCGCCGACATCTTCAGCTTAGTGGACTCTTTATGCACTTTAACAATGCAATTTTATTATAAATTTGATTAAATTTGATTAAAAAGGATTGGCTACAGTGGTTTGGGATATTCCCTTTTCCCTCACTGTGGTAGCTGCTCCGACAAAAAATAAGTTTATTAGCTTCACTATATGGTTACATTGTGAATCTCGACTTCTGGTTTGCTCATAATGGCTATCAGCTGGGAATGTTTGAAACTTGCTACACAGCGTTTCTAAACCCACACCCAGTTTCTCTGCTCGAGGCTTCTCTTTGTAGCACTCTATCAGACACGGTTGAGAATTATCATATATATTGTATTTACTGTGAGGAGAGTCCCACCCTTCTGGGTCAGCACAAGACCAATTCTTAAAAACAGTTTTGTCTTTGAGCCAATCTTTCAGCCTACCTTTTGGCTTTCTTACAGGAGGATTCCTTTGTACTTCAGGGTCAGCTAAAGATCCAAACCTTGGAGTTTGTGAGTGCTCCCAAGTTAGCCTTCCTGGTATTCTTTCCCTTTGGCTGCCTTTCAGACACGGCACCAAACCTGGGCTGTTTCTACCTGGCTTCTTGGCACTGGTTCTCCGATTGTTTCTCTTGCTGGTTTCCCTCTCAGAATTAAACCTCAGAGAATCCTCTCTCAACGTCAGCTCCTCTGAGTTCTCACTCCCAAGCAGTTCTTCCTCTGCTTCTGAACTTGACTCCTGTTCTGGCTCTGGTCTTCCTCTCCGTTCCAATCTTTGTTCTGCTCCTTCTCCTTCCTTCTCTCCTTTCCCTCCTTCCAACTTTCTCTGTAATGAGCATTTTTTATACCCCTGCCTTCTAGAGTTTAACTTAACCCCTCCTCCCAGCAGGTGTTCTGCCTCAACTCCTGACTGTGGAGATAAACTGCAGCAGGGGCGTGTTTTCCTCTCCCGTAACTCATTCTGCTTGTGGTTTCCCTGGAAACCATGAGCCATATGCTTTTGTTGTCTGTCAGCTACTGAAGCCAACTCTTCCGTTTCAGCTATCTCTAAGGGATCAGAGGGACTTTCTACACCACAGTCTGCATACCACGGGCGCCTTGGCCAATCGGGGGCAATGAGAATGACCAACCCCCAGTGTGCCTCAATCTGCTGTATCACTCATCCGATGAGTGCCCACATGGGAAAGACATACAGAAAACCTTCCATGGGCCACTGTTGAACCAGAGCATCCAGGCCGTCGACCTTCTTTCTTTCCTCCTGCTAAAGAAGTGGTGCACCTTGGCCATTACAAATGTCACCATGAAATCCATGCATGAACACTGCGTCGTTGCGCTCCCATTCTCCCCGGTCCAGCCAAATCCACCTGAACTAGATAGCAGTCACCTTGTTGGTTCCTGTGACATCTGCTGCTGAAGAGAGCTTGTAGCTGGCTCTCCATCTATTCTAGCGATGCTGTGGCCTCTCTTTCCAAATGCACACTGCTTAGGGCGAGTTCCGTGCCCCCTTGGCAAGTGATATAGGCCACTGTAGCCACATTGTCTGTAAATATTCTGGCCGCCTTCACCTGGAGGAAGGAGCAGACATTCTTCAGGGCAAGGAAGACCGCCCCCATTTCCAGTCTGCTGATGGACCACCGACTCTCCTCTTGTGTCCACTGACCCTGGGCACCCCCCATCCCGAGGGGGATCCAGTGTGGAGACTCCATGGCATCCTTGCTGCTAGGATCGCAGGGCTCAGTCACCACCTGAGAGCTCTCCAGGTTGCCTCCCGGTAGGACAAAGGTTGTGAAAGGGGATGCTGTTGATGCGACCCCCTGTGTAGGAGTGCTCTCTGCTGTGGGTGCATATGAGCCCTGCACCCAAGGTACCAGCTCAATTGATGCCGCCATATTCCTTAAGAGCTGTGGATAATGTCAAGCCCTTGGTGCCTGCATCCTGAAAATAACTGCCTCAGCGACAGTGCTCTCTGGTGCGGCAGAAAGCCTTGGCTCCTGTGTGTGTTGAACCAGGCTTCCAAGTACTCCAGGTCCTGTGACAGCACTATCTACTCTTGGCTGCACTGATAACCCAGCTGAGACTTTGCCAAAACTCAATGACCCTTGCTGTGGTCCATTCGATCTTCTGCCTTGACTTTGCACGAATAAGCCAAAGTCAAAATATGGGTGCACCAGGATAGAAATGCTGCCATCACCTTGGTGAATGTGCGAGTGGCCGTTGCCAGACCAAACGGTAATGCCTGAAAGCAAAAATGCCCCATGGACACCGCCAAGTGGAGAAATTGATGATGATCCGGTCGAATAGGGATGTGCAAATAGGCCTCTGAAGTCAAGAGCTGTCAGGAACTCCCTTGCTCTCACCACTATGATGGATTGGAGGGTCTCCATATGAAACCGGGGCACCCGCAGACATAGTTCAAGTGCTGGAGATTGAGAATGGGTCAGAAGAAGCCCTCCTCCTTTGACACCACCAAATAAATAAATAGAATATCGACTACAGCCATACTGTAACGCACACCCCGTCCCCACAACTCCAGGAGCCGCACCAGGGTGTTCCATACCACCCTGGTCTCGTGTGCCTTGCACAGGGACCACACAAAGGAGGGAGCGAGAGGCCTTGTGAACTCCAAGGCATAACCCTTTCGAATGACCTCTAGGACCTATTGATCAGATGTAATCTGGGCCCAGACAAGGTAAAAATCCCACAGCAGTCCTCCCATGGGCTGCTCTCCCCACCTGGACCATCCTCGTTTCATTGTGCTTGTTTCAGACCTGTGAAATATCCATGCCCTGCTCCTTGAAACCCCCAAAATCCATGTCCCCACGGGTTGCAGAGCCCCCGCTAGTATGGCACAAAGTGCATAGCATGGAAGCATCTGAAGTCACGGGACTGACCCTGCTCTTGTGTCAGAGCACACCTGCTTTTGCTTGTCCCCAGAGAGGTGGCCCCCTTTCGACTCTCCTTAGTCCTTCACCAGTTTCTCCAGTTCTTCCCCGAACTGGAGCTTACCTTTGAATGGCAGCTTACTGAGCCGAGATATTGAGGAGACACGCTTTTCAAAAGACACTTAATGAGATCATAGAAGGCATTCAACACCCGACTCCAATCTGGCCGTCATGTCAATCGACTCATCTTTGGACTCCAGAATCCCCTGTGTCCACCGCAGGCAAGCCCGAGCCACAAATGCCTCACACATAGATGCCTATAAGGACAGGGCCTTGATATCAAGCTCCTGCTGCAACTAACTTGCACCTCCCGTGCTGCCTTCCACAGGGATAGTGGTCTTCTTAGTTACTGCCACCACCACGGTATCCACTTTAGGGGAGAGCGCAGCATCACTCACTCCTGCTCCAGCAGCAGGTAAAGACGTGTCATGATCCTAGTTCCCCTCAGACCGGGGAAGTCCCACTCATCCTGGATCATCTGCTTAATCACCCAATACAAGGGAAAACACTCTCTGTGGTTTCCAGATGGCTTGAAACACTGGGTCTTCCAGTGCGTCCTCCTCCAGCCTGCATTCTGCTGGCATCTTAAGCATCTTTAAACGACTCAGGGATGAGTGTCAATTCCTCAAAGCCAAAGACATAGACTATGTAGGATTCCTCTTCTTGTGGATCTCCCCTTCCTCTAGCTCCTCCGGTTCCGCACCAAACTCAGTTCTATGTCCAAGTTGCCCAGATTGTCTGAGTGATGGGATACTGTCTCCTCAGACAGATTGCCCTAAAGTTTATGCCTGCTTGAGGCTGGCTCCTTGTCTGTCTTATGTGCCAGATCTGCTACCAGTCTCTTTTTGCCTTGCTCGAACACCAGGGATGATCCCTCTGTTGTCTCATGCCGGAAAGCCTGATTCACGAGGAGGACAAATTAGGGTCCGGGAGGGGCATGCTCTCTACCATAAGCTTACACGTGAGCCAGTCCTCTACCCACTCTGGTGTCCCTGGCATCAGTAAGGGTGCTTGCCCACCTTTAGCCTGCACGTTGCTCCCATAAGCCCCAGAGGGCCCTGCACATGCTGAATGGCCTGCTACGTCCTTCTGTAATTTGCAGTCCACCGCCTGGGCCTCTGTGCCACAGCAGAGACCCAAAGTCAAGAGTGTACCCTGCTGAGACCCACCATTGAGGCTTGGCCAGCATGGCTGGGCCTGTGGAGAGTGAAGGCCCTGTTGCCCCTTCCAGTGTCCATGCTAGCTCCTTGCCTCTCGAAACTTGTTATCAAATTTTATATGGCTGCAAACTAAGCCAAGAAGACTGCACAGTAAAACAAAGCGCAGGGGCCAAGATCCAGCATCCGAATGCCCTCCCCCCACAGCCTATTACATGTGCTTTCTCCCTCTGCTCACAAAAATGGCACTGGAATCCACACTATGAAGCAGCAGAGCCACGTGGTTACAGATGAGCCATCTGAATTTCAAAAAATGAAAGTGCCGTCTGCCGAAACAAAATACCTTCTTCACTCTGAAAACTGGCCTGCACTGCCCTCCTCGTGCTCAGCCCCTTCCTTACTGGTGTTGGTGCTGAGGCGGGAATCCGTTCAGAGTGCAGCTATGCTGCCAAATGCGCCACTCCTGCAGGCTCTCCTCAATCTGATCACTGGTTCGGGAGCCACTCCTGCAGGCTCTCTTGGATCTTGTCAGCTTCTTCCTACTCCCGCAAGAGAGCCCCTGGTCTGCTTGCTGGCCAGTTTGGCTTTTCTGTGTTTTTTTTTTCTGCTCAACTTTAATTGCCCAGCTGACAAAAAAAAAACACCCACGCCCTGGGAGCTCTCTATCCAGGCAACAGATAAAATAGACAGCCAAGAAGACGAAAGGAAGAAAATGACTAAGACAAAATCTCTTCAGTTATCCCTATGGCGAGTCCAGACCCCTGGGGTCACTGCTCCAGCTTCTTGGAGACTGAGTTTACTGGGGGTCTGGAGGAGGTGCCAGCAGCCTAAGTACAATGATGTCATCAAAAGATGGTATGCTCTCTTTCCAAGCTGCTGATGGAGGTCGACTACCCAGAGGTGAGGAACTGGACTGGAGAGACGATAAGGAAGACAAAGATCCTGACAACTGGAAAAAAAATAAAGTTCATTGCTGGAGAAGAATTTGAAATAGTTGATCCAAGTAGGTTAAAGTTGTCCACTGTCAATAAATAAAACAAGCGGTCAAGAAATCAGAAGATGCATTGCCCTTGGCAGAATGGCTATGAAGGACCTAGACAAGATTCTCAATTCAACTCGTTGAAGCCATGGTATTTTCAATAACGTCATATGGATGCAAAAGTTGGACAGTGAAGAAGATAGATAGGAAGACAACTGATGCTTTTGAATAGTGCTGGCGATGAATACCATGTATACCATGGACTGCCCGAAGAACAAACCAGTCAGTACTAAAGGAGATCAAACAAGTTTTTTCTTTAGAAGCTCAGATGACAAGACTGACTTTCACACTTTGGACACATCATGTGAAGAGAGAGATCATTAGAGAAAGACATAATGCTTGGCAAGGTAGAAGGTCAACGCAAAAGGAGGAAGGCCAGCAATGAGATGGATTGATACAATAACAGCAGCAATGGGTGCCACTCTCAATAATTATCCACAAAAGCCAATTAGATAATGTGGAGGAAATGCAAGATGTTTGCACACCAAGGAACTAAAAGAAATAAACAGTACTGCTGTTCTTGCTCTAACACCAAATTATAACTCATTTAAATTTTGCTGTTATAAAGTTATGCGTTATGGTTCTTGCTTTTTTTCTTTTTGAACATATAATTTGCATCCACAGAACCCCCTCCCTCAACAGTGGGTGCAGAGCAGAGCTAGGACGTTCACCCACAGAACTCAACATCTTAAAAAAAAAAAAAAAGTCTGATTCCGACCATCTCGCTAACAACAAACAACATTCACCAGTACCAGGCATATTGTGAACTAATACAAAACCATATAACAAAGTCATTGAGGATCTGTAGAGCAAACCTACCATGTCATACCAGCTCAACTTCCAAAACTCGCATAAGGAGCCTACCCATAAAAAGAATTACTTAAAATACTGCAGTGGGCCCTGGAACATCCAAACACCTATTTGAAAAGCTGAACAATTTAGATTACTACAGTACAGATCCCTACATACAAACTCCATATTAACAGAACACCTGGTCTCGGTCACACATTCAGAACACAGACCCTCACCAAAGTACAGAATAAGGACCATAACCTAAAAATAAATATATGTAGATAAAAATTAAACTGAAACCCCAAAAAGTCGGATTCTGCAAAGAATGCAGTGCCGGAGAAATAGAAAGATGCATTTCCATGTACTGTATACAATATAAAAGGATAGAATTTTATTTTCAATTTAATGAACAGTTTTGGTGCTATCTTTGTTGTCTGACCATTTTATTCTTGATCATGCTGGTCCTAATCTGAGATTTCTGCTTTCCTCTACCTCCTAGTGCCGCCGCCGCCGCCCCCCCCCCCCACCCGTTTACTTTCTCCCAGGGGTGGCATGCAGTCATGTGCGGAGATTCATTGCAGCATTATTTGCATAAATTTAGTATACGTTATTTTAAAATGTATATGCCACCAATCTAAAACCTAGGTGGCTTCCAAACATATATATGCAATTTAGTAAAACAGATGTTACAATAAAACAAAATAAAACATTAAAATTTGATTAATGAAAAGCCACTTACACAGCCCCCCCCAATCAGACCATCAATCTGCATATCAGATTTATTTCGCTATGATTAGATTATTGATGGGAAGGGAAGATATAAAATGAGAAACTAATTCTGGTAGCCATGAATTCAAACGCTGGATTGGATTGTGCTAGAGCTGGAAAAGTCCAGAACTCAGAAGCGGTGAAGCTATCAGGCTACTAAACAAAAATTAAACTAAGATGTTCCTTTAAAATTTAAAATATTTTGTCAGGTCAGATTAAAGGAAATTTCAAATTTCAGTCTGGCAGCATAAAGAACACAAAACTGCAAATCTCAAAGACAATACGTATTTCAGTACCCCCCAACCAGTACCCTAAAGTTCACCTTACCAAGAACCCAGAGTACAGGGACCCATAAGCAAATCTACCATTCCATGAGCACTAACTTCTAAAACTCGCACAATATGGAGTGTACCCAGAAAAGGACAGGATCACAAATATTTTAGTGGGCCCTAGAACATCCAAATTCCCATTTAGAAAACTGAACAAGCTGGATTACTACAGCTCCCTACATAAAATACATCAGTTAGCATGGAGTTTCTATTTATTTATTTTTGTGTTTTATATACTGCTATATTAGGTAATCATAGCAGTTTACAGTTAAAACAACCGAAACATTTAAACATTGTAACAATAAATGGTGCTAAAACAGGCAATCAAAATGTACATGATTCGAGATAGTTTTAACTTCTGTACAGCCTATTTACAGTTCTGGTGTTCACGAATATCAGTCAGTTCAGGAAGGGGTTAAGGGAAGGGTGAGTTATTGACAAGTTTGATTGACCCGCCCAGCTGCATCCCGCCCCCAAAGGAAGTTAATGTAACTTCCTTTGGGGGCGGGACACAGCTGCACAGGTTCCTTCACAGAGGCGGGAAGGCTCCGCACTGGTTTGGCTTTTTAGTTAAACTGAATATCACGCTAGCACAGCCGCGGTTCTCTAAGAGGCAGGAGCCGCGGCTGCCAAGAAAAGGAGAGGGTGAGTCTGTCACTGCTGAGAAGCGGACTCAGCAGCAGCAGCAGCAACTTGTGCACTTTTTTTTTTGTAACTTCTGAAGGCAGAGTGAGGTGGCTGTTTTGGGGGCATTTTTTGCTGCCTAAGGCAACTGCCTCATTATAGAGCCGCCCCTGCATCCAGAGGGTCGCCATGAGACGACACAGACTTGACGGTACATAAGATAACTTGGAGTGGTAGTGTTTCATTTGTTCAGGATCGCATTTGCTCACACAATTTCCTTTTAGTGCATTTTAGTGTTAAATGTTTTAAAGTTTTACATTTCATGTTTTACAGTATATATAAATTATTTGTGTTTCTTTATGTTTTCTTAATGCCTGGTTAACCTCTGACGAAGGCAGTGCCGAAACACGGCCGTGTCAGGTTAGGTTCCTTGTACCCCAGGATCAGGATTGTTTTAAGAAAGAATTTCTGCTTGTATTTACACCGTGCTCTGCAATGGATTGTGTACATTTTGACACAAGTCCAGAAACCTCTTCCTTAATTATGTATCTTGGGAAAACATCTGGGTCCAACCTATCTTTAGTAACTAGAAAAGTAGATTAGTTTCTGAAAGGATAACTTCAATATTAATTCCTTATCATATTCCAAACTACAGGAGATTATTTTGGCCAAGATGTTCTAGAAATATCCAAAAGTGGGTAGTCTAGAGACAGAACTTCTAAGGTACGAGGTTTTGCTGGTCAAAATGGGGCTTTTGAAAGTGGCAGAAGTGCTTCAGTAGAAATGCTGGAGTTTTAACGCAGGGTCTGTGGAGACAAAATGTTTGCTCATGGTTCTCTGATCAGTGCTACTGCAGAATTTATGCCTATTTCTTCCCTTTACCTCGAGTGTCTTTGCTGAAGGGGAATGGTTAAAAACAAAACAAACAAACAACAACCCCCACAGGGGAAGAAAGAATTTCTGCTTGTATTTACACCGAGGTATGTTTGAACAAAACAGTGTTATGCACATGCTTTGAAATGCTATATTCCTAAATATTATTTGGTGTATACAGTCTGTGCAAAATAATATCAAAATGCTGATACAATATTTTTGTGTATGCAAGATTAGTGGCATACCAAGGGCAGTCAGTGGGTGTAGTCCGCCTTGGGTGTCAGCTAGAAGGGGGGGGGGGTGCAGTCACCAAATTCTGGGCCCACAAGGCAACGGCATGCATGGCAAATTTATTTTAACTTGTTTGCTGTGCTGCCTCCACTCCAGGCCCAGCAGCGGTTCCCTCCCAGGCTGAAGTCTCGCGATAAACAGCTGCCAGGCCTGGAGAGGCAGTAGCACAACAGGCCAGCAAACAAATTAAAGTAAGCCTCCCTAGTGCAGGGGTGGGCATTGTGGTAATGGAGGGGGGGGTTTAAAAGCTGCTCTGGGCACCATATAGGCACGGTACGCCAGTGTTCAATTTGATCTAGCTGCTACTAGTGCAGACTCATGTATTGTGGTGAAGGCTCCCCTCCAGAGGAAATGGAGATAGGGGAAAATCCTGATAGAAAGGATGACACACACAGGATTTCCAAAACTGACTTGGAAAAAACACAGTTATCGGCTGAGCTGAAGACAAGCCCCAGCCCAGGGGAGGAGTTAGGCTTCAGCACTGATTGGGCACGCCCAGGGGAACGACAGGGAGTGCTGGGAAATGAAGCCCTTTTTAAATCCTCAGACAGGATTGACAGAAGAGGTAGCAAGGCTGGCAAGGCAGGCAGCAAGGCTGACAAGGAGAGCAGCAAGAAACGAAGCAGACGAGAAGCACCTTCCAGTGCACGTTGGTCTTCAGGAAGAACTTGGAATCAAAGGGGAAAAACGCTAGAACCCTGGGAGAAGGCAGAACCCTGGAACAGTAAGCCTTGGAGCCCAATATACTCTCAAGGAGATCCTTACTACATGGTAGAGCCTAAACGTGGGAAGGCTAGCAAACCCAGCTCTTGGAGAAAAGGTATTTTGTCTGGTGGCGAGCAGTGCTATAAAAGCCAGGAACCAAAACAGGAAAGAAGTTTTTCTGAGAGAAATTCCCCTAGCAGAAGAACTAGCCATAAGGCTCCTGAGTTTCTAGAGAGGAGAGAGTCCTGGAAGAAAGGTGCCTGTTCTTATGCCAACATCTCTGATAAAGGTAAAGCTGAATGTCCTAATTTTAATGCCTGGCTGGAGAAACCCTTTTATGGTGCTGACCTCCCTAAGCCAAACTCTGCAACAGGAGCAGATAGTGAGTGGGGGAAGGGTGTGACCCTTACCGGAGACTATCAAGCAGCTAAAGAGCAGCTACAGGCTGAATTGCTTCTAAAAGAGTTTCAGCAATTTCTGGAGCTAAAGTCAGGGAAACATAAGAAACCTGATGAAGAGAACAATTGCCTTAGCCCAGATGAATGTATGCAGATAGATAATGATGTGCCTACCTTGAGTTATGATCCTTGTGCAATGGATTGCTCTTTATGTTTTACAGAGTAACCGTGTAACGAAGCATCTGGAGTTTGTATGAGAAGAGTACAAAACGTTTGCTATACCTGTTGCCTAGCCGTGAAAGTTCACAAATTGTTTTCACCTGTTTCTGTAAAGCCACGCTGTGAGGAGAACAGCTGTTACTGCAATAATCCCAAGCAACCACACGAGGCAAAGCTGAGTAGAAGCTACCGTGACTGTGTAAAGCTGAGTTAAAGCTATTTGATTTCAGTTGTTTTCCTGACCTTCTGATTTCACCTTTACGTTGAAAGTTGCACCTTTACGTTATGCACCTTTGAATTGTAATGCGTTGAAAATATCCCCACAACAAATAAATTTCTTGCAAGCTTTATCACTCGAGTCACAACTACAACTTTCATCCCTAAAGAAAAAAAACAGGTGTACTACGAATCCCAGCATTCAAAGGGATCAGTACCACCTTTATTCATAAGGGACATTATATAAGGCCACTCCTGCCTGTAAGCTCTAGGGCCCAGGCAGGAGCATCGCAGTATGCATGCAATTAAGTGCGCGCAAAATGTCTAGCCAAACAAGACATCTGCATGCTTTTTGCTTGCACCACTGAAAAGCAAAACTTTTGTATCATGTGGTGGGAAACTGTGCCCTGAGCTTTAGCGCCTAGGCACAGTTTCTGCATTGGCCCTTGAGACTATCAACAATATTCTGGTTTTCAGCACTTAAATTACAGTTAGATTCAAAAGTCCTAATAAATTAGCTCAGTAGCTATGCTTAGTCTAGACTGAAGCTTGAATAAACACAGGTTTTGTTTTTCACATAGTCTCAGAGGAATATGTTAGTGGGTGGGGCTAGAGTGGTAAGTGTAGGAATAAGGTGCATTGGTGGCAGGGGGTCTCAGTAATGCGCTTTAGTAGGTGTGGGGCCTCTGTAAGATGTGTTAGCGGGCTGAGGTTGAGTGGGGAACTCCAGTAAAGCTCGTTAGTAGGTTGAGAGCGTCAGAGGTTGGGGGATAAGTGGATATGGGGATTAAGCTGGGAGCGGGATGTAGCTGCACGGTTCCTTCACAGTGGCAGGAAGGCTCTGCATTGGTTTGGCTTGTTATTTAAATTGAATATTGTGCTAGCACAGCCGCAGTTCTAAGAGGCAGGAGCTGTGGCAGCCAGGGAAAGGAGAGGGTGAATCTGCTGCTGCCCAGAAGTGGACTTGGCAGCGGCAGCAATTTGTGTGTTTGTTTTTTTTTTAAAAGCATCTGAAGGCAGAGTGAGGCTGCTGTTTTGGGGGCAGCGGCATAAATTCCATCCAAACAGTTTCTGTAATGCAGGGGAGCCCAGGAAAGAGGTGGGATGATACTTTATAATCATGCCTGTATGTTCTGAAGTAGACTTCCTGCTGTGGAGATTGTTTGTTTCTGATATTTTGCTTGGGGAGCCTTAATTTGAACTAGCCCCTTCCTGTCAGAGGAGGCAGGAGCGGCAGGGGGACTGCATGCATGCGCTTTAAAGCCTGCCACCATGCCGCCCACCAGTCTGCCATCCCAGACAACTGCCTAGGTCACCTGATGGGACCGGCCCTGGTCCCAAGCCAGAGTCTTCCTGCCTCAGAAACATGGATCAAAGTATCTTTCATAGGTCTTGTGGGGCAGAGGGTTGTTGGCTTCACTGCTTCTAGGTTGGGGAACCTTGTTAACAGGATGCCGAAGCCTGGTAGATCTAAAATCAGCAATCACTGGCCAAGGAGATTGGAAACCGTAAATACAGTTTTGGGTGTCCTGGATACAGGATTGCCGGAGCTAGGTGTGTTCGTTCTAGAGCTCCTTCGTCTGGGAATCCTGTAAAGAGGACAGCCAGCCTTAGGAACACTGACGCCAATACACTCAGTCAGGTTCTCCTAGGCCTAGTTGTTCTGGTTACAGGATTCCCAGGACTAAGAATGTAGGTTCTAGAGGTCCCATGCCCATGAACCCTGTAATCAGGACACTCGGGCCTAGCAGTCCTGACCAGGACAGAGCATACCTATCTTGGAATTATGCAGTTCCCAAGCTAGAGATCCCAGGTCTATGAATAGGCATTTTTGTAAAACTCCATATCTCCAGGAACAAGCAGGAATGAGTCCTCACATATGGGTACGTCGGAACCGACGGAGCCTGCGCGGGAAAGCTCCCCAGCTTCCCAGAAAGGAAGCTTTTGGGGCCTCCCACAGCGCATGCGCGCTGCCTTCCCGCCTTCCTGACCAACTCTCTTCAGTCCTTCTTTTTCCGCGGAGCCAGCAGGTCGTGTTCCTGTCACCGCTGAAGAAATTGTTATTTTAATTTGTTTCTTTGACCGCGTGTCTGCCTTCCCCGATTCCGGACCGGTACCGCCGGTCGTTTTTTCCTTTATTTAAAAAAAAAAATAAAAATTACCTTTTGTTCACTTGGTGTATTTTTTCTGTGAGGCCTCTAGGCCTTCTCAGGTCTCCCTCATGGAAAAACCAGCTTCTGGTTTTAAAAAATGCACTAAGTGTACCGGTACTATTTCAGTTACAGATACCCATGAGTGGTGTCTTAAATGTTTGGGGCCTGACCATTCCATTCCGGATTGTTCATCCTGCTCTCTGATGTCCAAAGGGGCTTACAGAACAGAGCAGCTAAATTTCATATGCTGTTTTCTACCGATACTCCAGCATCAACATCCTCCAGGTCTTCTTCTCCTGATGGATCTCAGGTAACCAAACATTCTTCAGGCAAGTCCTCAAAAGGCAAATCTCCCTCTAAGCAGCGAGAGGCCCTTGCAATTGACCCTGAGGACCCTGCCCCAGCCAAACAACCCCGGCGGGAAGCTCCGGCTTCCAAAGCTCCTCCTATGGGGTTACAGGTAGACATCGATGGCACGGCCTCGACCGATCTCCTGTTAGACTGCTCTGGGGTACCGGCTAACACCGGTACCGACTTCCAGGCAGTCGTGGCGACTATGGGTACTACGGTACAATCCATGCAGCAGGCCTTACTGGCTTTCATTAATGCTGCACCGCCATCGGCACCGCGACAATCGGTTCCGATTCCGGTACCGCAACCGATACCGGTATCCAGAGCATCTACTTCCAGTAGCATGCCGGTTCCGGTCTCCGGTTCCGGAGCTTTCTTCGATACCGCTCCAATTCCCGGTACGCCCGATGTCGGTACCGATCGGTACGCGTATCGATCTCTGGAGGCAAATAGACGATACTTTGAATCCTCTGAAGATTCTGATACATCAGATGATTCTGCTGACTTACTCTTCCTGAGGAGCCCTCTTCTCCAAAAAGGAGAATGTCTCCTCCAGAGGATTTGTCCTTTCAAGACTTCATCATTGAAGTAGCTAAAGGACTTTCCATATCTGTATCCTCTGAAAAGGAACCTAGAGCAAAGAAATTGGATATTTTAGGATACTCTAAGGTTCCCAAAGAGGCAGCCACCTTACCCATACATGAAATTCTTCAAGAACACATGATGGACTTGTGGGAGGCTCCTCTCACCCTATCTCCACATTCTCGTCGTTTGGACACCATGTATCGGGTTCCTCCTTCTCCTGGTTTTCAAAAGACTCAGCTTCCTCACCACTCTATTGTGGTGAAGTCTGCTATGAAAAAGATAGAGTACCAAGAGACACTCTTCTACCCCTCCAGGAAGAGAATGTAGAACTCTGGATGCTTTTGGGAGAAAACTCTTCCAAGCTAGCATGCTTATTGCCAGAATCAATTCATACAGCCTCTATATGGGCATGTTTTTGAAAGAGATTGCACTAAAGATACGTCAGTTTCTCCCCTTTATCCCAGAGGATAAGCAAGAGGAGTTCCTTCTTTTGCTAAAGCACACTCAAGATGTTTCAAAGTTCTCCAACAGAGCAGCCTTTGACTCTTTTGAGGGGGCAAGCAGAGCCTCTGGCATTGCCATAGCTGCTCGCAGACTGGCTTGGCTCCAGGCCTCTGATTTAGAACCCTGGGTACAAGAAGGCTTGGGCAATCTGCCCTGTACAGGTGAAAATCTGTTTGGCAAGGAGTGGTAAATCAAAGCCACTCAAATGGATGCAGAGAATGCTGCTTTAGATAGACTTTCTAAGTCTACCTCTACCCCTGCCAAGAAAAAACCTTTTAAGAAAACTTTCTATAAAAAGACCAGATTTTCCACAAATACTGGCCAGCAATCTTCCCAAGTTCGCTTTGCTCCTAAGCGTCAGCAAACTAAACAGGCTAGAGCAAAGTCTACAGGGGCTGCTACAATCCAGCAGTCCCAACCCCCTCAGGGTTTTTGACTTGATTCTAGAGAACTTAACCTTTCTGGCTCTGCAACAACCAGAACCTCTCACCATTCCAGGAAGGTTAACTCATTTTGCTCCCAGATGGGAACAAATCACATCAGAACCGTGGACCCTCTCTATCATCAAAGAGGGCTACAAACTACATTTCTCCAGCCTTCCTCCCCATTTCATGGTGAGACAATTCAATTCTCCCCCTTCTCTCCTGTACCTGTTGGGCCAAGAGGTGACCACTCTTCTCGCCCAAAAGGCAATAGAAGAGGTTCCTCTTCCTCAACAAGGGTCAGGTTTTTACTCCCCTTATTTTCTCATTCCCAAGAAAACAGGGGGATACAGACCCATTCTGGATCTCAGAGAATTGAACAAATTCCTATACAAGGAGAAATTCAAGATGCTTTCTCTAGGCACTCTCCTTCCATACCTACAGAGTCAGGACTGGCTTTGTTCTCTAGATCTCAAGGATGCGTACACACATATACTCATCCATCCATCCCACAGAAAATTCCTACGGTTTCTGTTCCAGGGAAAACATTTCCAATACAGAGTCCTTCCCTTCGGTCTAGCCTCTGCTCCAAGGGTATTTACCAAATGCATGGCAATAGTAGCTGCATTTCTACGCACTCAGGGAATCTTTGTCTTCCCATACCTGGACGACTGGCTCATCCGAGCTCCATCTCAGTCCCAGGCTCAGACTTCCCTGGACCACACCAGACGCATACTGCAGTATCTGGGACTTGTCATCAATCTGCCAAAGTCTCAACTCACCCCTACTCAGTCCCTAGAATTCATAGGGGCCTGGCTAGATACCACCACTGCAAGGGCCTATCTTCCTCAGGCCCGTTGCCACCGTCTGGTGCATTTGGCCTCTCAAGTTCAGTCCAAAAGTCACTTGACGGCCAGGGAGATGCTACAACTACTAGGCCACATGGCATCCACAGTTCATGTGGTGCCTTATGCACGCCTACATATGAGAGAAGCTCAATGGACTCTGTCCACCCAGTGGACACAAGCCTCAGGAGCTCTCTGACCACATAGCAACCTCAAAACGTCTTTTTTGGTCTCTCCAATGGTGGATATCCACTCAAAATCTGTTGTTGGGGGCTCCCTTCCAACCTTTGTTACCCCAAGCAACTCTCACTACAGATGCCTCCCAAGCAGGTTGGGGAGCTCATCTCCAAGACTTCTCCACTCAGGGTACTTGGTCTCCACAAGAGACCACCCTTCATATCAACCTTTTGGAGCTGCGAGCAATTTTCCTTGCTCTCAAGGTCTTTCATACCCTCCTCATCAACATGACAGTTCTTGTTCATACCGACAATCAAGTAGCCATGTTCTACATAAACAAACAAGGAGGGACTGGCTCTCTGTCGCTTTGCAACGAAGCTCTAAAACTGTGGGCCTTCGCCAGAGAGCATCGGATCCATCTCCTGGCAGTGTACCTTCCAGGAATCCAAAACTCTTGGGCAAACAGACTCAGTCGAGTTCTGCTTCCACACGAATGGTCCCTGCATATGCATCAGGTACTCAGAATCTTTCAAGAATGGGGAACCCCGGACATAGACCTCTTTGCAAGTCCGTACAATGCCAAACTTCCCCGGTTCTGTTCCAGGATTCCGTGTCAGGAAGCTCAGGCCAAAGATGCCTTCCTCCTTCATTGGGGTCAGGCCTTCCTATATGCCTTTTCACCCATTCCCTTGATTCCCAAGACTCTATTCAAACTCCAGAGGGATCAAGGATCTATGATCCTCATAGCTCCACGCTGGCCACGCCAAGTGTGGTACCCTCTACTTCTGCATCTCTCCCAGGCACCCTCCCTGGATCTGGGAGCTGCTCCAGACCTTCTGTCTCAAGAGGAGGGGACTTTGTGGCACCCCAACCCCAAGTCCCTTCACCTCAGAGCTTGGTTACTGAAGGCCTAGACCTTCAAGACTTGAATCTTTCTCAACAGGTGAAGGATGTCCTACATGCATCTAGGAAACCTTCCACCAGGCGTTCTTATGCTTTTAAATGGAAAAGATTTTCAATTTGGTGTGCTGACAAAGGTCTTAACCCTCTAGCACTACCTTTGAATTCTTTACTCGAATATCTCCTGCATCTTTCCAATGCAGGACTTAAAACCAATTCTGTAAGGGTCCATTTGAGTGCTATTGCAGCATCTCTTCAGCCTATCAATGGACAATCTGTTTCCTCTCATCCTCTTATTCCAAGATTCATGAGAGGTCTAACTTTAACTAAACCTCCCATTCGGCCTCCTCCGGTGGCATGGGACTTAAATGTGGTTCTTGGTCAGCTTATGAAGCCACCCTTTGAACCTTTAGCCACTACCTCCTTAAAATTCCTTTCCTGGAAAGTCATTTTCCTTATTGCAATCACTTCTGCTCGCCGCATCAGTGAACTGCAGGCTTTAGTGGCTAATCCACCTTATACAAGGTTCCATCATGATAAGGTAGTCCTTAGGACAAATCCCCACTTTAAGATGAAAAGGTGAAACCACTTTAGGCATAATCAGGAGGTATATCTACCTGTCTTTTTTCCAGCTCCTCATGCATCAAATGCAGAGCGGAACCTTCATACTCTAGACTGTAAAAGAGCTCTTGCCTTTTACCTTCACAGGACACAGCAACATCGAAAGTCTTCTCAACGTTTTGTTGCTTTTGATCCTTCTCATTTAGGACTTCCAGTCTCAAAAAGAGCACTGTCCAATTGGATTGCTCAGTGTATTTCTTTTGCTTAATAGAGTAAGAACCTTTCTCTGGAAGGCCATGTCACAGCTCATAATGTCAGAGCCATGGCCACATCTATGGCTCATCTTCATTCTGTATCCATTGATCAGATCTGTAAAGCAGCCACCTGGGCCTCGGTTCATACCTTCACAGCCCATTACTGCTTGGACAAGGACTCCTGCCGGGATGCCTTGTTTGGTCAGGCTGTCCTTAGACACCTGTTCCATTCTTAAACAACTCCTGCCCACCTTCCCTGAAAGGATGCCTGAGATCCATAGGAAGATGAGGAACCCTTGGGGGGGATCTCCCCGGCATCTTAGCTAGGGAGTCCCCATATGTGAGGATTCATTCCTGCTTGTTCCTGGAGATAGCACAGTTACTTACCTGTAACAGGTGATCTCTGGGAACAGCAGGAATTAGTCCTCACAACCCACCCACCTCCCCTAGGAGTTGTATCTCTCTCTCTCTCTTCCTTTCCTCTCTCTATTGTCTTAGCTTTTAACTCGAACTGAAGAGAGTTGGTCAGGAAGGCGGGAAGGCAGCGCGCATGCGCTGTGGGAGGCCCCAAAAGCTTCCTTTCTGGGAAGCTTTCCCGTGCAGGCTCTGTCGGTTCCGACGTACCCATATGAGGACTAATTCCTGCTGTTCCCAGAGATCACCTGTTACAAGTAAGTAACTGTGCTTTACTTCTATAGAAGATAAAACTTTATTTCACCTCAAACTATAAACTAAAAACTGATACTTAAAATGGATAGCAATTAATGCTGAATTTTAGCCAATTTCTCTGTATCATGAATTATTTACATAGACAGGGTAATATTTACAGTTAGTGCAGGGTTTGGTAATTGTTACCATATATAAAAAATGCCAGTGTAATGATAATCCTGCATTAACTGCTTATTACACAATTGTGTGTGGTCTTAGTGGGTTGAGGTGGAGAGTGGGCAGTGCCTGCCCACTGCAATTAGCACTAAACATCAGTGTTGCAGTTAATGTGCGTGCACAGACCACCTGCTCAACAGATGGCAACTGCATCCATGTGAATTGTGGGTGCAGGGAGGTCCTCCCCGCACGCTAATTTCATGGGGACTTGCTGGGAAGGCCTCCAACAGTTAGCTTGGGTTAGCCACACCTTTCATGCTAATTTTTGGCACTAAATACATGCTAAGAAGCCCTTAGGGGCCCCAACGTTCACCAAAATTGTCTTTTATGTATGTGTTCTATTTAAACCCCATAGCATCCAATAGTTCATGCAAAGCAGCTTTTTGTACCTTTTATTAAATTTAGTAGGAATTTTAGTGCACACAAGTGCACTGAATTATGAGTAAAAGAGTGAACTAAGCTAAGTGCATTTTGTCACATCATTGACTAAATTAAAGCTTCTGAAACTTCCATAAAATCTGCATCAGTATATTTTCAAGGTACACATTCTTTCTATGGTTTATTGTTAAGTGTTTTGTCTGGGATTGTTGATTAAAAGCATAAGCATTCCCCAATCGAAGTTTTGTCTAACTTTTGAGAGTGCTGTGAACTTTGCTGTGGACTTTGAAGGGTCCTTTACTAGTCTGCAGGTTCCTCTCCTGTTTGTAGTTTTCCTCGATGAAGAGTCTTCCGTAGTCTCCAAAGCGTTATAGCTAGTCAGATTTCTCGTTTTCAGCAGTACGGGTAAAACCGTTCCTGCATCATCCTCTCTAGAGGGGGCGGAGCCATGGTGGGTGTGGTCTAGGAAGCACCGCCCCTACCCTTTCAGACGTTGCTGGTGAACCGTTAGCCGGTGGGCGGGGCGCTGCGGGGCTCCGCCTCCTATGGAGATCGGCGGCGATGGGAGAGGTGCGCTAGGTAGCGTCACCGGCTGCAGGCGAGCGGTAGCGTGCGCTATGGGGAACCGGGGGATGGAGGAGCTGATCCCGCTGGTGAACCGGCTGCAGGATGCCTTCGGGGCTATCGGGCAAAGCTGCCGGCTGGACCTGCCGCAGATCGCCGTGGTCGGAGGGCAGAGCGCCGGCAAGAGCTCGGTGTTGGAGAACTTCGTGGGCAGGTAACGGATTGTCACGGGGTGGGGGGATTTACTCTCTGCTCTACGTCTGGGACGATGCCTGCTTTTGCCTCTCCGACATTCTTTTGCATCGTGTAATTAGTGTAGCCGGTTTTAGTGCCCTTGGTAGAACTTTAGAGATGGGCGTCTATGATTCTTTTGACTGGAATTATCACCTACCCAGAAACGCGTAAAGGTGCACCAGAGGGAGAGGAGGAGTCGATATCGCCGTCCGTCCGCCCGCAAGCGGGACGCGCTCAGCTTGTGCATCCTATGGCGTTCGAGGGGTACAGCATTAGACAGTTACTATAAGCGCTGTGCTGGATAACCATGGTTCATATTTATGACTTTTCGTTTTAAGGGCTAATTAAGAGCTCTGAGGATACGAAAAATCAGTAGTTGATGTTTTCCTGGTGCAAATATCGCTGGGCTCAAAATACCTCTTCTACCTGACCACTCCCTCAGTTGCACAAATCTGTTTGTTTCAGGGTAGAAAAAGCAGCCAAGGGGCGGGAGGAGAGAGTAATATTTTTTGTCATGTATTCAGTAAATACGTTTTTTGTATCCGGGGTGTGGTGTTGGTATTTATCAGCTAAAACCTCATATCAAAAGTGCTAAATATAATAAAGAATCTCAGGTTCCCAGTCACTGATATTTATTCTTTCTCCCCTTTCCTTAAATAAGATAGAAAAGAAAGCACAGAACATCAACAAAGCTCGACTCTAGCCTTCACCTGAAGCGATTTTGATACAGTCAGAAAACCTGCACCTTTTTACATTTTGCCCTTACCCTCTTTCACTTTGCTCCTCACTTTGTAACTTAAAATTAGTTATCTTTGATATATGCAAAATTACATTTGTCAATGACTTGAAATCTGAGAACAGGTCAGATTGGGTAGCCCACTGGATGAAATACCTAACTGTTTTGCACAATATTTTCCTTTTAAATTCTTCCTGGCTCCCTCCTTCCCTTATTGCGCAGTTAAACAGTATTGCAGCTGGTATTTTGGTTGATAGTGGCTCCTGGAAATTCCTTTAGTGGATGCAGCAGTATAGCTTTTGTCTTGGCATGATCAGGACAGGCTGAAAGAAACCTGTTCAGATGTTAGAATACTGAACATGGCAATATTCAAGAAATGTTGGCGTTATGAGATGTTTAAACTGTATTAGGACGCAAGACTTTGTCACAAAATGCACATCACATCTGCTGTATCATTAAGCTTATTGATTAGATTTGCCATGAGATTGGCGCATCAACAGATTGTGTGCATGATGGTGTAACTTGATGATTCTGGTTTAGGCATTTGCTTTGAAACACATTTCTTATTTAAGATATTCTCATATTTACAGGGCTTAACTTCTGGGTGAAGGACCTCTGACACAGTTCTGTCACTTTATTTTCAGAGTCCGGGGCAGCGTGGGTGTTTAGTCCAGCCCCTCTTTTCCAGTTAGCCTGCAGGGAAGGAGGAGGAAGGGGCGGGTCTGGAGCAGAGCAGATGCATGTATACATGGCTTAATTTATATCTATGGAGGTTGTACATAAGAAAGATGAGATGAGCTGGGACTGGAATTTTACTGCCATGGTATTAGAGATCATGTAGAATGTTCTGCCTGCCAACCACATCTTTCACAAGTATGGACAATTCAGAGGTTGATTTTCCTTTATCGCTGTGAGAGTCTAAAGAATTAAAAATATAAATAACTCGCTAGAGAGAGCCAGGTAGACCTCCAAACCTTGAAGAGTTCTTTTTTTTTTTTTTATGGCTCCGGCAGGCAAGCAATATGTGCTAACTGGTAGAAGCGGTGCATGTAGGGTATGAGGATGTCTTCTTGCCTGTGGCCATGAGATAAGATGAACGAGATATATTGATATTATTGCAGCAGTATGTTGGAGATTTTTTGACATCAATAGAGGACTTTTTCTCTAAAAAGCTGATTCAAAACTTGTCTTCACTCTATGCTGTCGGAACTCGCCTGGCTGTAGATTATCACATTCGTATTTTTCTCATGTGTGGCCCTTTGAATAGCTGACACTTCTTTTTATATCACATCGTAGTCCTGAGGTGTACATTGTCCTTGGTATTGCTAGTTTTGAAAGAAATGATCTTTGCTTTGTTTATTTTTTTTAAAGTTGATATACACATCATCTCATAATGTGCAAGGCGAGCCACAGTAAAAGCAACATACAAGTGAAACTTCAAACCCCCCTCCCTTTCCACCAGCAAACAACCAAGCTTACACTTTCTTACAAAAAGTCAAATAAGATTCTTCCTGCCTAAAGGAAGCATATTCCAAAGACTAGGACCCTGAACGGCAAAAGACCGGTGATGAGTACACTGCAATCGAGCCCCCAAAGGCACCACAAGGAATGTCTGTTTGGAAGAACACAAACTTCTGCCATGTGTACACATTCGTGGTAATTCTAGCTGGACAAATCCAACTAATAGAATGGATTTTAATATAATGACCTACCTCTAGTAAAGACGATCATGGCCTTCATCTCAGATGAATCTGATTTTCTGTGTCTGGGTGACCAGAGAATTGGATCAGGGGAGAGCACTAGATGTGGTATACTTAGATTCTAGCACGGCCTTTGACGCCATTCCTCATCAGTGACTTATAAAGTGAGTGCCCTTGGAATGGACCCTAAAGTGACTGGGTAAGAAACTGGTTGACTAGGAGGCGACAGGAGGTAGTAGGAGTTCACTCTGAAGTTAGGAGTGTTAACAGTAGTGTGCTGCAGGGACTGCTCCTTAGTCCTGTTCTCTTTAACATTTTTGTAAACGATACTGCAGAAGAGCTGTTGGGAAAGGTTTGCCTCTTTGCAGATGATACCAAAATCTACAATAGGGTAGACACCCAGGAAGGTGTGGACATCATTTGGAGAAATATAGCAAAGTTTGAAGAATGGTTAAGAATTTGGCAGCTGAGATTTAATCCTTAAAAATGCAGGGTCATGCGATTGAGCTGCAGAAATCCAAGGCAGCAGTTTAGCATAGAGGGTGAAGTTCTTCAATGCATAAAGAATGAGCAGAACCTGAGAGTGATTGTATCAGATGCTCTTAAAGTGGCCAAACAGGTAGAAAAGGTGACGGAAAAGCCATAAAGATGCATAGGGAGAGGAATGGCCAGCGGGGAAAAAGGTGATTGTCTTTGTATAAGTCTGTTGTGTCTGCCAGGCAAGTGTTGGAGCTACAGGCCTTGTACTGTAGGAAACCTTTTCTGGTCATCTCCTCAGCTTCTGTTTCTCTGAGGACAGTATTGTCCTTTTTCCTGAAGATATTGTCAACATCCTTCATCTTACTCAGACTGTGATCTTGCCTTTTTTCTTTGGACAGACAGACCCCTCGCTGTGTTTCTTGCATGAGAGGAGGGCGTTAGTGAAGTATCTGGAGCTTACTAATTCCTTCTGTCATTTGGACCATTTCTTTGGCCTGTTAGTTGGTCTGAAGAAAGAACAGGCAGTGGTCAAGTCCTGTATTGCCTGCTGGATTAAGGAGGTTGTTAATTCATTCTGTCTTCTGTATGTGAAGCGCCTGCCAGAGAGAGTCGGAGTTCACTCCACTATGGCACAAGCGTCCTTCTGGGCAGGTGCGGAAAATGTTTCTCTTCGCCTGACTGAAATGAAAGATGCAAAATCTCTTCCACTGAGGATTTTAGTGATAAAACATTTGCGGGTAAAATAAGGAACTGTTCCAAGCAAGGACAGATTTTATTTGGTGAATATTGTGGATAACTACAACATTTTACTATTGTAATATGTTAACGTTAGCTCTGCAGCAGTTTGCTGTGGTGTTCACTTCTTTGGAGGGTCTTTAACCCGGTTCAGCGGTTTTATAATTTTTGTCTTTTTTTTAAAATTAAATCTCTATCTATTTTTGTTTAAATTGAATATTACTGAAATGCTTGGCTGTTGAAAGAGCGTGCATCAACTTCTGAGTTAAAAACAAACAAGCTGCTGCAGTCTCTGTTTTGACACTTTAATGAATAGTTTTCAGCCTTAAATGTTATGCTTATTTGTCTTTTGAATGTCTTAACTCTTTGATGTTCGTACATCCCCGCATCAGCTGATGAAATTAGCAACTAAGAAAACGTTAAGAGGGGAAACAGACTAGGCATCTTCTTCCTTAGCCAGAATAGAACCTTGGCTAGCTGCTGGTCCTAATGTTTAAAAAGGAGGAAATTAGTATATTGCCCATTAATCTGCAGAACGTTTATCATAAAAAGAAAATACAGCAGTATTATAAGATCTTGGGGAAAAGCTGACAATTGTGGAGGAGTGCATTGTTCTAAACAAAGTACCATATTTCCAAAAGATACCATCACAGCAGATGCTAAATGATGCTATAAAAAAGGCTATTAGAATAAAAAAAAGTGTCTTTTGAAAATGGAAATTAAGCCTTGTCAGAAAAATAGGAAAACACTCTGGTAAATCCAATATAAAATATTAAGCCCTGTCTAGAATGACTTTGTAGTGGAGGAGTAGCCTCACCCTCAAGAGAATCTGGGTTTGATTCGCACTGGCACCCTTGTGACCTTGGGCAAGTCGCTTTGCCCTCCATTGGCTCAGAAGAAAAGGCCTGACAATCTACATTGCCAAGAAAAGCTTGGGGCTGCTGGGTCGCCAGGAGTCAGCATTGACTTGATAGCATTTAAAAAAATGTTGTTTTGAAGAGAAACTTGCCACACAGGCAAAAAGCACTACTAAGTTGTCTGTCTCGCTTCCTGGTCCTCCCCCTCCCCCCCCCCTGCATTCTGTATGCAGCCTTGCCCTTTAAAACAGCACTTAGTGCCATAGCCCATTTATTGCACGTGGAATCAAATTGCAACCGCTTTTGTTAATAACTTATACAGTATCAAGACTTGCAACATTTTACAATAACAGGTGAGAACAGCAGATAACGCAAAACATTTTGATTGATCTTGGGTAAGCTTGCCATGACCTCACTAGCCCAAAGGGGAATTCCCTTCAATCTACTTGCTGCAGTCCATATTGGCTATGTTGACCTCAACTTTGCCTTCCCACACACTCCAAGGATGAGTGGCTGTTGGTGTAGTCCTGGTGCTGACCATTGCTCCGTGTGACCAGTGAGACCCTGCTTGTTTCGTTAGTCCCCAGCTGCCCTCTGCATTAAGCTGTGCACCTTAATTAACATCCCTTGGCTTTGCACTATGCAGCATGGTCACCACCGGGCCCAAAGACCTTTTGCAGTACCCTGAAAGGCAGTATATTAAGTTTTTTTAATTAAGCCATAAGCCACCTAATATGGTGCCTAGATGCTGTGCCGCTTCTGGAGCTTGAGTCCCCCAAAACCTTCACTTCCCTGCTGTTTTGCAGGTGAGGTCCCTGGCACCCAGCTATCCCCACTTACAGACAAAATAGCTTACATTTTGCAGACCAGATACAAATATTTCATTGATGCACCCCATCTGCCCAAATATTTCTGTATCCCCTTTATGCAGCTGTATATGTTAGATTAGTATGCGCCCTGGAGATTGCACAAAGTTCCTCACTTCTGAATTCAATTTCTTTTCTGGCTTTATCAGTACCTTTTGGATTCTGGTGTCCCTCCATATTAATCCAGATATTACCTTAGACCACATAATGCCAGTTCTTCTCCATCTAGCATTTATAGATGCACTGTCCTTCTTTATGTCTATAATCAGATCTGTGAGGTTGTTGCACCACTGAAATGGATCATGCTACATTTAGGAAGCTTTTCCTTCTGCCCAAGGCCAGCGGGCTAGCATCAGCTGGTCCTAATGCATTCCCTGCTTGCTTAGCCGCTGGATTGTCACTGTGCTCCTGTCAGACCCCCAGCTGTTTGGCTCCTGTTTGCTCTGCTGCCCATCTTCTGGCCCAGTAATGTAGGAATGCCTGAATGATCCGGGATCGCGTGCCTGTGGGTCCCTGTAATGACATGACCATCATTATTCACCATCCTGCCTAAACCCCTTCCTTTACTTCTCTTATGTAGCCTTTGTACATGTCAAATCTCCATCAGCATATAGCATTTATGGTTCTTGCCTGTATTCCCAACCTGTGTGCTAGAGTGAGTGCTCCTCTTCTTAAAGGAATGAGATGATGGGCCTTCTGACAGTATACCTGCCTTCCTCAAGCCCATGTGCCATAACACCCTGTAGCAGAATTGAGATAAGCAGCTACTGTTGTGGTGCCTAAACAGTATTCCTCCCATTTGGGACCTGACCCCTCTATAAGCCTGCAAAGCACGTATCGGGCATAGAGCTGCTGCCTCTGTTCATTCTAGTCTGACCATTTGGTCTGTTTTTGAGTACCTCAGCACTATAGATACCCTAGTGGCATCACATTGTAAATTCTTGACTCTGAGGTCCGACCCTTCCTGAGCCTGTTTTGTGAATACTATCAATCTTGCTAATTAGCGAAATGCCCTATGAAACATGACTAAGAAGGCTACACAAAAAAGCCTAACCGTATGTGTGTGTTCTTAATAGAGAGTCTAGCATGCACATTACTGTTCTGAGGATGGTCAAGGTGACTGGCTGCCTCATATTCGGTACCAGCAGTTCTTGTTAGGCCCACCCTGCCATCATCTTCTGTATGTAAAGGTCTTAGTGACATGTTTTGCCCTTGTAGGATGAGGATGAATGCCAAGCGAGTCTTCGTCTATACCCTAGATATACCCCCTTTGCTTTGGACCATGTAACGAATTCAGCTACGTAGGTACAAGTAGTTTTCTCATCTCCTGATTCCTTTTGTCTTCAGTGAATTGCTCCAGAGCTGCCCACCTTCTTTGATAAGCTTTCCATGTGCTTGAGGTTAAGGAATCTCCTATCATCGCCATGGCTTTGTGGCTCCAAGGTCCCGTAACTATGGGGGCATCCTGACGGCTCGCTTCTGCTTCTGGTGCTGCCTGCCTGAAGCGTGTCCATTGAAAATGGGGGTGGGGGGGGGGGATGGGGAAGCATCGGCTATGTTGTCGTCGTATTTCAGAATGTGTTTTGGTGTAATATGGTTCAGGACCACGGGTGGATTAAGTTCATTAGCCTATCTACCTGTGATGTTTGTCTGCTTATTGCATAAACCACTGCTGTGTTGTCTGAGCAGAATACGATTCTCTTGTTTCTAAGCCTCGAACCTCAGAACATCAGGGCTGCAATGATTAGAAAGAGTTCCAAGAAGACTGCGTCTTCGGTAGTACCCTGATTGGACCCACCCCGGGGCCATTCCTGAGCACACCACTGTCTTTGAAAGTGTAGATGGAAACCTCTGCTTACTGGTTGCTAACTGCTGCCTTTGTGCCATGGGTTCAGGTCATTGTACTGCTCCGAGAAAGTCCTCCCAGAACTCCAGATCCTCCTCTATTGGTGCGAAGAATGAAATATTGACTGTGTCCTATGAATCTTTTAGTACACGGCTGTCTATATAGTGCTTGTAGCACAGATTTCTGAATGGTCCAGCTATTGGTCATGCCCTGTGTTGACTGCTGTAATACTCATATGCTGTATTTGTTTTCCCTCATTCTATATCAATTTTTTACATTAGCACAAAATGCTGCTGCTCATCTGATTAGTGGTCTTAACTGGTTTTAGTCCTTCCTAGCCAATCGCTCCTTCTACGTCTCCTCCAATCTATGCAAGTCTATGGTCCATCAGCTCCCATGAGGCTGTTCCACACATCCAGCACCCTTTCCATAAAGAAATATTTCCTTACATTACTCATGGGTCTATCCCCTTTTCACCTTCGTCCTATGCCCCCCTCATTCCAGAGCTTCCTTTCAATTAAAAGGCTCTCCTCCTGTGTACTTACATCATGGAGATAATTAAAAAAGCTCTATCGTAACTCCCTTTTCTGCCTTTATTCCAAAGTATACTTACTGAGACCTTTGTCTGACCCATATGTTTTATGACAAAGACGACTGACCATTTTAGTAGCCCCCCTTTGCACAGATTCCATTCTGTTTATATCTTTTTAAAGGTGTGGTCTCCAGAATTGCACATAGCACTCCAAATGAGGGGTCACCAACACTTTAAAGGCACTATTGCCTCCTTTATCCTGCTGGCCATTCCTTTTCCCTATGCACCATCGCCTTTTCTACCTGTCTTTCCACATTAAGATAATCAGAAACAATCACACAAGGTCCCACTCTTCTTTCGTAGACAGAAGTACTTCACCCCTTATACTGTTCCATTCCCTTGGGTTTTTGCAGCCAAATGCATGACCCTGCATTTAGCATTAAATCTTAGCTGCCAAATTCTAGACCATTCTTCAAGCTTAACTAGATCTCTCCTCATGTTTACACCTTCCAGGGTGTCAACCTTATTGCAAATTTGGTATCATCTGCGAAGAGACAAAACTTACCCGATAGCCCTTTTGCAATATCACTTGTAAAATGTCAAAGTACTGGACCGATCCCTGCGGCAATCACTGGTAGCATTCTTATTCTCAAAGGGAGCTCCATTCACTTGGCTCTTTATCACTTATTTATTTATTTAATTTATTTATAGTCTCTTATATACCGCACTATTCAGCATCAGCGCGGTTTACAGTAAACAAGGAGTTACACAATTCAACGGTACTTTGTGTTTACAGAAAAAACAGGAAATACAACTCGGATAACAGGGTAATTAATTAATATAACAGACATGATCTCATCCTGGCTTCAGTATTGTGTATGGGAGGTCTGTGGGGTGTCTGTATTGAATTTGTATGTTTGGAAGGTCTGTGGGTAGGTTGTGTTATCTGGATTGTTTAATGGATAAGACAAGAGGAAGAGGTAGTGTTTCAAAGCTTTTCGAAACTGCAAAAGGTCTGGTATTGATCGGATGTTTTGAGGAAGGCTGTTCCAACACCTTGGTGCACAGAAAAAGAAAGCCCTGTCAGTAGTAGTTTTGGTGTATTGTGTTATTGATTTAGGGACTAACAGAGAATTGAGTGATACTGACCTTCTATCCCTATTGAGGGGTGTTGTTTGGATCATATCTGATAATGATGCAGATGAGAGCTCTTTGATGGCTTTGAATGTAATTAGTAAAGTAAAGTAATGGCTTTTTCGTATATATGTGTGCATACAAGAAATCCTCATCTTGTGTCTACATTTTATGAGGGAAAGGGACTGGCCTTGTTGTCTAGATCCAATAATGTGTTGCTCTTCTTGGTGTCTTTATTTCTAATTGAGTGACTTTTTTATTCGGTGAATGAAAGACCTTAGTGTGCTGAGCTGTAGGTTTCTTGTCTGGTGATCCCTTGAGTTCAGGGCTGATACAGTCAGCTTTGAACTTTCCACTTATGTCTTTACCTTGTTCCAGGGTTCTCAAAATACTGAGATTGGTGGCCAATTATATCTTGAGGCGGCTTCTATAATGCTGAATTGCTACCCACTTCATCACCCCTCAATCTAGATATCCATACTCGTATGCTAGTGGCACATAATCTAGCTGAAAATATTTTTAATTGCTTTAGCTTAAATTCCAAGTGCCAAATGTTTGCTTTCAAGTATCCTTGTATTTCTATATCAAGGGCCAGGCGGTCAGCAGATCAGGACCTCCATATCATGACTTGGACCTATCTTTGGGGAATTGTTTATCTTTCCGTGAATCTTGTCATAATGTTCAGTCTCATCAATTGGATGTCATGGTGATGCCTATGATGTGTGAGGTTCATCAGTGGGCACATAGTAGGCGATTGTTTGGAATAAATTACTGATAGCTATTTGCATAAAAAGTGATTACTTTTGGTTTTGCAAGTTGGTCAAAGTTTGGTTATGAGGTTTTGTTTTTGAAAATGTTTAATCCTAACTATTTATTGTGAGGGTTATTGCTTTGCTTTGTACTATTATGTTTTTATTTTACTTTATTTTTATTGTAAGGGTGGGGTTTTATTGTCTTTTTGTTTTGTAAATCAGCACAAGTCTTTAAATAGTGACGATTGATTTTCATTCAATTTATGAATCAGTCAAACTGTTCTAGTTAGCTAATTTTATCTTCACTCCATTTCTTGCCCCATGGACAGCAGAATCATAGCACTCAGCAGTTTGAGGCAAAGCATCTATCCAACAAGGAGGCTTTCAAAGAATGAACAAAGTAGACTTTGATACAACTAATTTATTTCATGTGTAATGTTTGTGGATAAAACAGGAATGCCCAGTTGCATGTGTTTGTCTGCTAGTCTGGTTTTAAGTATTGGTGCTTTTCCCTAGTAACATGGTGTCCTTGTGGCTTGACTCAATCGTAAATAAAGCATCTCTTGTCTTGTGCCTGCCTGTGTTTAAAAAAAAAAATTTCTCTAGCCCATACAATTGTATCATCAATGGGGAGAAAATGCTTATTCGGCAATGGGAGATACCAAAAGGGGAAAAACATCAGGCCTCTGACTTCTTGACTCTGAATTTTTCCCTGATAAGCAATAGAATTATTTAATGTATTTAATAAAATGTATTTAATTTTTTTCAAGAAAAGCCTATCCTTTTCATTTTTAAATCAAACCGAGCTTCCAATTGTGTATTGGGGTTTTAGTTCTGAGACTGTCTGCTTAGGTGAAGCCGTATTAAAGTCACCATTAACTGAACAGATTTTAATGTGTTGGTGGCTCATTCCACCAAGCGTACAGAAGATGAGTAACTGAGTGATATACAGAGGAAAAGAAAATCTCTTGGACAGTGAAGATGGAAAGTACACATTTTTCAAGGCATGTTTCCAATTGTGGCTTATCATACTTTTTATAAGTAGGGCTTCTGTTCTTAGGTATTTATAAATTGTAAATTTAGGTGTTTGTTTTCCAGCTAATTAGGGTCTCTATGAGGATACCCAATTATAGCACTTGTGACACAAAAACACAGATATTTTGTATCTTTTTCCAGTGGAATCAAATATGTACACTTGTGACTCTTCTGCAGTGACAAAAACAGAGAAAGGAGGATACAAAAGCCAGGGGAGGATGGTGGTTTTCCCGTGTTTATTCACGAAGCACCTACTTCTTGCAGTAGGGGCGTTTTACTGGTGATTATTGGTTGAAATCTAAAATCAAAAGCCCTAGTTATAATGTATGTGCAATATAGACAGTATATTTTTGAAAGGTTTGTGTTTAAAGACAACACTCGTCTCTATTTGTGCAGCCAAGCCTCCTGCATTGGCAGCGTTAAAGGGGAAGGCATCCTGCCAGCTATAGAGTCGAATTACCTGGTGATCTGTGGAGCTGTCCAAGGTAGCCCCAGGGAGTTCAGTGCTCGGCTAATCTGTACCATTCTCAGTTTGTGACTTGGAATGGGACTGCCTTTTCTTTTTAAGAGAAAAGGCTGGGTCTCCCCTCCCCATAAAATGCCCAAACAAGACAGCTTCTGAAAATTCATTTTTTTTTTTTAATATTAATTTCCTTATTTAACTCTTTGATGGAAGGAGAATGATGCTGGAACAGGTGGTATCCTTCTAGCAGTCTAGATGACATGCAAGAGTCCTATGGGGAAATTACTCGACTGAATGTTCTAGTGCTATCCAGAGTAGTGTGATTGGTTAGAGCAGCTATCTGGGAATCGGGGAAGCCAGGGTTCAAATCCCACCGATGCTGCTTGTGGCCTTGGGCAAATCACTTAACCCTCCATTGTCTCAGGTACTAACTTAGATTATAAGCCTTCTGTGGACAGAAAAAATAGCTACTGTACCTGAATGTACTTGACTTAAACTTCTATTATTACTGGACAGGCATAAGGTAAAGACAAATACACATTTTGTAAGCTGATCAACCACAGGTCTGGGGAAAATGTTTGAGTTGAGGACCTTTCTCTATATTTAAAGAGCAGAAATATCATCATCTTGACCTCTCCCTGCTTTCCCCTGCCCCCCACCTCGGAACAGACTGCCAGAGCAAAGATCTATCAAGCTTAGCATCCCGTCCCTGTCAGTGGCCAGTCCATATTGCAAGTGCTCAAAGGATAGGCAAAGTAGATTTGGGAAAGTCTTCATTTAAAAATGGCATTGGAAATTTTCCTCCAGGAACTTGTCTGAACCCTTTTAAAATCCAGCTAGGTAACCTGCCTTTTGATCTCATCTTCTGGTAAAAAAATTCCACAGCTTAGCTGTAAGCTGGGAAAATATTTTTTTCATCCAAATTTGTTTTAAAAGCGCTGTTAGTTTTTATGGAGTGTCCCCTTGTAATGTAATTTAATATGTATAGTTCACATTCTCATGGAAACCAGAATCCTAGCAGATCACATCTATGACATAATCATAATGCAAATTTAAAAGCAGAAATGCAAAAAAATATCATTACAATACAATTGAAATACATGCTGAAACATAAGTATATATTTCACGAGAGTACAAATGAACTCAGCAATATGAAATTATGTCAGCTTAATCCTCTTCAGCCAAATCCCCCCCTCTTTCCCCACCTTGTTAAAAATCTCCTCAGTCAAACATCAAAACACAAAGATTTCTGCAAGTATCACTTAACACATGGATTAAAATTGATGATAAACAGATTTTAATTCATTTGAAAGTACTAGTGTTTGAAAGAGTAAATAACCATTCCTTCTTTGTCTTTTCTGTCTCACTCATGATTTTTTAGTCTTTTATCATATCCCCTTTCAACTTATGTTCTTATGTTATGTAACTATTTCTTCTCCAAGTTGAAGAGCCTTAACCTGTTTAGCTTGCCTTCACTTAGGAGAGGTTCCATCTCATTGATCAGGCTGGTTGCCCTTCTGTGCACTTTGCTAATTCTGCTGTATCTTTTTTTTTTTTCTGAGATGGGACAACTTGAACAGCACACTATTGAAGATGTGGTTGTGCCATAGATCCAATACAGAGGCATCATCATAATAATCTGTCTGTTCTCCATATCTCTCCAAATAAGTCCTTACATTGTATTTGCTACTTTGGTGACAGCCAAACACTGAGCTGAGGATTTCACCATGTAGTCAGGACAGGCAGCGGCAGCAGGAAGTTGCCATTAGGCATCGGAGAGGGGGTGGAAGCAAACAGCCTAAGGCACCTCATCTCCTTGTGCCGGTCCTGCTTGTGATAAAACTGTTTTGAATAGTTTTAAGTCATCTGCAGGTTTAATCATCTCACTGAATGCTCCCTCTTCTGATCATTTATGCATGTTAAAAACAAAACAAAAAAAAGATCCAAACCAGCAGTCCCAGTACAGATCCCTAGGTACTCCACTGTTTACCTTTCTCTACTGAGAAACATGACCATTTATCCATACTGTTTGTGTTAGCCAGTTCCCAATCAACAATAGTGCATCATAAGCTTTGAGGGGGCAGAGAAGTACCTGAGTGTAGCTTGAACTGCTAATGGAAAGGTGTGAGCTAAATGCATATAAATGCCATCCAGTCCTGGTGATTTGTTGTTCTGTACCAGTGTTTTTCAAGCTGATCCTGGTGTACATCCTAGCTAGTCTGATTTCAGGATGAAATGAGAGCTGGATATAGTGGTAAAGGAGAAAAACACCAGAACACCATTGATTATAGAGGTGTCAGTTCCAAGCAACTACTCTGTGAATTGCATTGAGAAGGAGAAAATATTCAAGTACCCAGAAATACAGTCAGTGATCAAGAAAATGTGACAGAAAGATACTGAGTTTTCTCACTGTGTTGGGTGCCACAGGCCTAATTAAGAGGAATTTCCAAGCATACCTTGATAAATTACCCATACATGTAACATCTTACGAACTGCAGAGGGGAGGCTCTTTGGCATGATGCAAGTACTACGCCGAGCATTAGCAGTAACTTTGGGAGACTGAGATTATACTCCAATACCCTGGCTTCGAAGTGAGGTTCATGACTGTCATGATATGCACAAAACTCACCCATTTGGAGAAACTGCCCCTAGAGAAAACTGCATGCAGATCTTTTATGCATATTTGTTGATATCCTAAAAACTAGACTGGCTGGGGGTACACCAGGACTGGCTTTTCTTTGTTTTCTTTCACGTTTACTGTGATGTGCTTTCATTTTCTCCGAGTTGGTTTCAGATCGTCCTCTTCAGTAGAGGCAGGGAGTATCAAGGCTGTGTGTTAGTAGCCTGATGCTCCTGGACAGAAAAATACCAGCTCTGGGGCTATTTTTCTGGAATAATGCAGTTTCAGAGGTTGATAACGGACCATGTTAGTCATTCACTGTGGAAGGCACTGAAGGGAGAGGGGGGATAATGAAGCTGTGGTAAAATCCAAGATTTTACCGCAGTTTAGTAACTTTCCTAATTTTGGGATGTGGTTAAATACTTTTTTTCATAAATCACAGTTTTAGTTTATTGTGAAGAGGAACTAATGGAAGAAAGCTGCATATTAGTGATGTAAATATGTGCCATACAATAAAGATCTTTTCCATGTGGTTTGAAAAATGCAATGAAGGCATGATGCATGTTACCTTCAGGATTTCAATGGCCTGTTCCCAATCCCTCCTCTCTGCTGTCAATGTGAATGTGACCTAGTCTCTCTTATCTTATGCCTTAGGCTTCTGTTTCTCCCTCTTTTAAGTATTGTACTTTTTTATTATAAACCACCTTTGATGTGTATTGAAGGACAGAATAGCACATTTTAAAGCAAATAACTGCAAACTACAAAACATGTTCTATTAAACCTTAAATACTGTTGACCATTTTACTAGACTATACAAAAGCAGTAAACATCTGAATAAGGGGCTCTTACAATGCTTCTTAGAATAGTATCATGACGAACATGGGCCATGTGGCTGAACTCTTGACGTCTTGGAAACCAAATCTTTCTCAGAAAAGGTCAAAATCTGAGTGCTTCATTGTGCTTTTGCTATGATGCTTCTACCAGCAGTAAAAGGCTTTCAGCCATCACTGCTCTAGTTCTTTAGAGGGAGTGAGGACACCATGACTTTAATTTGTACTGAAAATATAGTTGCAGCTTCTCAGGGCCAGTGTAAAAGTGTTAGGTGCACCTCAACCTTGCACCATATATATAATATCATATGTATAATGTGTGTGCATGTGTAATCTGCAACTAACTGTTAAAAATTGATATTGAATACATAAGCATTCCTATTAACTGAATAGTTGAGCTAAATACAAACAAGCAAATACAATTATAATTGAACACAGGCCTGGACAAATTTTCTTAGAATCTAAAAGCCATCTTAAAAATTTAGGAACTGACTGCTGAGACCTTGGTCACAGTGACCCCCCCCCCCATTCTTCTCCCCCCCCCCATTCTTCTCCCCCCCCACTCCTCAAAAGGTGTATTGCAGTTCCTTTAAGTTTCTGATTTACTGTTTTCCCTATTTCTATGCGAAAGAGAGCTTAATAAATCGGGCCCCTAATGTGCCTTTACAGTATCAACAGAAAGCAGTGACCCATCTCCTCCTCCCACCAACCCCAGCGAGCACATTGTCAGCAACGTATTGGTGACGCTTTATAGCTGCACCTGAGGCATCTTCCTTTTTGCTTCACATATCGCCAAGGCCTGGTAATACATGAAGCAAAAGAAATCTCCCATAGTCCCTGTTCCCTGCCTTCACCTAGTCTCTGTCTCTCATAGCTCCCCCTCCCTCCCTCCCCCCCAGCCTTCACCCAGTCTCTCTCTTCTCTCTCATCTCTCTCATAGCCCCCCTCCCCAACAGCCTTTTCTAGCGTAACCCAGGTGTTCAGGAGTCATGACTGGATGCAATCGCACTGGTGTTTTGGGTCTCGTTGTGCAGGTTGGGCTGTCCTTTTTCTCTCCCGGTGCTCAGTTCTGCTGGTTTTGGGCTGTGGCAGATGTTTGTGCACCGTGATGCAGCATTGGCAGGCAGCGGTTTAGTATGAGGCTGCGGTGCTGAAGGAGTCTGAACTCTTTAAGCTATTTGCTGTAGGATTGTGCAATAATATACAGTGGCATATGTCGGCAAACAGGGAGGGACTCCAAGTGCTGAGATGACATTTGGGGTGGCCACCTTATGCAGTTTGGCGGAGGAGCACCCAGTGACCCTGTTAGCAGCCCACATAATTGATGTAGACAATGTTCAGGCTGATTTATTGAGTGGGAATACAGTAGATCCTGGGGAGTTCAAATTGGGACCCCATGAATTCTGCCCCAGTGTGAATGTTGGGTCTCCCGGTGTTCGATTTGATGGCCACACAGGACAGTGCCAAGATAAATACAAAAAGATGATGTTATTTATCTGTTTGTTGAACTTTTACATTTATACAGATTATTTCAGGCAAACTGAATGTACATCATAAAGTAATAAAGCAAGTTATATTCAATACACCAGTTGTTCTACCCTCATTTACGGGACCCCTCTCCTCTTATCTTTCCTCAATACACATTCTTTAACATATACACCTCAAGAGGTAGACATATATCCATATATACCAATATGAAAACACAATTATATACGTATCTACACAGCAAATATGTTGGGTTGGACATCCTACTACCTTAATCAATATAGTAGAAGAGACAAACAGTTATTTACTTAACCTCTTCCCTCCCCCCCCCCCCAATGATTATCACAACTACTACTCCTCCCCCCCTCCTTACCCTCCTCACCATCATTCCTAGCTTCACCCTTCCCTCGCCCACTCATTCCCCCCCCCCCCCCTCCGGGTCAAGGCATGATGCAGTGTTTCCCACTCTTCTTCAAATCGGTCCTTTTTTTTTTGTTTAGGAAGTGCTGTGAATTTCTCCATAAGCACAATATACCTTACTCTCTCCACATTTCTCGAGGCTAGGCGCCTCCAATTGCTTCCAACAATCTGCAATCTCACATTGTGCTGCACTCAAGCATGCTACAGTCGCCCTACCCCAGCCCCCCCTTCGGCCCCATCCGCCCACCATGATAGGAAGCGTATGCCCAGATCTAATTTCACAGAGACCACCTATCAGCTCTTTAATCCATCCTTGTATCCTCCTCCAAAATTCCTGTATCTTTGGGCACATCCACAGTTCCACTAACAGTTCAGGAAAACCATAGGGAACATGTGGTGTAATCTCACGGTGTATAATACCATCACAAGATAATTTTTATCACAGTTTTCCCTAATAGTACTAGACCAGGGCACCTGTCTAATTTGGTCAAATATGTTCCTAATCCTTTGGTGTTATTTCCTGCCCTAAGTCCTTCTCTCATTCCTTCATATGGACAAACATCTGGGGGCCCTTCCCCCTCACCCCCTTATATAGGGCAGAGATTAGCCCCCTAGAAGAGTGCTTCCCATACCAAATCTTCTCCATATCTGTAAGCTCCCATCAGAGGCCCTGATACCACACCTATCCATAGTGGAACCTATCCCCCTCTCTCAATCCAGTGTCTCCCTGCATCTCCTCAAAGGGGACCAACTCGCCCTCTTCCAAAAATTGAAAAAAACATGACCGTTTCTTTGCATGCCATCTCTCATATATTTGCCCTGGGAAAAAAATCCCGCCTTCCATGTAATGGAGTCACAATAGAGAAGATATCACTAGTTCCCTCATTATCCCCCCCTCCTTACTTGGTCCCAGACCCCCACCACTTGCTGCATAGAGTACCCATGCCCATAATCCTTTCTATCTCCCGGAATTAGCCAAGGCCAAACATCAATCTGCCCCCCTTCATATGTGATCTTTCAGAATCCACATATCTTTTGTTCCCCTTTCAACTGCCAGTCCATTAAGTGCTGCTCTATAGTAGTCCCTGATGTCTGACACCTCATCCCTCCTTCCTCTCAGGGTTTGTACATCACCTCTCGCGATACCTGTGGTGGTTTACGTTGCCATATGTATCTGAAAACCTTCCTCTGCAAGGCTTGTAGGACAGTTTCTGGTATAGCCACTGCTAAGGCTTGGAATAAATAGAGTAGTCTGGGTAACAGATTCATCTTGATGGCTGCTATTTTGCCTAGACAAAATGTCTCCAAGCGCATCCACCCTTCCAAATCCCTAGTTATAGCTACGAAAAGCAACAGATAGTTGGTCTGATATAGCTCATCAAAGGTAGCAGGTATCCTCTCACCCAGATATATCAGTGGTCTTGTAACCCACCTAATAGGGAAGTGTGCTCTTAGATGAGCCTCACCGCAGTGGGAAACTGATGTTTAACGCCTCTGTCTTGTCTATATTCATTTTAAATCCCGATGCAGTTCAACCTCCACCACTGGTAAGGATTGCAGTGGTTCCTGCAAGTAGAGCAGAATATCATCCGCAAAAAGCGATATGGTGTGCTCCACCTCCCCTTTCTTTGTTCCTTTTATCTATTTCACCAAATCTTCAATGCCAATGGCTTGACTGCCAACACAAACGGAAGCGGCAACATTGGGCACCCCTGTCTCGTCCCTCGTCCCAGCTAAAAACCCTCAGAGTAACAACCATTCACTTTAATTCGAGCTCTTGGACATGTATAGAGCCCTCTCACCCATGCCACAAATTTAAGTCTAAAGCCCATTCTATCCATTACTGCAAACAGGAACTCGCAATGAACCCTATCAAAGGCTTTTTCTGCATCAATGGATAATAGCATAGTCTCCTCCTCCATCCCTGTGTTGCTGCCCAAACCACCTCCACCACCCACTTGAAATTGTCTGCTCTTGACGTCCTGGAATAAACCCTGTTTGGTCCTGTTACACCAATCCCCGCATCCAAGGTGCTAAACGGTGGCGAACACTGTGGCTACGATCTTAACATCTACGTTTATAAGAGATATACGGTGATAAGAGCCACATTTCACAGGGTCCTTCCCTGGTTTAGGGAGGACTGTTATCCCCGCCGTAAGCATATCTCCTGTATGCCCCCCTCACACCAACACCCCATTTAACACCCTGCCCAAGAGCCCTGCTACCTTTCCCAGATAAGATTTATAGAAGCTCTTCGGAAGCCCATCTAATCCCGGGGCCTTCCCTGCTACCATCCCTTGGACTGTCTACCCTATTTCCTCTACCGTGATAGCGCTCTCTGAAGTTTTTTTGCACCTCCTCCGACAAGGTGGGGAGCTCCAGTCCCTCCAAATGCTGTTTTATCTCCCCTTGCTGCTTATATAGCTCTTGGTAAAACTGTGCAAATTGTGCTCTAATATTTTTTTTCATCTCTATAGATAACTCCATCTCCCCCCCCGAGTCTGGAATATCATGGCTTGGGCCATCCACTTCTTCAACCTCCTGGCCAACAATCGATTGGCTCTATCACCAAACTCATAAAATACCTGTTAGGTCTGCTACAATGCAAATGCAATCCTTTCCGCCTGTAGGCTTTGTAGTTCCATCTGTAATTGTCCCAGCTGTTTCTACGCCCGCCTATCCCCTGTCCGCTGATACGCTAGCAAGGCTGCCTTTATTGCTTTCTATCTTTTTTTTTTTTTTTTAAAGTTTAGCAGCCCACATAATAAATCTCCCCCTTATTACTGCTTTAAGTCTTTCCCAGAGCGTTGCATCCTTCACCTTGCCTTTGTTATTCAGGGTCAGGTATTCCCTGATGGCTGACCGGACATCTGCCACCACCTCTTTCCTTTCTAACAGACTCTCATTCAGTCTTCAGAATTTAGTTCCCCCTGTTCTTCTCTGGTCCAACTCCACCCATACCGGGCCATGATCTGACCAGGTAACTGGTTTAATTTCTACTGCCTTACCTCCATCATCCAGGCCTCATCAATGAGAAACACATTAATTCTACTAAAACTATCATGGGGGTGTGAATAAAATATATTCTCAACCCTCTGGGTTTAATTCCCACCAAACATCTACCAATTGGAAACAGTGCACCAACTGACAGACTACTGTTTTTTATGCCCACTTCCTGAGCTAGGCCTAGCCTGCCTATCCTGTTTGGGGCACATTACCACATTAACCCCCCCCCCCCCCCCGATCATCAATTTCTTCTTAATCATTTTCCCCAATAACTTCCTAACCACCCTCCAAAATTCCACCTCACCCCTAGTCAGCCCATACACTGAGATTATGGTGACCACCTAGAAACATAGAAACATGATGACAGAAAAAGACCACATGGCCTATCTAGTCTGTCCTTCCATAACAACAACTACAACAGTCCACTTTTTACCTTTAGAGATCCTCTGTGTTGGTCCCATGCTTTTTTGAATTCAGTTACTGTCCTCATCTCTACCACCTCCACTGGGAGACTATTCCATGGATCCACTACTCTTTATGTAAAGAAATATTTCCGCATATCACGCTTGAATCTATCTCCCTTCACCCTCATCCCATGTCCCCTCGTAGCAGAACTTGCTTTCAATTGAAAGAGGCTCTCTCCCTGAACATTTATGCCACGGAGGTATTTAAACATCTCAATCATATCACCTCTATCCCGCCTTTCCTCTAAGGTGTACATATTAAGATCCTTAAGTCTGTCCTCATATGCTTTATAATGAAGCCCATTAATCATTTTAGTAGCAACCCTCTGCACCGACTCCATCCTGTTCACATCCTTTTGAAGGTGTGGTGTCCAGAATTGCACACCATACTCCAAATGAGGTCGCACCAAAGACTTATACAGAGGCATTATCACCTCCTTTTTTCTGCTAGCCATTCCTCTTCGTATGCACCCAAGCATCCTTCTAACTTTTGCCGTCGCCTTTTCTACCTGTTTAGCTACTTTTAAGATCATCAGACACAACCACGCCTAGGTCCCGCTCTTCTTTAGTGGACAAAAGTACTTCACCTCCTATACTATATTGCTCCCTTGGATTGCTGCAGCCCAAATGCATGACCTTACATTTTTTAACATTAAATCCCAGCTGCCAAATTCTAGACCATTCTTCAAGCTTAGCTAGATCCCCCCTCCTGTTATCTACACCTTCCTGGGTGTCTACTCTATTGCAGATTTTGGTATCATCTGCAAAGAGGCAAACCTTACCCGACAGCCCTTCCGCTATATCACTAACAAAGATGTTAAAAAGAATCGGACCAAGGACAGATCCCTGGGGCACACCACTGGTAACATCCTTCTCCTCAGAGTGAGTTCCATTTACTTGTACTCTTTGTCGCCTCCCACCCAACCAATTTCTAACCCAAGCAGTAACTTTAGGGTCCATCCCTAGGGTGCTCAGTTTGTTTATAAGTCGCCTGTGAGGAACAGTGTCAAAGGCTTTACTGAAATCTAAATACACCACATCTAGAGCTCTCCCTCGGTCCAATTCCCTGGTCACCCAGTCAAAGAAATCAATCAGATTTGTCTGACAAGACCTGCCTCTGGTGAATCCATGCTGCCTCGGATCCTGTAATCCGCTGGACTCCAGAAACCTCACTATTTTCTCTTTCAGCAGCGTTTCCAATAATTTACTCACCACCGAAGTTAAACTAACCGGCCTGTAGTTTTCAACCACATCCTTACTTCCGCTTTTGTGTAAAGGCACCACATGAGCCTCTCTCCAGTCCTTTGGCACCATTCCCGACTCCAACGAGGCATTGAAAAGGTCAGTCAGTGGAGCTGCTAGAACGTCCCCAAGTTCCCTCAGTATTCTAGGGTGTATCCCATCCGGTCCCATCGCTTTGTCTATTTTAAGTTGAGCTAGTTTCTCACGAACACAGTCTTCTGGAAATTGTTCAAGATGTCCCTCGCTTCTGTTCTTATTTGTGGGGTTTTTCTGAGGTCCTGCTCTTGGTTCTTCATCTGTGAACACAGAACAAAAATATTTGTTAAGCAATTCCGCTTTATCCTTATCAGCTTCTACATTTATTTATTTATTTATTTATTTATTTCAACTTCTTATATACCGCACTCTTTGACATCAGCGCGGTTTACAAATAACAGAAAGGAACCAGAACAACAGGCTGTTTGGTATTACATATAACAGGAGTATCAACTTGGATAACATGGGAGAACTATTTACATGGAGTATATAATCTATTAGCTAGATAGCATGCTCGAACTATTTACATAAAATTAGCAGTGATGCTTGGAACAAGAGGGATATTGTGGATTATACTAGGGTGAGGCTGTTATGTTACGGTTCATGTAGGGTAGTATTTGATGAAAAGGTGCAGTTTAAGGGCCTTTCTGAACTGGGTTAGGTCGGTTATGGCGCGGAGATCAGGTGGGAGAGCATTCCATTATTTTGGTGCGCTAAACATGAAAGCTCTGTTTGATGTTGATAGGCTGCACGTTGTTATGGCCTTTGGGGTTGTTAGTGAGTTTAATGCTGCATGTCTCCTATTTCTATTTGATGGGACGGATTGGATGAGTTTGGTAAGTGATGTGGACGATAAACCATTTAAGGCCTTAAATGTGAGAATGAGGGTTTTGAATGTAAGTCTTCCGTGTATAGGGAGCCAATGGAGCTCTTTGAGGATAGGTGTGATGTGTTCACTTCTGGCCGCTCCTAGAAGAACCCTGGCAGCGGTGTTCATTGCGAGTTGCAAGGAGCTTATGGTGGATTGTGGGAGTCCTTGTAGAATGGAATTGGCGAAGTCGAAGTGCGGCAGTATCAGTGCTTGGTAGATGGTTCTGAAGTCTTCGTGGTCTAGTAGGGGACGCAGGTGTCTAAGTGTGCGTATTTTGAAGTATACAGATTTTACGATATTGTTTGTGTGATTTCATGTCGAGCCTATGGTCTAGTGTGACTCCGAGGTATTTTATTGTATCCTTGGTGCCTAGGTCAGCTCCCTTGACACTTATATGTGGTGGTGGGGTGAAGTTGGGGTCTCTTGTGATAAAGAGAACCTCAGTTTTCTTATGCTGAATGCGGAGGTTCTGTGACAGGAGCCATTGTGAGACTGCATCGAAGCAGTTTGTTATAGGCAGTAAATCCATTTGCATTGTGGAAAATGGCATGTAGAGTAGGATATCGTCGGCGTATATCATACATTTCACATTGAAGGACCTGATGATATCGCAGATAGGCTGCATATAGACGTTGAACAAGAGGGATGAGAGTGAGGACCCCTGCGGAACGCCTTGTCTTTGATGGAAGAGTTTTGATTCTCCTGTTGCGGATTTGACGTATTGCATTCTGGTGTCGAGGTATGATTTACTCCATTCAAGTGCTGAGTTGCAGATGCCTTTTCCTTCCAGTCGACCGAGGAGAATCTCGTGATTTACCGAGTCAAACGCTGCTGCTATATCCAAGAAGATTAGCACGACGCCTTGTCGGATGTTGTCTATGGTATTGAGAATATCATTGAAGAGGGTGGTAAGCAGTGTCTCGACGCCGTGGAATTCTCTGAAACCGTGTTGAGAATAGTCTAGAGGGGCTGCGGAGTCGATGTGGTCTTGGATTTGGCGCTGTGCCTCTTTCTCAAAGATCTTTGCTAAGAGGGGGATACTGGCTATTGGCCTGTAGGAGTCTGGCCGTTTTGGATCCAGTTTAGCGTTTTTTAGTAGTGGCCTGATGGATGTGAGTTTTAATGCAGATGGGAAGGCACCAGTAGTGAAAGAGAGGTTCATGATTCTTGCAATGAAGGTGCTAAAGTCACACCGCAGATCCTTTATCCAAAAGGCTGGGCAGGGATCGGTTTGCGCAGTGGTCGTGTTGAGTGAGGAGATGGTGTCTTCAATGTGTTTAGAAGAAGGCGTGTGAAGTGCGGATAGGGATGTTGGGCAGGTCGTTTCTTGTATATTGTTTTTTGAGTTCATCTGTCTGTAGGAGTTTTGATTGCAAGTAATCAGCGAATTCTTGCGGGTGGATATCATTATTTTGTTCAGAAGATGGTTCCTTTGATAGTGACTTAACCAGGTTGAAAAGGTCACGAGGTTTGTTCAATGATCTCTTGAGCATATCTGAGTGGTATTGCTTCTTTCTGGCTGCGATTGCCTCGCGGTGAGTTGAGAGGTGAAGAATGTAGGCTTCGTGGTCGTTGGTAGCTAGTGAGTGGCGCCAGCGTTTTTCTAGCCTTCGTAGGTGCGTAAGAGAGGCCCGTAGTTCCGGGGAAAACCATGGTGCAGAGGTTCTTTTCCCTGATAAGGTCTTTTTGTTTGGTAGTTGAGCAACAGCGTTGAGGCTGTCGTTCCAGGCAGCGATTGACTCGTCGAGGTTGAGTGATGTGTTGTTGAGGATTGGTTGAGTACTTGACAGAATAAGGTCTCTGTTGAAAGGTCGAAAGCCCCGCGTTACTCTGGATGTATTGGCGAGTTTGCTGGTGTTCAAATTATGACTGTTGTTCAGAGGGATTCGTAGGTTTATGAGTTTATGGTCAGACCATGGGACATCGGTGACCGATGTTACAATGTTGCTGTTTTGCTCGGCGACATGGTGTGGGGCAAATACCATGTCAAGAATGTTTCCTTTGGAATGAGTGGGTTCAGTGATCATTTGTTTATAACCAAGATTTTCGATGGCATTGAGGAGTGAGGAGGATTGGTTTTGTTGTAGTGATGGGAGGTTCAAGTCTCCCATAATCCAGTTGGGAGTGTTGGGGTTGCTGGTGTCAGCGGCCAGATCCAATATAGTGGGCAGATCGTCTGGGGAGCTCGAGGGGGCTCTGTAGACCAGGTTTATGGAGCATTGTTTATTGGCTATGGTGATTATGTCCAGATTGTTTGTGCTATGGGAGTTAGTCATGTTGAAGAGGAGTTCAGACTTGGTGAGTATGAGTGCTCCTCCTCCTTTCTTGTTTTCTCTGTGGGTTGTGTGTATAGTGAAGTTTGGTGGAATGAGTTGGTTGATAAGGACATTGTCTTCTTTAGATAACCAGGTTTCGGTGATCATGAGAGCATCAAGATCATAGAGGGTAACTATGTCTAGGATTACAGGCCATTTTTTTCGAATTGATCGAGCATTTATAAGGGCACATTTTAGGTTTTTTGAGGGCGATGGTTTGTGTTGCTTCAGGTTGCTGGATTGCTGTATTGCAATGTGGATCAGGTGGGAGTGTCTGATATGCGCTTCCCTAGTCGGATACTGAAAAGGGTTGCCTGCCCATTGCTTTCCGTGGTTTTTGAGGACGGGGATAAGACTGTAGGTGGGGGAGTAGGCAATGGTGGCTCCGAGCCAATCTGTGAGAAGATAGAAACTGAGGAGAGTAATGAAGTGGAGAGACATTTTGGTTTCTGGGATATAGTATGAGGGGGTAATTGAGTTTTGGGTGGTAAGAATACACAATACAGTGGTAAGAATACACAATACAGTATACAGGTAATTTCACAGTACAGTATACAGACTATTAGGTGGTAACAAAGATATCACTGATTAAGGTGTATGTTACAAGGCTAGTAATGACTATAGCAAAATATAGGCTAGTAATGACTAGTAATGACTATGGCAAGGCTAGTAATGACTATAGCAAGGCTAGTAATGACTATAGCAAAATATAACAGATGACGTGTGTGTGCGTGTGTGAATGCTATACAGACAACTGTAAGAGTAAGACCAATGGAGAGAGTCAGGTGTGAGGGTATGAGAATGCAATACAGGCAACTGTAAGAGTCAGGCAAATATAACAGGTGTCAGGTGTGTGCGTGTGTGAATGCTATACAGGCAACTGTAAGAGTAAGACCAATGGAGAGAGACAGGTGTGAGGGTATGAGAATGCAATACATGCAACTGTAAGAGTCAGGCAAATATAACAGGGTCAGGTGTTTGTGTGAATGCGATACAGACAACTGTAAGAGTCAGGCTGATGAAGACAGTGTTTGTGAGTGGTGTTGCTTGGTGAGGGTGAAGTGGGAGGTCAGTTGGGAGTGAGTACTGACGACAGTATAAGACAGTATATGACAACATAAAACAGCAGAATCTTGATGGTTACTGACAACAGTATGGGACTAGTCAGGAGTATAGGCAGTTCGTTGGATCTTAGGGTGTATATTCAAGGGACAGTCATGAAATGCTATAAGTGGCAGTAAGTGGGATTGCTTTGAACTGCTGAGTGAATTTCTTGGTTAGAGAGCTGAAGTATACTTGCTGTGAGGTCGGACAATACGCTGGAGACGACTGAGGGTTCAAGATGGGGGTCGGGTGTGGTTGCAGACTTCTTGGCTTAGCTGTTACTCGGTGACATTTGAGAGTGCCTTTGCCTAAGGGCCGTGCCAAAATTCCATATTGATTATTAAGATAAGGCGGTTTAGAAATACTGTTAAATAAATAAATAAAAATATTCCCCCCCTGCACCCTTGAGTCTGACAATACCATTTTTGCCGTTCCTCTTCTCACTAATATATCTGAAAAATGTCTTATCCCCCCATTTTATTGCATTGGCTATTTCCTCCTCCTTTTGAATCTTTGCCTTCTTGACTACTTTGCTAGCTTCTCTAAGTTTTTCCAAATACAGATGCCTGTCTTCCTCTCTCTGTGATCTCTTGTATTTCATGAAGGCCTCCCTCTTTTTCTTCACTTTTTCAGCTACTTCCTTCGAAAACCATAGCGGTCTCCTGTTCCTTTTGCCTTTATTTACCATTTTAACAAAAAGGTTGGTTGCCCTTAAAATACCCCCTTTCAGTTTTGCCCACTGTTTTTCTACATCCCCCAGCTGTTCCCATCCCACTAACGACTCCCTGAGGTATTGGCCCATCTTCGCAAAGTTAGTCTTCCTAAAGTCTAAGATCCTCTCACCTTGGAATGGATTCTAACAACCCTAGTCCTAATATTGAACCACACCATCTGGTGATCACTGGATGCAAAATGATCTCCCACTACAACATCAGAAACACTTTCACCATTGGTAAGCACCAAGTCCAGTATGGCCCCTTCACGTGTGGGGTCTGTTACCAATTGCCTGAATAGTTCTCCCTGTAGAGAATCCAGGATCTCCGTACTTCTAGATGATACTGCAGCAGGAATGTGCCAATCAACATCTGGCATATTGAAATCTCCTATCAGTAGCACTTCCCCTTTCCTAGCAATGCTGCGTATGTCTTCAATTAACTCTCTGTCCACCTCTTCCTCTTGTGAGGGAGGTCTGTATATCACACCAATGCAAATAGATTTCTCTTTCCCTCTTTCTAGTTTAACCCACAATGCCTCCTCTCTCCCTTTTAAGCTCTGTAATTCCAAAGCTTTAATAGTAGTTTTTACATATAGAGCCACTTCTCCTCCCCTTCTTCCTACCCTGTCCTTTCTGAATAAAGTATAGCCAGGTATAGTTACATCCCAGTCATGGTTTTCTGTGAACCATGTTTTTGTAACTGCCACTAAATCCAAGTCAGCCACTCCCACCAAAGCTTCAACTTCAGGGATCTTATTTCCCATGCTACGGGCATTAATACACACTGCTTTCCATATGTTACCCCTGTTACCCATTTCCATAAAGGTATTTAATGTATCACCTACCTGGGGGCTTTCACCTACCTGGGGGCTTTCTTCAACCATCCCCAACGAATCTAGTTCTCTGATCCTACCCTGCACCCGCACCACCCTCACATCTGAGTCTTGAAAGGAATCTTGTACTTGGACACCATGTCCCTGTCTGATCAAAACTGCTACCTCCTTCTCCCCCCACCCTTGCCCCATGAAAAGAATTGGTCCTGGTATTAGCAATTTCTCAATCTTCCCATATCTTGACTTCTCAAGTGAGTTTTTTGCACTAGTGTAATTTCCTATCTTCCCTTCTCGGCCTCCAGAAACAGCTGCTGGCACTTCATAGGGGAATTCAATATCTTTGAACATTCAAGGAATTGATCCAAATCATCAACCTATCTCTCGTGCCTTCCCCTATCTCTTGGAGCCTGCCTCTCCCCTTCCTCCCCCACTTCTTCCATGTTGATCCCTAATGTTCCCGATTGAGATGCAATCTTCCTAATGAGTTAATGAGCTGGTCCCCCACCTTATCACCCAGCTACATACCCTGCCCTCCCCATCTACACACCCCACCAACCCCTTCGTTCCTTCCCACACTATCTCTCATCCCTACAGCTCCACTCATCTCACCAGTCATTCCTTCCATGCATGCCATTGTCCACCTCTCCATTCCCACATCGCCCATCCAGTCCCACTGCCCCAACAACAATTCCCATCCCTGCCACCCCCCAATAGGCCCTAAAAGTCCAGTGTCCAAACCCTAGGGACAATGAAATGCAGTTCTCCTTTAATCCCTGTCTTTACGCCTCAGGTCCCTGCTCCAGGTGCTTCCTTTCTCTCCTTGGAGAGTCTCTTCATTCGTTTCCACTTTTGCAGCCACCCTCTGCCACTGAGACTGGGATGCCTGTACCACCAGAACGCCCTTAGGGCTCTGTATAGCTGACTTTAGTCTTGGGGTGCCCTTCACATCCCAGTTCCTGCAATACCCTTTAGGCCTCAGATTCTTTCTTGACTTTTCGGGAAGCCCCATTGACGGTGATTAAGAGGCCAAAAGGGAACATCCAATGGTATCTCAGACCTCTTTGGTGCAAATAAGCAATCGCCTCACGCAAGGCTCTCCTCTGCCCTAAAGTACCCTTCGAGAGGTCATTATACAGTTCTTCACAACTCTCCCACACTATTCTTCTGAACTTTAAGCAATATTGAACAAACACTCCCTTACCGGAAAAGAGCTGAGGCATATCACCATATTTTGGGGCCGTTTATCCCTAATGGGGCCCAGGCTTCGATGGACCCATTCAATTCCTACCAGGTCTTCTGTACCATCATTCCACGAATCTAGCTCCAGTATATGCACAAAGAGTCTCTGGGCCACTGAGGTACAATCTTTACTGTAACCTTCGGGTAAGGGGGATATGGAAAGCTGAGGAATTTAATGTGCCCGATCCTTGAGATCTTCCATTTTTTTTTCTTGTTTAGCCTCCTGTTGGGCCTTAAGGGTTGCAAAGCTATCTACCATTTTGTCTAGCATGTCTGTCCACATTATCTTCCACTTCCATCACGCGGTTTCCCAGGTCCCCTAAGTCCTGTTGTATAGATGCTAAAGTCTCTCAAGTCTGTCTTCATGGATTTTAAATCTGCCTTCATCTCTCTTTTTTTAAATTCCTGCAACCAGCCGCGCAGTTCTTTACCCACTAGCATGCTCCACACAGGCCTCTCTTTCTTGGAGCCCTCTGAGCTGCTCTATCCATCTTGCTGCTCCGCATTCTGTTTGCTCACTACTTCTCTCCTGGCATAAGAGTATTGGAATGCCTCCAACCTTTTGCGGATCAACATTTTAAACTGTGAGTCCAGCTAGTTTTTGTGTCGACGGGCATTGATGCGTACGAATTGTAGCTTTATTCATGAGATTTGGATAGAGCTCTTTCAAGTCATGTCCATGCTCCTTGACGTCATTGGAATTCCGATAAATAACATCTTCAGTTGCAGAAGGGACCCACGAGCAGCAGTCTTGGATGCTCTTCTCCAAGTATGACCCCAGAAGGGGATTCTTTTTCTTCTCTACATGGCCCTTGGTGAACCATCTCCTATGTAGGATTATGACTTATCCAGACTTGGTGGTCTTGGCAGCCCCAGACTGGCCGCTCAGACTGTGGTATGTGGATCTAATGGGGCTGTTAATGGATCCCCACTCTGATTCCCACAGGAGAAGGACTTTCTCATCAAGGGTCCCTGTTGATGGAGGACCCCATTCCCTTCTCACTTATGGCCTGGCCCTTGAGAGGCATAAGCTGTCCAAGAGAGGCTACCCTGGAGCAGTGGGAAATACACAACTGAAGGCGCATAGGGCATCAACCTCCTTTTTTTTTTTTTTTGCCTATGAGGATTTGGAAGGGTTTTTATGAGAATTGATATCCTTTTCAGGCCCTGATGGCTAGGAAAGCAGGATATAGGTGCTATTCTGTCCTCCTTTCAGATTCAGGTAGTGGCCTTAGGGGATCTATTCAGGGCTTCTTCTTGGTGGCACGCCCTGATGTCTCTCGCTTCCTTAGGAAGGTTAAGCAGGTTCATCATCCTGTGCATCCTATAGTTCCCCAATGGAGTGCCTTGATGGTGGTTTAAAAGTACTGAAAGGGCCTCCCTTTGATCCCATCTGTAAGCTGGTGGTAGAAGCTGGTGTTTCTGGTGGCTGTTGCTTTTGCCAGATGAAGAATACAGGGCCTGCAACTCTGAGATCCAACAGTCTGAGGAAAGGACAGGCAGCAGCTAAGTCCTCAATTTCCTGCTGGATCAAAGAGGCCATTAGTTCAATATACCTTTTGGCTTATTAGCAGGTGACAAAGGGAGTTAGGACTTGCTCCTCTAGTGTACAGGCTGCCTCCTGGGCACAGTCTGCCTTGGTGTTTGTGGAGAACATTTTGTAAGGCAGCTACTGGTCTTCCCTGAGTACCGTTTGTGAAGCACTACAGGTTGCATGTGGGAGCTGGGCTGATGGCGCCTGGCTATGCTGTTCTGGTCAGAGCATCTTCTTTCCATGCTGGGTCCCGAATACTTGGGAATTTCCCACTCAACAGGACTGGTGTAGCAGGACAAAGAAGGAGACGTTTTAATCATACTTGATGATTTCCTTTCCGTGATTCCTGCTAGACCAATCCAGGGCCTGTCCTGGAAGACTTTACATTGCATTGTTGTTGTAGTGGCTCATGAAGATTCAACTGTGGTAAGAGAGCCAGACATTTTTTTGGATTGTTGACTGTTACTTGCTAATGGTTTGAGTTTTATCTCTTGGTTTTTCAATTGCTCTGGTATTGACTGGGTCAGTGTCACATCAGAACATGCTAGGGAGATAGTTTCTAGATGAAATAAATAACTTCTTTATGGAGCAGCTGGTTCAGGAACCGACATGAGGGGAAGCTATTTTAGACTTAGTCCTCAGTGGAATGCAGGATCTAGTGCAAGAAGTAACTATTTTGGGGCCACTTGGCAATAGCAATCATAACATGCTCACATTTGATTTAGTAGATAGAGGGAGGATAGCAAAGAAATTAACTGTGCTAGCATTTAACTTTCAAAAAGGAGACTACGACAACATTTGCAGTTGCTTTTTATTTTTTTCTTAACCATTTTCCTCATTTTAAGACTTTATTGATTTTACATAAGGCCTGGGTGTTGTTTACAAATACTATCTTGGAAGACCAGATGTATTCTATGCTTTAATAAAGGTGGAAGGAAGATCAAATGACAGCCAGCATGTCTAAAAGGTGAGGACAGAGGTTTTTATCGCTAAGAGAATCTTTCAGAAGATGGGAAAAAGAACCAAATAATGTAAAAAGGGAACAGAGGTACTGGCGAGTTAAATGCAAGGCATTGATTAGGCAGGCAAAGAGAAAAGTTGAAATGAAGCCTGCTGTGGATGCAAAAATGCATAATTAAAACCTTTTTCAAGTACATTCATAGCAAAACACCTGTGAGGGAATCGGTTGGACCATTAGATGATGGAGTAAAAGTTGCACTGAGAAACGAAAAGGCCATAACGGAGAGACTGACTGAATCTTTTGCTTCAGAAGTCTTTATTGCAGAAGATATAGGAAACTTATCCATGCTAGAAATGATATTTAAAGGTGATGTATCAGAGGAATTGAAAGAAATCTCAATAAATCGGGACAATGTAATACAGCTAATTGATACTCTAAAGAGCAGCAAATCACCTGGATTGGATGGCATACATCCCAGGGTGCGGAAACAACTGAAATATGAGATTGCAGACCTACTTTTAGCAATCTGTGAAACATCATTAAAATCATCTGTAGTATCTGAAGATTGGAGAGTGGCCAATGTAAGGCCAATTTTTAAAAAGGGTTCCAGGGATGATCCAGGAAACTGCAGACTGATGAGACTGCTGTCAGTTCCGAGCAAAATGGTAGAAACCATTATGAAAAATACAATTACTGAACATGTAGATGGTCATGATTTAATGGCAGAAAGCTAACATGGATTTAGTCAGCGAAAGTCTTGTCTTACAAATCTCTCATCTTTTTTTGAAGGTGTGAATAAACCGGTTGATAAAGGTAAGCCAGTTGATATAGTGTATCTGGATTTTCAGAAAGCCTTTGACAAAGTCCCTCATGAGAGATACTTGGCGCAATTAAAAAGTCACAGGATAGGAGGCAGTGCACTATTGTGGATCTGGAATTGGTTAAAAGATAGAAAATTGGCCTTTAGCTCTATTCTCAGTTTTCTCAATGGAGAGAGGTGAATAGTAGATTACCCCAGGGATCTGTGCTGGGTCCGCTGCTTTTTAGCATATTTATAAATGACCTGGAAATGGGAATAACGAGCGAGATGATCAAATTTGCAGATGACACAAAATTATTCAAAGTTCTTAAAACCCAAGAGGATTGTGAAAAATTGCAGGAGGATCTTGATAAATTGGGAGATTGGGTGTTAGATGAAATTTATTGTGGACAAGTGCAAAGTTATGCACTTAAGGAAGAACAACCCAAACTATGGTTACATGATGCAAAGTTCCACATTAGGAAGCACCACCCAGGAAAAGGATCTGGCCATCATCATGGATAATACGTTGAAACCCTCCGCCCAGTGTACAGTCGCAGCAAAGAAAACAAATAGACTGCTGGGAATCATAATGAAAGGAATGGAGAATCAAACGAAGGATATTATAATGGCACTGTATCACTCCATGGTGTACCTTGAATATTGTGTGCAATTCTGGTCACTATCTTAAAAAGGATATAGCAAAACTAGAAAAGGTACAGAGAAGAGAGACAAAAATGGTAACGGGGATAGAAGGATGCCCCTATGAGGAAAGGCTTAAAAGATTAAGGCTTTTCAACTTTGGAAAAGAGACCACTGAGGGAAGATACAGTATAATAGAGGTCTATAAAATGAATGGAGTGGAACAGGGAAATGTAGATCAATTGTTTGCTCCTTCAAAAAGTAGAAAGAGTAGGGGATACAAAATGAAACATTAATATAGCCCATTTAAGACTAATCCAGAGATAATAATTTTTTTACGCAATGCGTAAACAAACTGGAATTCATTACTGGAGGATGTAGGAAAAGCTGTTAGTGTAGCTGTGTTCAAACAAGGGTTGGAAAAGTTCCTGGAGGAAAAGTCCATAAACTAAAGAGGACCAGGGAAATCCACTGCTTACCCATGGGACAAGCAGCATGGAATCTGTGTATTTTTGGGAACCTGACAGGTACTTGTGACCTGGATTGGCCACTGTTGGAAACATGATACTGGACTTGATGGACCCTTGGTCTGAACCAGTATGGCACATCTTATTTTCTTATGTTCTTACAGTAGTCTTGTTTACTGCTTGGGAAGTATCTTAATGGTTTCTCTCTGAACTGCTCCTGTCGTTATACCTCCTGATGACATCACTGAAAGATGCTCAAGTCTGCTTCTATCTGCTGGCAAGGGAGCATAGTGCACTCATCTGGACTGGTCCAGCAGGATTCAAGGAAAGGAAATTATCAGATACGATTACAATTTCTTCTTGCCAGAGTAGCTTCAAATTTCAGATTAACAGCGTGGTAATTTGGTTCTAACAAATTATTAAAATAATGTGGAATGAAGAAGACTTGCCTTGCTGATGAGTGTTTTCCTTCTTTTCACATTTAGGCATCCTAACCAGAACCAGGTGATTGACAAGCTCCACATAGCTGCTAACAGTCAGAGCTCTCAGGACTACAACTTCAGGTTCCTTTGAGTTTTCCTCTTAAATTTAATGAGGAAGTACCTAGAGCTCACTAATACCAGGGGTGAACCGTGCGAAAGAAGGATTTGCTACCCCAGAGAGGCATTATGGTTAAATCTCTGGGCTGAAAACTGGTCTGTAATCAGTGGCTAAAGGTACAGTATGGGCAGAGTTTCACAGCAACTGTACTTCTGGGTACAGGGAAAGACAGTGCACAGCTAAGTGAGCTAGGATTTCTTCCTACAGGCTGAGCCTATTGGTTTTTGCTTCTTAGACTTATTGGTCATGAAGGTACTGCTCAGGATCGGTGCACTGGCTTGAGAGAAAGGACTTAAAGAGTTTGTGAGCAAGAGAGCCTTCAAATGAGAGTGTAACACTCCTAATGGTTGAGATTTTGAAACTGGACCTCTGAGATCTTGTGGTGAGTGGTACATTCGAGACAGGAATAAACATCTGTGTGTTTAAAAAATCAAAACAAAACCCAACCCTCAAAAAAACCAAAACCAAAACAAAGCAAAACTGTGAAGTGCAATATGATCAGTCAAGACATTCCTTGTCAGTGGCTTAGATTGACTGACTGTATTGGACCAGTGCGGCCTAGGTTTGATTCCCACTAATGCTTCTTGTGACCTTGGGCAGGTCACTTAACCCCTTTTGGATAAGAGGGACCCCTTACCAGAATTATTACAGAGGCACTGACAAGGGAATCACAGGATTTGTGACGAGTTACTAACCTAAGGGTGGGTGAGGTGGTCTAAGGTGCACCAGAGGGACTGCACTAGGTAGATACCAGTGCTAGTCCAAACTGTTTTTTATTAATGGTCATCGAGGTTGACTAAGCTAAGGAAGACTAGTGTGGTTGAGGGCTGTGTATACCAGTTAAATGATGGCATCTCTCAATGATGCTGTGCTGAGCAGAGCCCACCATATATGTGTTTTTGATGCCTGCATTAGTTTGAACTCTGGCACTTGTCATTAATGTTGCACAGGGTGAGGTTCAGTGCTCACCTGTGATGCCTATGTTGGGTTCTTGTGAGAGGTGCCTGTGGAGGACACTTCTATTAGGTAAGGCCAAACACTCATTAAGGCTGTTTAGATTAGATTAAGCAGGTGTTGCCACTTAGCATGGTGCTCAGTGCAACACTCAACAAAGGGCCATCATTTAGTGAGGCCTTCCTGTTCTAGGGTTAGGATATTGCAGATAGCACAAGCTGGTTCTTCATTCTGACAGAGAATACCGAAGGACCTCTGGGCTGCACCAGGCTATATGCCTCCCTCTGCTGGCAGGAGGAGGAGATAAACCACTGGTCTGGTCTGTTAGAACTCAAGGAACTTCAATTTAATAGGTCAACATTTCCTTGGATGTGGATCTGTTAATGCTCATAGGGCCTCCAGGGCTGCTGGTTCAAGCCCATTGACCTTGAAAATTTCCCTCCTTATGGGTGATATCTGGATATCCTAAAAAAAATCTCCGGGGTCCCCTGTTTGCTCAAGGAGGTACAGTGTGATGCAGGCACTAATGCAAGGTGTAAGGAGTTTCTGGAGATGGCGTAAATGGCGATGCTGAGTTGAATTGGAACAGTGGCTCTGGAATTTCCACAGCAGCAAGCTCTGCTCTGGAGTTCCCTAATGCCAAGCCTGGCCTTGCTGGAGCTAAATCATTGGTTCAGGTGTTTCTAACCCAGAGCTAGCATCACTAGTCTTACTGGAGCTGGAGTCACTTGTGCAGGTGTCTCCAGACCTGGACTTGGACAGAGCTAGAGTCATTGATGCAAGGGCCACTTCTAGAGTCCAAGTCGCTGGCATGTGCTGGGGTGAATCTCTCTCCAGTTCGTTTGGCCACATTTCCTCCTTTTGGCTCCTCAAACATAGCTGCTACAAAACATTTTAGATCAAGTGCCAGAAGAAGTACTAAATCCATTATAGGGCTGCCCCTTTGGGTGTTCTACAGAAGGCCCACCTTGATCATGTCTGTGGGGTATTCATATGGGTGCCTTGGAAGCCACTGGTGGCGTTCTTCAATAAAGCCCTAATGTTTCTCAAGTGCTCCCAAACTTCTCAGATGGACAAGAAAGGCTCCTGGAAAAGTAACCAGAGGAGTCTCAGTATAATGGTAGCCAGTGGCAGTATTCATTGTTACTGTACACTATACTCTGTTTAAGCCAGAATGTCTGGAAAAAAAAACAGGTACGTCCAGATGCAGGCATGACTGCACAAACATGGGATTCTACATAGACATCCCCAGAATAATATTTCAGAATCAGGCCGTCTAGGAATAACCTAATGGTTAGAGTAGTGGGTTAGGAACAGAGAAGCCAGAGTTCAAGTTCCACTGTTGCTATCATTGTGATTGTGCTGGAGTGATGATTTCAGATGCCTATTTGTGCTTGGAGCATGTCTAAATTTAGACACGACCCCAGGCGTTTGAGATCAGGCAGTGGCATCCAGGTTCTTGGGAAAGCCGCAGCCACGCCTCCATTCAGACTTTGACGTCTACAGACACCCGGCTTCTAAAATGGCTCTGGAGATATCTGTGTGCTTTGGACGTCTCTATGCCCATTTCCAGGCATCCAAAGCATGAATAGGGCTTCCACAATGACCCCCATAGTTATCGTATAGCCTCAGTACCGCTTTTCGTGCTGTCAATTTCAGGGATTGTCTTCCTGCTTGGCTTCAGAGAAAAGCAAGTGTGTTTACATCCGATGGCTGTTCCTAGGGGATAATCCCCAGAGAAACTCGCCCTCTGCTTCTAGGACTTGACTTCTAAAGTGGTATTTTAAGACTGAAGAGTCCTCATGCAGTACTGTCAAGCTGGATATTTGCATGCAGGCTTAAGGAGTATTTTAAGCTTTCTTCAGTTTTCTGGAAACCTCTCCGATTCAGTCTTTTATTGATGACTCCCAGTTGTGTGTATTACTATTCCGAAGTCCCTGGAGAACACTTGTTACAGGCAAGCAAGCTTTTTGCTTTTCTCTTATTTTTAGCAGTACTCTTAAGTATACATTCCACCTCTTTCCCTGTTAAGGCACTTTGCCCTCTGTGTAGTTTTGCACGGTTAGCTATGCTGTATGCTTTTGACCAAGGAGCAGAAGGTCCGTGGCAAGTAGGAAGCTATCTATGCTTCCTCAGACATTTGCTCTTAAGTGTCTTTCTCCAGGTCTGCTGCATTCAGTCGGATGCACTTTGGAGTAATAAAGTCTGTCGAGGGGTCCTTAGAAACCCTGAGGGGCCTTGTCCAGTGTATCACTACTCGGCTTTCCTATAAGCACGTAGGAATGGAAGCACGTAGGAATGGTAAGTGATTGCAGTTCTTTGGTAAGAGCACAGTTAGAAATAAACAATTGCATTTTATCATAAACACTGAAATCTGTTCTGACCAGCTTGGGCGCCCATTTTCTAATATGTATGAACTTGTAGATCACACTAAACTCTTACATGAAGTATGTTTTGTCAAATGAAAGCAATCTCTACCGGTGGTTAAACTAACATCGTTATAAAACAGCATGAATTTATTCAGTGCTCTAGTAAGGGACTGTTGAAGGCTTTTCTTTATCGGGGGGGGGGGGAGTTTAAGCCCTACTTCCCCCTGAATTTTGTTTCTTGTGTCTCTGCAGGGCTTCTGGCTCGTTCGTTCGGTTCCTTTTTGTCTGTGAACGTGTCTTATGCAGTTTGGGTTGTTTGTGACCTAAGACTGCTCAATGCTCGGATCAAAACTTTTCTAGTTTGTATTATTCCAAGTAATCTCTGAAGCAGAAATCTATCGTCTTGCTCAAAGCAGCTGCCTGCTCTTATTGGCCGCCATCCTCAAATTGGCTGGGTCTGTCACTGAAGGAGCGCCATGCTGACAAGTAGTGCCATTCACTTCAGGAAAATAATCACCGGAAAAGAATACAAGAGACAGTGTGTATTCACCCTGGCCTTCAATAGCGCAATGTTAACGATCTGGCAAGCGCGGTAAGCTGTAAGAAGGCCGATCAGAGTCGGAACAATGGACTGACTAGATTAAAGATGAGAGGAAGCTCTATTTCAGCAGCCCTTTTGTTTTAATGGCAGAACTGATTTATGGGACAGTTCTGACAGAGTTATTGAATGGAATTGTAGAAATTTACTGGCAAAATTGTATGTCCTGTTTGAAACAGGTTTGAGCTAATAAAAACAGTTTTGTCTCTTTCCAGTTTGCTCACTGAGGGGATATTAAAATGCCGTCATATTAACAGAGTAAATAACAGCAGATAAAGACCAAAATGACCCATCCAGTCTAGATGACAAGATGTTCAGTTGTAACAGTCGTTCTGTGCAGGTTACTGCCCTTTGGCAATGTTTATTTCTTTTTTTAGGGTTGTAACCCTAGGGGCTAGCTCTATGGGTGCAGTGACAGCTTGAGTACCCCTAGTACTGAGCAAACATTGTCACTGTGGCCGCAGAAGGGTAATTTTGTGTTGAGTTTAGCACCCCAAATAGTTGTCAAAAGTAGCCCAAATGCCCTCGAGTACGGAGCAGACAGAGCTTAAAGATCCCAAATTACCCATGCCCACCAATAGCCAAATTAATATGAATAAAATAGTCTCTAAAATGCTTGTATGCAAATGCTAGAAGTCTAAAAAATAAGATGGGAGAGTTAGAATATATAGCACTAAATGAGAGGTTAGATATGATTGGAAGCTCCGAGACATGGTGGAAGGAGGACAACCAGTGGGACACTGATACCTGGGTACAAACTATATCGTAATGATACAGCTGATCAAATTGGTGGAGGGGTTGCGCTCTATGTTAGAGAGGGCATTGAATCAGAAAGGATTAAAGTTTTGCAGGAAACAAAATTTGCTGTAGAATCTCTATGGATTGAAATTTAAATGTAAAAAGGGGAAGGCGATGGCAGTGGGGGTGTACTATCGACCGCCTGGCCAGAATGAACAAATGGATGATGAAATTCTCAAAGAAATCAAGGAAGCTAACAAAGGTTACAGTGCAGTAATAATAATGGGTGATTTCAATTACCCCAGTATCGACTGGGTCAGTGTCACGGCAGGACATGCTAGGGAAATAAAGTTCCTAGATGAAATAAATGACTGCTTCTTGGAGCAGCTGGTTCATGATCCGGCCAGAGGGGAAGCCATATTAGACCTAGTCCTTAGTGGAATACCAGATCTTGTGCAAGAGATAAGGGTGTTGGGGCCACTTGGCAATAGTGATCATAGCATGATCGCATTTGATTTAATTAGTGGAGGAGGGATAGTAAGGAAATCCACAGTACTACCTTTTAACTTTCGAAAGGGAGACTATGATAAAATGAGGAAAATAGTTAAGAAAAAGCTAAAAGGAGCAGTTGCAAAGGTTAAGACTTACATCAAGCTTGGGTGTTGTTGAAAACTACTATCTTGGAAGCCCAGACCAGCTGTATTCCACGCTTTAAGAAAAGTGGAAGGAAGTCCAAAAATCTGCCAGCATGGCTCAGAGAGGCTGTTGCCAAAAAAGCAACTTTCAGGAAATGGAAAAAAGACCCAAACAACGAAAGCTGGAAACAGCACAAACACTAGCAAGTCAAATGCAAGGCATTGATAAGGCAGGCAAAGGGAGAATCTGAGAAGAAGCTTGCCGTGGAAGCAAAAACGTGAAATAAAGACTTTTTTTCAAGTACATTCGTAGCAAAAAACCTGTGAGAGTAAGAGAGAGAGGGGTTAAAGGGGCACTAAGAGGCAACGAGGCGATAGCGGAGAGACTGAATGAATTCTTTGCTTCGGTCTTTACTGAGGAAGATGTAGAGATGTTACACATGACTGAAGTGGTATTTAAAGGTGAGGAAGAATTGAAGGAAATATCGATACATCGGGAAGATGTATTACAACTATTAGATAAACTGAAGAGTAGCAAATCACCTGGTTCAGAAGGTATACATCCAAGGGTGTTGAAAGAACTGAAATATGAGATTGCAGACCTGCTATTAGTAATCTGTGAATTTTCATTAAAATCATCTGTAATACCTGAAGATTGGAGGATCGCCAATGTAATGCCAATTTTTAAAAATGGTTCCATGGGTGATCTGGGAAGCTACAGACCGGTGAGCCTGATGTCAGTACTGGGAAAAATGGTAGAAACCATCATAAGGAACAAAATTACTCAGCATGTAGATAGTCATGGCCTAATGGGAGACAGCCAACATGGCTTTAGACAAGGAAGATCTTGTCTTACTAATCTGTTATGTTTTTTTGAAGGTGTGAATAAACAGGTGGACAAAGGTGAGTCGGTTGATTATAGTGTATCTGGACTTTCAGAAAGCCTTTGACAAGGTCCCTCATCAGAGACGTTTGGTAAAACTAAAGAGTCATGGGATAGGAGGCAGTGTACTATTGTGGATCAGGAACTGGTTAAAAGATAGAAAGCAGAGGGTAGGGCTTAATGGCCAATTTTCCCAATGGAGAAAGGTGAATAGTGGTGTACCCTAGGGATCTGTGCTGGGTCCGCAGTTTTTTGACATATTCATAAATGACCTGGAAAGTGGAATAACGAGTGAGGTTATCAAATTTGCAGGTGACACAAAACTATTTAAAGTTGTTAAAACCCAAGAGGATTGTGGAAAATTGCAAGAGGATCTTGATAAATTGGAAGACTGGGCATCATCAAAATGGCAGATGAAATTTAATGTGGACAAGTGCAAGGTTATGCACCTAGGGAAGAACAACCCAAACTATGGTTACAAGATGCAAGGTTCCACTTTAGGAACCACCACCCAGGAAAATGATTTAGGCATCATTGTGGATAACATTTTAAAACCCTCGGCCCAGTGTGCAGCGGCAGCCAAGAGAGCAAATAGAATGCTAGGTATCATAAGGAAAGGAATGGAAGATAAAACAAAAGATATTATAATGCCTCTATCGTTCCATGGTGAGACCGCACCTTGAATATTGTGTGCTATTCTGGTCGCCGTATCTTAAAAAGGATATAGCGTTATTAGAAAAGGTTCAGAGAAGAGCCACCAGAATGTTAAAGGGGATGGAAGGATACTCCTATGAAGAAAGGCTAAAAAGGTTAGGGCTCTTTAACCTGGAAAAGAGACAGCTGAGGGGAGATATGATAGAAGTCTATAAATTAATGAACGGAGTGGAACAGGTAAACGTAGATCGATTGTTTACGTTATCAGAATATAGAAAGACTAGGGGACATGCAATAAAGCTACAGGGTAAACTATTTAAGACTAATAAAAGAGAATATTTTTCACTCAGTGTGTAATCAAACTCTGGAATTTGTTACCAGAGGATGTAGTAAAGGCTGTTTAGTGTAGCTGGGTTTAAAAAAGGTTTGGACAAGTTACAGATTAACTTCTCTATCGAGGATAGGGGTCCAATTCACAGGATTCCTCTGACGAAGTGGATTTTGTACTCGAAAGCATATGTCTCGATAGCGCCATAAACCTAAACCTCCTAGTAATGTAGTACATGACAGCAGTTAAAGACCAGCATGGTCCATCTAGTCAGCCCAGCAAGGTGGCAAGAGTAGGTGCACCTGCCGCTCCGTGTAGATCACCCCTATGTATTGAGATATAAGAGATAGTTATGCTTGTTTTCATTTTATCTTGTTGCTATAAAGGAATCCACTGTGTCTGTCCCATGCCATTTTGAATTCTTTCACTGTATTTTCCCCCACCACTTCTATCATATCTTATGTTCTTATAGGCTGTTAGTGTAGCTGGGTTTAAAAAAGTTTTGGACATGTTCCTGGAGGAAAGGCCCATAAAGTATCCTGCAGTGTAAATAGCTCATGTATATAGTTAACCCAGTTATCCAAGTTTCTTTTCCCTGTTCAATGTAAAACCAGACACCTTGTCGTATGGTAGTTATGTTATAATGTAAACCGCGCTGATGCCGAATAGCGCGGTATATAAGAAACTGTAATAAATAAATAAATAAATAAACCATTATTAAAAAGGAACCCAGGATATCACTGCTTTACCCAATACAAGCATTGTATAACCTGTGTCTTTTGGGGAAACTGCTAGGTACGTATGACCTAGATTGGCCACTGTTGGAAACAGGATACTGGGCTTGATGGACCTTGGTCTGACCCAGTATGGCATATCTTATCTTATGTTCTTATGGTTGTACCTGGTACTCTGGGTTGCACCCTATGTAGTTTTTGTAATTTTATTGCTCTTTAAAGCTGAGCTGCTTTTCCATGCAGGTTGCCCCATTGCCTGGTCACCGTCCTGTCATCATTAAGACAGTAGTTTCCAAACTATGGGTCTGCACTTCAAATGGGGTCCCATTGTCGGTAGAGGGGGTGGGTCAGAAAAACAGGGATTCCCCTTTCCTCTCTGGACATCTGCTCTAACCAATGCCCAGTAGTGGCAGTCACCATGGAGCCTCCAAGTTGGTGAGCATTTTCAGCCTTGCTCCCTCATTTTTTTACGTGGCCGTCTTGTTAGACTGGTAGTTAAATAAAAAGAGAGAACAAAAAGGAAAATAATGTGATACCTTTTTTATTGGACTAACTTAATACATTTTTGGACTAGCTTTTGAAGGCTAAAAACCACCACCTTCATGCCAGGAGAGTATGAACATCAGATGACAATACCATAATATTTAAGTGAGTCGTTAAAGCATTCCATTGACGGTGTGTGTGGGCGGGTGGGGGGAGTGGGAGGGATGGATGGCTGATTGGAGGGAGATCAGGCTGTAAATATTTTTAGTTTATAATGCGATAGAAAGCCCCTATCTGTGTTAAGTCCTGTCTTGTCCAATTGAAACTGTCTTGTCTTCATTTCAAAGGCTTTTACGTTCTTGGCTTGATTGGAATTTCCCTTTTAGGATTTTCACCATAAAATCATTGACGCTGTGGTCTGGTATTGGGAAATGCTTTCCAATCGTTGAGGTGACAGAAGTGACACCTTGGTTCGCTTGATGTTGCGTGATCTTATGTCTGTGTGAATTACTTCTTGACTTTAATATTTGGGCTGTCTCTCCCATTTCATATTTTTTGCATTACATAATGTATGCCACATTAGAGGAAGAATATAGTGGGATCCCTTTATGTTGAATGTTTTTCTGTTGTGGGCAACTGTGGGGTCCTGTGATATGTGTTGTCATAATTGCAGAGTGCTATATTGCAAGGGTTTGTGCCATTCCTTTCTTTTTTGGGCTATTTTGGGAGCTTGAACATAAGAACATAAGATATTGCCATACTGGGTCAGACCAAGGTCCATCAAGCCCAGTATTCTGTTTCCAACAGTGGCCAATCTAGGTCATATGTACCTAGCAGTTTCCCCAAGAGACACAAGTTTGCTTGCTTCTTACTAGTTTTTGACTCTGATTCGGTGGTTGTCGAAAGGACAAAATTAATGGAGTAGGAAATCTCTCTCAGTAATTCTTCTTTCTGGTTGTAAGTCTCTCTTTAATGATTTGTCTGAGTTTTTCCAGCTCTGGATTTTATGTCGCTACGAGGGGGATAATTTTTGAGGGATTTTTTTTTTCCATATTGGAGCAAGTTGTCTCTAGGTATTTTGAATGAAGAAGCACGCTTTTTGGAGATGATTTTGGAGATTTTAACCTTTGAAGGATTCAGCTAGAATTTGGAGGTGTTCTATCCGTCTTTTGGGTGTCATCCTCAAATCCATAGCCATGCCCATGATCTGTAGATAAATGTTATTACTGAAACTGAAGAAGTTTTGAGTTAGGATGAATTTTATCAGATTTGTAATGGGTTCTGGTATGTATTGGTGGTCCAGAGTAGATGCCTCAAGGGGGAGGAGTGGCTCAGTGGTTGGGACAGGTTACCTCAGGCTAGAGGGCCAGGGGTTCAATTCTCACGTAGGGACAAGTAACCTCAGGCCAGAGGGACTGGGGTCTCTAGTCCCATGGCTACTCCTTGTGGCCTTCGGCAAGCCACGTAACCCTCCATTGCCTCAGGTACACTTAGATTGTGAGCCCTTTGGGGACAAGGGAATAAATAGCATATATCTGTAAATTGCTTTGACCCGGTGAAAAGCGGTATATAAGCACAGCTAAATAAATAAATTTGTTAATATTCCATCTGTATGGGGAATGTTGCTGTATAATGATTCTACGTCCGTTATGACCAGGAGATAATTGGTGGTTAGAGAGGGTTATTATCCTCCTTTGATTTGTGCTTTCATCATTGTGGTCAGTGGGAATTTGTGTACAGGTCATCTGCAGTCTGTTGTGTTCCCCTGGCGTATTGAAATTTTGATCTTCAAATTCCTCAGATGAACCAAAAACTGTGTTGGTATTATGTTGGGTCCACTCCATTAGATGCTGACTTAGTGATCAGAGTCAAGATGTTTTCATTGTGGCTGTAGAAGAGAGAATCCAGTATTCTTTACTTCTTCCTCAAAGCAAAGTGAAGGGTTTTTTACACTGAATTCCTTGCTCTTCTTTCTGTAACTGGTCCACAAGCTGAGGATTTCACTCCTGCATCTTCTGATTTCTTCTTTCAGGGTATTTATCATTTTCTTCATTTTATACTGGAAAGCCATGCTGCATGCTGCGGTCTGTGAGAATAACTGACTCTGTGCTGACTGCTGCAGCCTTGGATAAGGGGGAGGAGAGGAAGTGGATCAGAGAGGAAAGGGATCTGCTATTTACATTACCATCTGGGCTCACTTGAATGTTTCATCTCATGTCACTCGGTGTAGAGCCCTTCCCTGGACAGTCCTTTGTCCTACCTCTGTTCTTTCTGAGCTATGGCCTCTAGACGTGAACTGTGGGTGCATAGTTCTAAAATACGCTTACACATGCCCAGACAAGGAAAAAAAATATTGTAGTTCTCTGAGACTAAGGATTTAGGTATATTTGGAGAGCATCTTTTACCCTTGAGGTATTGCATGCAGCTTTAAATGCCTAAAAGCCTTCAGGGGTTTAGAAGGCAGACAGGGCATCAAGAAACCATTCCTGAAATTATAGAGAAAATAACTTAAAAAGTGGCATCAACTCGGAGGTTCAAGAGCACGTGCTGCATATTGCCATGCAGAAAACCCAGCTTAGTCATTGCTCAGTGACACCTAGCGACCAGATTGCCTAGAGAGCTTTGGTTTCTGGCGCTTGGCTAAGGACTATTGTTAGGACTGAGTTTAACCTAGTAAGAGTATATAAAAATGAGGACAAAACCCTGGGTAGGTGTGAGACTCATGTTGTGAGATCCCAACTCAAGTTCTGATTCAGCTGGCAATATAAATTTATGACAGAAAATGTCTGGGCCTCTGATTAGAGCTATAAGCTAGCTCGAGTCTTTGACAGCCTCAAAAAAAGAGTTAGCTTTGCTGAGCTTGATGAGAATTTCATTTTGAAATGAATGCCACCTCTTTATTTTCTATGCATGAATAATTTTTTTAAATATTTTAATTTAAGAGGAGCCATTTAGTTGGATTTTTTAAAGTCTTGCAGTTTTCTTGCTACGTTTGGCCCATTCCACTCAAAGCTGGTCTCTTCTAGGCTATGGTGCCATAAACCTTTATTTTCAGCTACCTGACCACCCCCTCCCACATAATTTTATATCTTCTCAAAATACATAGCTCAGTTATTGCTATGCTATTCCTTAGACAAGTCGCTTGTTACTGCTTCTTCCAGGACCCTGTAATTGCGGGGCCCAGGTCTGGCCAGCAGGTGTCACTGCTGCAAGATAACTAGAGCTCTCATTTTCCTCCCCTCGTGCTTCCCCTCCCCCCTGCCCGCGATTCCCCCCCCCCCCCCCAACTGCAGAGACAGTGATAATTTCTTCTGTGGTCTTCTCAGTCTACTTAATTTAAATGGGACGAGTATGGAATATGACTTTAAATATATTTCTGTTGAGTTAGATTGCTATATGTTTGAAACTGTAAATTTTCTCTGTTCACTTTTATTTGTACATTACATTAAAATGTTCAAATTTTATTCCTTGTAAACTTATTTATGATCCTGTTCTGAGCTTCACTGCTTCCAGAAAAGAAGTCTGAGGAATTTCATTTGAAAGTGGCCTTTTTCTCTTACAGCAGATAACATTCATTGGTACCCATAATGGGTGTTCTGACAGTAGAATGAGTCACACACGTGAGTCATGGGATTTTCCTAAAGCTGATGGAGAAACCTGGAAACGTCTCATAGTCTTGTCCTGCACCCACATCTCTGTCATGAGTGACGTGTCAGTGTCAAGGCCCTTTTGATCATGTTGTCTGTCTTCATCCTAAATGTCTTTAGATAAAGCACTAAGGTAGGCATTGAAGAGGATTAGATTTATTTATTTATTTATTTAACATGTTTTGTATCCCGCCTTTTCCTTCAATCAAAGCGGTTAATACAGCACAAAGTTAAACAAAGGTGAGGGAAACATACATTGCATTATCATTACATCACAACAAAACACTAGGAGTACAAACAGGGAACACAGTACATAACTTACATTACATTACCTTACATTAACTACAAACAGCATATCGCTGAACAGAATGAGCATATAGCAGCAGATAGTGGGTCCCGCACGGTCCACCGCCTAAGGGCCACGCCAAAGGGCCCTCTTGCGAGGCCCTCAGGCGCGGGCCCGCAAGGCACGGGCGCGCCATTGCTGAAGGGATTTTAAATGATTTGAAAAGTGCTCAGATTGGCTGCAGTTTTCTCTCACACACAGTTCCCAACTAAGTAGGCACAGCTGATTCTCACTCACTGCTCACAGGATCGTTGGAGCCTTTGCTGAAGGGATTCTAAATGATTTGAAAAGTGCTCAGATTGGCTGCAGTTTTCTCTCACACACAGTTCCCAACTAAGTAGGCACAGCTGATTCTCACTCACTGCTCACAGGATCGTTGGAGCCTTTGCTGAAGGGATTCTAAATGATTTGAAAAGTGCTCAGATTGGCTGCAGTTTTCTCTCACACACAGTTCCCAACTAAGTAGGCACAGCTGATTCTCACTCACTGCTCACAGGATCGTTGGAGCCTTTGCTGAAGGGATTCTAAATGATTTGAAAAGTGCTCAGATTGGCTGCAGTTTTCTCTCACACACAGTTCCCAACTAAGTAGGCACGGCTGATTCTCACTCACTGCTCACAGGATCGTTGGAGCCTTTGCTGAAGGGATTCTAAATGATTTGAAAAGTGCTCAGATTGGCTGCAGTTTTCTCTCACACACAGTTCCCAACTAAGTAGGCACGGCTGATTCTCACTCACTGCTCACAGGATCGTTGGAGCCTTTGCTGAAGGGATTCTAAATGATTTGAAAAGTGCTCAGATTGGCTGCAGTTCTCTCTCACACACAGTTCCCAACTAAGTAGGCACGGCTGATTCTCACTCACTGCTCACAGGATCGTTGGAGCCTTTGCTGAAGGGATTCTAAATGATTTGAAAAGTGCTCAGATTGGCTGCAGTTTTCTCTCACACACAGTTCCCAACTAAGTAGGCACAGCTGATTCTCACTCACTGCTCACAGGATCGTTGGAGCCTTTGCTGAAGGGATTCTAAATGATTTGAAAAGTGCTCAGATTGGCTGCAGTTTTCTCTCACACACAGTTCCCAACTAAGTAGGCACAGCTGATTCTCACTCACTGCTCACAGGATCGTTGGAGCCTTTGCTGAAGGGATTCTAAATGATTTGAAAAGTGCTCAGATTGGCTGCAGTTTTCTCTCACACACAGTTCCCAACTAAGTAGGCACAGCTGATTCTCACTCACTGCTCACAGGATCGTTGGAGCCTTTGCTGAAGGGATTCTAAATGATTTGAAAAGTGCTCAGATTGGCTGCAGTTTTCTCTCACACACAGTTCCCAACTAAGTAGGCACAGCTGATTCTCACTCACTGCTCACAGGATCGTTGGAGCCTTTGCTGAAGGGATTCTAAATGATTTGAAAAGTGCTCAGATTGGCTGCAGTTTTCTCTCACACACAGTTCCCAACTAAGTAGGCACAGCTGATTCTCACTCAGATGTGTTTAAGGACTGTCTGAAGGTAAGATAGGTGATCCTTGGACTGATTTTTGGGAGATGATCACAGCTTGTTGATGTGGGAAGATAAGGTGACCTGCTTATGCAACTGTAATTGGAACATGAGAATCTTATCTAATGCCTAATCCTATGGAAACATGTGCCAAGCTGCAATGACATACTGATGCCTCGGTTCCTTGCTCATTTTGGGTCATGAATAGAGTCCCCTGAGCCACTGCGGTGACCTGAGAGGTGAGATCAACTTTTTGCTTAGTATTGGACCTGTCCTTTTAGACTGAGGCACTACAGAAGTTGAAGAAGTATAGTGAGGTCTGACCTGCTGGCATGACAAAAGTTGGCTCCTTGACCTATTTGTTGGGACTCTGATGCCAGCTTCTTGGTAGTCTTAGCATTTCTAGACAGATGGGTATAAACGTTCTTTTGAGGCTTGACTCATGCTGGGCAATATGAGAGACAACATCACATCCATGGATGTTCCAGCCCTTTACCAAAAACATGTAATGCTCATGATGACTGTTGCAATGGACGTCATCTGGTTACAACAGCGCTTCTCAATGAGCCCATCTTTAACAACTGAAAATTGACATGACACCAGGTGATAAGGAAAATTGTGGGTCTTCACCCTCTTCACCCACTTCCTCCTCCTTCCCTCTGCATAAATAACTTTTGAAAATTGCCCTCTTAAATAGAAATGAGGCAGATAAGAATAATGCCCTTGCTCAAAGATTTTTAAACTCTGTCGGATGCCCTTATTACCTTGTGCTTAAAGGCCCTATGCTTTTTCTCTAAGAGGATATCAAACTTACCAGTGCCGCCATGGGCAGGAAAAGACACTTTAGTTGTTACAAGTAGAGTAGTTGTACACCTTGGACTAATATCAGAAGGTGGTTAATCGAATCAAATAAACGTAAAATGTTGAACATAACGGTAGTTTTATTCAGACTGAGAGGTTGTGAAGGGTAATTGGTGGTCATAGCAGGTTTCCATTGTTTTTAGACTTCTAAATATTTTCCTTTCAACTATACACCACCAGAACCGGTTACTCGGCTTTCTCTGTCTCTTGTTTGGGTTGCTCTGGTGGCAGTGTAGCCATCCTTCATCACTCCTTCCTACCGTTCCAGGAGGTGGTGTTGCCCTGAATTGTTACCTGTGAATAGGAAATGGAAACCTCCATAATAGTGAGAGAGAGTCCCAGAGGTCAGGATGAACAGACGGGGAGGGGGCGGGCATAAAGAAGGAGATAGTGAATAGGGGGAGTGTAGTCAAGATGTAAAAGCAGTACCCAAAGCCCTGCTTGATGTCTTGACTACACTCCCTAGTCACTATCTTTCTTTATGCCCTCTCCCCCCTCCTCCCTCCTGTCTGTTCATCCTGACCTCTGGGACTCTTTCTCACTATCATGGAGGTTTCCACTTCCTATTCACATGTAGTAATTTTCAGCGATTTCAAAATCTATGTCGACTCCCCCTCCCAGGTCAAGGGATAAGGCTTTCCTCACCCTACTCTCAGATCTTTCCCTTTCTCATTATATTCATTCCCCCACTCACACTGCTGGACATATTCTGGATCTCATTATCACTTCATCCTCCTCCCCTATCACTCCTTCCATGGTCTCAACCCTCTCTGTTCCCTGGACAGATCGCCTCTGTGTGTTCTGTTTTCTGTATCTCTACCCGTAACTCGGACAGCATCTGTATTACCCTCCTCCAACTGTTTCTGATTGAGATGTCATTTGTCTCCAGCCACATCTCCACCGACACACTGTTCCCCTCCCCCCCCCGATCTTTCTTCTGTCCTTACCAAAATCCAGGTACAAACAATGGCGTGAAACTCTTAGCGACTGCCTAGACTTACTAGCACCACTTGAACCAGCTCTCCCTAGACGTCATCCTCGACACCACCCGAGGTTCAGTTCTGGTCTTTTTCTGTTGTAATTTTTCTATTTTTCTATCTAGTCTGTCCTTCCATATCAACAGCTACAACAGTCCCCTTGCTGTTTCACTAGAAATTTCAGCAGCCTTCGAACTCATAGACCCCACTCTTCTTCTCTCCTGTCTTCACGACTGTGTGTTCCGGGACACTGTTTTTCTTTGGTTCCAGTCCTTTCTCTCCTCCCATTCATTCTCTGTATCCTGTGGGTCGACTACATCCCCTATCGCCTCCCTCCCCTGTGGTGTCCCTCAGGGATCCGTGTTGGCACCCCTCCTCTTCAACGTCTTCCTTGCTCCCCTTGCCTTGATCATTCAGCAGTCTGGTATTTCTGCTTATCTCTAAGTAGATGATGATATCCTCCTTCACCGTACGAGCTCTCATTCCCCTGATTTGGCCCCTCTGAACTCCTGTCTGTCACTTGTTTCTACTTTGGTTATCTGACAGCTGTCTCCATCTTAACCCCTCAAAATGCGCCGCTATCTGGCTCACTTTTCACACACCTCCCCCCACCCTTGCCCCCATTATCGCTAACTCCCCTGTTCCCCTTGTTCAGTCACTTCAATATCTTGTGGCCATCTTGGACTCTTCACTTTCTTTCAAAGATCATCTGTCGTCTTTGATTCAGCACTCCTTTTTCTTTTTACGGCAGATACGCACCCTCTGTCCATTTCTTGACACACACTCTCTCACAACTCTTCTCTTATCTCTGGTTATCACTAGGCTTGACTATTGTAGCGCTTCACTCGCCGGTCTCCTTCCTATCAACTCCGCCACTTCCAGCTACTTCAAAAAGAGCGCCACTCAGATACTCACGTGCTCCTCTCACTCCGACCATATCACTCCCCTCTCATCCATCTCCACTGACTTCCTTTTTAAATATCATATCACCTACAAGATCCTCACCCTAGTCCATAAAGCTCTTCACACTGGCATACTGCAATATCTGGCAGCTCTACAGTTCCACCCTCCCACCGCCTACTTAGATCTCTCCACACTCATCGTCTAGTACTATCTTCGGTTTCCCAGCATGCCTGGAACAAACACGCAACTTTGCTTTCTTTTTTATGGGCCCTGCCTTATGAAACTCACTACCCACCACCCTGCGCTTAGAACTCTCCTTCTTATGATTAAAATCTATGCTAAAAACCCAACTACTCCACCTTGTTTTTGACCTCCCTCTTTCCCAGTTTTAATTGTCCTCCCTTCTTCCTCCTCTCCTTTTCCTCTGCTGCTTGCTCCTTCTTCTCCTCCGTCTTATTAGAAGTGGCGTTCCTTTCATTCTTCCTTACAGCCAATTTTGTTTCTGTAATTGTAAACGGTTCTGATGCCCAGTAACCAAGGGTGGTATATCAAGTGTACTAATAAAGAAAGATCCATGAGAAGATAGGTACGAGACCACCTTTTAGCAGTATGGAAGTGTCTTAACGTCTCACTACTGTGTACAGTGATGTGTAATGCTGGAAAAAAAAGCTGTATTGGGAAGAAAAATGTTCCAAAGTCCTTCCAGAAAGAACTGTATATTCAAAGTCTGCTATCTCTAGCTTACTGTATTGCATTCTGATAGCAGCGTCATGCCTGATTAGTTAATGCAGCTGCTATAGAACAGTCTAGGGATGTGTAAGCCCCAGATATTCATATGGGTTAACAGTCATTCCTGCAGTCCATTCTGTTTAGTCTTTGTACACGGAATCATTTGTGTATTTGTCTCATTCGTCCCCATTGAAGCAGGCAGTTTTAGAAGGTAATGGTGGAACTTTCCACCCACATTCATTGAAACCTGCTTGAGACTTGCTGGCAGACATCTGTTAACAGAGGCATTAGCACACTACAAGGTATCGAGTATCACAAACACCCAATGGAATCAGAAGAGAGGCAAAGGAAGACTACAAGAGCCGCCATCAAAAGGGCAAAACAGCACAAAGAGCAGAATGAACACCCCAGGGTAATTTATTTATTTTTATTTATTTATATTTATTTACATTCTCTTATATACCGCGCTATTCTGCATCAGTGCGGTTTACATTGAACAAACTGAAATTACATTGAACAGGGCATTATAACTTGGAGATAACTATTTTACAGGGAACATGGGCTACGGAGGGTTAAGTGGAAGAGGGCAAGGCAGCACTGAAATTTGGTGGGAGGAACAGAAGGCACGTTGGCAGCAAGTCTCCAAGGTATAGTTAGAAGGGTAAACAGTGGCAACAATACTGACACCCAAGGCAGCATGAGTGGGTTAAAGCAACAATAACATTGGATGGAAGATGCAGGAACAATGGAAAAGGGCTAATAGAACACCCAGATTGAACAAATAACTCTTAAACACCTGAAGAGTAGCTCAACACAACGCAACACCAAGATAAGCTGCAAGGCCATAAAACACAAGAGGCAAACACAGCAAAATAAGATGGATGAGAACAGGCAGCAAGAGTGGGATAAGGTTATCTCAGCTATGTATCTCCAAGTCATATTCCTGGCATAAGAACCTGAAGTACAGAAGATGCTTCCCTTTACGGACCGCTTAAAATGAGATTCTGAGGGATTTAGTTAGAGCAAAAGATGTACTGCTGAAGTCCCCTAAAGTAGTGGGAGTAGGTGAAAAGGCAGTGGCAGCACTACCTGTGAGTCCAGACCATTGGAGGAAGGCAGATGCAGTAGCAGGACAGGCTGCAGAAGACTTTGCCACTTGACCAGGAACATCTGAAGGCCCTGAAGACTTCAGTCATGGGGGAAGAAAACCTGATGGTACCTGTAAGGCACTGAAAGGACAAGGAAAACCAGTGTCTAGAAGAGTAGAAAAAGCTTCATCAACAGTGGGAGTAATCTAGCCAGTGTAAGAGGACAATGACAACAGCAACATCAGCAGAGAGGCAAGGGGAAAAGTAGCTGCTTTTTTGTGTTTTTACCTTTAGGCAGCAGCGATTGCAGTGGAAATGGGCAAAAACATAGCCTATGGTAAGAAAATTATCCATTTGAAAAAGTTCCACTAAAGGGTTATACGCCTGATGCAGCAATAAATGCGAAACACTGGCCATGGTTGGGTGTTTTGTGATCCTAGCATTTAGAGATTCACAGAGTTTTTTTTCTTATTTTTAAAGGCACATGATATATTATGGCATTGGAAGGGGTTTTTTTTTTTGTTTTACCTGGGAGAAGTAGGTCCATTGAGCACCCTGTAAGGGGCTACTTGTGGTCTGTGAACAAGAAATAATAAGTACCTGTTCTGAGGGTCTTCTTTGTCAGCGTTTTGTATAAGTTAGACTGCTTTGATGTAATAAAGATGCTTATTTTTTCTCTACTGCCTGATTAGTAAATTGCGGAAATTCTGTTTCTCATTTTAGGTAATTTAATCTAGGTCAAGCATCTGGCAGACTGTAATAAGAGAAAAAATTCCAGCTAATATTTATGGTATCTTATCCAAAGGCACAATTGGGTTAGACTGATGGGCCATGGCACCATTTGAGATGACTTCCAGATGCTAAATTCCTAGTGTGATGTCATTGGCAGTGTAGTAGCATGCCAATATTTGATTCATCGAATAAAAGTTCTGATAGTTACGACTAGGGCTATTTTCAATCAGCAATGTTTTAGGGTGGAATGTCAAAATTCACATCTTGCTTGTAAGATACTAGCATCCAGAACAAACGAAACAAGCAGGGAAGGGATGACATGGGGTGTCTCCACAGCTCTTGCTCTTCAGGGATACAGTAATTTTTGTATTCCAAAAGAAAAGGTACCAGATCAGGGCATAGCTAAGAGCAAGCTTGTTTTCCTTAATACATGTTTTCTCTAGTCAAGTGGCTTGGTTCACATCCTGGGGTTGCTGAATCCAACTCTATAAAGTTCTGTTCTTTACAGTATAATGTATCTAAAGCAAAACTTTTATCAGAAATAGAAACGTGCCAGTATTTTGGGTGAATGTCCTGGAGTCTGTGATAAGGAAGCTTATCATAGCTCAGGAAGGAGCTATAGTAAAGGTGAAGTGACTCTGAACAAGCAAGCTGTCAGTTCTGGTAGAAATAAGAAAACAGAATTTTCCCATAAAAGACTACCAGTTCCAGAATGCACCAGGTTTCCAACAGCCATTAGAGGAGCTGAAGTGGGGAAACGTGTGTTCAATCAGGAGGGCTATGAGGTAATCCCTAAGCACTCATCTCAAAGGGCAGGGCCTGATTCAGCACAGCTGCGCTGTGCTAGGGTGGAGCACTCATCAAAGCAGAATAAAGGTAGAGTTTATTCTACAGAGAATTATCCTCCGTTTCATCTGGGAGATCCTCAGAATCATCCTCATCTTCAGATTCAGCTTGGAGATCCTCAACTTGGACATCTTCATCATCTGGAGGATCATCAGAAGCAGAAGCCAGTGTGGACGGACAGAGAGGGCAAGAAACCCTTTGGAAGAAATAAGAGAAAAGCATTTGGGAGGTCTAAAGGAGTCCAGAGCAGTACGTATACTGGGAGACATTCAAAAGGCCAGCATACACCATTGGACTGGGGAAAGCCAGAGAAATGGTGCTGCAGAGCTAGGAATCTCCAGACGGTACCTGTGAGGGAGACGGCTGCACGTGGAAGGGACCCTAAGACCCGTGCCAGAAGGTATGTGAAGAGATATCCAGTGTCCAGGGATCTGGATTGGAAGGCTGGACATAAGAACTGGACTACATACTGGCCAGGCTATTTAGAGAGGAACTCTAACAGCAATGGAAGCTCATGTATGAACACTGATCTATGCCCTAGCTATAACCTTGAAAGACAGCAGGGAAACAAGTATTCTCCTGAGAGTGCTACATTGAGAAATTCCTCTGTGCCAATCCATGATATTGAACCCATGATTGTTGAAGAAGGGGGGAGCGGTCTTAGATACAGGCTGTGAATATATGGATTGCTCTCTGTCTAAACTCCTTTGGTAATTTTCTGTTACAAAGTACAACAACCATCACAAAGAAATACAAACTTGTTCTTTAATCTACTCAGAAAAGCTCCTGAAGTAGGATTTGAGCCATGCAGTAGAAAGCAAGCCAGCAAAGGGGTTTCAGCTGGGTAACTGCTAGCAATTGAGCCTTACCTAATTGCTTGTGAGCTCTGAGGGAATCACTTCTGAATCTATGTGTGAAGATATAAGAAGTTAACCTGAAAAGAACAGTTTTTCCCTTCTTTGTGGGTTTTGCTTGTTGTTTGATACACTGCTAAGAAAATATTAGCTAAAGCCTACAGAAAAGACCAGTTTGTTACCAACCAGGTCTTTATTCTTTTGATTTGATTGCCTGACAAGTTCATATGTGTTCCTGATTTTGTTTTTCTAAGTTTAACACTGAAAGCAAGTATCCTGTTTTATGTGCTACCAAGCATATCTGTGTTGGGAGAAATAACCCCATAAATAAATATCTTATTGGCTTTACACTCAAGCACAACTAATTATTGTGAGCAGCTGTGTCTGGTGTGAATGGACTGCATTTCCCACAATCCCTTGCAAATCATATTGATATATGCACTTGCCAAGACTGTGAACATTCTCACTCAGGCACCTGTCTGACAGTACGTATGACCTAGATTGGCCACTGTTGGAAACAGGATACTGGGCTTGATGGACCTTGGTCTGACCCAGTATGGCATATCTTATGTTCTTATGAGCACCCTAGGGATTGACCCTAAAGTAACTGAAAGGGTTACTGATTGGTTAAGTGTGAGGCGACAAAGTGTATAGGTAAATGGAGCTCACTCTGTGGAGAATGATGTTACCAGTGATGTGCTGCAGGGATTTGTCCTGGGTCTGTTTTGTGTTGGTTTTTTTTTTTTTTAATATCTTTGTCAGTGATATTGTGAAAGGGCTGCAAAAATCCAAGGAAGCGGTACAGTATAGAGTGTTAAGTACTTTTGTCCACAAAAGAGCGGGACCTGTGCTGATTGTTACAGATGATCTTAAGGTGGCTAAATAGGTAGCGAAGGCAACAGTGAAGGCCAACAGGATGCTTGGGAGAATAGGAAGAGAAATGGCCAGCAGGAAAGAGGAAGTGATAGTGCTTCTGTATAAATTGCACACAGTTGGAGTATTTTGTGCAATTCTGGAGACTGCACCTTCAAAAGGATATAAACAGGGTGGAGTTGGTGCAGAGGGTGGCTACCAAAATGATCAGTGAGCTTTGTCATAAGGTATATGAGGACAGACTTAAAAATCTCAATATGTATGCTTTGGAGGAGAGGCAGAAGAGGGGCAATATATATGATAGAGACATTTAAATACCTTTGTGGTATAAATGCACAGGAGGAGAGTCTCTTTCAATTGAAAGAGAACTCTGCAATGAGGGAGCATAGGATAAGGGTGAAAGGGGATAGGAATAATATGTGGAAATATTTCTTTACGGAAAGAGTGGTAGATGCGTGGAATAGTCTCCCAGTGGAGGTACTAGAGACAAGGACAGTATGTGAATGCAAGAAAGCATGGGACAAACACAGAAGATCTCTAAGGAAAACTAGGGACTGTAGTAGCTGGTATGAAAGGGTAGACTGGATAGGCCTCATGGTCTTTATCAGCCATCATGTTTCTATGTTTCTACTGATCACAGACGTACATACAAGAATGCACAGATTAACATACAAACACATGCAAAGATGCACAGGCATACCAACTCTCAAAGATATGCACACACGGGCAATTCAGATAGACTGGTGTGTGCATGCGCGCACACACACAAATTCCACAAGCCGTGAGTTTTCGCTCGAGAGGCCTTGTCAAATGCATTCTGAAAATCCAGATGCTAAGAAGGTAATTTTATAAACATGTCACTTGTGTGACATTTGTGCACATTAGTAGCACCCATATTCAAAGGGAAATATACACAGAAAGTGCGTGCCCACGCACACACACCCACACCCCTACACCTGTTTAGTGTACACACATTTCCCAGTTTATTTTAGCACACATTTTATGAAGTATGCATGAAAACAGTACCACCACCCCAACTTCAGTTCCAGAAATACCTTGGCTCAGGTCAGATGCATTTATTCGCATAGGTTTGCACACATATATTCCACACAATTTTATAGGTCATTTCTGCATGTAACACACTATTAAAATGACTCCCTATATCACCCAGTTCACCTTTATTATGCTAACTCCTTCAAAAAAACAATTTAAGTGCAAGACTGACTTTAGCTAAATCTGTGTTGGTTCTGCTCCATTAAACAATATCATCCATATTGCCTATAATTTTGTTTTTCAAAATAGCTTACGCCATTTTTGCTCAGCACCGACATCAAGCTTACTGGTTTGCAATCTCTGATCATCCCTTTTGGCATTGGCATTACATTGGCCTCCTCCAATCCTCAACTACTGTAGTCAATTTTAATGGAGGGTTACAGATTACTAATAGATCTGCAATTTCATTTTTTAGTTCTTTCAGAACTCTGAGGCATATACCATCTGAATCTGGTGATTTGTTACTCTTCGGATGGTTGGTATGAAAGGGCAGACTGGATAGACCATATGGTTTTTATCTGCCATCATGTTTCTATGTCAGTAGGCGCTTTTTAACTCTTGGTCATCCAGAGATCCAACCAGCACCCTCAGATTTCTTGCTTTGAATAGACTTCAGTTATTACTGCTAATTTGTATAGTGCTACTAGGCAGGACCATAACGACGGCTGTGCAAGTGGTGCGGCCGCACAAGGCGCAAGCAAAGAAGAGGGAGCTTATATCATCACTGGGCTTCCGGGCAGCTCAAATACAGTGAGTTACTGAATGGGGCTGGCTGGAGGGGAGCATTAGATTTGTTAGTCACACAGTACATATTTCTAGCTTGGTATGGTCCTGCTATTAGGCATATACAGCACTATACATATGCACATAAGAGACAATCCCTCTTCCATACAGCGCTTAATCTATTCAGGGCAGACAAACAGAACAAACAGGAATTAATACACACAGGGCCCGATTCAGGAAGGCGAATAGCAGGACTGGACATCCTGCCCTGCTATCCACCCTCACAACCTTTTCCGCCTCCCGGCCCCGCTGCATGGGGTTGGAGAGTGGGTGGAAACGGGGGTGGAACTGACCACCAGACTTACAGGGCCGAATCCGGTGATGGCCCTGTATGTCCGGGGATCACCAGGGGGATGCCCTATTTATTCCATCTCGAAAGTGGAATAAGCGTGGGGCCCTCTCCGATCCTGCCCGGCAGTCCCTCCTTCCCCCCCCCCCCCTCCCGGAGCAACAGACAGCACAAGGTGGGTCCCCACCGCCTGATCTGGGCCCCGGCTGCCCAGCCCAGGGCTGGGTGGTGGGATTACAGGGGGCGGTGCCGCAGCAGGCACACCGGCATGCAGGATGGACGTCCCTGCAGCTATGCAGGTGCACGCTGGGCCGTCTCAGGGGCCCGATCCTGCACCTGCAGGAACGTCTGGCTCCCGCAGTGCAGAATCAGGTCCTAACAGGCCTGTTCTGCTCAGGGGCGCCCAGATGGCTCGGATGTGTCCCTACTGGGATCGGGCTCACATCGGACTCACAAATAAGAGGATCAGGGTTACTTTTTGCCTCTATGGAATACTTTTAAAAAAATTCTCTTTCGGCCTGCCTTATTAGTGTTTTACATGTAACTTACCAGTGCTTATGGAGTTAATTTTAAGCAAGTCTGTTTATGCCATTCTGCTACAGATGTCAAAAACTATGGACATCTTTTGCATGCTTCATTTCTATTTTGGCTAGCAGCTAGATGTCGTCTGCAAACACATTATTGGTAGTCCAAAACAATAATCGGTCGTTTTTCAGAGTGTAATAGTTTGAATGTGCAAAAAACCTCACTCCATATTCATCAACAAAATTTGCTTCTCAAAAAACTGCTTCAATGTTCATAACATACTTTGAAACAAACAAACAAACACTACACGGAGAGTCTCAGTAACCAAGGGCTCACGACAAATAGTGTATGATAACTGTTATCAAACACCAGCCCTCTTAACATCAGTGACCCTCCGTGTAGGCCTGGGCAGACCACCATATACCTTCAATGGCGGATTACTTACCTTTTAAAAAAAAATGTTGTTTCTCAAATAGGTGACTATCCCATTCCCCAGGGGTGTATTTGAGAAACAACATTTTTTTTTTTAAAAGTTAAGTAATCCGCCATTGAAGGTGTATGGTGGTCAACCCAGGCCTACACGGAGGGTCATTGATGTTAAGAGGGCTGGTGTTTGATAACAGTTATCATACACTATTTGTCGTGAGCCCATGGTTACTGAGACTCTCCGTGTAGTGTTCGTTTGTTTCAAAGTATGTTATGAACATTGAAGCAGTTTTTTGAGAAGCAAATTTTGTGGATGTATATGGAGTGAGGTTTTTTGCACATTCAATCTGCAAATACATGGCATACCGTTCCAAACTTTTCAGTAACAGCAGACAAACTTTACAAAGTCATAGGGAACAGCATTGAAGCACGGGGTGCCCTGTAATCTAATTACTGAACTTCAGACTTGTCTGTCTTCACTATTATATACACACTGTACTCCCTCCCCTGAAAAAAGCTATCACACACCCATTCAATCTAGGTTTTCCCAACTGATGCCAAAAGTAAATCATAGTCAAAGTACAGAAAGCTGCAGACATGGCAAATCTTATGTTCTTATATTCACAAATGGAAATTAATTAATGGAAAAAAGAATAGGGGCTAATCTTGTATAAGGACTGGAGGATGCTCATGCACACAGAATTATAAGAACATAAGAGCTGCCATACTAGCTCAGACCAAAGGTTCATCAAGTCCAGTATCCTCTTTGCAAAGGTGGCCAGTCTAGATCACACGTACCTGTCAGGTTCCCAAAAAGTATGCAGATTCCACGCTGCTTATCCCAGGGGTAAGCAGCGGATTTCTCTGGTCCTGTTTAATAATGGTTTATGGACTTTTCCTCCAGGAACTTATTTATTTAAAAACATTTTTATACCGTAAAAGGCTAAAATGCATTTAAGGTGGTGTACAATGCATAAAAACAGTCATCCAAGACCTTACCACACACAAAAAATATCAGAAAGAACTTGTTCAAATCTCTTAAACTCAACTACATTAACGACTTTTACTAAATCCTCCAGGCAATGAATTAGAGTAAAGGGCCTTTACTCGATCCTCGTCCTTATTGACCTTTCTGCTGCTTTTGACACTGTTGATCACAGTGCTATCCTGGTTCTTTTCTTATCTCTCCCACCACTCTTTTAGTGTGTGTTCTGGTGGATCCTTCTCTATTGCTATCCCACTCTCAATTGGTGTACGCCAAGGATCTGTCTTGGGTCCGCTCATCTTCTCTCTATGCCCAGTCCCTTGGTGCACTCATCTCTTCCCATGACTTTCAGGACCATCTCTGCACTGATGACTCCCAGATCTATCTCTCTACACCTGAAATCTCTCCGGCAATCCAGGCCAGGATCTCTGCCTGCCTTTCTGACATTGCTGCTTGGATGTCTCACCACCGCTTGAAATTGAACATGGCCAAAACTGAGCTGCTTATTTTTTCCCCCAAACCCTCCTTTCCCCTTCCTCCTTTCTCAGTCTGTGTGGATCTCTCTACTCCTCCCTGTCTCCTCAGCTCACAACTTTGGGATCATCTGACTCCTCTCTCTCCTCCACACACATTCAACTGATAGAAATGGCAGGTTTTAGCTTTCTCTACAACATCAACAAAATTCGCCCATTCTTTTCTGAACACACTACATCTCCCATCTAGACTATTGTAACCTGCTCCTTGCTGGTCTCCCATTGAATCATCTCTCTCCCCTTCAATCTGTTCAACACTTTGCTGCGCAGCTAATCTTCCGCCAGCCTCTTCATGCTCATATGACCCCTCTTCTCAAATCTCTTCATTGGCTTCCTTTCTGTTTCCATATTCAGTTCAAACTTCTCCTGCTGACCTATAAGTGCATTCACTCTGCAGCTCCTCACTACCTTTCCTCTCTTATCTCTCCCTACACTCCTCCTTAGGAACTCCGCTCTTCTAGCAAATCACTTCTATCTGTGCCCTTCTCTTCTACTGCTAACTCCAGACTTTGCTCCTTTCACCTTGCTGCTCCTTATGCCTGGAACAATCTATCTGAGTCTGTACGTCAGGCGCCTTCTCTGACCCTTTTCAAATCCAGGCTGAAAACTCACCTCTTCACTGCTGCTTTCGAATCTTGACTCACCTGATCTCCTTTGTTTCCTTATCATTCCCCCTAGGTGTATCCCATGTCTACAGTTACTGTTGTCTGTCTTGACTAGATTGTAAGCTCCGATGAGCAAGGACTGTCTTTTACATCTGTCTGTGCAGCACTGCGTATGCCTTGTAGCACTATACAAATGTTCAGTAGTAGTAGTAGGGTTGAGGGAAAAAATATTGTATCCGATTAGACTTAAATATGAAGGAGTAAACGACCAATCTGCACTTACCCGTTCCACGCCATTCATTATTTTATAGCCCTCTATCATATCCCTCCTCAGCTGTCTCTTTTCCAAGTTGAAGAGCCCTAACCTTTTAAGCCTTTCCTCACAGGGATATTCTTCCATCCCCTTTATCATTTTTGTCACTCTTCTCTGTAACTTTTCTAAGTCCGCTATATCCTTTTTAAGATATGGCAACCAGAACTGCACCATGGAATGATAGAGGCATTATAATATCCCTGGTTTTATTCTCCATTCCTTTCCTTATGGTTCCTAGCATTCTATTTGCTTTCACCCAATCTGGCAGTTCCAGAGGCATCCCAGAAACCAGAGGGTAGAGTTTGTAGCCACCAGGCCAATTTCTCCCTGATCTTCCAAGGAAGAAGTAGGCACTGTTCAAACAATTGGAAATGGTGAGACGACAGAGTCAGAAGGCATTCCTGCAGGCACACGTGCTCTGGCCCAAGCTACCAGTTCCAGGGTTGGTACCATTGGCACCAGAAGCTGCAGGTAGCCCCCAGGCCTTGGGAGCTGCCTGAGAGCAAACACTACTGAGCTGCAGCTTGTCCAAAACTTTCCAGGGTGAGAAACACCATGTCCAAGCAAATGTTGAAGCAGGCACCCAGATACTGCAAACCCTGGGAGGGAAAGAGGTTGATCTTTGGGTAGAAACACAGAAACATGATTTCTTGAATTCAGATACTGTTCTCATCTCTATGATGTCCACTGGGAGGACTATTCCATGCAATTGCCACTCTTTCCGTAAATAAATATTTCCGCATATTACTTCTGAGTCTATCCCCTTTCACCTTTATCGTATGCCCCCTTATTGCAGAGCTTACTTTCAATTGAAAGAGGCTCTCCTCTTGTGCATTTATACCATGGAGGTATTTAAACGTCTCTATCATATCTCCTCTATCCTGCCTTTCCTCTAACGTAGACATATTAAAGATTTTGAAATCTTTCTCCATATGGTTTATAACGAAGACCACTGACCATTTTAGCCACCCTCTGCAACAATTCCATCCTGTTTATATCCTTTTGAAGGTGTGGTCTCCAGAACTGCACATAATACTCCAAATGAGGTCACACCAGAGACTTTATACCGAGATAATATCACCTCCTTTTTTCTGCTGGCCGTTCCTCTCCCTATGCACCCAAGCATCCTTCTGGCTTTCACCATAACCTTTTCTACCTATTTAGCCACTTTAAGATCATCAGAAACAATTTACATCTAGATCCTGCTCCTCATTCATTGACAGAAGTACTTCGCCCCCTACACTATACCGCTCCCTTGGATTTTTGCAGCTCACATGCATGACACTGCATTTTTAAGCTTTAAATCTCAGCTGCCAAATTCTCAACCTTTCTTCAAGCTTTGCCCAGATCCCTCCTCATGTTATTTACTCCTTCCTGGATGTCTACTCTTTTTTGCAGATTTTGGTATCATCTGCAAAGAAGCAAACTTTACCCGACAGCCTGTCTGCAATATCACCAACAAAAATGTTAAAAAGAATCAGACCAAGGACAGATCCCTGCAGCACACCACTGGTAACATCCTTCTCCTCAGAGAGCTCTATTTATCTGTACCCTTTGTTGCCGCCCATTCAACCTATTTCTAACCCAGTCACTTTAGGGTCCATCCCTAGTTTGCTCAATTTATTGTAAGTTGCCCGTGTGCAACAGTGTCAAGGCTTTACTGAAATCTAAGTATACTACATCTAGAGCTCTGCCCTGGTCCAACTCCCTGGTTGTCCAGTCAAAGAAACTAGATTTGTTTGACAAGACCTGCCTTGCATCCTGCAATCCATTGGACTCCAGAAACCTCACTATCCTCTTTTTTTTTTTTTTTTTTTTTTTTTTTTTTTAGCAGTGGTTTTATTAATTCACTCCCCATAGGGCCAGACTAACCAGCCTGTAGTTCCCATCCTCCTTACTTCTGCTTTGTGAATATAAGATGAGAACATAAGATATGCCATACTCTGTCAGACCAAAGGTCCATCAAGCCCAGTATCCTATTTCCAACAGTGTGGCCAATTCAGGTCACTAGTACCTGTCAGGTACCCAAAAGGTTCACGGATTCCATGTTGTTTGTCCAATGCATAAGCAGTGGATTTCCCTGGTCCTCTTTAATAAAAGTTTATGGAATTTTCCTACAGAAATTTGGCAAAATTCTTTTAAATCCAGCTACACTAACAGCTTTTACTACATCCTCTGGTAACGAATTCCAGAGTTTGATTACGTGTTGAATGAAAAAATATTTTCTCGGAATGGTCTTAAATGTGCTACATTGGGGGCAAAATGGTGGATCATAAATGGGACAAGATGTGGAAGATTGTGGAAGTTGTGCGTGATGAGCTCCGCGCATCTGAGTAGCTGCTCTTACCTCCAGCGGCAATGCTAAAACAGAAGGGCAAGAACGCGACTCACCCACTGGGGCTGTGGTCAGGAGAAAAAGAGCCAGCTTACCTTAGACCAACTGGGTACGCCTGGTGTCCCATTGCTTTGGACCTCTCTGGTGAGGCTGTACTGGAGAGGAGCACAGAAGGAGCATCATTAAGTCCTGAAGAGAGAGTACTTCCCCCTGCGATCCGGAAGTGTTTTTGCGAGGGGAAGGGTTCTCCTGTCCAACTGCCTGGAGTCTGCTTCAGTGTTGGGAGATATGCTGGGCTCTCTCCTGGTGATGTCTTCTGCTAGTGAAAGTGGCAAGAAGGGGTTGAAAGGAGGTAGGCCGATTTTTAACCATCTCTCCAGGGGAAGTTCTGGTCCACTTGATGGTGGGGGAAACAGCTCTCCGGTTACTCTGAAGGTACCATGGGACTCCATTAAAACTCTGGATGCTTCTCTTAATTTAAATGTGGAGAAAATTGGTGCAAAGGTGGATTCCTTTGTTGAAGTTCGTCAGACTTGACCGGCTTCTTGGAAAATACTTTGGAGCTGGTGACTGCCCGTAGCATTATGTTGGTAACTTTTACCTTTGAACAAGACAAGAACCCTGTGTTACATCACTATTTCAGGCACATTAAGGAGTTCTTTTTTTGGCTCAGAGGTCCTTATATTCTCCGATATTTCAAAGTCAACCCCGGCTTGGTGCAAAAAATTCTTGGCCTTGCGGCCTCAAGTTCTTGTGCTGGGGGGTACTTGGACGTTGAAATTTCCATGTTTGTGTTATGTTAGTCTTAATGATAGAAATTATTTCTTTACTGAGCCTAAACAGCTTCAAGATTTATTGATTTCATGTGAAGGGAAAACCAGGGCTGAGGGTGGGGACTCAGTGTGAATTCTGCTTGTGATGGGATACCTTCTGCCTCTGCAATAATAATTATAAATTTAATTTTTTTATATTACTCTTCTTGCCCTGCATTTATTGTGGTTGAAGTGGCAATGATTTCATTTGCTTTTTGAATACTTTTTCCTGCTGTGTTTATGTTCTTTTTTGGATATTGCCTTTGTGTATTTGCTAATGCTTATAAATAAAAAGTAAAACAAAAAATGTGCTACATTGTAGCTTCATTGGGTGTCCCCTAGTCTCTTTACTTTTTGAAGGGGTAAACAACCGATCTACATTTACCCGTTCTACTCTATTCATTAGTTTATAGACTTCTATCATATCTCCCCTTAGCCATCTCTTTTCTAAGCTGAAGAGCACTAACCTTTTAAGCCTTTCCTCACAGGGGTATCCTTCCATTCCCTTTACCACTTTGGTGGTTCTTCCCTGTACCTTTTCTAATTCTGCTATGTCCTTTTTAACATATGGTGACCAGAATTGCACCTAATATTCAAGGTGTGGTCGCACCTTGGAGCAATACAGAGGCATTATATCCTTTGTTTTATTCTCCATTCTTTTCATTATGATTCGCTCTTCAGTCTTCTGGGACCACTCCTGACTCTAAAGAAGCACTGAAAAGGTCAGAAGGTGGAGCTGCTAGAACTTCCTCAGGTTCCTTGAATACTCTCAGATGTATCTCATCTGATTCATTGCTTTATCTACTTTTAGTTTAGTCAGCTCCTCACGAACCCAGTCTTCTGAAAATCATTCAAAATCCCCCTCATTTCTGTTCCTATTTGTGGGTGTTTTCTGAGGTCCTGCTCCTGGCCCTTCATCTGTGAAAACATAACAAAAATATCTGTTAAGCAGTTCAGTTTTATCCTCCTCAGTTTCTACATATTCCTCCCATTTTTACCCTGCAGTCTGACAATACCACTTTTGTACTTCCTCCTTTCGCTAACATATCTGAAAAATGTCTTGTCCCCCATTTTACTGCATTGGCTATTTTTTTTTCTTTCATTTGTATCTTTCCTTTTCTGACTACTTTCCAATACTTCTGTTAAGTGCTGTTGAGTTGGTGTCTACTCCTGGTGACCCTCCGGATAGTTGACCTAAACTTTGTTCGGTCTTCAGCCAAGAGACTCATTGTTGGTAGAGTGGTATCCTTTGCTGCTGTTGTTGTCCTGGGGGACTTCAACCTCAAATCCATACTAAACAAAGAGGCAGACTCCTTCCTCAGAGCCATAGAGGCTCTACAGTACACATAACTCCTCACCACACCCACTCAATGCCAGGGATCTACTCCTGACCTGATTTTTGCCCCTAATAGAATCCTCCAGAGCAATAGCATAACCACGCCCCTGGTCACACGGATACCCTGCCACTCAGTACAGTTCAACATGGTCCACCTGACAGAACTATCCTGCAGAGCCCACAGCACCCATGAAGGAGATTCAAATCATTCGACAAAGACCAGTTCCAGGATATCTTCCTAGCATCGAGATGCAACTGACTTAGATGCCACATCAACCTCTGCAATACCACTATCTTAGAAGCAGCAAGAGCACCCCAAAAAAACCCAGCCGACACACAGGGCAAAAAAGACAATTGGCACCATGGTATTCAAATAAAATGAGGGAAGCCAAGAGAACTCTTAGAAAAATTGAGAGGACCTGGAGAAAGAACAAGACACAAGCCACCCAAAAGCTCTACCAAGAAAAACAGAAGACATACAAAAATCTAATCAACCAACATAAACAGGAACACAACACCAAATGCCCTCGAGTGTGGAGCAGACAGAGCTTAACGATCCCAAATTACCCATGTCTACCAATAGCCAGATTAATATGAATAAAATACAGTCTCTAAAATGCTTGTATGCAAATGCTAGAAGTCTACAAAATAAGATGGGAGAATTAGAATATATAGCACTAAATGAGAGGTTAGATATGATTGGAATCTCAGAGACATGGTGGAAGGAGGACAAGCAGTGGGACACTGATACTTGGGTACAAACTATATCGTAATGACATAGCACAACCCCTCCACCAATTTGATCAGCTCTGTTAGAGAGGGCATTGAGTCAGAAAGGATTAAAGCTTTGCAGGAAAAAAATTTGCTGTAGAATCTCTATGGATTTAAATTTAAACGTAAAAAAGGGAAGGCGATGGCAGTGGGGGTGTACTATCGACCACCTGGCCAGAATGAACAAATGGATGATGAAATGCTCAAAGAAATCAAGGAAGCTAACAAAGGTTACAGCGCAGTAATAATAATGGGTGATTTCAATTACCCCGGTATCGACTGGGTCAGTGTAGTGGCAGGGCATGCTAGGGAGATAAAGTTCCTAGATGAAATAAATGACTGCTTCTTGGAGCAGCTGGTTCATGAACCGACCAGAGGGGAAGCCATATTAGACCTAGTCCTTAGTGGAACACCAGATCTAGTGCAAGAGATAAGGGTGTTGGGGCCACTTGGCAATAGTGATCATAGCATGATTGCATTTGATTTAATTAGTGGAGGAGGGATAGTAAGGAAATCCACAGTATTAACTTTCAAAAGGGAGACTATGATAAAATGAGGAAAATAGTTAAGAAAAAACTAAAAGGAGCAGTTGCAAAGGTTAAAGACTTACATCGAGCTTGGGTGGTGTTGAAAAATACTGTCTTGGAAGCCCAGACCAGCTGTATTCCACTCTTTAAGAAAAGTGGAAGGAAGTCCAAAAAAACTGCCAGCATGGTTTAAAGGTGAGGTCAGAGAGGCGGCTGTTGCCAAAAAAAAGCATCTTTCAGGAAATGGAAAAAAGAGCCAAACAACGAAACCTAGAAACAGCACAAGCACTGGCAAGTCAAATGCAAGGCATTGATAAGGCAGGCAAAGGGAGAATTTAAAAAGCTTGCTGCCAAAGTAAAAACACGAAACAAAGACTCTTTCAAGTACATTCGTAGCAAAAAACCCGTGAGAGTCAGTTGGTCCATTAGGTGATAGAGGGGTTAAAGGGGAACTAAGGCAACAAGGCGATAGCGGAGAGACTGAATTATTTGCTTCGGTCTTTACTGAAGAAGCTGTAGGGATGTTACCCATGACTGAAGTGGTATTTAAAGGTGAGGAAGAATTGAAGGAAATATCGATACATCAGGAAGATGTATTACAACTATTAGATAAACTGAAGAGTAGGAAATCACCTGAGCCGGATGGTATACATCCAAGGATGTTGAAAGAACTGAAATATGAGATTGCAGATCTGCTATTAGTAATCTGTGAATTTTCATTAAAATCATCTGTAATACCTAAAGATTGGAGGATCGCCAATGTAACACCAATTTTTAAAAAGGGTTCCAGGGGTGATCCGGGAAACTACAGACCGGTGAGCCCGAAGTCAGTACCGGGAAAAATGGTAGAAACCATCATAAAGAACAAAATTACTCGGCATGTAGATAGTCATGTCCTAATGGGAGACAGCCAACATGGCTTTAGACAAGGAGTATCTTATGTTTTTTTGAAGGTGTGAATAAACAGGTGGACAAAGGTGAGTCGGTTGATATACCGTATTTTAGCGCATGTAACGCACACCCACATAAAACACGCACCCACATATAAAGTGCAATATTCGGCCTGTTCTGCAGAGAATGTCTCGCATTATGCGCACGCGTGTATATCGCGCATGTGCCGAGTGCACTGTGAGGCATATAAAAGGCCCTCGGTTCTATTATACCTTACATTTAAACTTTGCGATCTCTTATATTATAATCCAGTCATCATGCCCGGAATTAAACGCAAGTCTTATACTGCGGACTTCAAGCTGAAAGTTTTGGCAAAAGCTGAAGAAACAAGCAACAGAGCAGCAGCAAGAGAATTTGATGTTGGTGAGTCATCTGTTCGTGACTGGAGAAAGGAGAAAACGGCGCTAGAGGAGATGAACCCGCGAAAACGTGCGCATCGGGGTCCCAAAGAAAAGTGGCCAGAGCTAGAGAGTGACTTAAAGTGGATTCTGTCTAGAAGGGAGCAATTCAATTCAAAGCAAAACTGCTGGCCTATGAAAGAGGAATTTCACGTTTCCAGGCTAGTTTCAACTGGATTTGCAAATTTATGAAGAGGAATGGTGTTTCCGTGCAAATAAGAACAACTGTAGGCCAGAGGATTCCGGATGACTGGGAACAAAAGATGGCGGATTTCGGCACATTTGTCAGCAAAGAAATTTCGGAGTTCGGCATTTTGGCAATGGATGTTACTAACATGGATGAGGTCCCTGTGTCTTTTGACATTCCACCAACCAGGACTGTAGCTGCTTTGGGTTCAAAAACTGTCACAATAACAACTGGACACGAGAGGGCTTGCTTCACTGTAGTTCTGGGTTGCACAGCGAGTAGGCTTAAATTGAAGCCGGTGGTTATTTTCAAGCGAATAATCATGCCCCTTGAAAACTTTCCACAAGGTATTGTTGTTCACTGTAACCAAAAGGGATGGATGAACTCTGAGGTCATGAAAATATGGATTGATAAATGTTATAGGGCCAGGCCTGGTGGTTTCTTTTCTAAAAAGTCTTTGTTGATCTTCAATTCCATGGCTGCCCATAAAGAAACAAATGTGCAAAATTATATTAATTCGACTGGTGCCCATATCGCAGTGATACCGGGTGGTCTTACTTGCAATCTGCAGCCGCTAGATATAGCAGTTAATCACCCGTTCAAAACGTTCATCAGATGAGAGTGGGATAATTGGATGCAGCGGGGAATTCATGAATTCACACCATCGGGACGATTAAAGAGGGCTACATTAACGGAAATCTGCAATTGGTTGTGTTCTGCTTGGGACAAAATATCCCCAGAAACCATAAGAGATGGATTTCGAAAAGCTGGGATTGTTTATAAGAACGAGGATCGGGTGCGTAGTGATGACGAAGATGATGATGAAAATGATGATGAAGAAAATGTCGAAAGGAGTGACGATGACAGTGCATATGTTACGGAAGAGCATCTCCAGACGGTTTTAAATTATTTCAATGATGATGTTGATGAGGGAAGTGATTTCGAAGGCTTCATGGAATCGAATGATGAAAATTCATTAAATATATTTTGAAACCATTATATTCTTGTAAGGACTCTTTTATGGAATCGGTTCCCTGTAATAAAGTTTTGGTATAGTGCGCCTTTGCAAATACCGCGTGAGAGGGTTGCGCGATAGATAAAAAAGTGTATAGCGCACCCACTTTATGCGCAAAAATACGGTAGTGTATCTGGACTTTCAGAAAGCCTTTGACAAGGTCCCTCATCAGAGACTTTTGGGAAAACTAAAGAGTCATGGGATAGGAGGCAGTGTACTATTGTGGATCAGGAACTGGTTAAAAGATAGAAAGCAGAGGGTAGGGCTAAATGGGCAATTTTCCCAATGGAGAAAGGTGAATAGTGGTGTACCCCAGGGATCTGTGCTGGGTCTGCTGCTTTTTGACATATTCATAAATGACCTGGAAAGTGGAATAACGAGTGAGGTTATCAAATTGCAGATGACACAAAGCTATTTAAAGTTGTTAAAACCCAAGAGGATTGTGGAAAATTGCAAGAGGATCTTGATAAATTGGAAGACTGGGCATCAAAATGGCAGATGAAATTTAATGTGGACAAGTGCAAAGTTATGCACCTAGGGGAAAACAACCCAAACTATGGTTACACGATGCAAGGTTCCACATTAGGAACCATCACCCAGGAAAAAGATTTAGGCGTCATTGTGGATAACATGTTAAAACCATCGGCCCAGTGTGCAGCGGCGGCCAAGAGAGCAAATAGAATGCTAGGTATGATAAGGAAAGGAATGGAAAATAAAACAAAAGATATTATAATGCCTCTATATCGTTCCATGGTGAGACCGCACTTTGAATATTGTGTGCAATTCTGGTCGCTGTATCTTAAAAGGGATATAGCGTTATTAGTAAAGGTTCAGAGAAGAGCCAAAATAGTAAAGGGGATGGAAGGATACTCCTATGAAGAAAGGCTAAAAAGGTTAGGGCTTTTTAACCTGGAAAAGAGACGGCTGAGGGGAGATATGATAGAAGTCTATAAATTAATGAACGGAGTGGAACGGGTAAACGTAGATCGATTGTTTGTTATCAGAATATAGAAAGACTAGGGGACATGCAATGAAGCTACAGGGTAAACTATTTAAGACTAATAAAAAAAATATTTTTTTCACTCAACGTGTTACTGGAGGATGTAGTAAAGGCTGTTAGTGTAGCTGGGTTTAAAAAAGGTTTGGACAAGTTCCTGGAGGAAAGGTCCATAAACCATTATTAAGAAGGGACCCAGGATACCAGTGCTTGACCCAGTACAAGCATTGTGGAACCTGTGTCTTTTGGGGAAACTGCTAGGTACGTATGACCTAGATTGGCCACTGTTGGAAATAGGATACTGGGCTTGATGGACCTTGGTCTGACCCAGTATGGCATATCTTATGTTCTTATGTTGTCATCCTCGAATCAACCAACAAACCCAGAGAACTCTTCAATATAGCCCGCACTCTCACAAGGGAACCCAACCATACTGATGATGCAACAATCCACCCCGGCTTTTGCACACTACTTAATTACCAAACATACCCCCCCTCCAGACAGATAACACACAAGACACTGCCCCTGGCCACACACCTGCATCCCCCAAACACCACTGGGACAATTTCCACATACACTCCAAAGAACAAGTCACACACACCTTATCTACCCTTAATACCAGCACCGCTCCTACTGACCCCTGCCCAATCCCATTGTTAAATCCACAAAGGAAGAGCTCAGTGACTTCATTCACAAGATCATACACTCCTCACTAACCCAAGATTACATGCCCCTGCCCCTCAAATTAGCCACTATACGCCTAGTCTCCAAAATCCCAACGCCTTCCCCCACTGACCCAACAACATACCACCCTATATCCAGTCTCCCATTTCTAACCAAGATACTCAAGAAGATAGTATACCAACAACTCCAAGACCATGTAGACTCCCTAGCACCCTTAGACTCTCACCAATATGGGTTCCGACCACTCCACAGTGTTGAAACCCTGCTTATAATGCTTCTTGATAACCTCATCAGAAGAACGGACAACCTCAAAATGGATTTCCTCCTCATCTGATGCTATCTCCCACCATATCCTCCTCCAAAGTCTTGAAGATATTGGACTATGCAACACCACCCTCAAGTGGTTCACCTCATATCTCAGTGGGGGACAGCAGCGAATCAAGGTGGGCACAACCACTTCCTCCCTCTTCCCCTCGAATCAGGGAGTACCCCAAGGCTCATCATTGTCAGCCCTACTCTTCAACCTCTACATTCAACCCATCTGTGAGATTATCAGGGAACACGGATCCAGTACACATTATATGCAGACGACATCATGATCTACACCCAGATCAACCTCGAGAATCCAGACTACACAACAATAACCTCTTGCCTCCAGGATATGTCACAATGGCTCTCTTGTAACAACCTCAAAATCAACTTCAAAAACACGGAAGCTCTATTCACCTCACGCAACAGCTCCTTCTCCCCCCCCCCCCCCCAGTTCATCACCCTCCCCAACATAACCATACCTATCAAGGATGAAGTAAAATACCTGGGAGTCACCCTAGACCGGAACCTAAACTTCCAATCCCACATAAAGAAGACCGCCAAGAGTGCGTACTACAAGATGGCCACCATAAGAATACTCCAAGCCCCTCCTCAGCCAAGACCACTTCAGAACAGTCTGCCAAGCAATAATCACACCCACTCTGGATTATTGTAACACCCTATTCTTTGGCCTGCCTAAATTGACAATCCAACCCCTACAGATGGTGCAAAACACTGCTGCTCACATCACCAGAACTTCAAAGCACCTACAAATCACTCCAGTCCTGAACCAGCTGCAGTTGCCTCCAGAATGAAATTCAAAACAGCTCTCAAAATATACAAAATCCAGCACAACCTCGCTCCTGACACTCTTAAGAGCCTAGTTAACATCAACACAAGCACGAGACCTAGATGACACAGTACAATGGACACCATCCAGACTCCTAGCACCTACCTTAAAACCACACATTCCACATCAAGTAGAGCCCTGTCCTTAGCCACACCCACCCTGTGGAACTCCCTTCCTCAAGAACTCAGAGCCTCCACTGATGCCAAAGACTTCAGGAAAAAGCTCAAAACCTCAAATCTTTCTCTTCACTGAACACTATGGAGCCATCACTTAATGCACTCTCCTTCTCCACTTAACTCCCTCCTTACTTGCTGTAGTAAATGAAACACATGTGGATATCCTTTTAGTATTTTATCTTTTCAAGGAGCCATCTCACATCCGCGATAACGTCTCTCGTTCCTCGCCCTTTCTTGAACCCTGCTTGCACTTCAGGCAGTTCTCATTCCAGGTATGGTTGTATTCTCTGCTGAATGATCTTGAGTAGAATCTTGCTGGCATGTGGGATCAGAGCGATTGTGCGATAATTCCCACATTCAGTTGGGTCACCTTTCTTCAGTATTGGTATATAAACACAGAGATTTTCCAGTCAGTTGGCCATGAATTTGTCTTCCAAATTTCCTGGCAGAGCCTTGTAAGTAAGCTTCATCTGATTGCTGTAATACTTCAGTTGGAATGCCATCAATGCCTATTGCTTTGTTCTTTGATAAGGCTTTCAATGCTGCTTCATCTTCTTTCATCACCAATGGTTCCTGGCCTTAAGGTACAGGTTGAAATGTCTGTTCCACTTGATCTTTATGGTATAATGACTCTGTTCTTTCCACCTTTTCTTGATCTTCTCAGCATCATTCAACATGGGTCCTTGAGCATTTTGTAGCATTCCAATTCGAGGCTGGAATTTTTTCTTTAACTCTTGTAGATTTAGGAAAGCCGATCTTGTTCTTCCTCTAATAGCTTCTGATTCTATTTCCTTGCATGAGTTATTGCAGTACGTCTTGTCTTGTCTTGCTGCATGTCGGAAATCTGAGTTCTGCGATTGCCTTTCTTTCTCTTATGACTTTAGGTTCTCTGTATTTCTGGATAATTTTCAGAGTTTCTTCGGTCTTCCATTTTGGCTGTTTTTGCTTCTTCACCTTATGTAGAGACTTCTCCCTTTCTTCAAACACAACCTTCTTGATGTCATCCCATAACTCTTCTGAAACTCTGTCATTTGTATCTAAAGCAGCAAATCAGTTATTCAGGCAGTCTTTAAATTCCAGTGGTATATTCTCAAGGTCATTTGCTACATTCATGAGTGGCTTGCTCTTTTTCATCTTTAGCTTGAGTTTGCATACTAGTTAGTGATCTGTATCACAGTCAGCTCCGAGTTTTGTCTTTGTTATCAAGCTTTTCCATCGTTGTCTTCCACAGATGTAGTCAATTTTATTTCTGTACAATCCATTGGATGAAGTCCATGTGTACAGTCGCTGCTTGTGTTGCTGGAAGAAGGTGTTTGAGATGAATAGATCGCTGGTCTTGCAGAATTCTGTCAGTCTTTCTGCAGCTTCATTTCTGTTGCCAGGTCTATATTTTCCAACCACTTTGCCGCTGCCTTTGTTGCCAGCTTTTGCGTTCGTTACCAATGACTGTCAGGATATCCTGTTTTACATGTTCTGTCAATTTCAGCTTGTACTTGTTCATAGAACTCAACATCTTCCTCTTCTGCAGCTGTTGTTTGGACATGTACCTGAATTATAGTTGTGTTGATGGGCTTTCCTCATAAACAAATAGAAATGAAATGTTCGCTGATTGCATTGTATTTCATTACAGTTCTTTCAAGTTTATTCTTAATTATAAATGCAACACCATTTCTTCTTTGTTTTTTCATTTCCAGCATAGTAGACTATATGATCATCAGATGCATAGTGTCCAAAGCCAGTGCATTTCAGTTCACTGACACCCAATAGATCGAATTGTACACGTTCCATTTCATTCTTTACCACCTCCAACTTCCCTTGGTTCATGCTTCGTATGTTCCATGTCCCAATATGTAAGACATCTTTGAACTTCTGACTCTCTTCAGCTACATCAGCAGATCCAGCCACATCATAAATGCTGGCTTTACTCTGAGAAGTCTTCAGCTCATTCTCTGTAGCGATTTGAATGCCTTCCAACCTGGGGATCTTATCTTACAGCACCATAGTTCAATTTGTTTTGCCACTATCCATTGGGTTTTCGTAGCAAGATGTTGTTGTTGTTGTTAAGTGCCGTCGAGTCGGAGTCGACTCATGGCGACCCTCTGGATAGCTATCCTAAATTGTGTTCGGTCTTCAGTCAGGCGGCTCATTGTTGACAGACTGGTACCCGTAGCTGCTGTTATTGTAGCGATCCATCTCATTGCTGGCCTTCCTCTTTTGCGTTGACCTTCTATCTTGCCAAGCATGATGTCTTTCTCTAATGATCTCTCTCTTCGCATGATGTGTCCGAAGTATGAAAGTCGAAGTCTTGTCATCTGAGCTTCTAAAGAAAGCTTAGGTTTGATCTCCTCTAGTACCGACTGGTTTGTTCTTCGGGCAGTCCATGGTATACACAGTATTCGCCGCCAGCACCATAATTCAAAGGCATCAATTTTCTTCCTGTCTGTCTTTTTTACTGTCCAGCTTTCACATCCATATGATGTTATTGAAAATACCATGGCTTGAACAAGTCGAATCTTTGTATGGAGAGAGACATCTCTGCTCTTGAGAATCTTATCTAGGTCTTTCATAGCCATTCTGCCAAGAGCAATGCGTCGTCTGATTTCTTGACTGCTTGTTGCTTCTTTATTGATAGTTGATCCAAGTAGGTTAAAGTTGTTCACGATTTCAATTTCTTCTCCTTCAACGATGAACCTGTTGATTATGCCAGTTGTCATGATCTTTGTCTTCTTTACATTAAGGTGCAGGCCCATTTTGAGACTATGTTCTTTGATTGTGAGAAGCAAATGTTTCAGATCATCTTCACTTTCAGCCAGTAATGTGGTATCATCAGCATAGCGAAGGTTGTTGATGAGTCTTCCACCAATCTTCACACCTCTGTGGTCTTCATACAGTCTTGCTTCTCTGATGATTTGTTCTGCATATAAATTAAACAGGTAGGGGGAAAGTATGCAGCCTTGTCTTACACCTTTGCTTATTTTAAACCATTCTGTTTCTCCTTGTTCCGTTCGAACTGTTGCTTCTTGATCAATGTACAGATTGCGCAAGAGAACGATCAGGTGTTCTGGTATACCCATGCTTCTTAACGTGGCCCAGAGTTTCTCATGGTTTACACAGTCAAAAGCCTTGCTATAGTCGATAAAGCACAAATAGATATCCTTTTGGTATTCTTTAGTCTTTTCAAGGATCCATCTCACATCCGCAATGATGTCTCTCGTTCCTCGTCCTTTCCTGAACCCTGCTTGCACTTCAGGTAGTTCTTGTTCTAGGTATGGCTGTAGTCTCTTTTGAATAATCTTCAGTAGAATCTTGCTGGCATGTGGGATCAGAGCGATTGTGCGATAATTTCCACAGTCAGTTGGATCACCTTTCTTTAGTATTGGTATAAACACAGATCTTTTCCAGTCAGTTGGCCATGATGTTGTCTTCCATATTTCTTGGCAGAGCCTTGTAAGTACGGTAACAGCTGCATCAGATTGCTGCAATACTTCTATGGGAATGCCATCAATGCCTGGTGCTTTGTTCTTTGATAAGGCTTTCAATGCTGCTTCAACTTCTTCTTTCATCACCAATGGTTCCTGATCATAAGGTATAGGTTGAAACGGCTGTTGGTCCACTTGATCTTTATCATATAAAAACTCTGTATATTCCTTCCACCTTTTCTTGATCTTCTCAGCATCATTCAACATAGAACCTTGAGCATCTTGTAACATTCCAATTCGAGGCTGGAACTTTTTCTTTAGCTCTCGCAGCTTTAGGAAAGCCGATCTTGTTCTTCCTCTAATAGTTTCTGCTTCTATTTCCTTGCAAGTGTCATTGTAGTACTTTTCCTTGTCCTGTCTTGCTGCACGTTGGAAATCTCTGTTGAGTTCTGAGATTGTCTTTCTTTCTCCTTTGGCTTTAGCTTCTCTGCGTTTCTGGGCAATTTTCAGAGTTTCTTCTTCCGTCATCCATTTTGGCCGTTTTTGCTTTTTCACCTTTTGTAGAGACTTCTCGCTTTCTTCCAGCACAACCTTCTTGACGTCATTCCATAACTCTTCCGGAGCTCTGTCATTTGTATCTAAAGCAGCAAATCGATTTTGCAGGCAGTCTTTAAATTCCAGTGGTATATTCTCAAGGTCATATTTTGCTGCATTCATGAGTGGTTTGCTCTTTTTCAACTTTAGCTTGAGTTTGCATACTAGTAGTTGATGATCTGTACCACAGTCAGCTCCAGGTTTTGTCTTTGTTGATGTTACAGAGCTTTTCCATCGTTGACTTCCACAGATGTAGTCAATTTGATTTTTATACAATCCATTGGGTGAAGTCCATGTGTACAGTCGCCGCTTGTGTTGCTGGAAGAAGGTGTTTGAGATGAATAGATCATTGGTCTTGCAGAATTCTATCAATCTTTCTCCAGCTTCATTTCTGTTGCCAAGTCCATATTTTCCAACTACTTTGCCTTCTTCTTTGTTGCCAACTTTTGCGTTCCAGTCACCCATGACTATCAGGATATCCTGTTTGCATGTTCTGTCAATTTCAGCTTGTACTTGTTCATAGAACTCTTCAATTTCATTCTCTTCTGCAGCTGTTGTTGGGGCATATACTTGAATTATAGTTGTGTTGATAGGCATTCCTCGTAGACGAATAGAGATTAAGCGTTCGCTGACTGCATTGTATTTCATTACAGTTCTTGCAAGTTTCTTCTTTATTATAAATGCAACACCATTTCTTCTTTGTCTTTCATTTCCAGCATAGTAGACCATGTGATCATCTGATGCAAAGTGCCCGATGCCAGTCCATTTCAGTTCGCTGACACCCAACAGATCAAGTTGTACACGTTCCATTTCATTCTTGACCACCTCCAACTTCCCTTGGTTCATGCTTCGTACGTTCCATGTTCCAATGTGTAAGACATCTTTACAGCTTCTGACTCTCATTTCATTTCGTAGCAAGATACAGAAGTAGATTTGCTAAGACTTTCTTCCGCACAGTTAATTCCAGTGTTGCATTTGTCACAGAAATATGATCCTCCGCTTACAACACTGTCCCATTCTGCTGCTGCCCAGATGGGTGATTTGTTTTAGTCTGGCACCTCAGCTGAGACCTGTCTATCTTGGGAGACCCTGCCAGTAGCTAAGCTACTAATAGCTTAGCTCTCAGCATCACTGATGCACACAAGCCCTCGCAGCATGACAAGCTGCAAACCAAGTGAGGGAGCTTCTGTTAGTTTTTCCGAATATTGATGGTTGTCTTCTCTTTCTGTGATCTCTTGTATTTTATGAAGGCCACTCTCATTTTGTTCACCTTTTCAGCTACTTCTTTTGCTCTTTCTTGTCCTTTTACATTTATTTACTTTCCTAACAAAAAAGGTTCATTGCCTTTAAAATATCCCCTTTCAGTTTCGCCCACTGCTTTTTTGCATTCCCCAGCTGTTTCCACCCCACTAACGTCTCCTGAAGGTATTGTCTCGGCAAGTTTAATTTTCCTAAAGTCTAGGACTCTAACTTTTGAATGGATTTTATCAGCTGTAGTTCTAATAGAGATCACCAGATGGTGTGGATCACTGGGTGCAAGATGATCACCCACTACAACATCAAGAACACTCAATCCATTTGCAAGCACCAGGTTCAGCATGGTCCCCTCATGTGTGGGTTCTGTTACTAGTTGCTGGAATACGTCTCCCTGTAGAGCATCCAGGATCCTCCTTACTTTTAGATGACTCGGCAGCAGGGATGTGCCAATCAACATCTGGCATATTGAAATTGCCTATCAGTAGCCTTTCATGGCAATACTGCGAATTTCTTAAATGAAATTTCTGTCCAGTTCTTCTGCCTGTGAAGGAGGTCTGTATATACACAAGTGCAAATGGATGCTCCATTCCTTCTTTCCAGCTTGACCCACAGTGCTGCCTCCTTTCCTTGTAAACCCTATTTAATATTTTTTACATATAGTGTGACGACTCCTCCCCTTTTTCCTAGCCTGTCCTTCCTGAATAAATTATAGCCAGGTATTGCATCCCAGTCCTGGATTTCCATGACCCATGTCTCTATGACTGCCGCTAAATCCAACTCGGCCTTTTCCATATGGAATCTTATTTTCCCTACTATGAACATTTAATGCAGATAAGAGGATAGGGCTAATAGGTACAATTGTGTAATTGCTTTGTCACTGTGAATCAGTGTTTCTATGCCACAACTATTGGAATTGCTTTTCCTAAACAGTTCGGACAATGTGTTTTTTAAGTCCATTTGAAGCCGCAGTATTCAATTTAAAAATCATCTTTGTTTGCATTGCAATAGTTGGTGATTTAAGTACCCCTTTACAAAACACCTTCTTAGGAATTTCTAGTATGGAAAACTCCAAGTCAACAAAAATGTCCAAACTGATGACAATGTGATACTAAAAGCACTTCCCATTTTCTTACAACAAAGACAGCTTTGATGTTCAACAAGTCTAGTGTATAACGCCAAGATCATTTTACCTCTATACAGCTTTTGACAAGGGAACTGCATGGCATAAACTGCACCAGCGATTGACAAATAGAGGAGTTGGGATAGATTTATATTTCTTAGTGCAAGAAATAGTAACATTGTCCTGCTGAATGAACAGTGTCCACGTGGGAACTGCCAACGTCTTTGTCTGAATTAAGAATATGATCATCAGTGGGTACCAGAAAAAAAAACTGTACAACATAGTCATGTATATTCCTCCTTTCTTAAATACAAACATTGTAGTTGAAATACTGGATGTAAACTTAAGATGCCCCCTTGTATTTTGGGGAGAGATGTTATAGGAAAATGGCAACAGAGGCGTGGCCATGTTAGTTTGATCCTCAAAACAGCATAATCCTTTCTAATCCTGTAGTTTATTCATGGAGACTATAGAGCATATCCTATGTAGGCAGAGTTGGGAGTGGACCCAGCAGGCTGGAGAAAGGCACATGTGGCCCCTAAATACAAAAGTGGAAGTAAGAACGAGGTTGAAAACTACAGGCTGGTTAGTCTAACCTTTCTGGCGAGTAAATTATTTGAAACACTGCTAAAAGGGAGGATAGTGAGGCTTATGTAGTCCAATGGATTGCAGGATGTGAGACAGCATGGGTTTATCAGAGGCAGGGTTTATCAGAGGCAGGTCTTGTCAGACAAATCTGATTTCTTCGACTGGGTGATCAGGGAGTTGGACCGAGGGATAGCCCTAAATGTGGTGTACTTAGATTTCAGTAAATCCTTTGACACTGTTCAGCACAGGCGACTTATAAACAAACAGCATCTTAGGGATTGACCCTAAAGTGACTGACTGAGTAAGAAATTGGTTGAGTGGGAGGTGACAAAGGGTACAAGTAAATGAGGAGAAGGTGGTTACTAGTGGTGTGCCTCAGGGGTCTGTCCTTGGTCAGATTCTTTTTAACATCTTTGTTAATGTTATTGCAGAAGAGCTATCCGGTAAGGTTTGTCTTTTTGTGGAGGATACCAAAATCTGCAATAGAGTAGACACCCAGGAAGGAGTAGATAACAACATTAGGAAGGATCTAGCTAAGCTTGAAGAATGGTCAAGAATTTGGCAGCTGAGATGTAATGCTAAAAAAATGTAGGGTCATGCATTTGGTCTGCAAAAATCCAAGGGAGTGGTACAGTGTAGGGGACGAAATATTTCTGTCCAAGAAAAAAGAGCGGGACCTAGGCATGATTGTTTCTGTTGATCTTAAGGTGTCTAGACAGGTAGAAATGGTGACTATGAAAACCAGAAGTATGCTTGGGTGCATAGTGAGAGGAATGGTCATCAGAAAAAGGAGGTGATAGTGCCTCTGTATAAGTCTCTGCTGCAACCTCATTTAGAGTATTGTGTTCAATTCTGGAGACCACACCTTCAAAAGGACATAAACAGGATTGAAACATTTAAATACTTCCATGGCATAAGCGCACGAGGAGAGCCACTTTTGATTGAAAGCAAGCTCTGCAACGAGGGGGCATATGATGAGAGGGAAAGGGGAAAGACTCAGGAGTAATATGCGGAAATATTTCTTTACCGAAAGAGTTGTAGATGTGTGGAATAGTCTCTCAGTGGAGGTAGTAGAGACGAGGACAGTATCTGAATTCAAAAATGCATGGGACAAATACAGAAGATCTGTAAAGGAAAAGAACAGACTTTAGTATTTGATATGGAAGGGCAGAAAAGGTAGGCCATGTGATCTTTTTTGTTGTCATGTTTCTATGTTTCTAAATGGGCTCCTGGAGTTCTGATTTACTTGGGGGTTAAGATACCAAGGAACTCAAATGTCCTATATGCTTTGAGTATTGGCAAAGTGATGTGTGCTGTTCAGAGGCATTACTGGAAGTATGGATGAATTTCTTTCATTGTAGGGCTGGGTGCAAGCCCTAAAGATGGCTTTGTTTTACAATGCTTGCCAGTGGTAATTAAGAAAGGAAATATACTATGGTGGAATAGAATGGTTAATCATTTTTTCTCCAGGAGCAAGCAGGAAGTCAGTTCTCACATAAGGGTGATGTTGATGCCGACTGAGCACTCGTGGAAGCATCTCCCCAGCTTTCAAAGAAAGCCTTTGGGAGATGCCACCACGCATGCATGGTCCCTTTCCTGCTCAAGGGTGCTGTCTTGGTCAGTCTCCCTTTTTTCTGTGGAGCCCCACAGACATTCATCTTGTTCCCCCTGGAAAAAAGTTGATTTCTCATACGCTATTGTATACTTTTCTGGCTCGCGCCATTTCTTTTCCCGCCTTCGAGATCTGCTGCCCTGGCATCGGGTCTTGAAACTTATTTTTATTAGGTTCCTCCAGTGCTTTTACACCTTTTTCAACTGCTGGCCGCATCGATGGTCTTCGACCTCGCTGGTTTCCTTTATGCCCTAGTAACCACCGGTTTTAAGATATGTTTTTGGAGCACCAATCACATGTCTTTCACCGACATCACGACTGTTGCCTCCGGTGTCTGGATGCTGACCCGGAGGAATGCTCCCTGTGCAAAGAAATGTCTGCCAAGGTCATCCAGAGCCACCGGCTAAAGCAAGATGACGTCTTCCACAGGGCAGACTTGACCCTGGTTTCTCCGGTAGCCTCACGCTCAAAGGCCCCGCACGGATCCTCGGAGTTGTGTAAGGCTCCCACGGTTCCAGAGTGGGCTCGCAGACATTCTGAGCAAGGATCCCAAGAATGGGAGTGTAAGAAGAAAAAGAAGAACTCGAGGGCCTCGTCCTGGGAGGTGGACAAGCACAGGAAATCCCATGCGCTGTCCCTTAGCCCCCGACGGGTGTCCATGGAGTCTGAATGGGAGCAGTCACAGAAGGTACCCAGGACTGATTCAGGCCTCTGGTCTCCCGAGGGCCGTCTCTTCAAGGATCCCCTCTCCTCCTTGACTTCAGACCTAGTAACTGCAGGGTCAGTGTCAATGACTGCCACCCCAGAGTGGGAAACTCGAATGCTGGTGCTTGAATGCAGTGTTTCTGTGTTCATCACATCCCAACAGGTGCCGATGCCTGGCTCCACCAGTGCTCGTGCTTAGACCGCAGGGACCTCTGTGCCGAGGACTTCCTGGGCCATCAAAGTGATTCCTGAAAGACAGATGCCTCGGGTAGATCCTCAGAAAGGGTCTCACTATCACTTCCACTCCTTGGGGACGTGGTCTTTACAGGCCAGTGCATCTGGCTCCAGCCATGCCTCTGCCTCGAAGCACCGAAGTCCAGGGCCAACAATGCCCATGGAGCCGTCAGGCCTTGAGTCTTCCTCGGACTACTCTGCCTGGGAGTCTGATGTTGAGACTTCTCTGCTCGGGCCACCGAGACCTCCCCTCAGATCCGTCTCCGCCGGCCACTAGGTGCCGATCCCCATCCAAGGACACCTCGTTCCTCGAGTTTGTGCAGGACATGGCGTGGGCCCTCTCCCTCACTATGGAGTCGGAGGAGGAGCTCGACATCATCCTGTACACGGCACCACCTAAAGAGACCCTGACTGTCCTGGTCCCCTCCATTCTCAGCCAGCTCCTTCTACGGATGTGGGAAGCTCTGGCATCAGTGCCGTTTGTTAGCTGCTGCCTGAAGACCATGTACTGGGTACAGCGTAGGCCGGGCTTCTGGAAGACCCACCTCTTTCACACCTTCATGGTGGTGGAATTGGCCATGAGCTGACAGAACAGCCCAAGAACGCACTCATCGGTGCCCCCCGGGTAGGGATTCCCGCACCCTCAACTCGCTCAGGCGCAAATGCTACCAGGGCTCGATGCCAGCATGCCACATTCAAACTTACCAGCTTTACACTAGCATGTTCCTCCGAGACCTGGCAAAGAAACTCTGAGGCTTTATGGCTGGCCTCAATGGAGACCACTGCCAGTGCTTCCAGATGCTTACGAAGTCTGCGGGAGAGTGCTCTAAGTATTTATCTTGAGCCGCCTATGACAGCTTAGAGTCCAGCGCGAGTGTGGCTGCTGCCGGCATTGGCACCCGATTTCAGGCTTGGCTCTAGATATCTGACCTTGAGCAATGGGTGCAGGAGAAGCTCCTCGATGTCCCATGCCTTGGGGGCAGCTGTTTGGCAAGCACATGGAGGACAAGGCTGCCGAGACAGAGACCAAGTATGTGACTCTGACTCAACTCTCGAGGAAGACTTCCACTCTTCCAGGGAAGAAGCCTCCTTTCCATAGAAAGGGTCAACCCTATCGAGGCTATCCTCTAACTCAAGCCCCAGACTCCGGCTTCAGCCCAGCCTTGGTCTGGGTTTTGACACCCCCAGCATAGTCTCTCTTCCCCTGGAGAGTTAGCTGCCCACAAGGCGGGTGCCTCGTTTACTTTGCCCACAGGTGGGCCTCCATCACCACCGATTCTAGGGCACTACAGGTGGTAAGGGAGGGTTGCCTCCACCTTCCTCCTTTGGGGAGCCTCCTCGGACTTCCCTGCACCAGGCCCAGCTAATACAAGAATTGTCAGGCCTTCTCAGGGACAGAGCTGTAGAGCCCATACCTCATCTCACAGGAAAGCACTTTTACTCCAGGTACTTTCTGGTCCCAAAGAGAATAGGGGGACTACAGCCCATCCTGGACCAGAGAAACCTGAAAGAATTCCTGGTGTGGGAGAAATTCAAGATGCTCTCCCTTGGAATATTGCTGCCCTACCTCCTGCAGGGAGACTGGCTATGTTCCTTGGACTTGAAGGATTCTTATACCCACATCCTCATCCATCGCAGTCACAGGCAATACCTAAGGTACAGAGAAGAGCCACCAAAATGGTAAAGGGGATAGAAGGATACCCCTATGAAGAGCGACTAAAAAGGTTAGGGCTCTTCAACCTGGAAAAGAGATGGCTGAGGGAAGATAAGATATAGGTCTATAAATTTAATGAATGGAGTGGAACGGGTAAATGTAGATCGATTGTTTGTCATCAAAATATAGAAAGACTAAGGGACATGCAATTAAGCTACAGTGTAATCTGTTTAAGGTTAATAAGAGAAAATATTTTTTCACTCAATGCATAATCAACTCCGGAATTCGTTATCGGAGGATGTAGTTAAAGCTGTTAGTGTAGCCAGGTTTAAAAAAGGTTTGGACAAGTTCCTGGAGGAAAGGCCTATAAACCCATTATTAAAGGGGACCCGAGATATCCACTGCTTACCCCAATACAAGCATTGAGGAATCTGTGTCTTTTGGGGAACTGCTAGGTACTTGTGACCTAGATTGGCTACTGTTGGAAACGGGATACTGGACTTGATGGACCTTGGTCTGACCCAGTATGGCCTATCTTATGTTCTTAAGGTTCATGGTCGGAGGTGACCACTACCAGTACAGGGTACTTCCCTTCGGCCTTGGCCTCACCTCCACACCAAGTGTCTTCACCAAATGCCTGGAAGTGTTGGCCACCCATCTTTGCCTCCACATGGGGCCTTAAGAACATAAGATATGCCATACTGGATCAGACCAAGGTCCCTCAAGCCCAGTATCCTGTTTCCAACAGTGGCCAATCTAGGTCATAAGTACCTTGCAGTTTCCCCAAAAGACACAGGTTCCTCAGTGCTTGTATCGGGTCAAGCAGTAATATCCTTGGTCTCTTTTAATGATGGTTTATGGATCTTTTCTCCAGGAACTTGTCCAAACCTTTTTTAAACCCAGCTACACTAACAGCTTTTACTACATCCTCTGGTAACAAATTCTAGAGTTTGATTACACATTGAATGAAAAAATATTTTCTCTTATTAGTCTTAAATAGGTTACCCTGTAGCTTCATTGCATGTCCTCTAGTCTTTTTATAGTCTGACGTAAACAATCAATCTACGTTTACCCGTTCCATTCCATTCATTAATTTATAGACCTCTATCATATCTCACCGCAGCCATCTCTTTTCCAGGTTGAAGAGCCCTAACCTTTTTAGTCTCTCTTCATAGGAGTATCCTTCCATCCCCTTTACCATTTTGGTGGCTCTTCTCTGTACCTTTTCTAATAACGCTGTATCCTTCGTCTTCCCTTACCTCGATGACTCGCTAGTGAGAGAGGACATGGCCTTAGAGGTCCTACAACATCTGGGATTTGTGATAAAATCACCCAAAATCCCACCTCACTCCTACACAGGACTTGGAGTTCATAGGAGCTCGCTTGGACTCCCTCCAGGCCAAGGCCTTTCAGCCCCTAGACAGGGCGGATCGCCTTGTAACCCTAGCAGCCGAGGTGCAACGCAGCCGCACCATGTCGGCGAGGTCCATGCTTCGTCTCCTCGGACACATGGCCTTCATGGTCCATGTGTTTCCCAACGCCTGCTTCCACACGAGTGCGGTTCAGTTGTCTCTCCGTTCACAGTGGACCCAGGCCATGGGCTGACTCCGAGACAGAGTCTCGGTGCCTGTCAGTTGGCGGAGTCACTCAGCTGGTGGCAAGTCACACTACACCTGCAGGAGGGCATGCCCTTCGAACTCCCGAGCCCCCTGAGGGTCCTCACAACAGATGCTTCCCTGTTGGGCTGGGCCGCCCACTGCAAGGAATTGCACACCCAGGGGGTCTGGTCACTCGAGGAAAGCCAACAGCAGATCAACCTGCTGGAGCTCAGGGCCGTCTTCCCTGTGTTTAAGTGTTCCAGCACAGCCTGCAACATCAGTCAGTGCTCATCCAGATGGACAATCAGGTCACGATGTTTTACCTGAACAAGCAGAGGAGTACAGGCTGCTACTGCTTGTGCCAGGAGGCAGTGGTCCTCTGCTTCTACGCACCGGGCAGGATATGCTTCTCAAAACAGTATACCTCCTGGCCAAGACAACATCCTGGCGGACAGGCTGAGCAGGCTCTTTCAACCACATGAGTGGCGCCTGGACCCCAGGTGGCACAGCAGCTATTTTGTCTGTGGGGAGCCCCAAACCTCGACTACTTTGCCAGCCCGGTCAACGCTCAGCTATCGCATTTCTGCAGCCCTCAACCACACCTGGCCCGGGTAGCAATGGATGCCTTCCTCATTTCGTGGTCGGAGGGTCTGCTGCGTGTCTTCCATCCCACATCTCTGATAGCATGGACCCTGTTCAAGGTCCAGTGAGAGAGGCTTCCCTCACTCTGATGGTCCTGAGGTGGCCCAGGTAGCCTTGGTTTCCTCTACTGCTTCGAGTCTCGACAGTCCCCAGTCCCTCTCGGGAGCTTTTCAGGACTTTTGACCCAGGAGGAGGGCTTGATCCTCCACCCCAACCTGGGGTCCTTATCTCTCACTGCATGGCGGCTGAATGGGTTGCCAGGGAGGTAGAGGAAGTCGTCCCGGCCTCTCGCAAGGCCTCGGTGAAACAGGCCTATGCTTTTAAGTGGCGCAGGTTCTCTGGGTTTATCAGTTGCTTTGTACATCATACATTCTCCTGCCCAGTGCTCGCGGTGATTCAATACTTGCTCTATCTCTCAGTCCGGGCTTAGGTGCACCCTGACGGAGTGGAAGTTGAGCACCCTCTCCATGAACCACGACTCCATAGAGGGCAAGCCACTGTCCAAGCAGCCCTTTATTACCCGTTTCATGTGGGGATTACTGTCCTCCAAGCCTCCCATCCGTCCGCCTCTGGTGGAATGGGATCTCAATGTGGTCCTGGCACAGTTTACCAAGCCGCTCTTCAAGCCCTTGGCTACCTGTCACCGGTCTTGGAAGATAGCTTTCCTGGTGGCACTCACCTCTGCCTACCGAGTCAGTGATCTCCAGGCCCTGCTGCCCGAGGCACCTTATACCAGGTTCTACAAGAACAGGGTTGTGCTCTGCACTCATCTGCAGTTTCTTCTGAGGGTGGTATCTGATTTCCACCTCAACCAGGAGGTGATACTTCCTACCTTCTTTCCAGGGCCCCACACCAAGAAGGCATTGACCGTTCTTCATACTCTGAACTGCAAAAGGGCCCTGTCCTTCTTTCTATAGTGTACTCGGGGCCACCACAAAGCCTCACAGCTTTTTGTCTTATACAGCCCCAGTCGTCTGGAGGAGGCTGTCATCAAGTGGACCTTGTTCATCTGGGTGGCAGACTGCATCATCTTTGCCCACAACCAAGCAGGGCTGCCGTTGGAATGCCAGATCACGGCACATAATGTCAGTGCTATGGCAACCTTGGTTGCGAGCCTCTGCTCTGTTCCCATGGCAGACATTTGCCAGGCCGCCACCTGGTCTTCGTTCTACACTTTTGCAACTCACTACTGCCTGGAGAGGGAGTTCCAATGGGACAGTGCCTTCAGCCAGGCCGTACTCCGTAATCTGTTTGGAGTTTAGATAACTTCTGCCCTCTGACCCTTCTTGTTCAGGCTACTGGAGCCATGGTTCTCCCTGGACACTGGGTCCTCAGTCTGTCCTCAGATTCGCTTGCGGCTGCTCATGGCTGGGCTGTGTTTTTCTATAGTTTCTTGGTAGCCTGTAGCTAGGGAGTCCCATATATGAGGACTAACTTCCTGCTTGTTCCTGGAGAAAGCATATTTACTCACCTGTAACAGGTGTTCTCCAGGGACAGCAGGAATCGGTCCTCACAACTCTCCCTCCTCCCCTTGGAATTCCTGTAACATTTTGCCATCCGTTTTGTCGGCTCTAGCTATGTCATCTGACTGACCAAGGTGGCACCCTGGGGTGGGAAGGGGACCATGCCTGTGTGGTGGCATCTCCCAAAGGCTTTCTTTGAAAGCTGGGGAGATGCTTCTGCAAGGGCTCCATCGGCATCGATATCACCCATATGTGAGGACTGATTCCTGCTGTCCCTGAAGAACACCTGTTACAGATGAGTAACTACACTTTATGGCATTCAAAGAGGCCTAGAATTCCTTTAGCAATTTTGAAACAAAACCCTTGGGATAGAGGGTTGGGAGTACCTCATATGAGATTATACAAAGTTGCTTGTTTACTGAGGGGTGTTCGTGGATGAAGAGATTCTAAGTGGGTAGATGTGGACTTTGAGGAAGAGTTGTTGCAGCTGTATTCCCTTAGCTATTTGCTACATACTGCAAAGCGAGGAGTAGCAGGAAGGGAGGTGTTATGTACGGTGATCAAGGCTCCATGACAGGCCTGGAGATGGATATGGAAAAAATTGGGGGCCTCCTCTAGGGTGGCTTTATTATTTACCATTAATGGGTAATGAGGAATTTTCTCCAGGGATGGGAAGAGGGGCGTTTCAACAATGGGGCTTTTGGGGCCTCCGATGGGTCGAGCAAGTAGTTGAGATGGGGGGTTTGCAGGTATGAACTTATGCAGATTTGCAAGCAGCTTCTTTGTTACCTCAACAAGACTACTATGCACATTTACAAGCGAGACATTTTCTCTAGTCAGAGTTGAGAGATCGGCTGCCTCATTTATGGGAAGGGTGATGTGAGAATATAGTGATCCGTAGTTTGCTAAAAGTGGACTTGATATCATGGTTTTATAGTCAATTAAGGAGAGAATTAAGGATGGGCTTGATTATTCCAACAGTACAGACATGGGTTGATTTGGGGCGGAGATGGATGAAGATAATTTTTATGCAAGTTTGTTTGGGAGTGGGAGTTTGGTTGAAAGTGCAATATGGAGGGAGTTGCATTATATGTTTATTCTGTGTAACTTTGTGACCCATTTGGAGGGCATTTTGAATGGGCATTATGAATATGGAAGAATGTTTGAAGTATGAAGAGAGTCCAGGAACCTTTTTGCATGTTTGGTACTGTCTTAAAGTTGAGGGTATTTTGGGCAGAATTTTTCAAGGCTCTGTCAGGGATTTTGAGGGAAAATCTGGACTCTTGTCCACAGCTTGCTTTGTTGGATCTGTGTCAGGAGTTGTCCTTAGCAAGACACACACAGTTCTTGTTGGTGTGTAAAGCTTGTTTGGCTATGAAAAGGTGCCTGATGGCTCAATGGTTGAGGTGGAGGCTCCCCAGATATCTCATTGGAGAATGCAGATGCATGTCTTCCAACAAATGGAACTGATGATGGCTATGGTTGCAGGATGCAGGAAGAAGAAACTCTTTTTCAAAGTTTCTGGTAATACTGGCACAGCAACATAAGACGGGAGATGATTCAAAATCTTGTCCTGTGAAAAGGGTGGCTGGGAGAGGAGGAGTTGGGGGGGTTTGATCATTTTAGCTAGATGTATTCTTTTTTTTTTTTTTAACTTAATCTTTATTAATTTTTGAGCAATCAGTTAACTACACAGAACATAACACGATGTGTTAACACAGTTTTTAACCAACAAACTCTGCTCCACCGAGCTTAATTACAGGTTTTATAGTTACAGAGTATATAATCAGCCCCTCCCTCCTTCATATCCCCCGCCGCCGCCCCTTGCTATCGAAGCCCACAAGAATCGTATAATCCCTCTTCCCAATTCCTATCTACCCCTCTCTACTTGGGTAGTTGTCCCTTACCGGAGGCAGCTAAATGTTCCAGTAATGGTTTCCATTGATTTTCAAAATGTTCCCCCTGATTTTTCCTGATGGCTATCAAACGCTCCATATGCAGCACTTTATATAACCTCGTAACCCAATGGTTGAGATCTAGAGATCCCCCCTGTCTCCACTTCCATGCAATTTCACACCTCGCCGCCACTATACATGACCTCATGGGTCGAAGCCATTTATTTGGCAAATTGGCCGGCCAGACACCCAAAAGAAACAAAGAGGGGCAAAGTTCCAACCGCACCCCGAAAATTACTCCCATCTGGTCATGGACCCGCGTCCAATAAGATCGAACCAATGGGCACTCCCACCACATGTGAAAATATGTTCCCTGATCCCCACAGTCCCTCCAACAAAGATCCGGGACCACAGGGAACATCTTATGATACCGCTCTGGGGTATAATACCATCGCATTAAAATTTTGTATGTATTCTCTTGAATCAGAGTGCAAACAGAGGATCGGGCCGCAACATTGTAGATGGCCTTCCACCCCTCCACATCCCAATTCATCCCCAAATCTTTTTCCCATTCCACCATATATTTTAACTTTGTCTCAACCTCCATGGCCGCTCGCAAACTGGCATAATGCAAGCGTATCAATCCTCGGGAGGAATGATGGCCTACCCACAGGGCCTCAAGGTCATTAAATCCTTCCTCAATATGGTCTCGATTATGTTTTTGGCGCAGGTAATGCGTCACCTGCAAATAAGCGAAAAAATCTCGCCTTTCTAAATGAAATTCAGCTTTCAACTGTTCAAAGGACTTAACCTTATCCGCATCTAGAAAATGCACAAATTGAGTTAAGCCCCACTCCCCCCAGGTCTGGAAAATTCGTTCCCTACCCGGCTCAAAAGCTGGAGTGGCATTAATTGGTGAAAGCAAAGATGTCCCTGGACGAGCATTTACTCTCCGCCATCCCCTACCCCATTCATCCAAAAGATGACGTATAAAGGGATTGTTCGTCCAATCCCCCTGTAAAACTCCCTTCTGTAGCCAGGGTAAACATTGAAGTTCATGGTGCGGTACCGCTTGCTGTTCAATAGATAGAAACCCTTTCGATAGTACAGATTCCCTCCACTCCATCACTTTCCGCATTTGCGCTGCTAGGTAGTAATCTGCAATCACTGGCATTCCCAGCCCTCCTTTCTCCCGTGCTCTATACATTTACATTCCTGGCTATGCGTGGGGGCCGGTGTCGCCACACAAACAAAAACAGCTTCCGTTGAAGCTTATGTAACACTTTTTGAGGGACCTTGATAGGCAATACTTGAAAGAAATACAGCAATTGGGGTAGGATCATCATCTTAAGTGTCGCGATCCTACCCAACCAAGAGATCTCCTCGGTATTCCACTTCTCCAGATCCCTGCCTATCCGTTCAAACAGCACTGGATAGTTGGCACCATAAAGCTTATCTAGATCACGGGTTAGATATACCCCCAGATATTTGATGTTACTTGAAGCCCAACAGAATTGAAAGCACTCCTGTAAGTGCAATGTTAAGGTTCCAGGCAAATTGACACTCAATGCCTCCGTTTTATCCCAATTAATCTTAAATCCTGCGACCATCCCAAATCGTTTCAACTCTGCCATAAAGATAGGCAAGGCCAGCAACGAGCGAGTGATAAACAACAAGTCATCTGCGAACATCGCCAGTTTATGTTCTATCTGCCCTATTTTTAACCCCGTTGCATCATTGTTCTGTCTCAAACGCCGCGCCAATAGTTTCATAGTTAAAGCAAACAGTAAGGGGGACAGAGGACACCCCTGCCTCGTGCCCCTCTGATGTATTCTCTTTTTGCTATTTGCTGCTGCATTGTATTTTTGCATAATTTAATAAAAATGACTGAAACATAAGATGCCCCCTTGTCATAAATCACACTGTAATACTGCATACCTAAGGGAAATGCTCGCACACATGTTTTTGGAATTTTTGTCCAGTGATTGGTAAGAGAAAAATACCCTCTGTGCCCACCATGCTCATTTGTATGCCCTTCTAATCAAATATGATGGCTACCTTTGTTCCTCAAAACAGCATATCATCCCTTACCCTGTAGTTTATACATGGAGACTATAGAGCATATCCTATGTAGGAGGAGAAATTGTCCACTGGTAAAGACTCCTAAAATGAGAGGATGGCGACTTGAAAATGTTAGTGTTTGTTTCACTGCTTCCTAAAAATCGAGCAGGAGCTTGATAGTGCCAGTTCTTCAGCTGAGGCTTCTATCCTTTAATCTACTTATTAGTGTTTTGGACATTTATCATTTGTGGTGAAAATGATAGCTTTTGAAAGATATTTATATACATTTGAATCATGCTAAAAAAGGTCGTATTTTGAGGTATATGATTATACAAGAGTTAGACTAGTCAGGTTGCAGAGATTTACTTTTACAGTTTCTCTCTGCTCGTAGTCGCTAACCACTAGAGACAGAATACATTTTTAAAGTCCAAAACTGTCTATGGATGTGGGTCTGTTTATGGCCCCGTGTCGTGGAATATGTGTAGAGGGCAGGGCCGGATTTACCTATACGCCAGTTACGCCGTGGCGTAGGGCCCACAGCTGGCAAGGGCCCACAAAAATTAAATAGTTTAAAAAAAAAACGCTGGCTGCTACCGCGGCAGCATGAACTGTCCCGCGGGGCCCCCTCTGTCCGGCTGAATCCCTCCGTGCCGACTTTTGAATAGTTAAAAAAAAAAAACGCTGGCTGCTGCCGTCCCGCGGGGCTCCCTCTGCCCGGCTGAGCCCCTCCGTGCCGGCTTTGAGAGTCGCGAAGGGAGAGTGTCTCCCTCGCGTCTCTGTTAAGCCCGCAGGGGCTGATGGGAAATTTCCCATCTGCCCCTGCAGGCTTAACAGAGACGCGAAGGGAGACACTCACCTTTCGCGCCTCTCAAAGCCGGCACGGAGGGGCTCAGCCGGGCAGAGGGGGCCCCGCGGGACGACAGCAGCCAGCGTTTTTTTTTTAAACTATTCAATTTTACTTGAGCCGATGGGGGGTAGGACTGGTAATGGGCTGGGGGGGGGGTTAAGACTGGAGGTGGGCTGATGGGGTTAGGACTGGTAATGGGCTGTGGGTTGGGGGGGGTTAGAACTGGTAATGGGCTATGGGGGGGGTTAAGACTGGTAATGGGCTGTGGGCTGATGGGGGCTGTCTGGTAATAGGCTATGGGGGGCTAGGACTGGAAATGGGCTGGGGGGTTAAGACTGGAGGTGGGCTGATGGGGTTAGGACTGGTAATGGGCTGTGGGCTGTTGGGAGGGGGTTTGGACTGGTAATGGGCTATGGGGGGGGCTAGGACTGGAAATGGGCTGATGGGGGGGGCTAACACTGGAGGTGGGCTGATGGGGTTAGGACTGGTAATGGGCTGTGGGCTGATGGGTTAGGACTGGTAATGGGCTATGGGGGGGGGGGGTTAGGACTGATAATCGGCTATGGGGGGGCTAGGACAGGAAATGGGCTGCTGGGGAGGGGTTAGGCCTTGTGGTGGGCTGATGGGGTTAGGACTGGTAATGGGCTGTGGGCTGATGGGGGGGGGTTAGGACTGGCAATGGGCTATGGGGGGCTGACTGGAAATGGGTTGATGGGGTTAGGACTGGAAGTGGGCTGATGGGGGGTTAGGACTGGTAATGGGTTATAGAGGGGGCTTAAACTGAAAATGGGGTGATGGGGGGTTAGGACTGGAAGTGGGTTGATGGGGGGACTAGGACTGGTATTGGGTTGGGGGTTGCTAGGACTGGAAATGGGCTGATGGGTGGCTAGGACTGGAAATGGGCTGATGCAGGGACTAGAAGGGAATGGATGCTGGGTGAGGCTGGAACTAGAAGGGAGATGATGTTGGGGGAGGATTAGAATGGGATGGGACTGGAAGAGTAAAATGGAGAATGGAAAAATATTTTGTGTGGGAGGGATAAAAAATCTACAATTGGCTGGGTATTGGGAGAGTAAGTGAGGATGGAGGGGTAAAATTTGAGTGGATGAAATAGGAATGAGGAAAGAGCAAAAGGAGAAAGATTAGTATGTTAAAGCAGATGTAGAGAGAGAATGGAAAAAAACTAGAAGAGAGAAGAAAGGACAAATGGACAGCAGACGATGGAGAGTTAGCAGAAGACACGAAGAAAGCAGAAGAAAGTGGCTGGAGCAATTGCAGCTGAAAAAAATGCACAAAAGGTAGAAAAATATCTCTTTATTTTGAATTTATTAATTGAAATATGTCAGCTCTGGTAAATGTGCATCATTAACGTCTGCGCTTTGTTTAGTACAAGAGCAAATTAATGTATAGTTTTATTTCTACAGTGTTGTACATTCCAAGTTTGGCTTTTGGGATTCCCAGTTTAATTATGACGTCAGGGCCAACAGCGCGCAGCTGATCCGGCGTGCTCGTTTTTTATCTTTTCTGGGGGCCCACAATTTTTGTTGGCGTAGGGCCTCACTCAAGGTAAATCCGGCCCTGGTAGAGGGTACTTAGCTTTTGCTATTGATAGTGGATCAGAAATATGTGAACAGCAAGTGCCTCTGTTAAAACGTGAAGGCATGTTTTTCAGAAAAGGAACTTCCATTCTTGGTTTGTGATTCCTCCTTCCCTTTCTAGTTTAAGAAACGTAAATTAAAAACTGTAAGAGCATTCGGAGGTGTTCATACTTGTTCAAATGTCTCTCTTTTTATTTCTCTTTTTATATCTGTTCATGTTTCTTTTGTAGGGACTTCCTTCCTCGAGGTTCTGGCATTGTAACGAGACGGCCACTGGTACTGCAACTTATCACTTTGAAAACAGGTAATAAAATGCATGTCGTCGCTAAAGGTTAGGCCATGGCCTAGTTAGAAACAAAATAAGCTAAAGGCTGCCGTCAGTAGGATACAGTGTACAATGTTGCAAATTCTAAACTCATCTGCCTTTGTCATCAAAAGACTTTTTATTTTAGTCTTAGGTCACACCATTTCATTAGTGGCTCATGGCAAGTTACATTAGGTACAGTAGGTGTTTCCTGTGCCATGAGGGCAAAGCATCTGCGAGCTAGATTTATTTATATGCACTAACTTGCCATATTGCTCTTAATCTGTATTATTTAATGTGTGCTCTGTTTATGGTCAGTGGACCTGTTTGCTTATAATTTATGTTAAATGGTAATATATGCAATTTGTAACTATAACAGAGTGAAATGACTGATCCCAGGTCCTAAGGAGCATTCATGGGAAATGACATATTTATAGGTAAGCATCTCTTCTTTGGAGTGGAGGAGTAGCCTAGTGTTTAGAGCACTGGCTTGGGCAAGTCACCTAACCCTCCACTGCCTCGGAAGAAAGACCTGGCAATCTACTTCTGCCAAGAAAACCCAGGAGCTGCTGGATCACCAGGAGTCAGCGGTGACTTGAAGACACACATTGCATTGTTTGCATCTCTGCTTTAGTCAGAATCAAAAATGGACCTTAGAGGTAATGCAGATCCTGGAACAAATCCTAAGCTACATATTACATTATTACAATATGTGAGCATATAAGAGGGAGATTCTTAACCATAGCGCGCTATAAAAGAGACTATAAATAAATAAATAAAATAAATTGAAACAGATGTCAGCTGGAAGTCCCAGGATAGATTTTATTACCGGGTGGGCTTCCAAGGAGAGAGGCAAATTGTTCGAATACAGTTCAATGTACTGTACAGCTGGATAAAACTTTCCACATCACCGGTGAATAAATTTGGAATTCAGCAGGAAGATTCTGCATGGATAATCTTTTTATAGTTTCACTTTTATCTGGCTCTTTTATTTTAAGTGTTATATACTCAACCAGTGAGAAGATTTTCAGCAGGGCATATTTGCTTAGCAACGACCATGCCACCGTGCGTGTGCCTGATCTTGTATGATTTCAGAAATGAAGCAGGGTTGGGCCTGGTCAGTACTTGGATAGGAGATAACCTTGGCATACCAGGTGTTGCAGGCTTACTTTACAGAAGAATGACCTGGCAATATACTTATGTTGCACCTTGCCAAGAAATCCCAGGGGACAGTGATAGTCAGTCACAGCATAGATGATTATCCATAGAGCCATCAGCAGTCGGCATTGACTTGATGACACAGAACAAGAGCCTCATGGATTACAAAATACTTATCCTCGTTCATTGAGCACTCCACACTGCCACTCCCCAGTACCTTGCAGACCTTCTACAATATCACACTCTGCCTCGTCTCCTCAGGTCTTTCGATTCCAACCGTTTGGTTCTTCCATCTCCCTCCCGTGCCCACCTTGAACTTACTCGCCACTCCACTTTCTTTTTCCTGGGTCCTGCCCTTTGGAACTCCTTACCTGCCCTCCTCCGTTCAGAACCACCTTTTGCCCTGCACACACTTAACTGGTTATCATTAACCAGATAGTTTTGAATACTGAAGCTCTCTGATTAAGAGAGGTATTGCAGGTTTCTTATCCTGCTGGACCAGTCCAAAGAAGTGGGTTATTCTCCCCAGTTAACAGGTGGGGGCAGACCAGAGTAACTTTCAGTGATGACATCACAGAGATATTCACTGGTACAGCACTGACAAGCCAGTATTGTCTGCCTCCAGCAGGTGGCAAGGTATCTGGATTGGTGCAGTAGTGCAGGTAGGCCTCATGATGGAGTAGCTGTGGTTTGCAGGAATGCCTTTACAGCTGGCCTTGGGCACTCAAGTGGCTCTATGTGCCGGCTTAGTGGCCAGTGCCCTCTTATGCTTGGACAGCCCTGAGAGGGTGAGTGGAGTTTGGAACTTCATACATAGCTGTTACACGATTCAAGGTTCCACATTAGGAACCACCACCCAGGAAAAAGATTTAGGCGTCATTGTGGATAACATGTTAAAACCCTCGGCCCAGTGTGCAGCGGCGGCCAAGAGAGCAAATAGAATGCTAGGTATGATAAGGAAAGGAATGGAAAATAAAACAAAAGATATTATAATGCCTCTATATCATTCCATGGTAAGACCGCACCTTGAATATTGTGTGCAATTCTGGTCGCCGTATCTTAAAAAGGATATAGCGTTATTAGAAAAGGTTCAGAGAAGAGCCACCAAAAGGGTAAAGGGGATGGAAGGGATACTCCTATGAAAGGCTAAAAAGGTTAGGGCTCTTTACCTGTTCCACCCCGTTCATTAATCATATCTCCATCCAGCCGTCTCTTTTCCAGGTTAAACGTAGATCGATTGTTTACGTTATCAGAATATAGAAAGACTAGGGGACATGCAATGAAGCTACAGGGTAAACTATTTAAGGCTAATAAAAGAAAATATTTTTTCACTCAACGTGTAATCAAACTTTGGAATTTGTTACCAGAGGATGTAGTAGAGGCTGTTAGTGTAGCTGGGTTTAAAAAAGGTTTGGACAAGTTCCTGGAGGAAAGGTCCATAAACCATTATTAAGAAGGGACCCAGGATATCAGTGCTTGACCTAGTACAAGCATTGTGGAACCTGTGTCTTTTGGGGAAACTGCTAGGTACATATGACCTAGATTGGCCACTGTTGGAAACAGGATACTGGGCTTGATGGACCTTGGTCTGACCCAGTATGGCATATCTTATGTTCTTAATGGACTTTTAGCATGTTTAGACCAATGGATCCTAGAAGTCCTAAATTGGGTTTACACATTAGTTTGCAGAGCCTCGTTAGGGTGTCTTTCTGGAGTCTCCCTGTGACTCTCTACTCAATTGGCTGGAGATCAAGGAAACACTGCAGTTCTTCCTGCAGTTGCAGGCTATTGGTCCCTTGCCCTCTGCAGAGCTAGGACAAGACTTTACTCCTTCTACTTTGTTATAACCAAGAATGCTGGCTCCTTTTGACCTATTTTGGACCTGAAGGAGCTTCGTACCAATCTTTGAATACCTTGCTTCCCACATGGAGACCATCAGGTTGGTCATTGTGTTGGTCCAGCAAGGAGTGTTTCTCACCTCCCTGGAGCTTTGTTAAAGCATACTTCCATATTTCCTTCTAGGAGCAATATCAATGGTTTCTCCACTTCTGTGTCCTAGGCTTTTCCAATTGGCCTAGCCACAGCACCTCGCATCACCTCGAACGTGATGGTATTGGTGGTTGTGGTGGTGGTGGTCATGCGCAAGAAAGGCATTCGGGTCACCTGTACCTGGACAATGGGCTGATTTGATCTGACTCTGCAGAAATTCAGGTTGGATATAGCCCTAGTGATTTGTTAGCTGAAATGGCTGGAGTAGGTAGACAGTTACACCAAGTGCTGCCTGGTTCCCTCTCAGGACTTGGAATATCTGGGAGCTCACTTCAGCACTTTCCAGGGATGAATATTTCTCACTTCAGAGAGGTTGCACAAGCTACAGAAACTCAGGGAGTTTTGTGTTCTTCATGCTTCCTGCACCTGGGACTACCTTCAAATCCTAGGGTCTATGGCGTCGACCTTTGATCTGGTCCCTTGGGCCGGGGCATGCATGTGCTGCCTGCAGGTAACATCTGTTGATTCACTGGTCTCCCTGCTTCTAGTATGTATTTATTTGTTAAGTGCTGTTGACCTAAATTTTGTGTGGTCTTCAGCCAAACGGCTCATTGTTGATAGAGTGGCATCCATAGCTGCTGTTATTGTATCGATCCATCTCATTGTTGGCCTTCCTCCTTTTTCGGTGACCTCCTGCCTTGCCAAGCATTGTCTTTCTCCATGATGTGTCCAAAATATGAAAGTCTAAGTCCTCTGAGCTTCTAAGGAATGCTTAGGTTTGATCTCCTCTAGTACTAACTGGTTTGTTCTTTGGATAGCCCATGATATACACCGTATTCGTTGTTAGTGCCATAATTGAAAAGCATAATTTTTCTTTTTCACTGTCCAACTTTTGCATCCATATGACATTGTTGAAAATACCATGGCTTGGACATGTGAAATCTTTGTATGGAGAGAGACATCTCTGCCCTTGAAAATCTTGTCTAGGTCCTTCATAGCCATTCTTCCAAGAGCAATACGTTGTCGGATTTCTTGATTGCTAGTCCTTTCTTTATTGATTGTTGATCCAAGTAAGCAGGGGCGGCCCAAGGTGGGTGCGGGGCCATGTGCGGAGACTCGGTGCGCGGCCTCATTTGCATAAGTGGCCTTATTTGCATAAATATTTGCATAATGTTACCATACACTAACTTTTAGTAAACATGTCTCTTAATGAGTGTATGGATAAAGAAAGACTAAAAGATTTCTACATTACTATAATCCAGTGCCAACCGCCAGGCACATTAGGAACTACTACAAACGCTGCCCATTTAGAACCCATAGCAAACCCGCCGTATCCTGACAGCACTACCAGGACTCACAAAGCACCAAACCCTACCTATCAAAAGGCAACACTGCAAATATTAAACCAATACATTTCAGAGAATACTGGGGAAAGAGAACAAGTTGCAACGTCAAATAGGAATTACATAAACAGAATACCTCAGCTCAGTTACACATGCAGAACATAGACCATCACCAAACAAGGAATCACAATTTAGAAACAGGAAGGCAATAATTAAACTGGGAACCCCAAAAGTCAAACTTGGAATGTACAACAACACTGTAGAAATAAAACTATAAATTAATTTCCTCTTGTACCAAACAAAGCGCAGACGTTAATGATGCACATTTCCCAGAGCTGACATATTCCAGTTAATAAATTCAAAATAAAGAGATATCTTTCTACCTTTTGTGCATTTTTTTTCAGTTGCAATTGGTCCAGCCACTTTCTTCTGGTTTCTTCTTGTTTTCTGCTAACTCTCCATCATCTTCTGTCCATTTGTCCTTTCTTCTCTCTTCTAGTTTTTTTCCATTCTCTCTCTACATCTGCTTTAACATACTAATCTTTCTCCTTTTGCTCTTTCCTCATTCCTATTTCATCCACACAAATTTTACCCCTCCATCCTCAATCCCCACTTACTCTCCCAATACCCGGCCAATTGTAGATTTTTCATCCCTCCTACACAAAATATTTTTCCCCTCTCCATTTTACTCTCCCAGCCCCATCCCATTCTAATCCTCCCCCAACATCAGCTCCCTTCTAGTTCCAGTCTCACCAAGCATCCATTCCCTTCTAGTCCCTGCATCAGCCCATTTCCAGTCCTAGCCCCCCATCAGCCCATTTCCAGTCCTAGCTCCCCCATCCATTTCCAGTCCAACTCCCTTCATCAGCTCATTTCCAATCCTAGCCCCCCATCAGCCCATTTCTAGTCATTTCTTAGTCCCACCATCAGCCCATGTCAAATCATAGCTCCCTTCCACTCAGCCCAATTCCAGTCCAAGCCCCCCCATGAGCCTACTTCCAGTTCTAGCTCCTCCATGAGTCCATTTCAATTCAAGCCCCCACCAGAGCCCATTTCCAATTTTAGCTCCCCCCAACAGCTCATTTCCAGTCCTATCCTAGCTGTTCCATCAGCCCATTTTCAGTCCTAGCTCCCTTGCCTCACAGCCCATTTCCATTCCAAGCCCCCTCCCCATCAGCTATTTGCAGTTCAAGCCTCCCCTTCCACTCAGCCCATTTCCAGTCCTAGCAACCCCCCAACCCATTACCAGTCCTAGCCCCCCGTCAACTTCCAGTCCTAACCCCCATCACCCCATTTTCAGTTTAAGCCCCCCTATAACCCATTACCAGTCCTAACCCCCCATCAACCCACTTCCAGTCCTAACCCCCCATCAGCCCATTTCCAGTCAGCCCCCCATAGCCCATTGCCAGTCCTAAACCCCCCCCCATTAGCCCACAGCCCATTACCAGTCCTAACCACATCAGCCCACCTCAAGTCCTAACCCCTCCCCATCAGCCCACTACCAGTCTTAACCCCCCCATAGCCCATTACCAGTCCTAACCCCCCCCATAGCCCATTGCCAGTCCTAAGCCCCCCATCACCCCATTTCCAGACAGCCCTCATCAGCCCACAGCCCATTGCCAGTCTTAACCCTCCCAAGCCCATTGCCAGTCTTAACCCCCCCATAGCCCATTGCCAGTCTTAACCCCCCCCCAGCCCATTGCCACTCTTAACCCCCCCAGCGCCCATTGCCAGTTGCCAGTCTTAACCCCCCCATCGCCCATAGCCAGTTGCCAGTCTTAACCCCCCCCATAGCCCATTGCCAGTCTTAACCCCCCCCTAGCCCATTGCCAGTCTTAAACCACCCCCCCATCGGCTCATGGCAATTAAAAAAAAAAAAAAAAAGCTGGCCGCTGCCGCCGCGGCAGCATGGAGTGTCCCACGGGGCCCCCTCTGCCCGGCTGAACTCTCCCGACGTGGCTGAAGCCCTCTGCTCCGGCTTGCAGATACGCGAAGGTTGAGTGTCTCCCTCGCGTCTCTGTTAAGCCCGCAGGGGCAGATGGGAAATTTCCCATCAGCCCCTGCTTCCCATCAGCCCCTGCGGGCTTAACAGAGACGCGAGGGAGACACTCTCCCTTCATGTATCTGCAAGCCGGCGCAGAGGGGCTCAGCCGCGCTGGGAGAGTTCCGCCGGGCAGAGGGAGCCCCGCGGGACACTCCATGCCGCCGCGGCGGCAGCGGCCAGCTTTTTTTTTTTTTTTTTTTAAATTTAATTAAGAAAAAAAAAGCAGAATGTTCTTTGCGCGGGGCCCCCCGAAACGCGGGGCCCTGTGCAAAAAACATTCTTGCTCAATGGACGGGCCGGCCCTGCAAGTAAGTTAAAGTTGTAAACTATTTCAATTTCCTCTTCATCAATGATGAAGTTATTGATTTTTCCAGTTGTCAGGATCTTTGTCATCTTCACGTTAAAGTGCAGATCCATTTTAAGACTGTTTGTTGATCTTGAGAAACAAATGTTTCAGATCATCTTCGTTTTCAGCCAGTAATGTGGTATCATCAGAATAGCGAAAGTTATTGATGAGTCTTCCACCAATTTTCACACTTTGGTTGTCTTCATACAGTCCTTCTTCTCTGATGATTTGTTCTGCATATAAATTAAAGAGGTCGGGGGAAAGCATGCAGCCTTGTCATACACCTTTGCTGATTTTAGAGAATTCTGTTTTTCCTAGTTCTCTTTGAACTGTTGCTTCTTGATCAATGTAAAGGTTGTGCAAGAGAACTATCGGGTGTTCTGGCATACCCATGCTGCTTAATATGGCTCAGTTTTTCATGGTTTACACAGTCAAAAGCTTTGCTGTAGTCAATAAAGCACATAAGGATATCCTTTTGATATTCTTTGTCTTTTCAAGGATCCATCTCACATCCGTGATGATGTGTCTCGTTCCTTGTACTTTCCTGAATCCTGTTTGCACTTCAGGCAGCCATCCTTCCAGGTATGGTTATAGTCTCTGCTGAATGATCTTGAGTAGAATCTTGCAGGCATGTGGGATCAGAGCGGTTGTGCGATAATTTCCGCAGTCGGGTCACTTGTCTCCAATATTGGTAGAGAAACAGATCTATTCCAGTCAGTTGGCCATGAATTTGTTTTCCAAATTTCCTGGCAGAGCCTTGTAAGTATGGTAACAGCTTCATCCGATTGCTGTAATACTTCATTGGGAATACCATCAATGCCTGGTGCTTTTGTTCTTTGATAAAGTTTTCAATGCTGCTTTGACTTCTTTCATGACCAATGGTTCCTGATCATAAGGTACAGGTTGAAATGGCTGTTGGTCCACTTGATCGTTATGGTATAATGACTTTGTATATTCTTTCCACCTTTTCTTGCTCTTCTCAGCATTATTCATCATGGATCCTTGAGCATCTTGTAGCATTCCATTTCAAGGCTGGAATTTTTTCTTTCACTCTTGTAGTTTTAGAAAAGCCGATCTTGTTCTTCCTCTAATAGTTTCTGATTCTATTTCCTTGCATGTGTCTTTATCCTTGTCTTGTCTTGCTGCATGTTTATTTAACTTTATATATCGCTTTATCTGACAGTCAAAGCAGTTTACAGACATCTTAGCATGTGTACGTTTTACAGTCAAAGTAAATTAACATGTTCAGACATTAAACATTGCCATTGAATATCTCTCTTGGTCTTAGACTATGCTCAGTTATAACTGGGATAGGAGAGCCCTTATGCAGGGAGGGGTCTAAGGCACATAGTGTGAACATGGTAGTGTTCAGTGTTCATTGTCTTTCACTTTCCGAGTGTGTAAGGTGTCATCTCCGAAGTACTCTCTGAATAGATGCATTTTGAGCTTCCTTCAAAAGTCTTTGATTTCTGTTTTGGTTCTTATATCAAATGGGAGAGCGTTCCAGATGGATAGAGCATATAAAGAGAATGCTCACTTGCATGCAACTTGAGTGCTTTTTGCCTTTTGTGTTGGGATTGTAAATGTGTGTTGTGCACTGGACCTCCTGGTTTGATTCTTTTGTGTCGTGTGAAGCAGGGATTGAAGGTGGTCAGAAGATAGGTTGTGTGATTTTTGAAGATTTTGAGTAGAGCTTTGTACTTTTATGAGTTGTTATCAGTAGCCAGTGGAGTTGCTTTAGTGTTGGGGTTATATGATCAACCCCTGCTATTCTGTGCAGGATGCGTGTAGCTGTATTCTGTGCCATTAGTAGTGGGTGTAGGGTGTAATTTGGTCATACATGATAAATAATGTTACAGAAGTCCAGGTGAGGGGATATTATGTCCTCTAGTACTGTTTAAACATTTAAACATTTAACATTTAAACATTTAAACATTCAAATCTTTGTTACTCACCTTCAAATCCATCCATGGCATCACCTCCCCCTCATTAACCGACATCATCCAGCCCATTCCTCCCAACAGAATAAGGAGAACCCCATCAACAAATGCGCTAGTAATACCAAAGGCTTCAACAAAGTACACAACCGCAACATCTAACAGGGCATTCAGTATCTATGCCCCAAAATGTTGGAACGCATTACCACCAGGCATCCGTGCGATTACTGACTTAACACAATTCAGAAAGGCTCTCAAATTCCATTTATTTACTCAGTACTACCAGATTAACCCAACCCCTCCCTAATTGCCTCTCCTCACCCCCTCAAGTTAACATATCAACCCTATCGTACACATGTACACCCTAAATTCTCAGACTCGATCTCATTGTACATATGTAATTAGTTCAGTTTGCATTCCCTGTGTTATCCAAGTTGTAACTCCTGTTCTCTGTAAAGCATAAACATGTTATCCAAGTTGTTACTCCTGTTCTATGTGAAGCCAAGCAGTTTGTTATGGTCATTTTGTTGTATGTAAACCGCGCTGACAATAGTGCGGTATATAAGAAATTGTAATAAATAAATAATAAATAATAAATAAAGTAGTGGATGTAGGTGTCGTAGAACTTTTATTTTGTGATATATGATCTCTAGTTTTGCTGATGTGTGATTGTAGTGATAGTCACTGACCTAGGGTTATTCCTATGCAATGAATTTCTGTTTTGACCTCTAGTTCTTTGTCCATGATTTTCAATGTGGTTGGTGGGTTGAAGATTTTTTTCTCCTGTTATATAGAGAACTTTCTTTTTGTAGTTTTATGAAGAGATTGTGATTGCTTAGCCAGCTATTTACAGCCATGAAGCATTTTATTAGTGCTTTGTGTATAGGCTTTATGGTGGAGAAGGGTGCATAAAGCATGATATCGTCTGCATAAATGTGGTGGTATAGTATGTTGTGGGCTTGTATGATTGAACAAAGTGGCTGGAGGTGAATATTGAATAGTAGAGAAGATAGGATTACAGCATAGATCTGCTCTTTCTGTTGCTTGAATGGAATGTATTTGTGTGGACCTATTTTTTACTTGTTGCCGGTCTGTGAGGTATGAGCAGAACCATTTCATTGTGTCCTGAATACCTGTGTCTTGAAATTAGTAGATCGTGACTAATCAAGTCAAAGGCTGCTGATATATCTAAGACTATTTAATATAAATCCTTGTTGTGGTTTTTTGATCCCTTCTATGAGTCTATCGAATAGTGTTAGTACTGTTTCTACTCCATGATTTAGGCCTGAATCTGTGCTGTTGTGGATCTAAAGGACCATAGACATTCAAGTAGTTTTGTAGTTCTGTTTTCTTGATGACCTTTGCAAAGAATGGTAGGCTTGTGATTGGTCTGTAGGAATTGGGAGAAGTTGGATTAAGTGAAGTGGGTGTTGGAGGGAGTCAAGGCTCACTGCACTAAGGCACAGACCCCCACTTGGGCAATATCCGCTTTGGTGTCCCCAGAGAACATCTGTAAGACAGCTGCCTGGTCATCTCTGAACATCTTTGTGAAGCACTGCATGTTGTATGTCTGAGCTAGAGCGGATGACACTTTTGGCAGGGCAGTTCTGTCCAGAGCATCGCTTTCCTCTCACCCTGGGCACATCACACTCTTCTAGTCTAGCAGGTGATAAGGAAGAAGAAATGTACATACCTGATCACTTTCTTTCTTTGAATCCTGCTACACAAGTCCAGGACCTGCCTTGGAAGACTATTCTACAGGTATGGAAGCTCTGCTGTATATCAATGTCAGTTGTTGATGCAAAATTGCCTTACCAGAAAAGCCAAATGGTTTGTTCATAGCCCTGTCGTTGGGTAACTTTTGTAGTTTTCTCTGAGCTTTTCAGTTTTGCTTACTGTTTGAGAAGTGTTGTCATCCTGGCTTCTTTGTGCTGCACCAGTGGATATACTCATGATGTCATCACCGAAAGTTGCTCTGGGCTGCCTCCACCTGCTGGCTGGGGAGCATAACCCACTCGTCTAGACAAGCCTAGCAGGATTCAAAAAGAGAAAACAATAAGGTGTGCAAACTTTTTTTATTTTTGACATTTTGTTGTTGTTTAAGTACCATCAAGTCAATGCTGACTCATGATGATCCTGTGTGGATAGTTGTCCTAAACTGAGTTCGCTCTTCAGTCAGATGGAACGTTAAATTGCAAAATACTGCATCATTTACCCTTAACACATATTAGTTTACTGCAACACGAGCTACATAATAGTGAGATGCAAAGCCATTATTATACCATTTGAATAATACAGCCTGACTTGACACCCACTATGTCTGCATTATGGCAGCCAAAAGCGCGTGTGATGTTCCTGGCTGCAGCAATGCAAATTTTATTACTATAGGAATCGCTAACCTGCAGTACTGAGATACTGCAGGTTGGTGCCTATCACAATAAATATCACTGTAATAAAATGAATTATTTGTCTACAGATTAGTAACTACCCCCCCCCCCCCAATTATAACTGGGTCCCTGACATGCTTCTTGCATGCCAGTTACCTTTTGGCTAGTTAACTTTTAGCTAGACACTCGGTTAACTGTCCATGAGCTCAAGATTTGAAAAAATTACAATGGGGTAATTTTTAAAAGCCTTATGATGAGATGTGTGCATGAAAGGTTGAGTTATGTAAATGTAAGGATGTGATTAATAGATCTTTGATGGAAGCGGTTCTACAAGACTGGAAGAGTGAATGTAGTCCCTCTTCATAAAAGTGGTAACAGAGGCGAGGCCGGACACAGGCTGGCAAACCTTACCTTAGCTGAGGGAGAAGTCATGGGAATGCTATTGTAATAAAAGTTCATTATCTACAATCCAGTGGACTGTGAGATTCAAGGCAGCATTGGTTTACCAGAGGCAGGTTGTGTCAAATGAATCAGATTTTTCTTTGGGTGACCAGAGAATTAGGTTGAAGGCATGCACTAGATGTGGTTTTCTTGGATTTCAGCAAAGCCTTTGATATTTTTGCTACATACTACATTTAAGAATAAAATGAGCAGCCTGGGGGTGGGTCCCAAAGTGATCAATCAAATTTCATGTCCATCATCATAAGTCAGAAGGTCGCTGTAAATAGAATTCACTCGGAGAAGGGAAGAGCCCTAGGGATTGGTTCTGAGACCAGTTCTGATTAGTATCTTTGTGAGCAATATTGCAGATAGGTTAGATGAAAGTTTGCCTTTCTGCCACTGACTCAAAGATCTGTAACAAAGTGGACACCCCTGAGGGAGTGGAGCAAATAAGAAGTGATCTACAGAAACTGGATGACTGGTTAAATGGTAGTTAAGCTTTACTGTCAAGAAATGCAGAGTGATACATTTAGTTGCATAAATCCAAAAGAATTCTCTGCGATGGGAAGAAAATGTTGATGTACATGGACCAGGAGAGGGACATTGGTGTGGTAATGTCTGCTGATCTTAAGTTGGTGAAACAGTGTGAAAGTGCTGGCCAAAGCCAGAAGGATGCTGGGCTGCATAGAGGAGAAAGAGTTTCATTACTGTCATGGTATGTGCAAGGCTAACTCATTTGGAGACATGACCCTCGAGAGGCATAAGCATTGGAAAGGAGATGATGCCCCTGTACAAGTCACTGTCAAGGCCTCACTTGGAATCCTATGTTTGGTTTTGGAGACCATATCTCAGTAGGATATAAAAGGACTAACAGTGGCCTAGAGAAAAACCAACCAAAATGGTATGGGGTCAGTGCCAGAAGACACAAGAAATGAGATTTGAAAGACTATGTATATGCTAGAGGAGAGAAGGGACAGGAGAAAGATGGTGCAGATATTCAAATACCTGAAAGGTATTAATGCCCAAACAGATCTTTTCAAAAGATGGAGAAACTATAGAACTAGAGAACATGAAATTAACGGCAACAAGGGAGATTCAGAAGCAATATCAGGAATTACTTTTCCATAGAAAGGATGGAAGGGAAGAAAGGGAACGCCCTCCCAAAGGGAGACGGTGGAGACAAAATCACTCACTAATGGAATTGAAAAAGGCATGGAACAAGCACACAGGTTGCCTTAAAATGATGGAGACCAGGTCCGAGCACCTCAATTCAGAAAAGCTTTTGCATATCAAAGAAGAGATGGGGGTAACTTGCACCAAACAATCAGTCATAACCTAAACAAAAGCATTGGGGATTGGGGTGAAGTAGCCTGCACAGAGAAGCAGTTATAACTCTAACCCCTTCTGGCCAGACTAGATGGTTATTTTGGTCTCACCGTCATAGACTGTGCTCCCAAGTACATGCAGTCTTGTCTGTGTGCTTACTTATGTTCCTAGTTGACTGCACAGTTTCAAGAGTCCTTTTCTTGGAAAGTGCTTTATAACATCGCCCCTAATGGAGGGAGCGAGCGAGCCTATCTGGCACAATCCCAGGCTGTACATCTGTTAAAGCCTCTTAACCCTCAAGCTAGAATTAGGGTTTGAATTGAATTTTGGATTATCAGATTGCTCGATGGGCTGGAAATGACCACGTCAAAGGCTCTTTCTGCATGAATAATAGGCAATATTGCTGAGATATGATTAGCCTTTGCAGTAGACATTTAGCAAAACAACCCCCAATTCAGTGATAAATATCAAGAATGTCAAAAAAATCACCAAAATAACCCCCGTGAAATTTGCAGAATAATTCTTTTTGTTGGATGTTACAGGAAAGGAACATATAATGGTATTATGTCCACCACACAGTCACATCCATTTTAATCAAAATTTGTAAAAACAAAAAACTCTGCTACTTAGCTGGATTGTAGAAAACGAAATTCAAACTCGGACACTAGCTGGATTGTAGAAGAAGTAATTCAAAACTCTGGCACGACGTGCACGTTTCGGGTCGATGACCCTGTTTCAAGTGCTGCCATACTTCAAACAAAACCGCCATCAGACGCTGAAATCAGCTGCTTCCTCAAAAGGGTCAGAAACTTCAATGAATGGCTATATTTCGCTGTCAATCACACAAGTTACCAATGAAAGTACAGGGACAACCCACTAACTAGGTGAGGCCCTGTGATCATCAGGTAACATCAGTAAATACTAAGCCAATCAATTTCTCTGTTAAGACCATCAGGTTGTACCGTTCGTAGTTGGAAAATCCAACGTTGCTCACAACTTTGTAATTTATTGACACGATCTCCACCTCGAGGGTCCATTGGGATGTAATCAGTAACGGACCACCGTAAATCCTGAAATGTATGGCCAAAGGCAAGACAATGTTCAACCATTGGATCTGTCTCGATACGTTGTCTCAAACGAGAGGCATGTTCACTTATCCGGATTTTAATCATCCGGGTCGTTCTGAAGTATGGCAGCACTTGAAACAGGGTCATCGACCCGAAACGTGCACGTCGTGTCAGAGTTTTGAATTACTTCTTCTACAATCCAGCTAGTGTCCGAGTTTGAATTTCGTTTTCTACAATCCAGCTAAATAGCGGAGTTTTTTGTTTTTACAAATTTTGATTAAAATGGATGTGACTGTGTGGTGGACATAATACCATTATATGTTCCTTTCCTGTAACATCCAACAAAAAGAATTATTCTGCAAATTTTCACGGGGGTTATTTTGGTGATTTTTTTGCAGTAGACATAACATTCATGGCCTGATTTTGTAACACTGTGCCTATATGAGCAGTCCATAAAGGCACTTGCTTTATAAAAGCAACATAAGTGCCTTTTCATAAAAGGCTCCCAGAAGAAGCATTAATAGCCTGCAAATGAAATGGTTCATATGTGTGCATGCACTTTTCATGTGTACCCACATATTTTATAAAATATGGGGGACATTTTCAGCCATGACTGCCGGCACGCATAATCCAACCACTGGCATTGAATATCCGGGTTGCCCGGATGGCCTGTGTAGCGCTCTTCTGACTATCCCCAACCTCACTCTTACTCCCAGGTAGAGTGTGCAGTAAGCACTGGATATGATTCACTGAGTGTTAGAGAGGGGGGGGGGGGTACAAAAGTCAAATTAGGAATATTTTCCTTGAAGAAAAGTCTCTGATTAGGATCATGGAAGATATAATGGTTCCCTTGATGTGTAATCGGACTCTTACAAGGACACTTAAGAATATGGCACCAGGGCCAAAGCCCATGGCTTTAGTCCTAATAATGCCTTCCTGCATAATTTAGCTGGTCTGGCTACATCTGGAAAAACATTAGGCCCAGATATTCAAAGAAGGTTTATGCGTTTAGCAGGACCTGTGATGGGGCTGGATGGGATACATCCGAGCGTATTGAAGGAACTAGCAGCTCCACTGACTGGCCTTTTCAATGCTTCTTTAGAGTCTGGGGTGGTCCCAGAGGACTGGAGAAGGGCGCATGTAGTCTCTTTACACCAGAGGTACTCAAATCCAGTCCTGGAGGGCCGCAAACCAGTCAGGTTTTCGGGATATCCCTAATGAATATGCATTAGCTATATTTGCATGCACTGCCTCCATTGTATTTGAATGTATCTCATGCATACTCATTAGGGATATCCCGAAAACCTGACTGGTTTGTGGCCCTCCAGAACTGGATTTGAGTACCCCTGCTTTACACAAAAGCGGAAGTAAGGATGAGGTTGGGAACTACATATGATAGAGGTCTATAAATTAATGAATGGCGTGGAACGGGTAAACGTAGATCGATTGTTTACGCTATCAGAATATAGAAAGACTAGGGGACACGTAATGAAGCTACAGGGTAAACTAAGACAAATAAGAGAGAATATTTTTTCACTCAACGTGTAATCAAACTCTGGAATTTGTTACTGGAGGATGTAGTAAAGGCTGTTAGTGTAGCTGGGTTTAAAAATGGTTTGGACAAGTTCCTGGAGGAAAGGTCCATAAACTATTATTAAAAAGGGACCCAGGATATCAATGCTTGACCCAATGCAAGCATTGTGGAACCTGTGTTTCTTGGGGATACTGCTAGGTATGTATGACCTAAATTGGCCACTGTTGGAAACAGGATACTGGGCTTGATGGACCTTGGTCTGACCCAGTATGGCATATTTTATGTTCTTATATTCTTATGTTCTTATTCTGGTTAGTCTGACCTCTGAGGTGAATAAATTAATGGAAAAATTGCTGAAACAAAGGATAGTGAGGTTTCTGGAGTCCAATGGATTGCAGGATCCGAGGCAGCATGAGTTTACCAGAGGCAGGTCTTCTTAGACAAATCTGATTGATTTCTTTGACTTGGTGACCAGAGAGTTGAACCGAAGCAGAGCCCTAGATATGGTGTACTTAGATTTCAGTAAAGCATTTGACACTGTTCTGCACAGGTAACTTATAAATAAAGTGATCTAAGGATGGACCCTAAAGTTGCTGATCGGGCTAGAAGTTGGTTGTGTGGGAGGTGACAAAGGGTAGAGGTAAATGGCGCTCACTCTGAGGAGAAGGATATTACTAGTGGTGTGCCGCAGGGATCTGTCCTTGGTCTGATTCTTTTTAACATTTTTGTTAATGATATTGCAGATGGGCTGTTGAGTAAGGTTTGCTTCTTTGTGGATGATACCAAAATCTGTAGTAGAGTAGACACCTAGGAAGGAGTAGATAACATGAGAGAAAATCTAATGAAGCTTGAAGAATAGTCGAGAATTTGGCAGCTGAGATTTACCGCTAAAAAAAATGCAGTGTCATGCATTTGGGCTGCAAAAATTCAAAGGAGCGGTACAGTATAGGAGGTGAAGTACTTCTATCCACAAAAGAAAAGCGGGAACTGGGTGTGATTATTTCTGATGATCTTAAGGTGGCTAAACAGGTAGAAAGGCCAACGGTGAAAGCCAGAAGGATGCTTGGGGGGTATAGGGAGAGGAATGGCCAGCAGGAAGAAGGAGGTGATAGTGCTTCTGTATAAATCTTTGGTGAAACCTCATTCGGAGTATTGTGTGCAGTTCTGGAGAACACACCTTCGAAAGGATTTAAACAGGCTGTGCAGAGGGTGGCTACCAAAATGGTCAGCGGGCTTCGTTGTAAGGCACATGGGGACAGACAAAGATCTCAATATGTATACTTTGAAGGGAAAGGTGGGAGAAGGCAATTATAATACAAATGTTTAAATACTTTCATGGCATAAATTCATAGAGGGAGAGCATCATTCAATTGAAAGGGAGCTCTGCAAAGAGGGGGGGGGGGGCATAGGATGAAGGTGAAAGGGGATAAATTCAAGAGTAATATGTGGAACTATTTCTTTACAGAAAGAGTGGTAAATGCGTGGAATAGCCTCCTAGTGGAAGTAGTAGAGATGAGGACAATTCAAGAAAGCATGGGACCAACACAGAAGATATCTAAAGGAGAAAAAGGAAATGTGGTTGGTATGAAGGGCAGACTGGATAGGCCATATGGTCTTTCTGCAGTCATGTTTTTAGTGCCAACCTAAAATACTTTACAGAATCCATTCCAAGTGGGAATATCTGAAATGATCAAAAAACTCAGAAGCTTTTATTCGGCAAAAAAGGGTAGAGTAAGTCTGCCAAACAAGTGTGCTTTCAGCTGTTTCTGAAATAAGCGTAGGAGAAACAGTTCGTAATTCTGCTAGTAAGGTGTTCCTCTGTATGTTGTCTGTTTCTTTTTGTGATTCAGTTCATGTGGCCTATATGCTATCGACTGTAATTACTGGGAGATCAGAATCGGAGGTAAGTACTGCCCTTTGCTTTCAGCCTTTGTTGACATCGCACCAATCTGACTGTTGGACAATAAATGAACCACAGTAGCAAAGTGTGGGCTGTAGCTGTAGCCTTGCAAGGGTGGACTGCTAAGGCCTACATCAAATAGTCTGCTGAGGTTTAAATATCTGGGAAGGAGAAGAAACCTGTCTGGAGGCTGAAGAGTAATGGATAGGCTAACAGTGTAGTAGTTTCCGTATGTACCACAGCTAGCTGATTTAAAACAAACAAATGGATGTTTCTGCTCTTCATTTCAGAATATGCAGAGTTTCTTCACCTCAAAGGGAAGAGATTTATGGACTTCGATGAAGTTCGACAAGAGATAGAAGCTGAAACAGACAGAGTAACCGGAGTGAATAAAGGACTTTCTTCTGTTCCCATCAATTTAAGAGTCTACTCACCAAATGGTCAGTGGAGAGATCTAGGAGCAGGGCTGCATCCTTAATGTAGTTAAATGGTTACTGCTGGGATTTTAGTGGTCTAATTCCCAAGGAGCAGCACAGATGGGAACTCTGTCAAAACTTGGGGAGGCCGTTTTGATTTATTTTGTCATGCAGACAGTTCGAATATTAACCTCTAAGGGGGCTAGTTACTAAGGTGCATTAATGTTGACATGCTTAATAGGTAACTAGGTCCCATTGAATAGCATTGGACTTGTGCTAAAATAACATATGGCAAAGGTTAATTCACGTGTGTTAATATTGGCATTCCTTGTGACTAGCCCTCCTAAAGCTCATATTTAGTGAACTGCTACACCTAAATTTTTTAAAGACTAAAGTCAGAGTTCAGCTTTAGATGGCTTTTATTAGGATGAGTTGTTCTTTCTTTCTGTAGCTGATGAATACTTAAACTTCTGCTTTCTTCTGCTGTTCTATGCAGTGTTAAATCTGACTCTTATTGATTTACCTGGAATCACCAAAGTACCAGTTGGGGACCAGCCTATGGATATTGAATCTCAGATAAGAGACATGATTCTGCAGTTCATCTGCCGAGAGAACTGCCTGATACTGGCTGTGACGCCAGCCAACACTGATCTTGCCAACTCTGATGCATTGAAACTTGCAAAAGAGGTAGACCCTCAAGGTAAGGTTGTGACATTACCTCAGCCCTGGCAGTCTTCAACCTGCTATCTGCACTCCTGTGCCCATTCAGCTGAGCACATTTAGCTCAAACCCCACTCCCCTTCTGAATTTCTCGCCAAGCAAAACTACTATGTCCATCTGACTTAACTCTCTTGCCTCTGACCCCCGCTGCCTCTTTTGAACTCTCAACTCTCTCCTCAAGGCACCTCTGACTCCGACTCCCCTCCTTCTCTTTCTGCTCAAACCCTAGCTGACTATTTCCATGACAAAGTCCACATGATTACACTCCAATTCCCCACTAGATCAGCTTCATCCTATCTTCCCCTTCTTCAGTACCAACTTTTCCTCTCAATCTCTGTTACCCTTTCATCCTTTTTCTAAGCTCTCCAAAGAGGATACCTCTTATCTTTCTTCCTCTAAATTTACTACCTGTTCTTCTGATCCTATCCCCACTCATCTCCTTAATTCCATTTCCTCTTCTGTCATACCTTCTATCTCACATATTCTCAACCTATCGCTCTTCACTGCAACTATCCCTGCAGCCTTCAATCACGCTGTGGTCACACCTCTCCTCAAGAAACCTTCACTTGACCTTACTTGTCATCCTAATAATTGACCCATTTCCCTTCTTCCCTTTATTTCCAAACTTCTTGAATGTGTAGTTCGCCGCCGCTGCCTTGAATTTCTCTCCTCTCAAGCCCTGCTAGATCCTTTTCAATCTGGTTTTCGTTCTTTACACTCTACTGAGACTTTTCTCACCAAAGTCTCTAGCGACTTGTTCCTGGCTAAATCCATAGGTCTTTACCCAATCCTCATTTTTCTTGACCTTTTTGCTGCTTTTGACACTGACCAGCACCTTCTCGTCAACACATTGTCCTCACTTGGTTTTAGGGGCTCTGTCCTGTCCTGGTTCTCTTCTTATCTCTCCCATCGCTCCTTCAGTGTTTGTTCTGGTGGTTCCTCCTCCACTGCTATCCCACTTTCAGTTGGTGTACCCCAAGGGTCTGTCCTGGGCCCTCTCCTTTTCTCTCCCTACATCCATTCCCTTGGTGCTCTGATCTCCTCCCATGGCTTTCAGTATCATTTTATGCTGATGACTCTCAGATCTATCTTTTTACACCTGATATTTCTCTGACACTCCAGGCTCGCATTGCTGTCTGGATGTCTCACCAATGTTGAAATTGAACATGGCCAAAACCGAACTTCTTATTTTTCCCCCTAAAATACATTGTAAATAGTTATTGAAAGGTTGCACAGTTTAAATTGTGATATACACAATTGTATTGTTAGCTGTTAAATGTAAAATTGTTGTATTCAATGTAAACTGCCTTGATAAAACTGAAAGGCAGTATATAAGAAACGCTAAATAAACCAACCGACCAACCAATCCTTCTCCCTCCTTTCCCTATATCTGTAGATAATTTTTTCTTCCCATTTCCTCAGCCAGCATCCTTGGGGTCATCTTTGACTCCTCCCTCCTCCTTCTCTACACACATCCAAAAGAGAGCTATAACCTATCATTTCTTCCTCTTTAACATTAACAAAATTTGCCCCTTCCTTTTTGAACACACTACTAAAACGCTTATCTACTCTTTAATCACCTCCTGTCTAGACTATTGCAGCCTCCTCCTTGCTGGTCTCCCTTTGAGTCACCTCTCTCCCCGTCAATCTGTTCAGACCTCTGCTGCATGGCTAATCTTCCGCCAGCCCCGATATTTATTTATTTAACCAGTTTTGTATACCACCTTATCCTTCAATCAAAGTGGTTGACGACAACAAAGGCTAACATATTGAGGGTATGGGAAAACAAACGATACATTACAATATAAATACAAAACAAAACAATATGTTATAATACTATATCATAGTGAAATTAAATATATATAATGGTTAATTTAAGTAATTTTACCAAATGATTCTATAAATAAGTAAGTCTTTAAAGATTTGCGAAAGTCCTTAAGGTCTTCCTGAGTTCTTAAGTCTTCGGGAATAGAATTCCATAACTCTGGTGCCATAAAGGAAAACGCTCTTTTAGAAGTCATTTGTTTTGATTTGTTGAAGTTCAAAGGAGTATTAAGTTTATTGATATTTTGAGATCGTCTTGGTCTTATGCTCTTGTCTTTTGAAATAATAGATTGTAGAATATCTGCTTAAGATTGGTGAAAATTTTTGAAAATAGTCATTAGGTTTTTATATTTTGCCCTTGCAATAACCGGAAGGAAATGTAACTGTTTGAGGACAGGAGTTGTGTTCAAATTTTGTAGAAAGTCCAAGGGAGCCACAAGAGGAGCAACCTCTCGCATTCATCAGAAGAAACGCACAAATAGCGAGGGGAATTAGGTGGTCACCAATGCTTTATTGGTCACTCTTTTTTATTTGTACCCCACAAACAGTTCTTTTACTCTCTATACAAGTTTTATTTTTGCCCTTATAAGTCTCCTTCTGCCTCTTGGTCCTGGTTTCTCGCTGTTGTCTCATATTTAGTTAACTTTGTATTATACATTATTTTACATTAAATTATGTTTGATACGATTCCAGCTTTTACTTTAGGTATTGGTTCACATCGTTGCTGTGCAATTTATAGTGGTTGTTGACCAATTCTATTTGTAAGTATTGCCTTATTTATTGCATACAAGTTTTACTATTTATTTTTTAGTCCTTGTACATTTTATATTATAAACTACATTGTTTTCTCTCTCTATATCTATATCTATATATATAGATATAGATATATAGATATATAGGTATGTATGTATATATATGTATATATTCTTTATTGTTTTTTGAAGTTGTCTATACATGTTAGACATTATATTAATACAGTACAGTCAAACCTCGGTTTTCATTTGCCCCGGTTTTCATACGCTTCGGTTTTCAACGTCTTTTCTGACTGAGATTTTGTCCCGGTAGCAGGGAAGAAAAGCTGTCAACGTAAGCAGGAGATGTTGCATGAATGTGGGAGGCAGTTCTTTCTCTTGCAGGGTACGTCTGAAGCTATATCATTAAGATTTTCTGCCATTCTGAAGCATTGAGCAGATAATGTAAAGGTATTTTAATGGACTGAATTCAATGTGATTCCGAAGAGAGCTGGGCACAGCAGCTTGTCAGGGGTGGCTAAGGCCAGATGTTAACATACTGTACTGTACAGTACTGTACTTAGCTTGCTTTCAGTGATGTTAAATGTTCATTTATCCATTTCATTAGTCATTTATATTTATTTCTCATTGTTTTCTGTATGTAAAAATATAGTTATTCTCTATAAAATGTATTTTTTGTGAATATTTTTGGGTGTCTGGAACGGATTAATTGGATTTACATTATTTCTTATGGGAAATATTGCTTCAGTTTTCATACGTTTCGGTTTTAGTCAGACTTTTTCGAACGGATTAATCATGAAAACCGAGGTTTGACTGTAATTATGTTTTATTCTTCTATTCTTCTTTTATTATCTATATGATTTATGTTATATTTTTCATATTCTATATTATCTATTTGTTGGTTTTGCAGTTCTCAGCCCCCTGATGAAGGCTTTGCCGAAACGCGTTGGGGCGTTTTAAATCAATAAAGCATTGGTGACCACCTAATTCCCCTCGCTATTTGTGTGTGTGTTCAAATTTTGTAGAGCCAGTTATAATACACGCAGTGGTGTTCTGAACTAATTGGAGAGGATGGATAGACTGTTTAGGAAGACCTTGATACAATTCCAAAATCAAGTAGAGGTGTTATGACTGCCTGACATACCGTGTGAAAGTATTTAATATTGATTTTAGTCGTCTTATAATCTTTAAACGATGGTTTGCTTTTGACGCAATTTTGTTTATATGAGATTTTAAATTTAAATATTTATCTAATGTTACACCTAAATATCTTCATCTTTAATTTTTATTTCTCTATTTAATAAATTGATTTCAATTGGTAGTTTTAAGGACTGGCATTTAGATATGAACATTGCTTCTGTTTTGTCAGAATTTATTTTTAAGTTGTTATTAAGCCAGTCATTCATATCAGCCAAACAGTTATTAATTGTTGTTGTATCAAAGGTATTTTGGTCAATTATAGTATAAACCATAATGTCATCAGCGTATAAATGATGATTAATTTCATGAAGATTAATAATTTGACATGGGTTGAATATAAATATTAAAGAGAATAGATGATAAAGCTGAACCTTGAGGTATACCTTGTCCAATCGAAAATTGAGAGGATTTTTGGTCACCATTTATTTATTTTATTTATTTGAGCACATTTTTATACCGCTCCTTCCAGTGATCAGCAGCGGTTTACATCTAACAATTAACTCTGCATAGATTTAGCAGTTACGTAAAACTGTAGGATAATAACATTAGAACATTAGGATAACTCAATAAGTAGAACAATAATAACTGTATACATAAAACTGTAAGATAATAACTTTTGAATATTAGGATAGCTCAATGAAATAGAAAAACTATACACATGAAGTAATGTCGAACATACATGTTATACAATTAACTATATACATTATTTGTGAACGATAGTAAGGTAGATTTTTATTTGATTCTCCGTGGATTTGAAAATTTTTAACTGGCAAAGGTGTAAAAAATCTCTGACAAATTGATTTAATCCTGGAATTATTTTATGTTATTTCTATCAAATTGAAGTATTCTTTGAATAGATGTGTTTTAAGACTCTTACGGAATGATATGAGATCTTTGTTATTTCTTAAGGTGTCAGGGAGTTTGTTCCATTGTGTTGGAGCAGTGTAAGTGAATGCTCTATTACTGGTGAATGCCTTTGATTTGCAGATGGAGAGGGGGGTTTGCAGTGTATTTAGGTTGTGTGTTCGTCTTTTCCTGTTGGTGTGTTGTGATTTTATGAGTGTGGCAAGATAGGATGGGGCATAATTGTTTATTAGTTTGAATGTAGTGATGATTATTTTGTACCTGATGCATGCATGTATAGGTAGCCAGTGAAGTTCTCTTAGGATAGGTGTGATGTGATCTGTGAATGGTACGCTCATTAGGATTCGGGCTGTTACATTTTGTGCCATCTGGAGTATGTTTGTAGTTTTTTTAGGCAGGCCTTGTAATATGCCATTACAATAGTCCAGATGTGGCATTATGATTACTTGTATTTTACTAACTGCGTACGATTAGTTAGATAATAAGCAAACCATTTTAATGTATTGTTGCATAAGCCAATATCTTGTAGACGATGTAACATTATTGTGTGAGAGACAGTATCAAAAGCTGCTGAGACATCGATGAAGATTAAGAGAAATAACTTATTTTTTTCAAGGCCTGTTATAAGATTATCAAAGAGAGAAATAAGTAGAGTTTGCACATTGTGATTAGGTTTAAATCCATGCTGATGTATATCCAAAGGGGCATACGAGTCAATGTGATCTTGCTGCTGATTTTGCAAAACTTTTTCTATAATTTTTGAGATAAATGGTAAACTTGGAATAGGACAGAATGACTTAGGGTCAGTGATGTCCAGTGATTTCCCTTTATAGACTGGTCGAATTATAGCACTCTTTAGTATAGGTGGTAAGTAACCTTGTTTTAAAGAATTATTTACAAAATTTAAAATGTGAAAGCTAATATGATTTTTAGTAACCGGGTAAGGCGGACAGCGTCGTCTCTGGCCCCTCCACGCCACCCCCCATTAATTGTCCTCCTCAGCCACTATCTTCCACCACAAAAAACACATGACAACAATCTTGGACTTAAAAACTGGTCGCAGCTTTAATGACCTTTTAACAAACCAACCAATACAATTCAACACATTATAACTCCTCCCCCCCCCAGCAGAGCGGGCCCCCACCAGCCATGTTAGTAGCAAGGTGGATGCCGTTTCCGCTTCCGCCGGGTACAGGCCCGACCATTTTCCACGCCCTCCCTCTTCCGGCTTCGCCATATTATGAGCAAAAACCTGAGGGATCAACCGGGTCAGGGGTACCCCACCCCCGCCCTCATGCTTGCCTCTGGGATCCTGCCACCGGCTCAGGTCAGCCACGACCAGAGCTGCCCCCCAAAGGTAAGCTGCGACCAGCCCTAGCCCGCAACCTAATACCCTCCAAGGTCTCCTGCCAATCGTTAAGAAGTAAATCCAACCCAACCGGGGACAAGTGCACGCCATCCGGCCGGTAAAGGCCTGTGCAACGCACGTCTACCCAAGGATGCAGAACCTGACTGCTAGCCCGCTCCCCCACCCATCTGCCTATCTGACGGTTAATCTTGGTCACCCCTCGTGACCACCGTCGCTGAGCCCAACAGGACGGCCTTGGAATGATATCAGACCAAACCAAAATTATCCCTGGAAACATCCCCAACACCACCCCCAAGTCCTTTTGAACTGCCCGGATCAACTGTCGACAAGTCCAGGAGACAAGATCGTTGCCTCCCAAATGGAGCAGCAAAATGTCCGGCGCTCCTCTCAAACGCTGGTAGTGCCGAAGCAAAGGCAAGAGCTGGATCCACCGGAGTCCGCGCTCACCCAACCATGTGACGGTCACCCTGAGCTCTGTCAGTCCCAAATTCGGCCCCAAGGGCCGCGTCGCTGCTCGCCGACCAGCCCAGAACACAAAGGAGTGGCCAAGCACCCAACAGCAACACGATCCTTGGCCGTTTTCTGCAATAGAAAAAATAAAACAGTTAGTGACACCCCCCCCGCCCTCACAAACGTACGTAGCTGTGGAAGGCCCGCGACCGCCATCTCCCTATCCACTGGATCTCCTGCTCTGGCAGGCTAGCCGCCGCAGCGCTGGTCGCTGCCCCAATCCTGAAGGAGTGAGGGGCGAACACACCAGGATCCTCACCTATCCGCTGCAACGCCAGCCGCAGCACCGCCGTAAACTGGAAACGCGTAAGAACCCGGGCGTCCTGATGTATAAACAGGCTACCATCGGTAACCGGCCGAATGCGTAAGTACGCTTGTAATAATGCCACAGGACACGAGGGGGAGTCACGAACCGTTGTCAATACCACCCACGCGCCTCTCCCGGCTTGATCCGTCTTAGAACGGGCAAGGCGGAGACGAACCCCCCCCCCCACAATCAAGTGCACTTGATGTACTTGAATCTCGCGTCCATTACCAAGCCGCCCCGACTCCGCCACCAATTCACCCACCCGAAACGCGCCGAAAAAGGCCACCGAAAAAACAGCCCAAAAGAGCACCCCTTCGTAAGACGATGAAACCACCTGAGGTAAAGTGTCACATAGACGCCGCAGCAAGTCGTGCGTAATAGGGCGCCGCCAATCACCCGGAGACGGGGAGGTCCGCTCCCAACCCCGCAGAAGAGTTTGCGTCAAAAATCCCCCACCCACCGCCCCCCATCCTAGTGCCCGTGCAAAAAAGGAGAAGCCCGCTAAATTCCTCCGGACGGAAGTATGCGAAAGGCCGGCGGCCTTAGCTTCCACCACATACTGACCCAACAGCTAATCAGAGGCTGGACCACACTGCCATCCGTGAAGTACCAAGAAGGAGACCACACTGCCGCATCCCCGTTGATATGCTAACCAAGTTGCCGGAGAGATGGAATTCCGCAGCAGCTCCATCATGTCTCGAGGCCAATCCGCCATAAATGCTCCGGGACAGAGGTCCCCTCTCCGTCCGCCTCCGGCGCCAAGGTCCGAAACAGCTCCCACTTAAAACGGGAAAGAGCATCAGCAATCTGATTATGACTCCCAGGGATATGACGAGCCTTAATGACTAAATTCAACTGTAAACAAGCGAGAACCACCTGCCGCATCAGCGACAGGCCTACATTTTGGAGAATAATTATTGATAACAGACACCACAGCTTCATTGTCGCACCACCAAAGAACTCGGTGATTCCGAAGCCTGTCAGGCCACAATGACAATACCACCAAAATGGGGAACAACTCAAGGAAGGTAATATTCTTGGTAAGCCCGGCGTCCCGCCAGGATGGCGGCCAACCCGCTGTGCACCAGGAGCCCCCAAAATAAATCCCCAAGCCCGAACCCCCAGCCGCATCCGTAAACAATTGCAAATCCGCAGCAGTCACCTCCCGGCCTCGCAAGACCGTAGTACCATTGAAGTTACTTAGAAAATCGTCCCAGATTGCCAAGTCCGCCCGCAGGCTGCGGGACAGCCTGAGTCGATGATGGGGCTTAGTAACCCCAGCAGTAGCTGCAGCCAGCCGCCGCAAGAAGACTCTCCCCATCGGGATGACTCTGCAAGCAAAATTAAGTGAACCCAACAAGGACTGCATCTCATGCAAAGTCAGCTTGCTGGACCCCAGCGCATTCGCAACAAGCACCCGCAGCTTCAGAACTTTTTCCCGCGGCAGCCGAGCTACCAAAGCCATGGAATCCAACTCGACTCCCAAAAAGGTAAGAGTAGTCGCAGGACCCTCAGTTTTTCCCGACGCTAAAGGAACACCCCACACTTGGGCTAACCGCACAAAACCATCCAGCAACGCCTTGCACTGCCCTGTCTGCGCAGGTCCAACAAAGAGAAAATCGTCCAAGTAATGCACCACTGTTCCATACCCGACCCAGTCAACAAATGCCCAGTGTAAAAACGAGCTAAACTGTTCGAAGTAAGCACAAGAAATCGAACAACCCATAGGCATGCTCTTGTCAAAGTAAAATTGCCCTTCAAAACAAAACCCTAGCAACAGAAACGCAGCCGGGTGCACCGGCAATAAACGGAAGGCGGATTCAATATCCACTTTCGCCAGCAAGCATCCCTGCCCGTATGCCCTCACGAGCTCGACCGCGTCATCAAAGGAGGCATAACGCACTGCGCACAATCTCCTGGGAATATGGTCATTGACCGAGGAACCAATGGGAAAGGAAAGATTATGTATGAGACGATACTTCCCAGGCTCCTTCTTTGGAATGATACCCAACGGAGATACCACAAATTCAGCAAAAGGCTGCTCACCAAAAGGTCCCGCAACCCTTCCTAAAGCAATCTCGTTTGCCAGCTTAGCCCGAACGATCTGTGCGAAGCGCCGAACTGAAGGCGAGTTCCGAGCCTTGCGCGCCGCAACACTGCCCACGACCGGTATGGGAAACCCCTCCCTAAATCCACTCTCTAAAACGAAGCTCACCTGTCTCTTAGGATATCTCGCAAGCCACAGACCTAAAACCTCCACCGCAACGGGAGTGGGAGCCAAGCTCCACAAGCCCCTACTACTTGTGGGGGGGGACCACGGCTCCCCCGACCCCCTTCTTGAGACATTTGAGTGCGGAGTGACCCCCATTACAGATAGAGCAAGTGTGCCGGAATTTGCAGTCTGGGAAGGGGCATGAAGACTTGTTGAACCGCCAGCACAAGTCCCCAGCTCCCCCCCCCCTGGTGTTCTCTGTCCCACCGGGGGCACGCTCGATCGAAAGGGCCGGTCCACCCTCCCGGGAACTGTCATCCCACCTTTTTGCCCCCCCGAACTACCCCCTCCCGGTCGGATCGCCATCTGTGTCAGCCACAGATTAATATCCTGCGTTCCCCAGGAAAGCATTCGATTCTCTTCCATCTTATCGCGGAATTTCTCGTCATAGTTGAGCCAGGCCCAACCCTCATGCGTCTGAGATGCCTCTAAGATGGAATCCGCATAGGCCAATAGCATACCATATTGATCCGGGTGCGAATGACCCCAAACACTAGCCAAGCGCAGGAAAGCACGGGTCCAATTCACGACATTCCGCGCCACTCTCCGAATTCTACCAGCCTTCTCGTCATCTTTCCGCTTCTTCCGACTATCCCCAGACCGCTTGCGACCTTCCAGCAAACGGAAAATATCCAAATAGCGACGCTTCTGAATTTTCCGCCGAAGATGCTTTGGCACTCCCTCCCATAACTCGGAGAAAGCTACAACCGTAGGCGCCGTGCCAACTTTGTCAGACCGACCCGCATCCCCACTAGCCGCCCGCCCCCGGTCACCAACGTTCGAAATAGAACCGGACGAAGACCCGGTGGTTGAAGAAGAGGAGGATCCCGAATGCCGACGACGATGACAAGCGTGCCTCCTACGCTTATGCGCCCGCTGCTTACCTTTGTCGACCGACCAAGCATCGCCTTCCACCGCAGCGCAGGCAGCCTGCACCGCAGAGCTACCCTCCCGCACCGCGGCGCCAGCAGCCAATGCCAACTCACCTGCAGCAGTCTCGGCAACCTCAGCAGCCCCACCTGTCTCCTGTCGTCTCAACGCTGAAGCCTCTGGGCCTTCCACTGTTCCGCCAGGCAAGGGACCTCCGCTTCCGCTCACGCCGTCCGTCTGTCCAGCAGCACCCATCCCTGGATATCCCACGTAGTGCCATCTGGGAGATACATGTGGAGAAAAAACAGGAAAAGGCGAAGGGACACCAGCCATAGCCCACGGGGACTGCCACGCCCCCAGCCACTCCGCACGGGAAGAGCCCTGGCCCCCGCCCTGCCAATGTTCCCAAGCAGGGGAGTAACCCCGTCCCGCAGCACCTGAGGAACCCCCGGGGCCTACCGACGCCAAAACTGCACCGCCCCCTGGCAGGTTGGCACCCGCCATGCCCACAGCTGAGACCGGGCCCACACCCGGGACATCCAATGACCCCTGAGCCAATGGAAGTCCCAACGCACCTCGGGCCGGCCCCCTAGACCTACCGCGACCGCCCCGGGCCACAGGGTCCCCCGCCACCCCCCCCACACACACCTGCCCCGCATGCCACGGACCGCCTAAAGAACTGGAGCCCCGTCGGGACGATCTACTACGGCTAGGAGTTCTACCCGTGGCCCCCCCCGCCCTTTGGGGGCTGGGGCGGAGGGCCCCTGAGGCCCAACAGTTCCCCTCCTCCCGCTAGGGCCCCCTTTTTTTCCCCTGCCCGACATGACAGTTGAGGGTGTGCTAAACCCTCCAAAACCAAAAAAAAAAAGATTTTTTTCTTTATATATGCCTTGGAAACACCCCACACAAACCCGCCTGCACACAAAGGTTTATGGGTTTGTTTGTTTTTTTGAAGTTAAAGCCACTTGCCTGCAGGAACACGTGGCCAGTCCCCGGATCGCAGCCAAAACGCTCACCAACACGATGCAGAAGAGCCTCTGGCTAGAACAGGCTGCAGCACTCACTCCACACCGCTGACACGCTGCCCGACCGAAGCCACGCCGAACCGAGCAAGGAACCAAGCCTCCTCTCCAGTACCGGAACTAGCGCCTCTCCACCCGGTGAGTCCCCGGCCCGCTCCAAATGCCCACGTTGTGCCTCTCTGCACGGCGATTCTCTGCCCGCGTCCGGCACCTCCAGCCTCAAAATTCTAAAAGGCTGTACCATCGCCGGGTCCCCGCACCTCCCCCCCAACCGCCAGAAATTCAGCCATCCCCATTGGCTCCCACGCGTTGAAACGCCAGCGGGAGCCAATGAAGCCGCCGAACCCCAAGGCCCCCTCCTCACCCCGCGTGCCCCCGGAGCATGGGCACGAGCGCCCCGCCACCCCCCCGGTTAAACGCAGCCACGGGGACGGGGGCCCGGTGCCTTACCATACTTGTAATCCATTCTACTGGACCTGGGTCAGCTGGTGAAGGTGTTGTATTAAGTGTGCTGATTGAAAATATAATCTGTTTTAAAGTTTAGTAAAGAAAAATCCTTCCAGACTTTTGTGGATTCAGTGCAAGGTTTAAACCAAAGTTGGTGGAATTGTGATGTAGATTGTGATATAACCATTTAACCCCTTTTCTCAAGTCACTTCATTGGCTCCCCTTCTGTTATCGTATTCAATTCAAACTTCTCCTTCTGACCTATAAATGCATTCACTCTACTGCTCCTCACTACCTTTCCTCTCTCCTATCCCCCTACACCCCTCCTTGTGAACTCTGCTCCTCCACTGGCCTGCTTTTCTCTATGCCCTTTACTTCCACTGCCTTCAATCCTTTCACCTTGTTTCTTATGCCTGGAACAAACTACCCACGTCTGGGGCTTCATCTCTCCTCCTTTTCAAATCCATGCTAAAGGCTCACCTCTTTGTGACTGCTTTTGGATCCTGATCCCTTACTTTCCTTGTGTCTCCTTACCCTTCCCTATTTGTACCCTTATTCTCATCTATTGTATTCTGTCTTGATTGGATTGTAAGCTTTGACAAGCAGGCACCGTCTTTTATATGTATCTGTACAACACTGCGTTCGCTATACAAATGATTAATAGTAGTAGTATTAGGAAATCATTATCAACAGATTTGTTGTATCATGCTCTTTGTGTGAGCATTCGTTTTGGATAAATCTCATGGATTGGTCTCCTCTGAATGGCTGTCAGCATAAAAATATAAGATATTCCATATTGGGTCAGATCAAACGTCCATCAAGCCCAGTATCCTGTTTCCAAAAGTCGTCACTCCAGGTCACAAGTACCTGGCAAGATCTCAAAAGAGAGACTGATTTTCCAGGACCAAGCAGGAAGTCAGTCCTCACATATGGGTATCATCGGCGCCGATGAAGCCCCAGCGGAGCATTTCCCCAGCTTTCTATGAAAGCCTTTGGGAATGCAGGCATGCATGCGCGATTCCCTTCCCACCTAAAGGTGCCATATTACCTCGGTCTCTTTTTTTCCGAGAAGCCCACCGGACGTGTGTCCTGTCATCCTGGATAAAAGTTGATTTTTTTCGGCGATCCTCGCTGTTTTTTTCTCCCGGTTCGATGCCAGTTCCCCTCCCGCCGGATTCGGTACACCGGTATCGAGCCCGATTCTTCTTTTTCGGTTTTTGCCCTTCGTGGCTGGCGTTCGCGCCCTTTTTTGCTTTTTCCCTGGAAGGCCGGTCCTTTGACCTCGCGGGGACTCTTTTTTTTTTTTTTTTCCCTGATGGCTTCTAGCGGTTTCAAGAAGTGTGATCGGTGTAAGAAATTAATGTCTCTCACCGACACACATGACTGCTGCCTTCGGTGCCTCGATCCTGATCAAGACTCTAAGTCATGTGGACCATGTGGGAAGATGTCTTCCAAGGCACTCCGAAGTCGCCAGCAGCAGAAAGAAAGGCTTTTCTCGGACTCGGCCTCCGGCCGGGCCCGGACCTCGTCTGAGGTCTTGACATCTCGGGATTCGGATCCTGAGCGCCGTCGGAGCTCCTTGGACAGGGGATCCCCCGACCGGGAATGCAAGAGGAAGAAGCGGCTCGCGAGGGCGTCATCGGAGGAGGTCCCTGGCTCCTCGAGGGCCAGGTCTAAGACCCCTGACCGTCGCCCTGGGCCCGTGGAACAAGAGAAGCCTGCCAAAGTTCCTCGCGTGGAGCCGGAGTCTGCTGGACACGTAAGCCCTGTAGTCCTCGGATTCTCCTCCCAGAGAGCCAACGTCGGGCCCGGCGCTGCCGGGCCCGAGTCGGTGGCTGCTGAGTCTCAGGATGACAGCCTTGGAGAGCAGATTGTCTGTCTGCCTTCATGGAGCAGCAGCAGGCACTGATGGCCAGCCTATCTGGCGCATCTGCCCCAACCACCGGGAAATCGACTTCGAAGTCGACCCCGGAGACCGAGCTGATATTAGAGTCCATCATGACTCGAAGTCGACCTCGGTCGTGGTCTCCCTCGACCTCCCACTCGGGACCGAGGGCATCGACGCCGGTGCCTCCGGCGTCAGGGCGGGTGCTCCAGGGCCCCGCGGGGTCGGACCCTGACTCCTCGTCGGACGAGTCCGCCTGGGAGACGGAGGATGAGGAGTCCCCCGAGACGTTCAAGACTCGGTGCGTCCCATCGAACTCACCGCAGTCTGAGCCCCGGAGTAGATCCCCTCCGGAGGATACTCGGTTCTCGGAGTTTGTCCGGGATATGGCCACTGCCTTGGCTATTCCGGCGGACCCTGAGGAAGAGCCTCGAGCTGAAGAGCTCGAGGCCCTGCAGTATGACTCTCCTCCGAAGGAGGCCTTTACTGTCCCGGTTCCTCCGATGCTGGAACGGCTCCTCTTCAGGATGTGGGAGGTACCGGCCTCGGCGCCGGTTTTAAGCAAGCGAGTCGACTCTATCTATCGACTCAGGAAGAGCCCTGGCTTTCAGAAGGCACAGCTACCACACCATTCCATGGTTGTGGAATCGGCCATGCATCGTCTGAAGAGCCAGAAGATGCACTCTGCGGTGCCCCCCAGCAGGGAGGCCCGGAACCTCGATGGCATCGGTAGAAAGTGCTTCCAGGGCTCGATGCTTGCTTGCCGTGTCCAGTCTTACCAGCTGTACATGGGCATATACTTGCGGGACCTGGCCAAGGATTTGGCCGGGTTCTCTGCTGGACTCTCCGGGGAACCCTTGCAGAGATTCAAGTCCTTGCCCTCGGGGATTCGGGACTGCTCGAAGTTCATGTCCCGCGCCGCCTACGATGGCTTCGAGGCTTCGGCCCGAGTTGCGGCAGCCGGCATCGCGGCTCGATGCCAGGCATGGCTGCAGTCATCGGACCTCGAGCCATCGGTTCAGGACAAGTTGGTCGATGTCTCTTGCCGAGGTGAAAACCTTTTTGGCAAGCCCATGACCGAGAAGGCCGCCCAGCTCGAAACAGAGCACCTTACACGGACAAGGCTGTCTAGGAAGACCTCTGCCCCTTCTCATAAAAAGAAGGACTCGGGTAAAAAGCCCTTTCACCCGAGGAAGGGCACTGCCTACAAACAGTACCCTCAATATCAGGCTACCCAAGCTGCACCCCAGGGTCAGCAAGCCAAGAGGCAGGGTAATGGGCCTGTAGGCAGAGGACCCCCAAGCCTCCGGCCCCTGCTACCACTCAGCAGGGTGGGGGGTTTTGACTCCTTGAGCGTAGCCTCTCCATCCCTGCTCTCCCAACCCTGCACAGGAGGTCGCCTTGCTCTCTTTACCCACCAGTGGCCCCTCATCACCGGGGACAGTTGGGTGTTGGACATAGTCCACAGGGGTTATGCGCTGCATTTTCACCAAATGCCTCCTCCATACTTTCCAGGGGAGCCTCCAAGGCCTCCCCTGCACACAGACCACTTCCTTCAAGAGCTTCAAGGTCTGTTGGTGGACAGGGCAGTGGAGCCTGTGCCTCCCCACTTGCAAGGTCACGGATTCTACTCCAGGTATTTCCTGGTGCCCAAAAGAACCGGTGGCCTTCGACCCATTCTGGACCTCAGGAACCTCAACAAGTTCCTAGAGAAAGAAAAAGTTCAAGATGCTTACTCTTGGAACACGTCTGCCCTACCTCCAGCAGGGAGATTGGCTATGCTCCTTAGATCTAAAGGATGCGTACACTCACATCCTCATTCATCCAGACCACAGAAAGTACCTCAGGTTCATTGTGGGAGGAAACCGTTATCAGTACAGAGTACTGCTTTTTGGCCTCACCTCCGCTCCCAGGGTTTTTACCAAATGCCTGGCAGTGGTGGCGGCCTACCTGAGAAATCAGGGAATCTTTGTTTTCCCCTATCTGGACGACTGGCTCATCAGGGGTCAGACGTGCCAGGAGGCCAGACAAGCCACCCTCAGAACTATTGCTCTTCTTCAAAGCCTGGGGTTTGTAATACAGTTCGCAAAGTCCACTTTGCTCCCCTCCCAGAACTTGGAGTTCATAGGAGCAAGGCTGGACTCTCTGCTGGCAAAGGCTTTCTTGCCAGAAGACAGAGCCCAAAGATTGATAGCCTTGGCAAATCAGTTTCTCAGCAGGTCACTGGTCTCCGCCAGACTCTGCCTGAGGGTGCTTGGTCACATGGCTTCGACAGTGCATGTGACCCCCAATGCCAGGCTCCATATGAGGCCTGCACAGTGGTGCCTTCGGACTCAGTGGTCACAGGCCACAGGCAGCCTCAGGGACAGGATAAGGGTGTCCAGACAGTTTCTGAACTCCCTCAACTGGTGGCTGCATCCACCCAATCTACTAAAGGGGGTGCCTTTTCAGATTCCTGGGTACACGGTGGTATTGACCACCGACGCTTCCCTGCAGGGCTGGGGAGCTCATTGTCTAGGCAAGTGCACCCAGGGCCTGTGGTCTCCTTGGGAAGCTGCACAGCAGATCAATCTCCTCAGAGCTATTCGATTATTACTCAAAGCTTTCTCTCCTACCCTGGCTCATCAATCTGTCCTGGTTCAGACAGACAACCAAGTAGCTATGTTTTATGTGAACAAACAGGGCGGGACTGGGTCCAGAATCCTTTGTCGGGAGGCTCAGGACCTTTGTTCATTTGCCCTCAAGCACAACATGCTCAAAGCTGTGTACCTTCCAGGCCAGGACAACTACCTGGCCGACAGATTAAGCAGAATTCTGCAGCCCCACGAGTGGCAGCTGCATCCTTCAGTAGTTCAGAAGATCTTCTAAAATGGGGTCTCCCTTTGGTAGATCTCTTTGCCAGCCCAATGAACAGGCAACTGCCAAAGCTCTGCTTCAGGCAACCGCATCCTCTGAGAATAGCAGCAGATGCTTTTCTGATTCCATGGTCTCAGGGCCTCCTGTATGCGTTTCCTCCCACGCCCTTGGTGGCCCGAAGTCTCTTCAAAATTCTTCAGGACAAGGCCTCGGTCCTGCTGGTGGCTCCCAGGTGGCTGAGACAGCCTTGGTTTCCACTTCTACTTCAACAGGCGATGGATCTCCCACTGCCTCTGGGGTTGCAACCCGACCTTCTCTCACAGGAGCAGGTTTCCCTTCTGCACCCCAATCTCAAAGCTCTCAATTTGATGGCCTGGAGGCTGCAAGGGTAGTTTTGGCTACCTGGGGCCTTCCTCAGGAAGTTGAGGAGGTTGTCCTAGCCTCTAGGAAACAGTCCACTAGGAAAACCTATGCTCTCAAATGGAAAAGGTTTTCTGTGTGGTGTCAGCTCCGTACAGAGGATCCTTTCTCCTGTACTGTGCCAGTAGTGCTTCAGTACTTACTGCACTTATCAAATCAGGGACTTAAGTCCAATTCTGTTCGGGTCCACCTCTCAGCTCTAGCAGCTCACCACTCACTGGTGGAGGGACATTCTCTATCGGGTCACCCCTTGGTGTCCCGCTTTCTCAGGGGCTTGCTTTTACTCAAGCCTCCAATCAGTCCTCCTGCCCCTGAGTGGGAGTTGAATGTGGTCTTGCAGCAACTGACTCGCCCACCTTTTGAGCCAATGGCTACTTGCCCACTACGCTTCCTTTCCTGGAAGACACTCTTCCTGATAGCCCTTACTTCGGCTAGGCGAGTGAGTGAGCTTCAGGCCCTGGTCTGTGATAGGCCTTACACCAGGATTTATAGGAACAGGGTAGTCCTCAGGACTCATCCAGAGTTCCTCCCAAAGGTTGTCTCCTCTTTCCACCTCAATCAGGAGGTGGTTCTTCCAACATTCTTCCCTAGGCCTCATGCAAGCCAGGCTGAAGCAGTCCTGCATACCCTGGACTGTAGGAGGGCCTTATCCTTCTACCTTGACCGTACGCAGGGGCATAGAAGGGCTACTCAGCTCTTCGTTTCTTTTGACCCTAATAAGTTGGGGTTGGCTGTGTCCAAGCGTACCTTGTCCATCTGGGTGGCTGACTGTATCACCTGGGCTTACAAGGCGGCTGACCTTCCTTTCCAGGGTCGGGTTACGGCCCACCATGTCAGGGCAATGGCTGCCTCAGTGGCTCATCTCCGCTCTGTGCCCTTGGTAGACATCTGCAGGGCTGCAACTTGGTCTTCAAGTCAGACTTTTGCGGCCCATTACTGTCTGGAGAGGGAGTCCCATAGGGACAGTGCTTTTGGCCAGGCAGTACTCCGGAATCTCTTTGAGGTTTAGGCAACTCCTGCCCTCCTGCCCTCTGTTGGGCTATCGGTGGAGGTTGTGTCCTTGAAAAGCCTTTCTTTGCTGCTGAGACTAGAGGGAGTACTCTTGTTCAGCCTGGGTTCCTCGGTAGCCCAGAGCTTGGGAGTCACCCATATGTGAGGACCGACTTCCTGCTTGGTCCTGGAGAAAGAGTAGTTACTCACCTGTAACAGGTGTTCTCCAGGAGCAGCAGGAATCAGTCCTCACAACCCTCCCTCCTCCCCTTGGAGTTGCAGTTGTACATAGTTCATTTTTCATTTTTGTGTGCTGTTCTTAGCTATCTCATTTGACTGAGGTAAGATGGCACCTTTAGGCGGGAAGGGAACCGCGCATGCGTGCCTGCATTCCCAAAGGCTTTCATAGAAAGCTGGGAAAATGCTCCGCTGGGGCTTCATTGGCGCCGACGATACCCATATGTGAGGACTGATTCCTGCTGCTCCTGGAGAATACCTGTTACAGGTGAGTAACTACTCTTTCCATGCTGCTTATCCCCAGGATAAGCAATGGATTTTCCCACTGTCTAATAATGACTAATGTACTTTTCCTCCAAGAACCTGTCTAAACCTTTTTAAAAAAACAGCTACACTTGCAACTTTTACTACATTCTCTGGCAGTGAATTCCAGAGCTTAATTGCACATTGAGTGAACAAGTATTTTCTCTTAGTCTTAAAAGTACTACTGAATAACTTCATTTTGTGCCCCTTAATCGTTATACTTTTTGATGGCGTAAACAACAGATTCATGTTTACCCATTCCACACCACACAGCTTTTTTAGATCTTTATCATATCAGCCTCTGCCATCTCTTCTTCAGGCCGAAGAGCCCCTAACCTTTTAAGCTTTTCCTTGCAGGAGTATCATTCCATCTCCTTTAACATTTTGGTTGACCTTTTTTAATTCTGGTATATCTTTTTTAGAATCGACAACTACAACTGCACACAGTACTCGATGTGATTACACCGTGGAGTGGTATAAAGCCATTATATTTTCTGTTTTATTCTCCATTCCTTTCCTTATAATTCCTAGCATTTTATTAACTTCCTTAGCCGCCACTGCACACTGAGCAGAGTATTTCAACATATTATCTATGATGACATCTGGATCTTTTTCATGGATAGTGACTCCTAATATTGAATTTTCCATTGTGTAGCTGTAGTTTGGGTTATTCTTCTGTAACTGCATAAATTTCATCTGTCATTTGGATGCCCAATCTCCTAATTTCTCAAGCTCCTCTTTCAAGTCTCACAATCCTCTTGTGATTTAACAATGTTGAATAATTGTATTGTTGCAGCAATCGCTGTGAAAAGCTCTTATTCAATCACTCACCCACAGAAGGAAAACTCACAGGCAGGCTGGAATGCAAACAGGATCTTTAATGTGCACAGGATCAGACAGAGAGCCGGTACCCTCCACAAAAAGTCTGAACCCCGAGGGACGGCCTACAATGCCTTATACAGTACAGTTTTCAAACTCATTCTACAATCCCATTTGCCACAGGTATTTCCTGCCCACCAATCAGCAGCCCCTGGGGAGGTACCTGGGTGACCTGTCCAAACCGGTATGCTCTGGTCTGTTGGTTTCAGGGCTAGGGGATACTGTGCTCAGACCTGGAGTGGGGGGAAGGGTGCCTACTGAAATCTCAATGCCTTTCTCTTAGCAGGCTGATTACCTCATGGCTTGCGGGGGAAGGGTCAGGCTGATCAGAGCCTCATGGCTTGCCTCATGGCTTGCCGCATGGCTTGGGGGAAGGGCTACCTACAGCTACCTCATGGCTGCCTCAGTATGTTATCTTAAATTTGACCGCTTAACTTTGTTCCCATTTTCAGGTAATTTATAAACATGTTAAAAATCAGCAGAGCCTAGTACAGATCCCTGGGGCATTCCACCATTCACCTTCTTCCATTGAGAAAGTTGACCATTTAGCCCTTCTCTTAAATTCCAGTCCACAATAGGACACTGCCTTCCATCCCATGACTCTTTAATTTCCTCAACAGCCTCAAGAGCAAAATTACTGAACATGTAAATAGTCATGGCTTTATGGCAGAAGCCAACATGGATTTAACGAAGGAAAGTCTTGTCTCACTAATCTCTCACATTTTTTTAAGGTGTGAATAAACACGTAGATAAAGGTGAGTCAGTTGATATCGTGTATTTGGATTTTCAGAAAACTTTTGACAAGGTCCCTCATGAAAGACACTTGTAGAAATTAAGAAGTCATAGGATAGGAGGCAGTATAGTATTGTGGATCAGTAATTGGTTAAAAGATAGAAAGCAGAGGGTAGGGCTAAATGGCCAATTTTCCCAATGGAGAAAGGTGAATAGTGGAGTACCCCAGGGATCTGTGCAGGGTCCGCTGCTTTTTAACATATTCATAAATGACCTGGAAATGGGAATAAAGTGAGGTGATCAAATTTCCAGATGACACAAAATTATTCAAATAGGTTAAAACGCAAGAGGATCTTGATAAATTGGAAGACTGGACGTCCAAATGTCTACATTAAATTTCATTTGCCAAGTGAAAAGTTATGCATTTAGAGAAGAACAGCCCAAACTATGGTTACACAATACAAGGTTCCACATTAGGAACCACCACCCAGGAAAAAGATTTAGGCATCATTATGGATAATACGTTAAAACCCTCTGCCTAGTGCGCAGCGGCATCCAAGAAAGCAAATAGAATGCTAGGAATCATAAAGAAAGAAAGGAATGGAGAATAAAACCAAAGATATTATAATGCCTGTGTATCGTTCCATGGTGTGACCGCACCTTGAATATTGTGTGCAATTCTGGTCGCCATATCTTAAAAAGGATATAGCAGAACTAGAAAAGGTACAGAGAAGAGCCATCAAAATGGTAAAGGTGAATGGAAAATTACCCCTATGAGGAAAGGCTTAAAAGGTTATGGCTCTTCAACTTGGAAAAAGACAGCTAAGGGTAGATATGATAGAGGTCTATAAAATATTGAATAGAGTAGAACGTGTACAAGTAGATCAGTTGTTTACTGTTTCAAAAAGTAGAAAGACTAGAGGACACGCAATGAAGCTCCATTGTAACCCATTTAAGACTAATAAGAGAAAATATTTTTTTTACTCAACTCTGGCATTAGTTACTGGAGGATATAGTAAAGGCTGTTAGTGTAGCTGGGTTTAAAAGGTTTGGAAAAGTTCCTGAAGGAAAAGTCCATAAACCATCATTAGAGGATCATGGAAATCCACTGCTTACCCCATGATAAGCAGCATGGAGCCTGTGTGCCTCTTTGGGGACCTGGAGTGGCCACTGTGGGAAACAGGATATTGGGCTTGATGGACCTTTGGTCTGACCCAGTATGGTATCTCTTATGTTCTCTCATGAGGGACCTTATCAGATCATCTGAACATCACTCTTCCAACAGCAATCTTGTAAAAATGCATACTTTGATATCCTGCTTTAATATTTTAAACTGTTTATATGCGTGAATATGCCTGCTCTTCCTATAGGTAAATGAATGTGCTCATGGTTCACTTCTTACAAGAAAGGAATATGCAGGCACACGTTTTGGGTTACGTCCTCTGGATGGATCCTCACGTACAGTCCTGAAGCTGGTTTCCATTTTCTTTTCTCCAGACTTAACATGTGCAGTGGTTCCTCCATTCCATGACACTGCTTATGCTGGTCAAACCAGTTTCTCTGCTGGAGTCTCCACATCGCAGTCAGATCACCCTGATACACTCATAAGAAAAAATAATCCTTCAATCTGCTTGATTTTCCAGCTGCCTGAAATAAATATCTTTTAACCAACGACTGAACAGGGCAGGTCAGAAGGCCTCCCCTCCATGTCCTCTCCCAGTTCTCCAAGCAGCCCCCTTGCACAGGCTTCTCCTTCATTTCCCCCTCCCCCTCCGTGCCGCGATGGAGCACCAGAGGAGGAAAAGCAACACTGCTGCAAGACAGCGCCCCCTTCCTGACTGGATGCTGCTCTTCATACTATTGACAGGCCCCTCCCCTCTGTATTCCGCAACCAAGAAGCACTGGACCATGCCTCTCTCCCCCCCACTCCCCCATACTTGACCCTATTTGTTCTAAAGGCTGCGCCGGGGAAAAAGAGTAAAGGAAAGCACAAATCTGTGCCAGTGAGTACCTTTTCTACCCTGCCCAGTCTCAGCACTTCCTTGCAGTATTCTTTGGACCCCTCTGGCAGGCCACAGAGTCATACTGGATCCTGCCACCACTGCTTCACCAGCTTGCTTCACTGACTGGTCAGTGCCCCCCAACCGCTGCACAGGCTACTCAGTATGTTCATGCTGCTCCTCTGGCAGCTCAGTATTTGCAGCACTCCTCTTTGCTGTGGCTCATGCAGAGATTTCCGCTAGAGACCATAGTCATGCTTCAGTCTGCCACTACAGCCCCTCAGATTGGACCTTCTCAAGTGCCTCACACTTCAGAATCCCCAGAGCTCCTTTAGCTCTCTTAGCTGTGCTCCGTCCAATGGTGGAACCTCCATCAGTGCCACTACCCGTGGTTTCTGCTCCCAGGACCCCAGTATTCTCAGCTGATCATGCAGCTTCTAGTGAGTTCTTGTATCCAGATGACTCATTCCCCAGAACCATCCATCCCAGCAGCTAATCAGCAGCAGCAGGATCATACAGAGGACCCCTCCTGTCCAAAAGTTTTACTTAAGCTCTCCAAGGCTCTTGCATTGGCCACCTCACAGGCCCCCACCTCCAAGAAGGACTTCCAATCCCTCAGCACTCCCAGGGAACTCTTGGCCCTGCCAGAGTATGAGGTTCTCCAGGACCTCCAACTCAAATTATGGTGCACACCTTTATTTGTTAAAGCAGCCTCACGACACCTGGAGGCCAAGTATAAACCAAACAGTCAGGTCACCTATAGACACAGCTGCCCCACTAATCTGTAGTCTCAGAAGCTATCCTTAAATGATCAAATCCATCTAAATTTACCATCCACGCCCTGCCCGATTGTGTCCATAAGATTCTGGATAATGGGCAAGGACATACCAGAGCTCCATGCTTATGTTAAAAATCCTAGCATATCAACTTCAAATGCTCCACTATCATCACTCAATTCTTGAGTAAGCCATGTCACCTGAACTACTTCCAGATACTCTCAAGCAAGTCCACCTGAGCATTCAGGAATCTGCCTATCATCTCCTCAAGGCAGCCTATGATATGTATGACACAGAGCCACAGCAGTGGCCAGTGGTGCTAGTGGAACCACTTGGCTCTGTGCCTCAGAACAAAGAGAGGATCTCCATATAATCTGGCAGATATTCCCTGTTCTGATTAGCCTCTTCAGAGACAAGGTTCAAGATAGTCAGGCAAATGAAAGACAACTCTTCTGCCATCTGTGAGTTGCCCCTCCCATTGTTTGAGCAGCTTCTCAGTTCCAGCAGAACCAGTTATCCTTCTTCAAACGACAGCATCCACTGCAGTTTCTTCAGTATTTCTATCCATGGTGTTTGTACCAGCACTATGCAAGACCCTCTTCAATTCATCTTCTGACTCAGCCATATCAACCATATTAACCATGCCCTTGTGAGAAGAAACCTCAACCCACCATAACAGCATAGGTTCTCAAACCTAGTCCTTCCTTTTGACTCTTTGCCAGTGACGGGTCGAATACAGTTCTTCGGGGCAGGGGCGGTTCTTTCATTAGGCCACCTGAGGCGACAGCCTCTGAGGGAGGTGGCATTCTGACTCTGTTTTAATTTTAGATTTTGCAGCCTCTGGCCTACCTCTGATTTTTCCCACGTGGGAAGGCAGAGGCAGGCCAGAGGTTGAAAAATCTAAAATAAAAACAGAGCCGGAGTGCCACCGGCATCGGACAAATCAGCCTGATCGCTTGCAGGGTCCAGTACAAGGAAATGAGTCTCTCTTATTTTTCTGGTATTGCATTGCACGCAGAGTCAGTCTGTCTTGGGCTTTCAGTTTGATTTTTGTCTGCATATTTTTATTTTCACTTTAGGTTATCCTCACTTATTCTGTACTTGGCGAGGGTCTATGTTCTGAGTGTGTGACTGAGGCCAGGAGTTCTGTTAACATGGAGTTTGTACGAAGGGACCTGTACTGTAGTAATTTGACTTGTTTAGCTTTTCAGTAGGTGTATGGATGTTCTAGGGCCCACTACAGTATTTATATTGCTGCTTTTATCTGAGTAGGCCACTTGTATGAGTTTTGGAATTTTATGCTGGTATGATATGTTGATTTGGCCTTGTAGATCATCTGTGACTTTTGTATTAGTTCACAATATGCCTGGTCAGGGTCGGATTTACCTTGAGTGAGGCCCTACGCCAACAAAAATTGTGGGCCCCCAGCAGGGGCGGCCCAAGGGGGGTGCGGGGCCGCATTTGCATAAGAGGCCTCATTTGCATAAATATTTGCATAATGTTACCTTATACTAACTTTTAGTAAACGTGCCTCTTAATGAGTGTATGGATAAAAAAAGACTAAAAGATTTCTACATTGCTATAATCTAGTGCCAACTGCCAGACACATTAGGAACTACTACAAACACTGCCCATTTAGAACCCATAGCAAACCCGTCGTATCCTAACAGCACTACCAGGACTCACAAAGCACCATACTCTACCAATCAAAAGGCAACACTGCAAATATTAAACCAATACATAGAAACATGATGACAGAAAAAGACCACAAGGCCCATCTAGTCTGTCCTTCCATAACTACAACAGTCCACTTTTTACCTTTAGAGATCCTCTGTGTTGGTTCCATGTTTTTTTTAATTCAGTTACTGTCCTCATCTCTACCACCTTCCCATCAGCCCCTGCGGGCTTAACAGAGACGCGAGGGAGACACTCTCCCTTCGTGCCTCTCAAAGCCGGCACGGAGGGAGGGAGGGACGGACGGACGATTCAGCCGGGCAGAGGGGGCCCCGCGGGTCGGTCCATGCTGCCGCGGCAGCAGAGGGGGCCCCGCAGGAACAATCCATGCTGCCGCGGCGGCAGCCAGCGGTTTTTTTTTTTTAAATTTAATTTTAAGGCGGCTATTTTTGTGGGCCCTTGTCAGCTGTGGGCCCTACGCCACGGCGTAGGTGGCGTATAGGTAAATCCGGCCCTGTGCCTGGTACTGGAGAATGTTTCTTAGTGAGATGACCAGAATCAGATTTTTTTTTTTTTTTTAAATTAGATATTGAGTTTTGTGGGTGGATGTCCTAGTTCTGCTCTGCACCCATTGTTGAGGGGAGGTGGGGGAGTTCTGTGAATGCAAAATGTATGTTCAAAAAGAAAAAGCAACAACCATAACACAGTTTATAATAACAAAATAAAAATGAGTTATTTAATTTGGTGTTATAAACTGTGCAGTGGTTCACACTCTCTCTTTTAGTTCCATGGTGTACGAACATCCTTTTTTATTTCCTCCAAATTATCTAATTAACTTTTTGATTTGGTTCAGTCCTTGACTGCAGTTTTGGGAAAGCCTCCCTCCCCGGCTTGGGGATGGGGGGGGGGGCGCATCTCATCCCTCGCCTCAGGCAGCAGATTGCCTTGAGCCATCCCTGCTTCAGGGATGCATGGCAGTCCATCACCACCGACTGCTGGGTCCTCAATAGTTGACTAGGATTATAGTCTTCAATTCACCCTCCTCCAACTCCTCCATCCTGCATCCATCACATACCAGAACATTATCTTGCCGAGCTCAATTCCCTCTTGGTGGCACATGTAGTGGAAGAAGTGCCCACATGTAAACAGGGTCAAGGATTTTGCTTGGAGTTCTTCCTCGTTCCCTAAAAATGGGGAGTAGTCAGACTTATCCTCTGTCTTTGAGGCTTAAACCTCTATCTCAAGCAGCAAAAATTCAAGACTAGCATTCTGGTCACAATCCTACTGCTCCTCCAACAAATTACTAGCTTGCCTCCCTTTATCTCAAGGATGCCTACTCTCATATTCCCATCCACTCCCAGCACTGGCAGTTTCTACTTTTCACCTTCTTGGGTCAACATCCGCACCACCGTAAAGAAACAGCCTCAACCCCAAGGACTCTGCCTCTTACAGATCCATCGCCAGCTTTCCATTCCTGGCAAAAATTATTGAGAAAGCAGTACAACTTCAACTATAGGACAACATCAATGAAAACCTCCTTCTGGACAGCCAACAAAATGGCTTCTGCCCATTGCATGGAGTCGAGACCCTGATGACCTCTCTTAACAACATGCTAATACAAGGCATCTAGGACCACTCCCAATCATTTGTTCTGTTATTCTTGAACATCTCCACAGCCTTCAACACAGTCAGCCACAACACTCTCCAATGCCTACAGTCCTGTGGCATACAAGATAGTCTAAAATGGTTCTACTCTTACCTCTGCAAAAGACAACAACAGATCAAACTGGGAACTTATGTCTCTAAACCATATCAACAAATGCAAGGAGTACCCCAAGGATCTACACTTTCTGCACCCCTCTTCAATCTATATCTCAAACTCCTATGTACAATCATCAAAGAACACAATGTCAACTTCCACATATACGCAGATGACATCATGTTGTACTGTCCATTCCACAGAAAGCAGCCATCCTACACACAGATGCAAGACTGCTTCTCAGATGTCTCCTACTGGCTAATAGCAAATAACCTTTCAATCAACTACAAGAAGACAGAAGCACTGTTTATTACTAAAGACTCATCATTCTCGCCCCCCCCCCCATCCATAATAACACTAAATAACATACAGATAAATGTCTGTCCAAAAATAAAATACCTTGGAATCATTATCGACCAGCAGTTAACCTTCAAGGAACAGTTTACAGCAACAACCAAAATAATACTCTTCAAAATAAAAACCCTACAACGACTACGCCCACTTATTATTATTATTTATTTATTATTTAACAATTATTTCTATACCGCTCTTTCCCAAGTATCAAGTGCGGTTTACAATGAACAGTATGTAATATGGTATGGGTAATATCATACCAAGTCATTTTACATAGAACAGGTGGAATTAGATACAGGTACAATATAAAGTTTGAACATTAAACTATTAGAACAATATAAAAGTTTGAACATTAAACTATTAGAACTTATATACATTGTAGATATTTACAAATTATATCATTTATCACTTGTGGTTGTATACATTATTCTAAACTTCAAAGCACGTAGTTATAGATATTTGTAGTATGGTTGTTAACCTGTGTCTCTTTGTGTAGTCTGGTTAGATTCTGCTCCTTTGTAGTGTAATGAGAATAAATGGGTTTTCAGTTTTTTTCTAAATTCCTTTATGTCTGACAGTAAACGAATGTTGTCAGGAAGGTTATTCCAGAGGATAGGTGCTGAATGTGAGAAGGCTCTCTTGTTGGTTTGTTTTCTAGCTTTTGTGTAATCTTTTGGTACTGCTATAGTGTTTGTGTTTCTACTCCTTTGTGAGCGTTTATCAATTTCTACATTTATGAGTGTATTGAGTACAGATGGTGCTAAGTTATTTATTAGCTTAAATGTGGTTAGAAGAATCTTGTATTTTATTCTGCTGTAAATAGGTAGCCAATGGAGTCAACAGACTTCTGCTTGGCCCTCCAAGCATTCGCTCGTCCTCACATAGATTATTGCAACATAATCTTTCAGGGTCTGCCACAAGCCACCCTCCTCCCACTTCAAACTGCCCTACACATTGCTGCACTGACAATCCATGGAGCCTCTAAACCTGAACACATCATCACCCCTATTCTAGAGAAGCTTCATTGGTTGCCCCTCCCCGACAGAATCAAATACAAATCTCTACTCTCAACTCACAAATCACTACATTCCCACCCAGCCACTCAGCTTCAATACCTACTGCAGCTACTCACCCCCTGACAGACCCAGAAGATCGACCACAACAAACATACTTGCCATACCGCATTCAAAGATAAAGTCCAGCCAACAAACCTGCCGTCGAGCATTCAGATTTTTTGCACCATCCCTCTGGAATACCTTACCAGACACAATAAAAAGGATAACTGACCTCTCCTCCTTCCGTAAACACCTCAAAATCATCCTGTTTACTGAACGCTACAGTCCTACTGCCCAATGCCTCCCCTGACCTGACCCCGCAATAATTATAACAAGTCAAAACTAACCCATGTAAACAGTTAAACGATACCTCATGTTCATAATCTACTGTTTGTACACAGTTCTCTGTTATTGTTGTATGTAAATGAGTTTTTCTGTCAAACGAGTTTTTGTTATAGGTAAACAAGTTTCTGTTCCACTGTAAACTGCTTTGACCCGGTGAAAAGCAGTATATAAGTCTAGCTAAATAAATAACTAAAACAAACAAATAACATTTCCAGTACAGAGTCCTTCCCTTTGGCCTCTCTTCAGCACCCAAGTGCCTTGTAGTAGTGGTAGTATCCCTGCACAAAGTTGGACACTTTGTGACCCTTACCTCAATGACATCCACACTTTCACCCAACATTATTGTTTCAGTGCTTCAACTTCGATGGATACGGCAGTGGGGCAGTATGCTCTCTGTAACCTATTCACCCTATGAACTTATCCTCTATCCCATATCTCTTTGGATTGTGTCTGTACCATATGCAGACATTCTACGATGACTCTAGCTCTGGAATCACCAATGTTCCTGCTTATTCCTACTTATCCACGAAGAAAACTAAATTGCTTACCTGTAACAAGGGTTCTCTGTTGACAGCGGGGAAATGCAGCCACACTTTCCCTCCCTCCTATCTCTCATCTACACTGGATGACTGGATCGCAAACTCCTCTTTGAACCGAATGGCAGGCAGAAGTAGTGTTGGAGTTTGGGAACCCATGAGCATGCTGATAGACCGGAGGGAAAATGGAAACTAGCTTCAGGACTGCACCACGGGGATCCATCCAGAGGACGTCACCCTGCAAGTGTTGGCTACATTTCCCTCCCGTCTACAGAGAACACTCCATTACAGGTAAGCAACTTTACTTTCTTTGGTTTATGTGGCTGTGAGAAGGTGGTGTTTTGCTTTAAATGCAACTGCTCTTTACAGCCCCCAGAAGCTGCTCGCCTATGTGTGTGCCTCGTCTTGCCTATGGTTGGGCCAGCCTTGTGTCCCATTAAACCGTGATTATCTACATGTTTGGCAGTTTTGTTCTCTGTGATGGTTTCTACCATTTTGCCAAGCACTGAAGTCAGGCTAACTGCTCTGTAGTTTTTTGGAGCAGACTGGAACCCTTCTTAAAACTTGGCATTATGTTGGCCACTTTCCAATCTTCAGGTTCTATAGAGTATTTAATGATGGTTTACAAATTACTATTAGTAGGTTTGCAGTATTATTTTTGAGTTCTTTCAGCACCCTCTGATGTATTCCATCTCGTCCAGGTGGCTTGTTACCCTTTAGTATCTCCCCTATATCATCTTTCATAAAGACTGAAACACAGACTTCATTTAGTGTCTCTGCTATGTCCTTCATTGTAGCAGAGGGGCTGCCATATTGGAGCTGGGACTTCTCTACTATATCCCTGAAGGTCTTCTCTAGCCTCCAGAGATCAGACTTGTTCTCTGAGAACTAGGAGCTCTTTGCACCGAGTGCACATAGAGAGGGCATTGAGTCACATGGATTAAAGTTTTGCAGGAAACAAAATACACTGTAGAATCTCTATGGATAGAAGTTCCATGTAAAAAGGGGAAGGCGACAGCAGTGGGGGGTGTACTACTGACCACCTGGCCAGAATGAACACATGGATGATAAAATGTTAAAAGAAATCAGGGAAGCTAATAAAAATTGCAGCACAGTAATAATGGGTGATTTCAATTACCCCAGTATCCTATGTCATAGCAGGAAATGCTAGAGAGAGTTTCTAGATGAAATAAATGACTGCTTCTTGGAGCAGCTTTTTCATGAACAAACAAGAGGGGAAGCTATTCTGGACCTAGTCCTTAGTGGAACACAAGATCTAGTGCAAGATATAAGTTTTGGGGCGCTTGGCAATAGTGATAATGGTATGTTCGCATTTGATTTAATACATGGAAGAAAGACGGCAAGGTAAATCCATAGTACTACCTTTTAACTTTCAAAAGAGACTATGATAAATTGAGGAAAATAGTTACGAAAAAACTAAAAGGAGCATCTGCACAGGTTAAAGATTTACATCGAGCATGGGTATTGTTTAAAAGTACTATCTTGGAAGCCCAGACCAGATGTATTCCACGTTTTAAGAAAAGTGGAAAGAAGGCCAAAAAACTGCCAGCAAGGTTTAAAGGCGAGGTCAGAGAGGCTGTTGCCAAAAAAGTATCCTTCAGGAAATGGAAAAAGAAGAAGAATACCAGAAACAACATAAGCATTGGCACGTTGGATGCAAGGCATTGATAAGGCAGGCAAAGAGAATTTGAAAAGAAGCCTGCCATGGAAGCAAACACGCATAATAAAACCTTTTTAAAGTACATTCATAGCAAAATACCTGTGAGAGAGTCAGTTGGACTATTGGATTATAGAGGGGTAATTGGGGTGCTAAGGGAGGAGAGATTGAATGAATGAATTCTTTGCTTTGGTCTTTATTGAAGATGTAGGGAAGTTACCTGTGCCTGAAACGGTATATAAAGGTGAAGAATTGAAAGAAATATTGATAAACCTGGAGGATGTATTACAACTATTGGATAAACTGATGAATAGCAAATCATTTGGACCGAATGTTATACATCCAAGGGTGTTGAAAGAACTGGAATATGAGATTGCAGATCTATTATAAATCTGTGACCTATCATCAGTAATACTTGAGGACTGGAGAGTGGCCAATGTAACTCCAATTTTTAAAAAGGATTCCAGGGGTGATCCGGGAAATTACAGAACAGCGAGCCTTACGTCAGTATCGGCAAAATCGTAGAAACCATTATAAAGAATAAAATTACTGAACATGTAGATAGCCATGGTTTAATGGGAGAAAGCAAACATGGATTTAGCCAAGGAAAGTCTTGTCTTACTATCTGTTATATATATTTTTTAAGGTGTGAATAAACAGGTAGACAAAGGTCAGCCAGTTGATGTAGTACCTTACACATTATGGCCATCAAATCTGTTTTATACACCCTGGATAACTACCCCATTACCCCAACAGCATGCTAAGCAGCAAACACTTTATAAACGCAGGGCTGCTCAGCCACTGCTATTGCGGAAAGCGACCAGCAACCCTATCCTTGCCTCTGCAATTAACTGTGCATTAATAAATGCCAGATCAATTAGAAATAAGTCACATACTATCCATGACTACATCCTTGACCAAAAACTTGATGATATATGCATTACGGAAACATGGCTCACGGATGCAGATCAAATCATCTTAAATCAAATCACACCATCTGATTTTACAGCTCTTAGTTGTCACAGAACTTGCAAGAGAGGAGTAAGGGTGCTAATATTGACTTGAAAAAGCTACAAATTTAATGTCTCCATGAATAATTCAGCTGATTCAAGCACAATAATTTCAAATCATTGCATCAGCTTTTGCCTCACTTACAGGCCTCCCAATGTCAAAGGTGAACAGCTATCGGCGATACTTGAATCAATCTGCGCATTCAGCTCCAAGCATAAACCGCTGATAGCCCTGGGAGATTATAACCTTACCTCTGCTCCCTTCAAAGATACTAAGCATTCATTAAAGCCCTGGAAGCTCTTGACTACAGACAGATGGTCAATACTCCCTCTCACATCCATGGGACCACACTAGATCTTACCTTCATTCCTACTAAACTCACCAAACTATATCAATTTTCACACCTATTGTCCACACCAGTCCCCTGGTCAGACCACCATACCCTTACATTTACCCTATACCTAGTAAATCCAAATCTACTCACTGAAGGAGAAAAAAATATACAATGGTTCAGAGCTTACAACAAAGAAGCATTCCTAAAACAAGTAATCCCACAATTGTTTATGTTTATGTTTATTAAAACTTTATATACCGCCCAATACGGTTAACATCTGGGCTGTTCACAATACATAAAATCAAATTAAAAAGAGAGCTGCAAAAGGAGAAACAGGGAGAGAACGCCATAAAATTGAAGCAAGGATGTGAAAACCTAGATCAAGCTATTGGAAAATGGAACCTTGCAATATCCAATGCAGCTGCAGCTCCAAATAAAGGCAAATTACACACACATAAAAGAAGCAATGCCTCTTGGTACTCTAATACAATCAGAGAAGCTCACTCAGACGATTAGAAAGGAAATGGAGATGTTACAAATCACAAGAAACATTACACCAATACAGAGTTCAACAACAAAAATACAACAACTTGATAAATGATCACAAGCGACATCACACTAGCCTTAACATGAGAGCTGCAAATAAACCTACGGAGCTTTTCAATATTCAAAAACTGACTAAGGATACCCCTCAAAACTTCACTCATCAGCTTGACCCCCAAGAATTTGCAAACCATATAATAAACAAGTACGCCAATCAAACACCTACATACACTCAATTACAACATGTCACTCTAAGTGGGCAGACATCCATCAACCATGGAATGACTTTATTATGCCAACAGCCAAGCACATAGTGGATATTACTGACGCATTAAACACGACGATGTCTCCGTCTGACCCTTGGCCAGTGGAATGGATCAAAGTTAATAAAGACCAATTAGGTCCTTACCTTTACGAAGTTGTAAAGAAATCTTAACAAGGCTACTTACCACAAACACTTAAACATTGTCAGACGGCTGCCTAGGGTGAGAACTTACACAATCTTGACGATGCATATATTCATATGATTCTTGCAAGGTATTGTGGGTATTGTAGTTCATTCACTCCCAAACACAGCTGATGACAATAATTTGAGTTGTGAAACCAAGTGGTAAGATCAATAAAATACTTCTTTTATTGATGGGGTTTAATTCACCCAGCACATGTATGCTTGATAGCACTATAAATGAGGTTACTTGCTTGCAGTGTTTAAAAATGGATAACAAAAAGTCACAAAGTAAACCAGAAACAACCTTCAGCTTGTCAGGCAATTAGCTAATGTTTTCTTAGCAAGTAATTACCAAATACAAAGGCACAAAGTAAAGAATAAACTTTGCTGGTTAGGTTAACTTCTGCTTATTTTCCACGCCGATCTCAGCAGTGATTCTCCCTTGCTCACACACACAATCAGGTGCAGCCCTAATTACTATCAATGGACCAGCTGAAAGCCTTTAGCTGGCTGGCTGCTACTGTGTGAGCCCAAATCCTGCTTTAAGAGCTGTTTGCAGTGGAAATAAAGAACAAAGTTAGGTTTCTTTGTGATGGCTGATGTGTTTGCTCATAGAAAACTAGCAATAGCATTTAGATAAAGAACAGTCCATGTAAATAGTTTCATCTGCTGTATTTCCCCCTGCATCAACAATCATAGGGTCAATATCATACATTGGCACAGATGAGTCTTTCATTAAGGCACTATCATGAGAATGCTTATTCCCTTGCTGCCATTCTCTATTATAGATAGGGTCTGGATCAGTGTTCATACCTGAGCCTCTCCTGCTATCATTATTCCTCTCTGTATAGCCTGGCCAATATGTAATCCAATTCTGATGTCCAGCCTTCCAATCTTGATCCCTGGACGCTGGATCTTCTCTCACATACCTTCTGGCCTTGGTCTGAAAGTCCCTTCCACATGCAGTCTTCTCTCTTCCAGGTAGCCACTGGTGATTCCTATCTCTGCCACTCCATTCCTCTGGCTGAATCCAGTCCAATGGACTCTGCTGGCTTTTGGAATACCTCCCAGTATGAGTACTGCCTTGGAATCTCCCAGACCTTCCAATGGCCTTTCTTCTCTTCCTTCCAGAGAGTTTCCTTCTCTCTCTATCTGCTTGGCTTGGCTTCTGTTTCTCCAGGTGATACTGGTGCTTGTAGCCGTTGCTGTCTCTGTATCTCTTCCTCCCTCTGTGGCTGTTATCTGAAGAATAAGCTCTATTCTTATCCTGTTCTAATGTGTGCTGCTCCCTAACACAGCGCAGCTGTGTTGAATCAGGCCCTGCCCTTTGAGATGAGTGCTTAGGGATTACCTCATAGCTCTCTTGATTGCACACACATTCTCTCACTTCAGCCCCTCTCATGGCTGCTGGAAACCTGGTGCATTCTGGGACTGGTAGTCTTTTATGTGAAAATTCTGTTTTCTCACTTCTACCAGAACTGACAGGTTGCTTGTTCAGAGTCGCATCATCTTTTCTATAGCTCCTACCTGAGCTATGATAAGCTTCCTTATCACAACATGCAATGAGTCGACCTGTTCTTAAGAATTCAAAGCTAAGTACCACTGACCCAAAGTCTTACTGCCCCATCTCTAGTCTCCCTTTTATATCAAAGCTCATCGAAAAAGTAGTACAGAGACAACTTCAGGATCATATTGATTTGCACGCTCCTTTAGACCCCCATCAACATGATTTCAAACCACAGCACAATGTGGAGACACTACTTGCATCACTCTTTGACAGCCTACTCAAGGACCTAGACAATGCAAAAGGTGGATTCCTTCTAGTTTTCATGGACATTTCTGCGGCTTTTGATACGGTGTCCCACTCCATATTGTTGGACTGCCTTCAAGAGATAGGTCTGCACAATAACACATTAAAATGGTTCACATCCTATCTGACAAACAGAACACAGCAAATTAAATGTGACCAAAGGAAATCAATAAAGTTCCCCATCACTCAAGATATACCCCAAGGATCAGCACTCTCCTCTGTCTTATTTAATATATACATTCAGCCTTTATGTGGTGGTATTAAGTCTTGGAATACATTGTCACCTATATGCTGATGATGATATGGTATATGCGCCAATTGATATACTCAACCCAAATACAACTCCTATGATCAGGTGCCTTGAAGAAATGTCTAAGTTGGCTCACCAACAACATGAAAGTTAACCTTGATAAAACAGAGGCTATGTTCATTTCTAATAACACCAACAATGACCCGCCCTTAACTATCAATTTCCTTGACAGAACAATATCTCTAAAAGATGAAGTGAAATATGTGGGTGTCATTTTGGACAAAAATTTAAATCTTCAATCACATATAAACAAAACTGCTGCTAAAGCGTACCAACGATTGAAGCTCGTTAGGAGACTTCAACCAATCCTCAGCCTTGGCCATTTTCACACTGTATGTCAAGCAGTTATTCCAATATTGGACTATGGAAATTCTTTATCAGTGTCTGTCCTTAAAAGCTAAACATCCGCTTCAGTTAATGCAGAACACCACAGCACGCGTTATTACAGGCACAGCCAAATGTGAACATATCACACACATACTCCAGCAATTGCACTGGCTACCGATAGCCGCAAGGGTTAGATTTAAGACAACTATAATAATAATTAAGATTATGAATCTATTCTCAGCAGATGTCCTTCGTGGATTATTAACCAAGGACTTGACTAATAGGCCTAGATGATCTAACAATATTAATAAACTCTGCTTACCTACAGGCCACCACAAAACTGAGCAATCTACCTCCAACAGAGCATTATCACACTCGGCACCGGCCCTCTGGAACTCCCTTCTAGATGATTTAAGAGATATAAATGACATCAAGGATTTCCGCAAATCACTTAAGACACTCTTATTCATGGAGGTTTATGGTCAAGTTACATAAGAAAATACCTGCTCCTTTGACATTTGAGAAAGATTGATGAACTGATTAACTTATTCTATGTATGTCTTGTCTCCCCTTCCCTTATGTTCATGCAAACCTTCAATTGTATTGTAACCTTTAGTTGTATTGTTGACCACTTTGATTGAAGGATAAAGTGGTATACAAATCTGATTAAATAAAATAAAATAAATAGTGTATCTAGATTTTCAGAAAGCCTTAGACATGGTCTTTCATGTGAGACTCTTGGCGAAATTAAACAGTCATGGATTTGTAGATAGTGTAGCATTGTGGATCAGGAAATGGTTAAAAGATAGAAAGCAGAGTTGTTAAAACGCAAGAGGACTGTGAAAAATTGCAAGAGGACTTGAAAAAAATTGGAAGACACGATATCCAAATGGGAGATGAAATGTGGACAGATGCAAAGTTACGTACCTAGGAAAGAACATCTCAAACTATGGTTATGTGATGCAAGGTACCACCTTAGAAACTACCACCCAGGAAAAGATTTAGGCATCATCATGGATAATACGTTGAAACCCTCTGCCTAGTGTGCAGTGGCAGCCAAGAAAGCAAATGGAATTCTATGAATCATAAGGAAAGGAATGGAGAATAAAACAAAGAATATTATAATGCCTCTGTATCGTTCCACTGAATTAGAAAAGGTACAAAGAAGAACAACAAAAATAGTAAAGAATTGAAGGATACCCCTATGAGGAGAGGCTTAAAAGGTTAGGGCTCTTCAACTTGGAAAAGAGACGGCTGAAGGGAGATATGATAGAGGTCTATAAATTAATGAATGGGGTGGAATGGGTAAACATAAATTGGTGGTTTACGCCATCAAAAAGTAGAAAGACTACAGGACAACCATGAACCTACAATGCAACCCATTTAAGATTAATAAGAGAAAATATATATTTTTTTACCCAATGCATAAAAGTGGTTAGTGTAGCTGGGTTTAAAAAAGGTTTGGACAAATTCCTGGAGGAAAGGTCCATAAACGCTTATTAAAGAAGACCCAGGAAATCCACTGCTTGCCTCAGTACAAGCATTGTGGAACCTGGTGACTCTTTGGGAACTTGGCAGGAACTTGTGGCCTGGATTGGCCATTCTTGGAAACAAGATACTGGGCTTGATGGACCTTGGTCTGACCCAGTATGGCAATTCTTATGTTCTTCTCACTAACGAAGATAAACATACATATGGCACTCTGTCCAAAAGACTGGAAAGCTCCCATCTTGCTGCTGGACTGCATCTTAGTTTTGATTTCTATAGCTATTTAAAGTGTTCAGTCTATTAAAGTTGCTAAGGGAGTAAGGATACTTGAACTAATACAAATATGTTTAAGAGTCTTTATATGATACTTATTCACTTTGAGATGAGCTGCAAGGACCTAGAAATAATGTGAATGGGCAGTCGTGCTTGATGTGTTGAAATCTGAGTTTTGTATACTACCAAAAACCACAGTTAAATGTAATAAACATAGTAAAGCAAAGTATTTGGAAGAGATGATGGGTTTTTCAAATGGTAACTATCAGAGCAACCTAGATCCTTCACTACGCCTATTGGACTCATCTAGGTAGGTAACAATGTACATGCCTAAAAGTATTAAACATACAATTAAATTAATCAGTAATGAATAAAATTACTTAAAAACAGAGCTGAAAAAGGGCAATTGCAGCTACCTGGCTTGCTGATGATTTGATTCAGCTGACATTTATCTAATAATCTGCCAAGTTGTCAGGGCAACCAATAGTCAAACCTTTGATCTGGGGGACCAGAGACTGGTGTCTTTAAGATAGTCCAGGAGAGTTAATACTTAAACATGATGGAAGAAATTGCTTCCCCCCCGACCACTAGAGTGTTCTATTGTCTAAGTATAAAAATGACTTAAGAACTCTGTTTTATTATGTTGACTATGACCCATGTAGTTTACTTTCTTGCCTTTCTCCTTAAACAATGCAGGAATGAGAACCATCGGTGTGATCACAAAACTTGATCTGATGGATAATGGGACAGATGCTAGAGAGATTTTGGAAAATAAACTGCTTCCGTTGCGCAGAGGTAAACATCAACAGTGAGCAATGCTTTATAAAGAGAAGATGACGAGAAACCCATAAGATTTCCATTTTTTCATTTAAAAAGTATCAGGAACTTGGTGGCATAATATAAACGTAACCGATTTAATGAATATTGTTTTGGGGTGCTGCTTCAGGGACCACAACTCACCACCTGGATTTTAATATTGGGCGTTTTGCTTTAAGGACAAGGTTTTCTTCAGTTTCATCCTAACGGATGATGGACTGCAGGCTTGTATTGTTAGAGAAAGCTTACACAGCTTTCTGGAATAAGAAATGTTTAGTATGTGATGTGCCACTAAAAGATGCTACAGTAGTTCAGCTGACTGAGTGTCTTAATTATTTTCTTGCCTCTTTTCCTAAATGGACTTGTCCCAATACATTCAGGGATTTTAACCGGGTAGTCGTACTCGTTGCTCCCCACCTGCTTAAACGTAACCACCTTTCAACCAGTTCCCCCTCCCCCCCCCCAACCCCTTACCTTTCACATATTCACAGACAACCATTGATTTGGGTAACAAACTGGTCACAGCTTTATTTGCAATGTTAACATCTATAACATGCTAAACCAGCATAATCAACAACAACGAACACTCCCCCCAACCCTTTCAAAACGGAGCGATGTGTCACCAGCCATGCTATTAGCAAAGTGACCTCGCCTCCGCACCGGCCGCATTCACCACCTCCGGCCAAATTCCTAAAACCCCTGTCCGACTTCGCCATATCACTAGCAAAAGTCTACCTGGGGTTGTCCGGGCCGTGGGCACCCCGCCATGCCCCAATTGGCCTAAGCCTCCGGACCCTGGACACCTCTGGGATCCCGCCACCGGCTCGAGCCATCCGACTGGCCGAGCCGCCCCCCTACTCAAAGCTGCAACCAATCCTGCCACCCTGGACCACAAGCTCCAAAACCTCCTGCCAATCATTCAGCAGGAGGTCTGTCCCCACCGGAGAAAGATGCACTCCATCATTTCTATACAGTCCTCCACAATCAACCTCCACCCATGCATGCAGAACCTGATGACCCCCATGCTCGCATACCCAGTGTCCAATCTGTCTGTTAATTTTTGTTAAACCCCGCGACCACCGTCGCTGCCCCCAACAAGCTGGCCGTGGAACAATATCCGACCAGACTAGTACCACCCCCTCAAACATTTCCAAAACCAAAGCCAAGTCCTTCTTTGCCGCCCTGATCAGCTGTTTGCAAGTCCAGGCTACTAAGTCATTCCCTCCTAAATGCAACAAGATAATCTCCCGCTGAACTCGTACGCGCTGATGGTGCCGAAGCAAAGGCAGCAATTGAGTCCATCGCAGCCCACGCTCGCCCAGCCATGATATCGACACCACCGCTGGATCCAGCCCGAGATTCCACCCGACTGGCCGCACCGCTGCTCGTTCACCAGCCCAGAACACAAAGGAATGCCCCAGCAGCCAACACTTCCAAACCTTCTGTCCCCCATCTGCAAAAGAATATTGTGTTATTCCCGCTCATGCATAATTGAAAGAAATTGGTGTTATCCCCTCCCAGGCATAAGCGATCTATGAGACACGAACATATCCTTGGAAAACATTAGATCGCCACCGGCCTATCTTCTGTATCAGCCCCCCGTCCAACCCCACCTCTGCCGTGCTGGTCGCCGCCCCGATTCGAAATGAATGAGCCGCAAACAAGGAAGGGTCCTCCCCTATATGCCGGAGGACCATCCGCAACACCGCCACAACTTGAAACAGTGTCAGCACAAGTGCGTCTAGGTGGATGAAAAACCCGCCGCCAACCACCGGCCGAATTCCCAAGTAGTCCGAAATCAATGTCACCGGACATGTCGCCTCCTTTATCTCCTTTAACACCACCCATTGCCCCTTACCGCGCTGATCCGTTTTGGATCTGGCCAACAACACCCGTAACTGCCCATTACTCACCTGTACATGTTGCCTTTGTAAGCAACTACTCACACCCGCCTTCCCCGAGATCGCTACCAATTCACTCACCCTAAAGGTGCCAAAGAAAGCCAAGCTGAAAACCGCCCTAAAAAGCAGTCTCATAATGCGACTCCGTCAAATGCGGCAATCCCTCACACAATCTTACTAACAACTGATGCGCGATCGGACGCCGCCAATCTGGCGGAGTAGGTCGCAAACGTTCCCACTCCTGTAGCAACCGTCTTGCTAGGAACCCACCCCCTGCAGAGCCCCAACCCACCGCTCTCGCAAAAAACGCGGAACCCGCTAACTGGATAGTCACCGATGCTCTCGAGACCCCAAGTTCCTTCGCACTAACAATATATTGCCCGAGCAACTGATCCGCTACAGCTCCCCCCTTCCATCCCCGGGCCAAAAGAAACTGAGACACTCTACTCCCACCTTGCCGGTAAGCTGCCCATGTCCTCTCCGCCACCGAACTGCGCAGGAGACTTCTCATCTCTGCAGGCCAAGAGTCCACAAGTTCCATGGGACCGCGCACCCGACCCTGTCCGCTGCCGGCGCCAGTCGCCGGAACCACTCCATCTGCAAACGAGAAGGAGCATCAGCAATTCCATTAGCATGACCCGGTTTATGCTGCGCCCTCAACCTGACATTCAAGCGCAGACATTTCAAAACTAAGGCCCGCATTAAAGAGGCTACCTGGAGGCAACGAGGGGAGTAATTATTCACCACACTCACCACTGCCTCATTGTCGCACCACCATCGGACTCGACGATTCCTGAAACGATCTGGCCACAACTCCAGCGCCACTAACATAGGGAACAGTTCCAGGAAGGTAATATTACTCAACAATTCAGCCGCAAGCCAGGCCGGCGGCCATCGGTCAGCGCACCATGCCCCAGCGAAGTAAATGCCCAAACCTACCCCCCCCTGCGGCATCCGAATAAAGCTGTAGATCGTCACTGGAAATCTTAGCCTCCATCCATACTGAAATACCATTAAATTCCCGCAAAAATGTATCCCACACCCGTAAGTCTTCCCGCATAGCGTGAGTAACTCGTATGCGGTGATGAGGCCTACCTAACCCCACTGTAGAAGCTGCCAACCGTCGAAGAAAAACTCTCCCCATCGGGAGTACTCTACACGCGAAGTTCAATGACCCCAACAAGGCCTGCATTTCCCGCAAGGTCAACTTCGCTGAGACCACCGCATTAGCCACCAGAACCCGCAACTTGTTCACCTTATCATCCGGTAGCCGCGCGATCATTTCAACAGAATCCATTTCGATCCCTAAAAAGGTAAGTCTGGTCACCGGACCCACTGCTTATCAGCCAGAGGGACCCCGAACTCCCCGGCCATCTCAAGAAACCCTGCCAGAAGCTCCATGCAGCCCGTCGACTGTGCATCCCCGATGAACAGAAAATCATCTAAATAATGCACCACTTCCGTACGCCCGACCTTCTGCACAACCACCCAATGCAGGAAGGAACTAAACATCTTGAAATACGCACACGACACAGCACAACCCATAAGCATGCACGTATCGAAATAGAATCCTCCTTCGAATTGAAAGCCAAGCAAAGGAAACGACGAAGGATGCACCGGGAGCAAGCGAAAAGCCGACTCGATATCCACTTTTGCCATCCAGGCCCCCCGACCCGAGTTCCTAAGTAACTCCAGCACCCCATCAAAAGAGGCATACCTAACCGTACACCATTCACGCGGTATATTATCGTTGACCGATGCCCCGGTTGGACTCGACAGATTGTGTATTAAACGAAATTTGCCAGCCTCTTTTATGGGTATAATCCCCAATGGAGATGACACAAAGTGCCCAAATGGCGGCTTTCGAAACGGGCCCGCTATTCTACCTAAACTCAACTCAACCGCCAACTTTTCACATGCTATCGTCGCCCAACGACGCACAGACACTGCGTTCCGCGCCATTGCACCTAAAACCGCTCCCCGAACTGGGATAACGAAACCAAACTGAAAACCGAACTGCAAAACAGCCCTATCTTTCGCCTTCGGGTATTGCCCAAGTCACTTCTTTAACACCTCAAACTTAATGGGGGACGGAGCCATACCAAATCCCCGCTCCCTATTTGGCTGCCACACTAGAAGCGACCCCCCGGTTTCTTAACGTATTTTGCCGCCGAATGAGCCACCCCGCAGCTCAAGCAAGCATGCCGGAACTTACAGTCCGGGAAGGGGCAAACGGACTTATTATATCGCCAACAAACGTCCCTGCCGCCAACTCCCGCTGGCTTAGGCGGCGGATTGGGGCCCCCACTCCGAAAGGAACGACCCGCCACCGATGTAGATCCCGAACCTCCTGAACCTCCACTCCCCGAACTGGACCCCGTTCTGACCGACATTTGCGTCAGCCACAGATTGATATCCTGCATACCCCACGATAGTCCCTTAGTACCCTCCATTTTGTCACGAAACGTTTCGTCATAGTTAAGCCACGCCCATCCTTCATGGGATTGCAAGGCTTCCAAAATGGAATCCGCATAAGTAAGTAATATACCATACTGGTCGGGGCGATGATGACCCCAAACACTCGCCAACCGCAAAAAGGCCCGAACCCAGTTTACTACTGACCGCAAAACATTTCGAATCTGCCCCGCCTTTTCAACCTCTTTCCGCTTTTTTCTGCTCTCTCCTGACCTCTTCCTCCCCTTGAAGGACTGGAAAGGGGGGCTGTTACTTCTGGAGAGAAATCTGAAATTGTGAGTATATACTTCTGGGAATTTTTCTGAAAGGAATTTTTTTTTTTTTTTCTTTTAAAGCTAATTAATCTGTGAACCCACTATTTTTTTTGTTAAATCAGTCAGGGCCTAGTAGCAACAGTTTAAGATTCAATTTAAAAACACAGAAGAGAACTTTCTGGTTACCTTTCATACCCAGTAGACAGCTGTAGTTTAAATTTCATAGTCACTCAGGGCCTAGCATCAGCAAAGTACTTTTAGTTTCAAATTAAAACACAGAAGAGAGCTTTCTGGTTAAATTTAGAATCCAGCAGAGAGCTTGTAGTTTAAATTTCATAATAGGTTAGAGCCTAGTAGCAGCAAAGAGCTATAATTTAAATCAAATCAGAATATAGTTTTCCTCAGCAGCACAGGACAAGGTACTGTGTAGCAGCCCTTTTTTAATAAGTGTTATATCCCGCCCTCCCTCCCCACACCCACCCTCCCCTGGGAAAATCACAGCTTTATAGGTACTTGCACAACTTAAAAGACAGGAGGTGCTCTCAGGTGAAGCTCATTACCCAAATCAGTCATACACCAAGGACCTGAGATTAATTAAGCTTCAGGTGAACAAGGTATATTAAACTTCTTAGGTACAATTTTAGTGGTATAAATATCCATTGCACCCTTTAGTACATATAGAACTTAAAGATCTAAACACAAACTTAAAACTAAGATGCAGACAGCAGTCCAGCAGCGGGATGTGGGCTTTCCAGTCTTTTGCATTGAGTGTCACATGTATGATTTTCTCCCAGCTGGTGAGAGGTCTTACGTGTGCACTAGGTGCAAGGAGCTCTCTGCTCTCAGGGAACGAGTCCGTTCTCTAGAGGCTAGAGTAGCAGACTTGGAAAACATAAGACAGACAGAGAGGTACATAGACGAGACCTACAGGGATATAGTCCTGAAGTCCCACCTCCAGTCTGGCAGCATCCCTGTTGCCATGGAGGAGAGAGGTCACGTGACAGGAGAGCATCACCCTGGTGTGGCAGGAAGTGATCCTGTAACTAGGACCTGTCCTCCAGGTGATGTAAACCCCTCTCGCACCGAGGAGGTTTCTCCAGGGCCAAGTGCCCATGCGGGAAGGGTTAGGACAGCAGTTATAGTTGGTGATTCGATCATTAGGCATGTAGATAGCTGGGTGGCTGGTGGACGTGAGGATCGCCTGGTAACATGCCTGCCTGGTGCGAAGGTAGCGGACCTCACGCGCCACCTAGATAAGGTTTTAGATAGTGCTGGGGAGGAGTCTGCTGTCTTGGTACATGTTGGTACCAATGACATAGGAAAATGTGGTAGGGAGGTTCTGGAAGCTAAATTTAGGCTTTTAGGTAGGAAGTTGAAATCCAGAACTTCCAGGGTAGCGTTCTCCGAAATGCTTCCCGTTCCACGCGCAGGACCCAATAGGCAGGCAGAGCTCCGGAGTCTCAATGCGTGGATGAGACAATGGTGCAGAGATGAGGGGTTCGGATTTGTTAGGAACTGGGGAACATTCTGGGGAAAGGAGGGGCTCTTCCAAAGGGATGGGCTTCACCTTAACCGGGATGGAACCAGGCTGCTGGCATTAACCTTTAAAAAGGAGATAGAGCAGCTTTTAAACTAGATAATAGGGGAAAGCCGACAGTCGCCCAAGAGCGCATGGTTCGGAAGAATGTATCCTTGAAGGATACTACAAAAAGCAGAGAGGTTCCAAAAAAGAGTAAAGTAGCCCAAATGCCCTCGAGTATGGAGCAGACAGAACTTAAAGATCCCAAATTACCCATGTCTACCAATAGCCAAATTAATATGAATAAAATACAGTCTCTAAAATGCTTGTATGCAAATGCTAGAAGTCTACAAAACAAGATGGGAGAGTTAGAATATATAGCACTAAACGAGAGGTTAGATATGATTGGAATATCAGAGACATGGTGGAAGGAGGACAACCAGTGGGACACTGTGATACCTGGGTACAAACTATATCGAAATGATAGAGCTGATCAAATTGGTGGAGGGGTTGCGCTCTATGTTAGAGAGGGCATTGAGTCAGAAAGGATTAAAGTTTTGCAAGAAACAAAATTTGCTGTAGAATCTCTATGGATTGAAATTCCATGTAAAAAGGGGAAGGCGATGGCAGTGGGGGTGTACTATCGTCCACCTGGCCAGAATGAACAAATGGATGATGAAATGCTCAAAGAAATCAAGGAAGCTAGCAAAAGTTACAGTGCAGTAATAATAATGGGTGATTTCAATTACCCCGGCATCGACTGGGTCAGTGTCACAACAGGACATGCTAGGGAGATAAAGTTCCTAGATGAAATAAATGACTGCTTCTTGGAGCAGCTGGTTCATGAACCGACCAGAGGGGAAGCAATATTAGACCTAGTCCTTAGTGGAACACCAGATGTAGTGCAAGAGATAAGGGTGTTGGGACACTTGGCAATAGTGATCATAGCATGATCGCCTTTGATTTAATTAGTGGAGGAGGGATAGTAAGGAAATCCACAGTACTACCCTTTAACTTTCGAAAGGGAGACTATGATAGAATGAGGAAAACAGTTAAGAAAAAACTAAAAGGAGCAGTTGCAAAGGTTAAAGACGTACATCAAGCTTGGGTGTTGTTGAAAAATACTATCTTGGAAGCCCAGACCAGCTGTATTCCACGCTTTAAGAAAAGTGGAAGGAAGTCCAAAAAATTGCCAGCATGGTTTAAAGCTGAGGTCAGAGAGGCTGTTGTTGCCAAAAAAGCATCTTTCAAGAAATGGAAAAAAGAGCCAAATGATGAAACCTGTAAACAGCACAAGCACTGGCAAGTCAAATGCAAGGCATTGATAAGGCAGGCAAAGAGAGAATTTGAGAAGAAGCTTGCTGCAGAAGCAAAAACGCGAAATAAAGACCTTTTCAAGTACATTCGTAGCAAAAAACCCGTGAGAGAGTCAGTTGGTCCATTAGATGATAAAGGGGTTAAAGGAGCACTAAGAGGCGACAAGGCGATAGCGGAGAGACTGAATGAATTCTTTGCTTCGGTCTTTACTGAGGAAGATGTAGGGATGTTACCCACGACTGAAGTGGTATTTAAAGGTGTGGAAGAATTGAAGGAAATATCGATACATCGGGAAGATGTCCTACAACTATTAGATAAACTGAAGAGTAGCAAATCACCTGGGCCGGATGCTATACATCCAAGGGTGTTGAAAGAACTGAAATTTGAGATTGCAGACCTGCTATCAGTAATCTGTGAACTATCATTAAAATCATCTCTAATACCTGAGGATTGGAGGATCGCCAATGTAACACCAATTTTTAAAAAGGGTTCGAGGGGTGATCCGGGAAACTACAGACCGGTGAGCCTGACATCAGTACCGGGAAAAATGGTAGAAACCATCATAAAGAATAAAATTACTCAGCATATAGATAGTCATGACCTAATGGGAGACAGCCAACATGGCTTTAGACAAGGAAGATCTTGTCTTACTAATCTGTTATGTTTTTTTGAAGGAGTGAATAAACAGGTGGACAAAGGTGAGTCGGTTGATATTGTGTATCTGGACTTTCAGAAAGCCTTTGACAAGGTCCCTCATGAGAGACTTTTGGCAAAACTAAAGAGTCATGGGATAGGAGGCAGTGTACTACTGTGGATCAGGAACTGGTTAAAAGATAGAAAGCAGAGGGTAGGGCTAAATGGCCAATTTTCCCAATGGAGAAAGGTGAATAGTGGTGTACCCCAGGGATCTGTGCTGGGTCCGCTGCTTTTTGACATATTCATAAATGACCTGGAAAGTGGAATAACGAGTGAGGTTATCAAATTTGCTGATGACACAAAACTATTTAAAGTTGTTAAAACCCAGGAGGATTGTGGAAAATTGCAAGAGGATCTTGATAAATTGGAAGACTGGGCATCAAAATGGCAGATGAAATTTAATGTGGAGAAGTGCAAGGTTATGCACCTAGGGAAGAACAACCCAAACTATGGTTACACGATGCAAGGTTCCACATTAGGAACCACCACCCAAGAAAAAGATTTAGGCGTCCTTGTGGATACCATGTTAAAACCCTCGGCCCAGTGTGCAGCGGCAGCCAAGAGAGCAAATAGAATGCTAGGTATGATAAGGAAAGGAATGGAAAATAAAACAAAAGATATTATAATGCCTCTATATCGTTCCATGGTGAGACCGCACCTTGATTATTGTGTGCAATTCTGGTCGCCATATCTTAAAAAGGATATAGCAATTTTAGAAAAGGTTCAGAGAAGAGCCACCAAAATGGTAAAGGGGATGGAAGGCTACTCCTATGAAGAAAGGCTAAAAAGGTTGGGGCTCTTTAACCTGGAAAAGAGACGGCTGAGGGGAGATATGATAGAAGTCTATAAATTAATGAACGGAGTGGAACGGGTAAACGTAGATCGATTGTTTACCTTATCAGAATATAGAAAGACTAGGGGACATGCAATGAAGCTACAGGGTAAACTATTTAAGACTAATAAAAGAAAATATTTTTTCACTCAACGTGTAATCAAACTCTGGAATTTGTTACCGGAGGATGTAGTAAAGGCTGTTAGTGTAGCTGGGTTTAAAAAAGGTTTGGACAAGTTCCTGGAGGAAAGGTCCATAAACCATTATTAAGAAGGGACCCAGGATATCAATGCTTGAACCAATACAAGCATTGTGGAACCTGTGTCCCTTGGGGAAACTGCTAGGTACGTATGACCTAGATTGGCCACTGTTGGAAACAGAATACTGGGCTTGATGGACCTTGGTCTGACCCAGTATGGCATATCTTATGTTCTTATGTTATGTTCTTATGAGCAAACGGAAAATATCAATATACTTCCTTTTCCATATTTTACGCCGTAACTTCCTTGGCACACCCTCCCATAACTCCGACAACGTTGCTGAAGTAGAGATACCGCCGCCTGATGTATCTGTCACCCCTTCATGGCCTTGTGCCCCGACCAGCAGCACGCCCTCTTCGCTCGACGACGTAGACAAGCGCGAAGACGAGGAGGAAGAGGATTCGGAACTATGCCATCGATGACAGACATGTTTCCTTTTTTTTTTTTGCTCACTTTTTCCGTGCGCTCGCCACCAGTATCACCCCCTTTCTGCCCCGCCCCCTCCTCGACCCTTGACTCACCTGCCTCGACTCCAACCGCCGCTCGTGGTATGGACTGGCTCCATCTGCTCGGTGGCAGATTGTCATTCTGCTGCTGCCCGCTGTCATCTCGAGGTGCTGCCTGCGCTCCCCACGCCGTTCCAGGTCCAGAGTCCCCCTGATGTCATCCGCGAAGGTTCCGCTGCCCCAGGCATGAATCCAGGCGACGCAACGAAAGGGACCTGCGAAGAGAAAAAAGTAAAACCAGGAGTAGAACACCCCGGGGCCCACGCAGGATGCCAAGCTCCCACCCAGGCTGTGTCAGAGGACCCTTGCCCCCCGCTCGCCCATTGGTCGGGGGGGCGGATACCTGGCTAGCCCATACCCCATCGACATCATCGCTCCACTCCCCGAGGGGAAAGATCCCCCCCCTGCCCCTGCCCCCAGGCACATAGCCGCGCATTCCCCTCCCCCACCCAGTCTCCCCCATCGCCTCACTGCTCATCTCAGAGATCCCCTCCTCCGCACTGCCGCCCTGACTAGGACCTCCCCTGCCCGCTGACAGCTCCGCAGCCCCTCTGCTCCCATCGGGCAGCCGCGCTCCTCGTCCACTACTTGCATTGGCTCTCCTTCTGCCGACTGGAGCAGCACGCTGACCACGTGCCGGGCCCCGTGCCCCCCCCCCTCCACCTAGTTGCACCTCTGGGGCCTCTCCAGCCCTCCTTGTACCCCCCGTTCGCCCGCGGCCTGAACCTTGACCCCTTCCCCCCCCCCCCCACTCCTGCGCACTCCCCGACCGCGACTTCCCTGACCTCCCTTCAGCTGGGGCCGTTTGGGTGCCATGCCTCTACCACCGTTGACTGCCTCTTTTGTGCCCTTGAAACCCACTGACTTGTTTTGTTTTATATATTTATTATTTTTTATTAGTGCAGCTAAGTGTATTTATTTTATTTTTTTTTTTTTGCAACGGAACCCCACCCCCTCCAGCCAACCGGCCCCACTTAAAAATTTTTAAATCCTTTTTGTTTATACCAGAACTCTGCCCCGAGCACCCGACTCGCCTGTGAAAGAAGCCTGCTGCCTCCCAGCCGACTCTGCTCTCCCAAACCGCGCTCTCGGCACGATCCGCCTCGACCACTGCTCCATGCTCAACCCGCCACGCTCCACGCTCCCTCTGCATGTGTTCGGCCGCAGCCGCCGCCGGCTGAGCATATGAGCTACCACGCTCCGATTGGCTCTCGTGCGTGCGATCGTGCGCCGAGAACCAATCATTTTAAAAGGTGCACAATCGTGCGCATCCCCTCCTGTGCTCCTCCATCCCCCCCCCCTTTCTCCATTGAAGAGCAAGCAGGGTCCCGCGCCGGGCCAAGCACCCGGTTAACGCCGGTCGCCGGGACCCTGCCCGCTCCCTTAGGGAAAACATTAGTGTTCTTGTCAGGCTTTCTTGTTGTATTAGCATTTTTTGTTTTTGTCATTATTAGATTTGTATTTAATTATTTATTTTTGAATTTGATCACTTTGACTGCTCCACCAGCCTATTTATGCCGCTTTATATTGGTTGGTTGATTGTTTTCATATTTTTTTTTCATGTTCTTATTTTGCTCATTTTTCTTCGGATTGATACCCTAAAGCAGGCCAATGGTTTCAAGGCCAACCTCCCCTGCAGGTAGATAGTGATCCTCAAAGATGATTATGCTGACTAGGAGATGGGTGTCTCAAGCTGTCAGGTCATGCTAGCAAAGGCCTCAAACCATTTGGAAGTCTGGCAAGAAGACCATGGAGTCGGTACCGAGGGTGGCTACTAAAATGGTTAGTGGTCTTCATTATAAAGCATATGAGGATAGACTTAAGGATCTTAATATGTACACCTTAGAGGAAAGGCGGGATAGAGGTGATATGATTGAGATGTTTAAATACCTCATAAGAACATAAGATATGCCATACTGGGTCAGACCAAGGTCCATCAAGCCCAGTATTCTGTTTCCAACAGTGGCCAATCTAGGTCATATGTACCTAGCAGTTTCCCCAAGGGACACAGGTTCCACAATGCTTGTATTGGTTCAAGCATTGATATCCTGGGTCACTTCTTAATAATGGCTTATGGACCTTTCCTCCAGGAACTTGTCCAAACCTTTTTTAAACCTGTCCAAACCCTTTTTAAACCTCCATGGCATAAATGCACAGGGGGAGTTTCGATTGAAAGCAAGTTCTGCTATGACGGGACATGGGATGAGGGTGAAAGGGGATACATTCAGGAGTGATATGTGGAAATATTTCTTTACGGAAAGAGTGGTGGATCCGCGGAATAGTCTCCCAGTGGAGGTGGTAGGGATGAGGACAGTATCTGATTTCAAAGAAGCATGGGACAAACACAGAGGATCTCTAAAGGAAAAAAGGGGACTGTTGTAGTGGTTGATTTGGAAGGAGAGACTAGATTGGCCATCTGGTCTTTTTCTGTCATGTTTCTATGTTTCTATCTTAATACCTCCTGAGACAGGTATTAGAGGAGCGATTCCATTGGTAGACTGTTCCCTGTCTGCACTTCAGAATGTAGCTAGTATCTTATCTATGCGCAGCAAAGAGTTAAGACTGTGAATTCACAAAATACTGTGATCCAGATAATGCCTTCCTTTGGGATTCTAGCTCGTTTTGATAATACAATAAGGATTGTCCTCAGGATAGTACCTAACTGGTGGGCCCAGTTTTGTTTCTCTTGAGGATGGTGGTTTTATTCGACTTGGCATAAAAAAGCTACTGAAACAGAAAAGCAAATTTGTGTGTTTGCATTTTTAAATTGTGTGACATTGATTAGCTTTTAAGCAACAGACAACTTTTAGATAATGCTCTAGTTGATGTGACTCTATTAGGGATCATTATTTATAGAGAGAGAGTAATGACTTGCCTCAATTGCTGTTTGCCCATAATAACATCCTGTTAGTCACATAACATAATTACCTTTCCTTTTGAGTTCATTTTTCTGTTTAACGTTCAAGATGAACCCAGATGATTTGATTCTAGTGGCTCTAGTGCCATCTAGTGTCTTAATGCTGAGATTTCCAGAATTTGAGAAGCTGACCAATCATAATGACTATTTACATACTAACATAGTAAATGACGGCAGATAAAACCAGTATGGTCCATCTAGTCTGCCCAGGAAGGTGGCAAGAATAGTGCACCTGACACTCCATGCAGGTCACCTCCCCCCATGTTTTTGTTTAGGAGTGAACCCAACGCTCTGTGTAAAGCACCCCTGTTTGTTGAGAAATTAGATAGTTAAGTTTATTTTGATTTTAACCTGTTGCTATAAAGGGATCCACTGTGTCTGTCCCATGCCATTTTGAATTCTGACACTGTATTTGCCCCCACCACTTCCATCGGGAGAGCATTCCAAGCATCCTCCACCCTTTCAGTGAAAAAGTATTTCCTGACATTGCCTTTCAATTTACCCCCTTGCAGCTTCATGTTATGCCCTCTAGTTTTACAGCTTCCCCATCTTTGGGTTTGTTTGTTCATTAATACTCTTTAAGTATTTAAAGGTCTGAATCATATCTCCCCTGTCCCTCCTCTCCTCCAGAGTGTACATATTTAGATCTTCAAGTTTCTTCTCATAAGGCTTCTGATGCAGGCTCCAAATCATTTTGGTCGCCTTCCTCTGAACAGTTTCCAGTCTTTTTACATCTTTGCGAGATATGGTCTCCAAAACTGAACACAATATTCCAAGTGAGGCCTCACCAGTGACTTATACAGTGGCATTAGTACCTCTTCCTTTCTGCTGGTAATTCCTCTTTGTATGCAGCCCAACATCCTCCTGGCTTTTGCCACTGCCTTGTCACACTGTTTTGCCACCTTGAGATTCTCAGAAATAATCACATCAAGGTCCTTCTCCTGTCCGTGCACACCAACCGCTCGCCCCCTATTGCATACATTTCCCTTGGATTTCTGCTTCCCAAGTGCATGACACTGCACTTCTTCGCATTAAATCGTAACTGCCAAGCATTAGACCATTCTTCCAGCTTTTGTAGATCTTTCCTCATGTTATCCACTCTGTTGCAAATTCTTGTGTCATCTGAAAAAAGACAGACACTTGCATTCAGTCCTTCAGCAATATCACTCACAAATACTTTGAACAGTGCCGGTCCTAGGACTGAACCCTGGGGCACCCCGCCAATCACCCTCCTTTCATCCAAGTGAGCTCCATTTACCATCACCTTCTGACATCTGTCAGTCAACCAATTTCTGATCCAGTTCACCACCTTGGGACCCATCCCCAAACTATTGAGTTTATTGATAAGCCTCCTATGAGGAACAGTATCAAAGGCTTTGCTGAAATCCAGGTAGATGACATCCATCACATTCCCCTGATCTAGTTCTCTGGTCACCCAGTCAAAGAACTCAATCAGATTTGTTTGGCAAGATCGTTCTTTGGTAAAACCATGTTACCTTGGATCATGCAACCTGTTGGTTTTGAGAAAGTCCACTATTCGCTCTTTCAGGAGCGCCTCCATTACTTTTCCTGCCACAGAGTTAAGGCTCACCGGCCTGTAGTTTGTCACTTCTTCCCTGTCACCACTTTTGTGAAGAGGTACCACATTGGGCCTGGTTATTTTAAAGGCATCTACATGTTTTGCAGATCAGCAAACTCTGTAAATGCCGCTAAGCATGATATTACTACTATTACTACTATTTAGCACTTATAAAGCGCCACGCACTTTTAGAATTAAGAGCGATGGAAGATGGGAGTTTAAGAAAACAACTGTCAAATGTTTTTGGTAATGAAGGCTGCGCGGCATGTTGGGAGGAGTATGGAAACTATTTTTTCTAGAAGTATTAGTATAAACATGTAACCCGCGGTACAGTATATTATACAATGGCTTATTGTATGTTTTGTGTAATATATGTTTGAGTATGTTGGTTGATCTCCAGGAACAAGCAGGAATGTAGTCTTCACCTATGGGTATCATCAGTACCGACGGAGCCTGCGCGGGAACGCTCCCCAGCGTTCAATAGGAAAGCTTTTGGGAGCATCCCACAGCGCCTGCATGATGCCTTCCCGCCTTTCCAACTCTCCCTCTTCAATTCTTCGTTTTCCGCGGAGCCGACAGGACGCATACCCTGTCACTGCAGAAAAATTTATTCTTATTTTGTTTTTTGTGGTTGCATCTGCCTTCAATCGATGCCTACCGGTACCGCCGGTTCTCTTTTCTTTTTCAAAAAAAACCCCCCTAGCTTTCTAAAATTTTTTTTCTTCAGGAGCCTTTCCCCTCTCTGTGCTAGGCGCCATTTTGGGCATTAGACCCGCTTTTCTTTAAACATGGAGAAACCAGCTAGTTTCAAGAAATGTTCTAAATGTGGCGGTACCATATCCGTCACCAACACCCATGAATGGTGTCTTAAGTGTTTAGGTCCTGACCATTCTCCATCGGAGTGTCTCCTGCAGAAATATGACCAAGAGGGACCTGCAAAATAGAGCTGCAAAACTCGGTACTCTTTTTGCCGCAGATACGTTGTCAGTTGCATTGACGTCTTCCAGGGCTTCATCTTCCTCCCATGGATCTCAGGTAACTAAACATAAGTCTTCTAAGACTGGCTGGTCCTCAAAGGGTAGATCTCCTTCCAGGTATCGAGATGCCACTGGCGTTGCCCTCGAGGAAAGTTCACCAGCAAAACAGCTCCAGTGGGAGGCCTCGGTCTCCAAAGCATTAACAGGGCTCCAGAATGTTCCAGAGGCTTCCACCTCTGCAGAACTACTGGTGCCATGTTCTGGGTGTCGGTACCGCTAAGACCACTACAGACGGTTTCACAGGTATCGGTACCGACACGGAGTGCCTCGGCGGGTATGCTTCCCCCCATGCCGAGCCTTGAGCCTATCTCAGGTATCGACGGACTGGTACCGAGACACCCCGATACCGACTTCGAGCGGTACTGGTACTGCGCGTTGCAGGAACACCCAATGCAGAGATACTTCGAATCATCCGATTCCAATGACTCTGACTCTGCCAGTACTAGAGCTATCCTTCCAGAGGATCCATCTCCTCCTCAACGCAGAACGTCTCCTCCAGAAGACATGTCCTTCCAGGATTTTATACGTGATTTAGCTCGGGGTCTTGCAATCACGGTGACTCTAGAGAAGGAACCAAGAGCAGAAGAATTAGAAATTCTTCAGTACCCTAAGTCTCCTAAAGAGGCAGCTACCCTGCCCATTCACAAAATCTTGCTTGATCTCATGCTAAGAATGTGGGAAACTCCTTTAGCGGTGTCTGCACACTCTAGACGACTCGATACCATGTACTGAGTTCCAAGTTGTCCTGGCTTTCAAAAGACTCAGTTACCACACCATTCAATGGTAGTAGAATCAGCGATGCGTAGGATTAAGAGTGCTAAAACACATTCTTCCAATCCTCCGGGCTGTGAATCGAGGACACTTGATGCCTTTGGGCGTCAATGTTTCCAATCCTCCATGTTAGCAGCCAGGATTAGCTCCTAGATTCTCTACATGGGAATGTTCCTCCAAGAAGTTGCAGGAGACTTGAAGCTCATGAGCCTTCTTCTCCCTTTGGAAAAAAGGGGGTAATTCCTTACTCTGGTCAAACATGCCCAGGATGTTTCTAAGTTTGTAAACCGTGCAACCTTTGATTGCTTTGAATGCATTAGCAGAACCTCTGCTATCTCCATTGGTGCACGTCGTATTGCCTGGCTTTAGGCATCAGACTTAGAACAATGGGTACAAGATAAACGGAAAAATATTCCTTGCACAGGAGAAAATCTCTTTGGCAAGGATTGGCAAGGCAAGGCTAATTAGATTGAATCTGAAAAGACTACCTTGAACAGACTATCAGTCTACAGCCAACCCAGCAAAGAAAAAGTCAGTCAAGAAACCCTTTTTCAACAAGAAAGAGGTTTTACCCATCTTATACCCATCAGGGCCACTGTCGAGTTCATGTTCCCCAAAAGGGGCAGCAACAGACCAGACAGCAGAGGAAGCCACACGTTCCTAGAGCTCAACCAGCTCAACAGACTCAGCCTCCTCAGGGGCTTTGACTCCTTCCTAGAGAACTTAGTCGTTCTGCCCCTGGAAGGTCCAGAACCCCCCTTACCATCCCGGGCAGATTATGCCATTTTGCCAGAAGATGGCAACAAATAACATCAGAAAACCGGACCCTGTCCATTGTACGAGAGGGGTACAGGCTTCATTTTCACAGCATGCCCCCTCCTACAATCAGACAGTTCAATTCTCAGGTCCCTGCCACCAATCTCTTGGGTCAGGAGGTCACATCACTTCTTGCTCAGGGAGCAATAGAAGAGGTACCCATATCCCAACAGGGTACGGGGTTCTACTCCCCCCTTACTTTCTCATCCCAAAGAAAACAGGGGGACACAGGCCTATTCTGGACCTCAGAGAATTAAACAAATATCTCTTCCGAGAAAAATTCAAGATCTCCCTTGGAACACTCCTGCCATACCTTCAGAGTCAGGGCTATGTTCTCTAGATCTAAAGGATGCATATATGTATATTCTCATCCATGCAGATCACAGGAAATTCCTTTGATTCCTTTTCCAGGGAAGACACTTCCAATACAAGCTTCTTCCCTTCGGTCTGTCTTCTGCCCCAAGAGTTTTCACAAAATGCATGGCAGTAATAGCAGCATTCCTGAGAACTCTAGGAATATTCGTCTTCCTTTACTTAGATGACTGGCTCATTTGAGCATCAACAGCTCCAGAAGCCAGTTTCACTCTTTCTTGCACTATACAAATCCTCCGGTATTTGGGACTGGTCATAAACCTCCCAAAATCTCACCCCTTCTCAGTGTCTAGAATTCATAGGGGCTCGTCCAGACACAAGGCAATCAAGGGCTTTCCTGCCACAGCCATATTGTCTTCGTATAGTTCAGCTGGCCTCCCAAGTACCTATGAAGGTCTTCCTGACTGCTCGGGAGATGGCTTCAGCTTCTGGGGCATATGGCATCCACTGTCCGTGTGGTTCCCTATGCTCGCCTTCATATGCGAGCAGCCCAGTGGACCCTATCCTCTCAGTGGACACAGGTCTCGGGTCGGCTAACGGACAAAATCAGAAACTCCACACATCTTATTTTGTCCCTGCAATGGTGGCAGTCACTGGAAAACCTTCTTGTGGGCTCTCCTTTCCAGCAGCCTCTATACCAAACCACCCTAACAGATGCGTCCAAGTTGGGTTGGGGGGCTCACTTGCACGATCTATCAACTCAGGGTCTCTGGACCCCTCAGGAGGCTTGTCTTCACATAAACCTCCTAGAACTTGGAGCCATTTTTCATGCTGTCTGAGTTTTTCAGGCCCATCTCAGCTACAAGACAGCTCTGTTCCAGACCGACAATCAAGTAGCCATGTTCTATGTGAACAAGCAGGGCGGAACAGACTCTCTGTCGTTATGTAACGAAGCTTTGCGACTGTGGGCCCTCGCCAGAGAGCTTCAAATCCACCTTCTAGTGGTATGTCTTCCGGGCATTCAAAACCTTTGGGCAGACAAACTCAGTCGAATACTGCTGCCACACGAATGGTCTCTGCACTCAGACCAGCTTGCTCGAGTTTTTCGAATCTGGGGAACGCCAGATATAGACCTCTTTGCAAGTCCACAGAATGCCAAACTTCCCCGATTCTGTTCCAGATTTCCGGCTCAAAACTGTCAGGCAAGGGATGCTTTCCTCCTCCACTGGGGTCGGTACTTCCTCTATGCCTTCCCACCCATTCCCCTCATTCCCAAAACTTTGTTCAAGCTTCAGAAAGACAGAGGTCACATGATACTCATAGCTCCATGTTGGCCACGGCAGACGTGGTATCCTCTGCTTTTGCGTCTCTCTCGAGCCACACCTCTGGAGTTGGGATGTGCTCCAGATCTTCTTTCCCAGGAGAACGGGACGCTATTGCACCCGAATCCCCAGGGCCTGGTTACTGAAAGCCTAGGACTCCCGGATATCAGCCTGTCTCAACAGGTAAAGGATATTCTTGTGGCTTTCAGGAAGCCTTCCACAAGGCAATCCTATGCTTTTAAGTGGAAGAGATTCTCTGTATGGTGTTCTCAAAAGGGACTTAACCCCCATACAGTGCCTGTGGAATCGCTTCTGGAGTATCTCCTCCATTTATCAGATTCTGGTCTTAAAACCAATTCAGTAAGGGTCCATCTTAGTGCCATTGCTGCTTTTCGCAAACCTCTGGATGGACAACCTATTTCCTCTCATCCACTCGTAGCGAGATTTATGAGAGGTCTACTTTTAACAAAACCTCCCATTAAGCCACCGCCGGTGGCATGGGATCTAAATCTTTTTCTCGGGCAGCTCATGAAACCGCCCTTTGAGCCCTTAGCCACTACAGCCCTAAAATTTCTTTCGTGGAAGGTCATCTTCCTATTTGCCCTCACTTCTGCAAGACGCATCAGTGAGTTACAGGCCTTAGTGGCGGATCCTCCTTATACAAGACTTCACCATGATAAGGTAGTTCCTCGGACTCATCCCCACTTTATGCCGAAGGTGGTTTCGCCCTTTCATTTAAACCAAGCGGTTTACCTTCCTGTATTCTTCCCTAGGCCTCATGCCTCTAATGCAGAAAGGAACCTTCATACTTTAGATTATAAAAGAGCCTTGGCTTTTTATCTTCAAAAAACTAAGCAACATAGAAAATATTTTCAGCTTTTTGTTGATTTTGATTCTAGTCATTTGGGACCTCCAGTTTCCAAAAGAAATCTCTAGATGGATTGCAAATTGCATATCCTTTGCATATGAGAGTAAAGGACTTTCTCTTGAAGGCCATGTCACAGCTCACAATATGAGAGCAGTGGCAGCCTCGATGGCTAATCTTTGTTCTGTATCCATTGATGACATCTGTAGAGCAGCCACTTGGGCTTCGGTACACACCTTTACAGCCCACTGTTGCTTAGACAAGGACTCCTGTTGGGATGCCTCATTTGGCCAGGTTGTGCTCAAGCATCTTTCTGACTTAGTACGACTCCTACCTGCCGTCCCAGGTTTCGATGCCAGAGATACATGGGAGGAAGCATGACCCATCTTAACTTGGGTTCGCAGCTTGCTGGGGTCATCCCCCTGGCATCTCTCCGCTGGGGAGTCCCCATATTTGAAGACTACATTCCTGCTTGATCCTGGAGATAGCATAGTTACTCACCTGTACAGGTAATCTCCGGGTGCAGCATGAATTTAGTCTTCACAACACACCCACCTCCTCTAGGAGTTCTCTCTCTCTCTCTCTCTCCCTCCTTTTGTCCCAACTATAAACTAAACTGAAGAGGGAGAGTTGGAAAGGCGGGAAGGCAGCACGCAGGCACTGTGGGATGCTCCCAAAAGCTTTCCTATTGGGCGCTGGGGAGTGTTCCGACGATACTCATATGTGAAGATTTATTCCTGCTGTTCCCGGAGATCACCTGTTACAGGTGAGTAACTACGCTTTCCTTGCCCAGAACCGTGGATGGGTAGGATATAAATATTTTAAATAAATGAAGATCTTGGTGGCCTTTTGTTTCTCTGAACATTTTCACCCCTTAAGTAGTATATTGTGGAAGACTGATGGGACATTTCCAAAGCAGCCTGCAGTCCTCTTTATAGCCCAGTAGGTGTCATTTCTGAAGCACACACAGCCTTCCCTCCCCCCTCCTCTCTCTCCATGGGTTTCAGTGCATCATCTGTGTTGTGTTCCCAGCTTTGGTGGGTCCTGATGAATGAAAGACCCGAACCTGGACATCTGCACTACCATGCTCTATGCTGAGCCTTCGGACCAGTTTTTAATACCTATCATCAGTTTCTACCATTTTTTAAAGTTTTATTGAAAGATGTATCATATCATATATATTGCATACATTCCAAACAGTCGCACAAAAGCATTCATGTTAGTTGTCAAATAACTAAAATTAATGTACAGTCAAACCTCGGTTTTCATTTGCCCCGGTTTTCATACGTTTCGGTTTTCAACGTCTTTTCTGACTGAGATTTTGTCCCGGTTTTCATGCATTGCTTCGGTTTTCAACGTCTTTTGACTGAGATTTTGTCCCAGTAGCAGGGAAGAAAAGCTGTCAACGTAAGCAGGAGATGTTGCATGAATGTGGGAGGCAGTTCTTTCTCTTGCAGGGTACGTCTGAAGCTATATCATTAAGATTTTCTGCCATTCTGAAGCATTGAGCAGATAATGCAAAGGTATTTTAATGGACTGAATTCAATGTGATTCCGAAGAGAGCTGGGCACAGCAGCTTGTCAGGGGTGGCTAAGGCCAGATGTTAACATACTGTACTGTACAGTACTGTACTTAGCTTGCTTTCAGTGATGTTAAATGTTCATTTATCCATTTCATTAGTCATTTATATTTATTTCTCATTGTTTTCTGTATGTAAAAATATAGTTATTCTCTATAAAATGTATTTTTTGTGAATATTTTTGGGTGTCTGGAACGGATTCATTGAATTTACATTATTTCTTATGGGAAATATTGCTTCAGTTTTCATACGTTTCGGTTTTAGTCAGACTTTTTCGAACGGATTAATCATGAAAACCGAGGTTTGACTGTACAGCAAAACTGTAGCAATAGTAGAACATGTAATGACATTTCACATTTTCTGCTTGGGGATTTCTGAGCAGTTGCATTCAGGGCAAATGATCTTTGAATGCCCATATAAATTTTTGTGTGTTCTGTATTCAGGGAAGCCAGAATCTGTTATCCTTTTCCAAAAGGGCTTCCGCTCTAAAGGGTTTTGTTATTCAGCTAATACGAGATGTATTCCGTTCCATGGTGTACACATTGTAAGTTTATTGAAACTAAGATTCTAGAAGGGGGATTACCCTAAAGGTTTCCACGACTTGTCACATTTGGCCTCTCTGCTACTAGCCAGAGAACTGCTAGAGCAATATTCCACACAGATGTAGGGGATGCTTTCTCACTGAGCAAGAACTTGTAATTTTAAGGACAGATCAATTTTGGCATTCTGTTTAAATTAAGAAAATTGAATAGATTTCAATTTTGGGACATGATCATATTTAGTGGTATAAGGATTGTTTTCCCTTGCAATTATGGCAACATTTTATCAGGTTTTAAGGCTCTATTGAGATGGATTGATAGAGTGGTATCCATAGCTGCTGTTATTCTATCAACAATTTGCTGCTTGGCTGAAGACCGAATGAAGTTTAGGTCAACTGTCCAGAGGGTCACCAGGAGTCGACACCGACTCAATGGCACTTAACAACAAGGCTCCATTTCTTTCATCTTTCAAAGTGTAACAGTTGAATTGTCTATAGATGTTTTAAATAAATGCATGCGTAATACCATCTGTACAGGAGGACTTTGTATCATCTTCCTGAATTATAGCACAACTTGAACGGTCTGAACTGAAGCCTCTGGGGTATTTAAGCCCATTCACTATCGGTCATATCCTTCAAGGACAAGCAGGATAAATCATCCACACAAATGGTTGATGTCATCCAAGACGCTAACACAGACCATCTTGACAAGAGTTTTGGTAAGCTTTTCCAATCATGAGTGGAATTACTCACGCTCATGCTGCTTTCCAGAGCCTCCTCAGTTCAGTTTTATCTGCAGCAGCAGATACTCTTTTACATTGCTCTGTGAAGACTCAGAAGTCGATTTATAAATGCATATAAATAAATAAAATTTTGCAAAATGGGAGTTTGACCAAGTTGTTCACAAGCTGCTCCTTCAGTAAGATTTTTCTTCCTTTTCTGCAATATTGTCTGTAGAAAGCTTTTTTAACATCTTAGTTTGCCACAGACACCCAATCCTTTTTTTCTTCCTTTGTGGCCCAGCATCTTGGGAAGGCATAGATGTATCGATATTGATTCTCTTTGTGGATATCTAAGAGCAGAGAGAGATGATTGTTATGAACTCTCTCATGCAGTTGCATCAAGTGAGCACAGTCTTCCAGATTGCGATTCAGCCATGACAGACTTCAAAGGTCAAGATGATGGCTATTGGCACATTTCTTACTTGGGTGACTAGACCTTTGTCGTGCTACTCTGATATTGGCTTCAGTGCTGTTTGAGCAAGAACTAGACAGAAGGATCCTTTAGCCTTCAAGCAATGCCTTGGGTGCTAAGTGAACCAATCCCTGAAACCTTTGTCATGACACTGAGAAACTTTGGTGTTCCAACTCCAAGACTTGCAATCCATGCTGTCTGTGCTGAGTGAAAGTAGGATAGCTTTTAAATCCCTCTTCATCCCTATGCCCACTGAGTCATTTGGGGAAACCTACTGAGTTAATAGTTCCGGGACAAATGTTGTAACAGACTGCATTTTTACTCTTGAAGCTGAAAAAGCTTGTTTTAGCTTGTAGAATCTCATTCTGAAGACCTTTCTCAGACTACTCTTCAAGAGAGGAATAGATATTCTCCAGAGTACCTTTCCTTTTTCTCTTTCCCCTTTCATTTTAAGTCTGAGTTAGAGGATGAGATCAGGGCATCATTACACAGGTACACTAAAAAAATTTTTTTTTAAACTGCCTCTAATGTTTCGATTGATTTTTACGTTTTTTGGTGCGCTGAATCCAAATCTGGTAACCAATTTGCTCCATCACGTACAGAAGTTTGCTACATTGGGTTAGTTTGAGGTGAACGTTTCAGATTGAGTGCGATCGAGATAAAAGTTTCTTGGATGAATTCTTTATACTAATTGTTTAGTAGTTATTCAAATAAGAATAAAGAAAATTGTAACAAGGCAGCACATAAGAATAGAGTAATGTCAACAAAACACACTGTGATGGTAGCAAAATTGTCTGCACTTAAAACAGCCACATACATGTGCACAAACATTGAGCATATAAGAGCGAGGTTAGACACAAAGCAAAGCAAAGACATGTGCAAAAAATGTTGTACAGGTATGTATGTAAGAATAGAAAACGCAAACCGCACCATTGCAATACATGAAGACAAACACCCGATGGTGTGAAAATAAAATTCTAATAAATGAGATCCGACACTGTGGTAATAACTAGCAAATTTTTATTTCAAAGTTTAGTAAAAAACATGATATTTGTCAACACAGTTTAGATTTTAAAGTCATTCTTGGGTCAATCAATCTCCTGGTGGGCCCGTTTCTTCTTCCCCCGAATGCTTCTCTTGGTGCGCTGCTTGGCGTATTTTTCATCTGGGGTTTCCCGCAGCAGCAACCAGCAGAAATCAGCCATCATAGTGGTGTTCCATCTTCCTTGGTACCTTCTCTCTGCGTCCTTGATGTCCTGGTGAAACCTTTCACCTTGTTCTTCACTGTACGCCCCCAAGTTTTCGGGAAAGTAGTTCACATGGGAGTGCAAGAAATGGACTTTCAGGCTCATGTTACAGCCTTGTTCTTTGAAGGCATTGAGCATCCTGGCAACAATATCCTTATAGTTCTCATCCCGCCTGTTCCCCAAGAATTTGAGAACAACATCCTTGAAGGAATCCCAGGCTTCTTTTTCCTTCTCAGACATCGTTTCAGCGAATGCTCCATCTGAAATGAGTTTCCTTATATCAGGGCCAACAAACACTCCTTCCTTTAGCTTTGCTTCAGAAAGTCGGGGGAACTTTGAGCAAAGGTACCGAAAGCACTCACCATCTTTTGGAAGGGACTTGATGAATTGCTTAATGAGACCCAACTTAATGTGGAGAGGTGGTAATAGAATTTTATCACGAGGTACCAAGCTCTCATGAAGAACATTTTTCTCACCGGGTCTCAAATACTCCCGAATTGGCCAGTCTTTTTTCCCCCAGTGTAGGTTGCGGGCCCGGCTATCCCACAAGCAAAGGAAGCAGGGATATTTGGTGAAACCGGATTGCTGCCCTAATAGCATGGATAGAATTTTAAAGTCTCCACAAATCATCCACTTATGCTCATCATAACGAATCTTCTGAAGAATCGGGGCCAAATTCTCGTATTTTTCTTGGAGAATAACAGAGTGAGCTATAGGAACTGAAGCGAATGTGTTGCCATTATGAAGAAGAACACCTTTTATGCTGTCTTTTGACGAATCAATGAACAGCCGCCATTCAGCAGGATCATACTTGAGTTTAAACTTTTCCATCACTCTGTATATATCGTTGCAAAATACCAAATCTTCCTCTTTGCTGAAATACTTCAAAAATTGTGTCTCGCGGTTGCGGTACCAATAAAAAGTTGTTCCTGGTGACAATAGATTTTTCTGTTTAAGCCGAGAACCTAGCAGTTGGGCAGCATCTTTTGGGAGTCCTAAATCCCGGACTAAATCATTCAATTCAGCTTGAGAGAAAAGTTCAGGTTTCGGATCTGGTTCAGTTTCAAACTCGGAAGTACTGGACTCATCGGGAAAAGCCATCTGATGAGTCTCATCATGATCAGAACCGTCCACACAAATATGATCCAAAGATTTTGGTGGTTCAGGCACAGGTACTTCGTTGCTATGAGGCATAGGCCTAATTGCTGAGGGAAGGTTGGGGTAACTTATTACGTTCTTATTTTTTAAGTTGTATCCCTTCACAATGCAAGAGCAAAAATAGCAGTCACTGCTGTGGTCTCTTTGTTCACGCCACATCATAGGTATTCCGAAACAAAATGCTTGTTTTTTACCTTTCATCCATAAGCGTAGATCTTCCTCACATGTCTTGCACACTTTGTGAGGAGCCCACGGTTTGTCTTGATCGCCTAACTTCAAACCGAAATAGGCGAAATATACTTTTTTAATAAATGCAGAAATGTTCCTCTGACGCTTTTTCACGGTATATTCCCCACAAATAAAACAAAAACTGTCCGGAGAGTTGACGCAACCTCTGGCTCTGTGAGCCATCACAAATACACAGCACTGCAAACTACAACTGTAGTGAACCACTTCGGAATAAAGCTGGATTACGACTGAGCAAACAAAAGGTAATAATGAACTTGCAAGAAACTGAAATTTGACAGGAACGTTCATGTCGCAACCACCGTGTTTGAGCGAGCGAACGAGGCGAGGCAAACAGGAAAGAACATGCGCCAGCGCAAGTACTGGATTTAGCCCCCCGCCTCCCAATTGTCCTGTTAATGTATAAAATGAATACAAAACACTCTAAAATATCATGAGGGAGTGTTTCTAGTTAGTTAACCATTACAACCTCTATTTTGGGCCAAGAAAATAAACTGCAGTCGGCTAAAAAGAAATTATGTGAACATTCCTTATATGGGTAAGAAATCTAATTTTGCAAGAAAACGTGACGTGATGGAACATTTTGGCTATTTTTCCTGGATTCAGCACCCCAAAATCTATAGGAATCAGTTGCAAAACTGGAGGCAGTTTTTTGGTAGTGTACCTGTGTTATTTGTCTTCCTCAGGTATGTTGATGCCCTAAAGAGTCAGTGGTGGTGTTAACACCTTCAGGTTTTGCAGAAAAGAATACAGGAGGTTATGTTGCTTGTAGGAAAGAAGGTGGATGTCCAAGTATCTGTTTAAACAGTTTCAGCATTTAATGAAGTACAGTCATCTCACCAATTTCTTGTGGTTGAATTCACCTTGAAAATGTCCAAAATCTTGAAGGACTAGAACAAGGGACTGTTACTTCTGGAGAGAGATCTGCAATTGTGAGTATATACTTCTGGGAATTTTCTGAAGGGAATTCTTTCTATTAAAGCTATTTAATCTGTGAGCCCACTATTTTTTGTTAAATCAGTCAGGGCCTAGTAGCAGCAGTTTAAATTTAAAACACAGAAGAGAGCTTTCTGGTTAAATTTAGAACCCAGCATAGAGCTTGTAGTTTAAATTTCAGAATAAGTTAGAGCCTAGCAGCAGCAAAGAGCTATAATTTAAATCAGATAAGAATATAGATTAGCACAAAAGGCAAAACAGGGTCAGTACTCTTTGAGCAGCAAATAAAGTTTTCTAGAGACCTTTACAAAGAGGCCTTCTACCTAGGGGGCAAGAGACCTGTGAAACTTTTTCAATAGGTGTTAACACCAGGTGGCAGTTCAAAAGGCCATTTTGAAAGACTCCTTCTATCCAAGCAAGGACTGTTAATCATCCAGGAAGTTGGTCACAGCTTACCTCAGCAGCACAGGCATAAATAGCTCAACCAGAGCTCTGTGATCCTCAGTCTTGAAGGACTAGAACAGGGGACTGTTACTTCTGGAGAGAGATCTACAATTGTGAGTATATACTTCTGGGAATTTTCTGAAGGGAATTCTTTCTATTAAAGCTATTTAATCTGTGAACCCACTATTTTTTGTTAAATCAGTCAGGGCCTAGTAGCAGCAGTTTAAGTTTAAATTTAAAACACAGAAGGAGAACTTTCTGGTTACATTTCATACCCAGCAGAGAGCTTGTAGTTTAAATTTCATAATAAGTTAGAGCCTAGCAGCAGCTAAGAGCTATAATTTAAATCAAATAAGAATATAGCTTACCTCAGCAGCACAGGACAGGGTAATGTGTAGCAGCCCACTTTTAATAAGTGTTATTTCCCTCCCTCCCTCCCCACACCCACCCACCCGTTGGATAATCGTAGCTTTATAGGTACTTACACATCTTAAAAGATAGGAGGTGCTCTCAGGTGAAGCTTGTTATCCAAATCAGTCATACACTAAGGACCTGAGATTAATTAAGCTTAAAGTGAACAAGGTATATTAAACGTATTAGGTACAGTTTTATTGGTATAAATATCCATAGCAACCCTTAGTAAGTAAAGAACTTAAAGATCTAAACAAAAACTTAAAACTAAGATGCAGACAGCAGTCCAGCAGCGAGATGGGTGCTTTCCAGTCTTTTGCATTGAATGTCACATGTATGATTTTCTCCCAGTTGGTGAGAGGTCTTACGTGTGCACTAGGTGCAAGGAGCTCTTTGCTCTCAGGGAATGAGTCCATTCTCTAGAGGCTAGAGTAGCAGACTTAGAAAACATAAGAAAGACAGAGAGGTACATAGACGAGACCTACAGGGATATAGTCCTGATGTCCCACCTCCAGTCTGGCAGCATCCCTGTTGCCATGGAGGAGAGAGGTCACGTGACAGGAGAGCATCACCCTGGTGTGGCAGGAAGTGATCTTGTAACTAGGACCTGTCCTCCAGGTGATGTAAAATCCTCTCGCACCGAGGAAGTTTCTCCAGGGCCATGTGCCCATGAGGGAAGGGTTAGGACAGCCGTTGGTGATTCGATCATTAGGCATGTATATAGCTGGGTGGCTGGTGGATGTGAGGATCGCCTGGTAACATGCCTGCCTGGTGCGAAGGTAGCAGACCTCACGCGCCACCTAGATAAGGTCTTAGATAGTGCTGGGGAGGAGTCTGCTGTCTTGGTACATGTCAGTACCAATGACATAGGAAAATGTGGTAGGGAGGTTCTGGAGGCTAAATTTAGGCTTTTAGGTAGGAAGTTGAAATCCAGAACTTCCAGGGTAGCATTCTCCGAAATGCTTCCCGTTCCACGTGCAGGACCCAAAAGGCAGGCAGAGCTCCGGAGTCTCAATGCGTGGATGAGACAATGGTGCAGAGATGAGGGGTTTGGATTTGTTAGGAACTGGGGTACATTCTGGGGAAAGGAGGGGCTCTTCCGAAGGGATGGGCTTCACGTTAACCGGGATGGAACCAGGCTGCTGGCATTAACCTTTAAAAAGGAGATAGAGCAGCTTTTAAACTAGATAAACTAGAGTGGAGGAGCGGCCTAGTGGTTGGGGCAAGGTACTTCAGGCCGGAAGGTTGGGGGTTCAAATCCCACTAGAGGAGAGCAGCCTTGGGCCGGAAGGACTGGGGTTTCTAGTCCCACAGGTGCTCCTTGTGGTCTTGGGCAAGCCACTGAACCCTCCATAGCCCATGTTCCCTGTAAAATAGTTACCGCCAAGTTATAATGCCCTGTTCAATGTAATTTCACTTTGTTCAATGTAAACCACACTGATGCAGAATAGCGCGGTTTATAAGAGAATGTAAATAAATAAATAAGATAATAGGGGAAAGCCAACAGTCGACCAAGAGCGGATGGTTCGGAAGAATGTATCCTTGAAGGATACTACCAAAAACAGAGGTTCCAAAAAAGAGTAAAGTAACCCAAATGTCCTCGAGTACAGAGCAGACAGAGCTTAAAGATCCCAAATTACCCATGTCTACCAATAGCCAAATTAATATGAATAAAATACAGTCTCTAAAATGCTTGTATGCAAATGCTAGAAGTCTTAAAAAATAAGATGGGAGAGTTAGAATATATAGCACTAAATGAGAGGTTAGATATGATTGGAATATCAGAGACATGGTGGAAGGAGGACAACCAGTGGGACACTGTGATACCTGGGTACAAACTGTATCGTAATGATAGAGCTGATGAAATTGGTGGAGGGGTTGCGCTCTCTGTTAGAGAGGGCATTGAGTCAGAAAGGATTAAAGTTTTGCAGGAAACAAAATTTGCTGAAGAATCTCTATGGATTGAAATTCCATGTAAAAAGGGGAAGGCGATGGCAGTGGGGGTGTACTATCGACCGCCTGACCAGAATGAACAAATGGATGATGAAATGCTGAAAGGAATCAAGGAAGCTAACAAAAGTTATAGTGCAGTAATAATAATGGGTGATTTCAATTACCCCGGTATCGACTGGGTCAGTGTCACGGCAGGACATGCTAGGGAGATAAAGTTCCTAGATGAAATAAATGACTGCTTCTTGGAGCAGCTGGTTCATGAACCAACCAGAGGGGAAGCCATATTAGACCTAGTCCTTAGTGGAACACCAGATCTAGTGCAAGAGATAAGGGTGTTGGGGCCACTTGGCAATAGTGATCATAGCATGATCACCTTTGATTTAATTAGTGGAGGAGGGATAGTACGGAAATCCACAGTACTACCTTTTAACTTTCGAAAGGGAGACTATGATAAAATGAGGAAAAGAGTTAAGAAAAAACTAAAAGGAGCAGTTGCAAAGGTTAAAGACTTACATCAAGCTTGGGTGCTGTTGAAAAATAGTCTTGGAAGCCCAGACCAGCTGTATTCCACACTTTAAGAAAAGAGTAAGGAAGTCCAAAAAACTGCCAGCATGGTTTAAAGGTGAAGTCAGAGAGGCTGTTGCCAAAAAAGCATCTTTCAGGAAATGGAAAAAAGAGCCAAACGACGAAACCTGGAAAACGGCACAAGCACTGGCAGGTCAAATGCAAGGCATTGATAAAGAAGGCAAAGGGAGAATTTGAGAAAAAAGCTTGCTGCGGAAGCAAAAACACGAAATAAAGATTTTTTTCAAGTACATTCGTAGCAAAAAACCTGTGAGAGAGTCGGTTGGACCATTAGATGATAGAGGAGTTAAAGGGGCACTAAGAGGCGACAAGGCGATAGCGGAGAGACTGAATGAATTCTTTGCTTTGGTCTTTACTGAGGAAGATGTAGGGATGTTACCCATGACTGAAGTGGTATTTAAAGGTGCAGAAGAATTGAAGGAAATATCGATACATCGGGAAGATGTATTACAACTGTTAGATTAGGAGTGGAGGAGTGGCCTAGTGGTTAGGGCAAGGTACTTCAGGCCGGAAGGTCAGGAGTTCAAATCCCACTAGAGGACAGCAACCTTGGGCCGGAAGGACTGGGGTTTCTAGTCCCACAGGTGCTCCTTGTGGTCTTTGGCAAGCCACTTAACCCTCCATAGCCCATGTTCCCTGTAAAATAGTTATCTCCAAGTTATAATGCCCTGTTCAAAGTAATTTCAGTTTGTTCAATGTAAACCGCACTGATGCAGAAGAGCGCGGTATATAAGAGAATGTAAATAAATAAATAAATAAGCTGAAGAGTAGCAAATCACCTGGGCCGGATGGTATACATCCAAGGGTGTTGAAAAAACTGAAATATGAGATTGCAGACCTGCTATTAGTAATCTGTGAACTATCATTAAAATCATCGCTAATACCTGAAGATTGGAGGCTCGCCAATGTAACACCGATTTTTAAAAAGGGTTCCAGGGGTGATCCGGGAAACTACAGACCGGTGAGCTTCACGTCAGTACCGGGAAAAATGGTAGAAACCATCATAAAGAATAAAATTACTCAGCATGTAGATAGTCATGGCCTAATGGGAGACAGCCAACATGGCTTTAGACAAGGAAGATCTTGTCTTACTAATCTGTTATGTTTTTTTTGAAAGTGTGAATAAACAGGTTGACAAAGGTGAGTCGGTTGATATAGTGTATCTGGACTTTCAGAAAGCCTTTGACATGGTCCCTCATCAGAGATTTTTGGCAAAACTAAACAGTCATGGGTTAGGAGGCAGTGTACTACTGTGGATCAGGAACTGGTTAAAAGATAGAAAGCAGAGGGTTGGGCTGAATGGCCAATTTTCCCAATGGAGAAAGTTGAATATTGGTGTACCCCAGGGATCTGTGCTGGGTCTGCTGCTTTTTGACATATTCATAAATGACCTGGAAAGTGGAATAACGAGTGAGGTTATCAAATTTGCAGATGACACAAAACTATTTAAAGTTGTTATAACCCAAGATGATTGTGGAAAATTGCAAGAGGATCTTGATAAATTGGAAGACTGGGCATCAAAATGGCAGATGAAATTTAATGTGGACAAGTGCAAAGTTATGCACCTAGGGAAGAACAACCCAAACTATGGTTACACAATGCAAGGTTCCACATTAGGAACCACCACCCAGGAAAAAGATTTAGGCGTCATTGTGGATAACATGTTAAAACCCTTGGCCCAGTGTGCAGCGGCAGCCAAGAGAGCAAATAGAATGCTAGGTATCATAAGGAAAGGAATGGAGAATAAAACAAAAGATATTATAATGCCTCTATACCGTTCCATGGTGAGACCACACCTTGAATATTGTGTGCAATTCTGGTCACCGTATCTTAAAAAGGATATAGCGTTATTAGAAAAGGTTCAGAGAAGAGCCACCAAAATGGTAAAGGGGATGGAAGGATACTCCTATGAGGAAAGGCTAAAAAGGTTAGGGCTCTTTAACCTGGAAAAGAGACGGCTGAGGGGAGATATGATAGTCTATAAATTAATAAACGGAGTGGAACAGGTAAACGTAGATCGATTGTTTACTTTATCAGAATATACAAAGACTAGGGGACATGCAATGAAGCTACAGGGTAAACTATTTAAGACTAATAAAAGAAAATATTTTTTTCACTCAACGTGTAATCAAACTCTGGAATTTGTTACCTGAGGATGTAGTAAAGGCTGTTAGTGTAGCTGGGTTTAAAAAAGGTTTGGACAAGTTCCTGGAGGAAAGGTCCATAAACCATTATTAAGAAGGGACCCAGGATATCAGTGCTTGACCCACTACAAGCATTGCGGAACCTGTGTCTTTTGGGGAAACTGCTAGGTATGTATGACCTAGATTGGCCACTGTTGGAAACAGGATACTGGGCTTGATGGACCTTGGTCTGACCCAGTATGGCATATCATATGTTATGTTGAAAGCTCATTCTTTGACTCCGACCCAGTGTTAGTCATTGGGGGAATATTCAAAGACATTTACATGGTTTGCTGAACTACAAACCGTGTAAAGGCCACTCTATGGGATATTCAGTGGCACCAACATGGATAGTGCCGCTGAATATTTGAAGGTGCCACCACTACATGCTTCATTGCTAACCAGTTAGCATCAGGGCTTACTGTCCCTCCTCTTCTCTAGGGTATACATATTTAGATCGTCTCATCTCATACACCTTCTGGCGCAGGCCACATATCATTTTGGTTGCCTTCCTCTGAACTGCTTCAAGTCTTTTAATATCCTTTGCAAGACATGCTCTCCAAAACTGAACACAGTACTCCAAGTGAGGCTTCATCAATGACTTGTACAAGAGGTTTAATACTTCCTCCTTCCTGTGGGTTATTCTCTCTGTATGTTGCCTAGCATCAATCTGGCTCTGGTCACTGCCTTGTCACATTGTTTTGCTACCTGAAGATTGGAGGATGGCCAATGTAATGCCAATTTTTAAAAAGGGTTCCAGGGGTGATCCGGGAAACTACAGACTGGTGAGCCTAACGTCAGTACCAAGAAAAGCAGTAGAAACTATCATAAAGAACAAAATTGCTGAACATGTACATAGTCATGACTTAATGGGAGACAGCCAACATGGCTTTAGACAAGAAAGATCTTGTCTTACTAATCTGTTATGTTTTTTTGAAGGCGTGAATAAACAGGAGGACAAAGGTGAGTCGGTTGATATAGTGTATCTGGACTTTCAGAAAGCCTTTGACAAGGTCCCTCATCAGAGACGTTTGGCAAAACTAAAGAGTCATGGGATAGGAGGCAGTGTACTATTGTGGATCAGGAACTGGTTAAAAGATAGAAAGCAGAGGGTTGGGCTAAATGGCCAATTTTCCCAATGGAGAAAGGTGAATGTTGGAGTACCCCAGGGATCTGTGCTGGGTCCGCTGCTTTTTAACATATTCATAAATGACCTAGAACTGGGAATAACGAGTGACGTTATCCAATTTGCAGATGAGACAAAACTATTTAAAGTTGTTAAAAGCCCATGAGGATTGTGGACAATTGCAAGAGGATCTTGTTAAATTGGAAAACTGGGCATCCAAATGGCAGATGAAATTTAATGTGGACAAGTTCAAAGTTATGCACCTAGGAAAGAACAACCCAAACTATGGTTATACGTTGCAAAGGTTACACATTAGGAACCACCATCTGGGAAAAAGATTTAGGTGTCGTCATGGATAACATATTGAAACCCTCGGCCCAGTGTGCAGCGGTGGCTGAGAGAGCAAATAGAATGCTAGGTATCATAAGGAAAGGAATGGAAAATAAAACAAAGGATATTTATTATTTTTTTTTATTAGATTTTTAGTCATTAACAAAAAACAAAAAATCTACAAGGACAATCTCATTAACAAATAAAAGGAAATACAAGAAATATACCATTAACAATTAAGTAATCAAACCTGATATAGACCACATCATGGAAGTCAAGCTGATAATCAGTTAAAGAAAAATAGAATAAGAAAACAAGGGTTATTTAACCCACTAACGGAGACCACTATTCACTTTCTACTCTTCCAGCACCCAAAACAAAGGATATTATAATGCCTCTATATCGTTCCATGGTGAGGCCGCACCTTGAATATTGTGTGCAGTTCTGGTCGCCGTATCTTAAAAAGGATATAGCGTTATTAGAAAAGGTACAGAGAAGAGCCACCAAAATGGTAAAGGGAATGGAAGGATACTCCTATGAAGAGAGGCTAAGAAGGTTAGGGCTCTTTAACCTGGAAAAGAGACGGCTGAGGGGAGATAGGATAGAAGTCTATAAATTAATGAACGGAGTGGAACGGGTAAACGTAGATTGATTTGTTTACGTCATCAGAATATAGAAAGACTAGGGGACATGCAATGAAGCTACAGGGTAACCTATTTAAGACTAATAAGAGAGAATATTTTTTTCACTCAACGTGTAATCAAACTCTGGAATTTACTGGAGGATCTAGTAAAAGCTGTGTAGCTGGATTTAAAAGGGATTGGAGGGAGTGGAGGAGTGGCCTAGTGGTTGGGGGAAGGTACTTCAGGCCGGAAGGTCGGGGGTTGAAATCCCACTAGAGGACAGCAACCTTGGGCCGGAAGGACTGAGTTTTCTAGTCCCACAGGTGCTCCTTGTGGTCTTGGGCAAGCCACTTACCCCTCCATAGCCCATGTTCCCTGTAAACTAGTTACCGCCAAGTTATAATGCCCTGTTCAATGTAATTTCAGTTTGTTCAATGTAAACTGCACTGATGCAGAATAGCGCGGTATATAAGAGAATGTAAATAAAACAAATAAGTAATTTGGACAAGTTCTTGGTGGGAAAGGTCCATAAACCATTATTAAAAGGGACCTAGGATATCACTGCTTGACGCAATACAAGCATTGTGGAACCTGTGTCTTTTTGGGATACTGCTAGGTACTTATTACCTAGATTGGCCACTGTTGGAAATAGGATACTGGGCTTGATGGACCTTGGTCTGACCCAGTATGGCATATCTTATTTTCTTACATTGAGATCCTCAGACACTATCACTCAGATGTCCCTCTCTTAGTCCATGTACATCAGCCTCTCACCGCCTGTCACATACAGCTCTTTTGGATTTTTTGCATTCCAAGTTGATTGCACTGCACTTCTTAGCTTTAAATCTTAATTGCCAAGCATTAGAACATTCTTCTAATTTTTGTAGGTCTTTTCTCATGTTTACTCCTTCTAAGGTGTCAACTCTATTGCAAATCTTTGTGTCATCTGCAAAAAAAAAAGGTAAACTTTTTTTTCCCTTTTAACTCTTCGATAATATCACCCACAAAGACATTGAACAGTTCTGGTCCAATCCCTGAGGCATTCCTCTACTCGTCCTTTTTTCTTCCGAATGAATTCCATTCACCATCACCATCTGTCGTCTGTCAACGAATTAATCCCTGATCCAGTTTACACTGTGGGTCCCATCCACTGTTCCCTCTAAGCTGTGTGCGTGTGTGCGCGCACACACCTCGCCGAGCGAGCGCACATACTTTACAACAGAGCGCACAAAAATTACAGTTCTGATTCTGATAGAAAACACCACAGACGTCTTAAAATTTAAAAGTTGTGATTGTAATTACTAGAAAATTTCCGCTTCATTTAGTAATCACCTATTTTCATTTAATTTGATGAAAATCAATGTGGTGTACATACTATATTCTGACGTGTAGTCAAATTTTAAAGTATATAACTCCGAGTGTCATTATGTGGCGCACAAAAATTTAACATTCCTTCCAAAGCTGCACAGCTGATATTTTATGCGCACACAGCCTACAGAAAATTAGAGGGAACATTGGTCCCATCCCCAGCCTGCTCAGTTTATTTACAAGCCTTCTACTGCATGAGGAATAGTATCAAAATGCTTTGCTGAAATCTAAGTAGACCACATCCATTGTATGCCCTTGATCTGGTTCTCTGGTCATCTGGTCAAAGAAATAAATACGATTTATTTGGTACGATCTTCCCTTAGTAAAATCATGTTGCCTCTGATTTTGCAACCCATTGGATTCTAGAAAGACCACTATCCTTTCTTTCAGCAGTGTCTCCATTACGTTTACCTCCACCAAGGTAAGACTTCTCAGCCTGTAGTTTGCCACCTTTTCTCTGTTAACGCATTTGTGAAGAGGTTCCAATCCCGTGGAGCCGTCTCCATCTCCAAAGATCTATTAAACACATCTTATAAAGGTCCTTCCAGAACCTCCCTGATCTCCCTCATTATCTTGGGATGCATGTGATCTGGTTCCATGGATTTCTCTACTTTCAGTTCTGGAAGCTGTTCATAAACATCATCCTCCGTGAATGGTGGCAACTACTCTGTTCCTATTAGTACTTTTTTCAGTCATGTTTGGTCCTTCTCCAGGATTTTCTTTTATGAACACGCAACAGACATATTTGTTTAGCAATTCTGATTTTTCCTTATCACTTTCCACAAATTGTTTCTCAGCATCTTTTAAGTCTTGCAATTCCATCCCTGACCTTCCTCCTCTCCCCAATATACTTAAAATGTCTTGGCACCTCGCTTCACATCTGTAGCAGTATTTTCTTCTTGCTTTGCCATTCTGATTTCTCTTTGCCTCTTTCAGCTTTTCTGTGTCTCTTTTTTGTAATCTGAATTCTGTGAAACGTTGCCTTTTTGCAGCCAGTTTGGAGAGCCATTTCTGTTTCATAGTAACATAGTAAATGACGGCAGATAAAGACCAGCATGGTCCATCTAGTCTGCCCAGCAAGATGGCAAGAGTAGGTGCACCTGTCGCTCTGTGCAGGCCACCCCTCCCCATGTCTTTGTTTAGGGGTGATCTCACCACTCCATGTAAGACACCTCTATTTGAGACATTAGATGGTTCAGAAGTTAGATGGTACAGAAGTTAGAAGGTACCGTTTATTTTGTTTTTATTCTGTTGCTGTAAAGGGATCCACTGTGTTTGACCCATGCCGTTTTGAATTCTGTCACTGTGTTTGCCCCCACCACTTCCATCGGGAGGGCATTCCAAGCATCCACCACCCTTTCAGTGAAGAAATATTTCTTGACATTGCCTTTCAATTTACCACCTTGCAGCTTCGATGTTATGCCCTCTAGTTTTACAGTTTTCCCGTCTTTGGAAGAGGTTTGTTTGTTCATCATTTCTCTTTAAGTATTTAAAGGTCCGACCATATCTCCCCTGTCCCTCCTCTCCTCCAAAGTGTACATATTTAGGTCTTCAAGTCTCTTCTCATAAGGCTTCTGACGCAGGCTCCAAATCATTTTGGTCGCCTTCTTCTGAACAGTTTCCAGTCTTTTTACATCTTTTGCAAGATATGGTCTCCAAAACTGAACACAGTATTCCAAGTGAGGCCTCACCAGTGACTTGTACAGTGGCATAAGTACCTCTTCCTTTCTGCTGGTAATCACTCTTTGTATGCAGCCCAACATCCTCCTGGCTTTTGCCACCGCCTTCTCGCACTGTTTTGCCACCTCAAGATCATCAGAGATAATCACACCAAGGTCTTTCTCCTGAACTGTGCATACTAACCTCTCGCCCCCTATCATGTACATTTCCCTTGGATTTCTGCTACCCAAGTGCATGATACTGCACTTTTTCGCATCAAATCGTAGTTGCCAAGCATTAGACCAGTCTTCCAGCTTTTGTAGTTCTTTCCTCATGTTAACCACTCCCTCAGGGGAGTCCACTCTGTTGCAAATTTTTGTGTCATCTGCAAAAAGACAGACTTTTCCATTCAGTCCTTCAGCAATATCACTCACAAATACATTGAACAGTGCCGGGCCCAGGACTGAACCCTGGGGCACCCCGCTAAGCACCTTCCTCGCATCCGAGTGAGCTCCATGTACCATCACCTTCTGTCGTCTGTCAGTCAACCAATTTCTGATCCAGTTTACCATCTTGGGACCCATACCCAAGCTACTGAGTTTATTGACAAGCCTCCTATGAGGAACAGTATCAAAGGCTTTGCTGAAATCCAGGTAGATGACATCCATTGCATGCCCCTGATCTAGTTCCTTGGTCACCCAGTCAAAGAACTGAATCAGATTTGTTTGGCAAGACCTTCCTTCGGTAAAACCATGTTGCCTCGGATCTTGCAACCTGTTGGTTTTGAGAAAGTTCACCATTCGCTCTTTCAGGAGCACCTCCATTAGTTTTCCCGCCACTGAGGTAAGGCTCACGGGCCTGTAGTTTGACACATCTTCCCTATCACCACTTTTGTGTAGAGGTACAACATCAGCCATTCTCCAGTCCTGATGAACCTCTCCTGTTTCCAAGGATCTGTTGAAGACATCCTTTAACGGTCCTGCAAGAACCTCTCTGAGCTCTTTCAGTATCCTGGGATGTATCCCATCCGGTCCCATGGCTTTGTCCACTTTCAGTTTAGCAAGTTGTTCTAACACCTCATCTTCTGTGAATGGTGTGGTATTTGCTTCATTCCCATTTTTATATTTGGGAGTCATAGCTGGTCCATCTCCAGGATCTTCTTTAGTAAAAACAGAGCAGAAGTATTTGCTTAGCAATTTCGCTTTTTCAGTGTCACTTTCCACGAGTCCTTTCCCAGCACTTCTGAGTCCTGCAATTCCAACTCTGATCTTCTTCCTTTCCTGAGCATACCTGAAGAAAGTTTTGTCACCACCCCTTAACATCTTTATCCATTTTTTCCTCTGCCTTTGATTTTGCTATCCTTATTTCTCTTTTAGACTCTTTGAACTTGATCCTGTATTCATTTCTGTGTTCTTCTGTTTGCAAGATTTTGAATTTTGCGAAAGCTGTTTTTTTTTGCCTTTATTTGAGCAGCCACCTCTTTGGAAAATCAAATAGGTTTCCTTCTCCTCTTGTTTTTATTTACTTTTCTTACATATTTATCTGTTGCCCCTTTTATTGCCACCTTTAGTTTAGTTTAGCCTATTGCAATTCCACTTCCCTTATCTCCTTCTACCCCGTCATCTCCTCCTTTAAGTACTCGTCCATTTTATTGAAGTCAGTGTGTTTGAAGTTTAGGACTTTGAGCTTGCTATGATTGGCCTGTACCATGGCTTTTATCTCAAACCACACTGTGTGATGGTCGCTGTTGCTCACAGGGGCACTCACGCAGACATTCGACATGCTATCACCGTTGGTGAGCACTACATCCAGTGTTGAGCTTTCCCTGGTTGGTTCCATCACCATTTGTCTAAGTAATACATCTTGGAGAGCATCCACAATTTTTTTTTGCTTCTTTCCAGATGTGCAGGAGGAGTAATCCAATCCACATCAGGTAGATTAAAGTCACCCAATATGATCGCTTCCCCATTTGTTGCTATCTTGGCAATATCTATAATCAATTTGTTATCTCTCTCTTCAGTTTGAGTCTGAGGTCTGTGTTAAGTGCTGTCGGGTCGGAGTCGACTCATGGAGACCCTCTGGATAGCTATCCTAAATTGTGTTCGGTCTTGAGTCAGGCGGCTCATTGTTGACAGACTGGTACCCGTAGCTGCTGTTATTGTCTCGATCCATCTCATTGCTGGCCTTCCTCTTTTGCGTTGACCTATCTTGTCAAGCATGATGTCTTTCTCTAATGATCTCTTTCTTCGCAAGATGTGTCCAAAGTATGAAAGTCGAAGTCTTGTCATCTGAGCTTCTAAAGAAAGCTTAAGTTTGATCTCCTCTAGTACTGACTGGTTTGTTCTTCGGACAGTCCATGGTATACACAGTATTCGCTGCCAGCACCATAATTCAAAGGCATCAGTTTTCTTCCTGTCTGTCTTTTTCACTGTCCAGCTTTCACATCCATATGATGTTATTGAAAATACCATGGCCTGAACAAGTCGAATCTTTGTATGGAGAGAGACATCTTTGCTCGTGAGAATCTTATCTAGGTCGGTCTTAGCCATTCTGCCAAGAGCAATGCGTCGTCTGATTTCTTGACTGCTTGTTGCTTCTTTATTGATAGTTGATCCAAGTAGGTTAAAGTTGTTCACGATTTCAATTTCTTCTCCTTCAACGATGAACCTGTTGATTATGCCAGTTGTCGTGATCTTTGTCTTCTTTACATTAAGGTGCAGGCCCATTTTGAGACTGTTCTTTGATTGTGAAAAGCAAATGTTTCAGATCATCTTCACTTTCAGTCAGTAATGTGGTATCATCAGCATAGCGAAGGTTGTTGAGTCTTCCACCAATCTTCACACCTCTGTTGTCTTCATACAATCCTGCTTCTCTGATTATTTGTTCTGCATATAAATTAAACAGGTAGGGGGAAAGTATACAGCCTTGTCTTACACCTTTGCTTATTTTAAACCATTCTGTTTCTCCTTGTTCCGTTCGAACTGTTGCTTCTTGATCAATGTACAGATTGTGCAAGAGTACAATCGGGTGTTCTGGTATACCCATGCTTCTTAATGTGGCCCAGAGTTTCTCATGGTTTACACAGTCAAAAGCCTTGCTATAGTCAATAAAGCACAAATAGATATCCTTTTGGTATTCTTTAGTCTTTTCAAGGATCCATCTCACATCCGCAATGATGTCTCTAGTTCCTCGCCCTTTCCTGAACCCTGCTTGCACTTCAGGTAGTTCTTGTTCCAGGTATGGTTGTAGTCTCTTTTGAATAATCTTCAGTAGAATCTTGCTGGCATATGGGATCAGAGCGATTGTGTGATAATTTCCACAGTCAGATGGATCACCTTTCTTTAGTATTGGTATAAACACAGATCTTTTCCAGTCAGTTGGCCATGATGTTGTCTTCCATATTTCTTGGCAGAGCCTTGTAAGTACAGTAACAGCTGCATCAGATTGCTGTAATACTTCTGTGGGAATGCTATCAATGCCTGGTGCTTTGTTCTGTGATAAGGCTTTCAGTGCTGCTTCAACTTCTTCTTTCATCACCAATGGTTCCCGATCATAAGGTACAGGTTGAAACGGCTGTTGGTCCACTTGATCTTTATCATATAAAAACTCTGTATATTCCTTCCACCTTTTCTTGATCTTCTCAGCATCATTCAACATAGAACCTTGAGCATCTTGTAACATTCCGATTCAAGGCTGGAACTTTTTCTTTAACTCTCGTAGCTTTAGGAAAGCCAATCTCGTTCTTCCTCTAATAGTTTCTGCTTCTATTTCCTTGCATGCATCGTCTTAGTACTTTTCCTTGTCCTGTCTTGCTGCATGCTGGAAATCTGAGTTATATTATTATCTTTCTTTCTTCTCTGCGTTTCTGGGCAATTTTCAGAGTTTCTTCCGTCATCCATTTTGGCCGTTTTTGCTTTTTCACCTTTTGTAGAGACTTCTCGCTTTCTTCCAACACAACCTTCTTGATGTCATTCCATAACTCTTCTGGAGCTCTGTCATTTGTATTCTAAAGCAGCAAATTGATTTTGCAGGCAGTCTTTAAATTCCAGTGGTATATTCTCAAGGTCATATTTTGCTGCATTCATGAGTGGTTTGCTCTTTTTCAACTTTAGCTTGAGTTTGCATACTAGTAGTTGATGATCTGTACCACAGTCAGCTCCAGGTTTTGTCTTTGATGTTATAGAACTTTTCCATCGTTGACTTCCACAGATGTAGTCAATTTGATTTTTATACAATCCATTGGGTGAAGTCCATGTGTACAGTCGCCGCTTGTGTTGATGGAAGAAGGTGTTTGAGATGAATAGGTCGTTGGTCTTGCAGAATTCTGTCAGTCTTTCTCCAGCTTCATTTCTGTTGCCAAGTCCATATTTTCCAACTACTTTGCCTTCTTCTTTGTTGCCAACTTTTGCGTTCCAGTCACCCATGACTATCAGGATATCCTGTTTGCATGTTCTGTCAATTTCAGCTTGTACTTGTTCATAGAACTCTTCAATTTAATTCTCTTCTGCAGCTGTTGTTGGGGCATATACTTGAATTATAGTTGTGTCAATAGGCATTCCTCATAGACGAATAGAGATTAAGCATTCACTGACTGCATTGTATTTCATTACAGTTCTTGCAAGTTTCTTCTTTATTATAAATGCAACACCATTTCTTCTTTGTCTTTCATTTCCAGCATAGTAGACCATATGATCATCTGATGCAAAGTGCCCGATGCCAGTCCATTTCAGTTCGCTGACACCCAACAGATCAAGATGTACACGTTCCATTTCATTCTTGACCACCTCCAACTTCCCTTGGTTCATGCTTCGTACGTTCCATGTTCCAATGCGTAAGACATCTTTACAGCTTCTGACTCTCATTTCATGCACAGCTACATCAGCAGTCAGACATCCCGAGGGCTTTGATCCAACCACATCATAAATGCTGGCTTTATTCTGAGAAGTCTTCAGCTCTTCCCCAGTAGCTAGTTGAGTGCCTTCCGACCTGGGGGTCTCATCTTCCAGCACTATAGCACATTTTGTTTTCTTGTAACTATCCATTGGGTTTTCATGGCAAGATACAGAAGTAGATTGCCGGGCCTTTCTTCCGCGCAGTTTAAGTTTGGTGGTGTTGCCGTTGTCACAGAAATGTGATCCTCCGCCGTCAACACTATCCCATTCTGCTGCTGCCCAGATGGGTGGTTTGTCTTGGTCTGGCACCTCAGCTGAGACCTGTCCATCTTGGGAGACCCTGCCAGTAGTTAAACTACCGATAGTTTAGCTCTCAGCATCACTGATGCACACAAGCCCTCACAGCACGACAAGCTGCAAACCAAGTGAGGGCGGCGGTCTATAGACTACAGCAATATGGATGACAGTGCCATCTCATCTTTCCAACGCAATCCAGAGCGCTTCTTCTTTTCCCCATGTCCCCTGCATTTCAGTAGGTTTAATATTGCTTTTGACATACAAGGCTACTCCTCTTCTTTTTCCATTTTCTCTGTCTCTTCTGAATAGATTATAGCCAGCTATGGCTATATCCCAATCATGTGATTCATTAAACCATGTTTCTGTAATGGCCACAATGTCCAAATCCGTTTCCACCATTAGGGCTTCCAAGTCCGGATATTTGTTGGCTAAGCTTCGAGCATTTGTGCTCATTGCTTTCCAGCATTTACCTGGCTTGTGTGTATTGTGCATTGATTTTGCTCTGCCCACTTCCTCCCACTTGTTTTTGATGTGTGGTCTAAGAGTGTGGCTGTTTCTGATGATGATCTGCTTTTGCAAGGGGTGGCTTGCAGATGTTGACCTTCCACATCCGTCACCCCCTTTTCCTAGTTTAAATGCATATCCACATACTGCCTGAATTTTTCAGTTAGGATTCTTTTCCCTGCGACAGAGAGATGTAGTTCATCAGCACAGTATAGTCTCTTGTTGGTCCATCTGTTGCCCCAGTTGCCAATAAATCAGAATCCTTCTTGTTTGTACCAGATCTGGAGCCATGTATTAAAGCTGTTAATGTGATGCAGCCTTTTTGTCCCCTTACCAAGAACAGGCAGAACCTCTGAGAATGCAACAGTGTTAACAATGGGCTTGAGTTTCTTTTGTGCTGTACTGTTTCTAGCCAGGTCATTTGTGCCCATATGGATAATAACTTTAAGTTTGGAGTGTTCACTTTTTGTGCTAAGTATTTCAACAACTTGGTTTGTATTCCTGCTGGCTGAAGAGCCTGGTAGGCACATGACTATCTTCTCTCCTTTGAACTGTGTTTCCAAGTTGGTGCCTCTGATGATGGAATCTCAAAGTAGTAAGCCCTACCACACATCCAACCACAACTATGTCCTACGAGGTAATACCTGTCTTGGATAAACTGGGGCTAACTATATACATCTATGTGACAAGTTCTATTACCTTGTTCATTGTAAACACGGTTTCAGCTAATGAGATGTGTAAGTTGTTATATGTAAACCGCACTGATGCCGAATAGCGCGGTATAGAAGAGGCTATAAATAAATAAATAAATAGTAGTAGTTTTCTGTTTGAGGTTTTCTTCATATTTGGTGCTTTAGCAGGAGACTGGGCATTGTCTGACTCATTTAAGGGCCCTTCAGTTTCTTTGGATTGGGCATCCTCATTAGCCACGGCAGAGAAGTCATTGTGCAGGGATATCTCTTGATGTATGGGATGTCTCTGCATTACAGGTCGCAATCTACCTGAACCCACTGTGATCCATTTGTTCCTGGGGTGTTTGATTCTTTTTGGGAGCGGTGGTGGACTTTGTTCAGTTTGTATCCTAGAAGAGGTGCGCTTCATTGCAGCCAGTTCCTCCCTCAGTAGAGACACTTCTTTATGCATGGCAGCTAGGTCTTTCCTTAGTAGAGTCAGTTCTTCATGCATGGCAGCTGACTTTAGGCATATAGGACATGCTCTTAGGCTCCAAATGATTTGTCTTTGAATGAAAGTACCGCAGTTATTGCTTCGAATACACAACATGTTGATTAAGCAGTCCCAGAAGAGGAAGAAGAATAATAAGAAAAGATGAAGATGATGTGGGCTTTAACCCAAGTTAGGAACAATAGATTGCACGTATGTGACCACTATATAGGCAATGTAGTCCCTGGGGTGGGTGGGGTGAGGGGTAGGGTGGGCGGGAACCTAAGTGTCTCTGGCCAGTAGGCTGTTCCTGAACTATGGGCACACACAATGGAGTAGGTAAGGGAACCCACCAATAAGGACAAATAGATAAATATGTGGAAACAAACAGATAGAACTCACAGTTAAGCAGCAAATTCAGCAAAAATCACCTTTTGGGAGAGCTCTGGAAAGCACTCCTCTTCTCAAGGAACAGAAAGGCAATCTGAGTGAGAAGCCCATGTGTAGAACAGGAAATGGAGGTCTACAACAAAAGCTCAGCAGGGGGGAGGGGTAGTCACTCAGGTAGACTAAGAGAAAGATAGGTAAAAAACCCAACTCTACAGCAATGGAGTAGGTAGGGGAACCCACCAATAAGGACAAATAGATAAATATGTGGAGACAAACAGAACTCGGTTTCCTTTTTCTCTTGCTTTTATATACTTTCCTTACATCTAGATCTGTTCTTATCTTAGCCTCTCAGTTTAGTCCACTTCCCTTTCCTTATCCCATCCTGCCAGCTTTTCCTTCAGGTATTTTCCCATTTTATTAAAATCCAACATATTTGAAGCTAGGATTTTGAGTTTGCTGTGATTGGACTCTGCGTTGGCTTTTACCTCCAAACCAAACCCTTTGGTGATTATTTCTGCTCAAGTAGGCGCCCACCTGGGCAATATTTAATTAGCTCAATTCACATCATTCCAATAGTTATTTAAAGCTAATTGCAGTCAGGTACGGTAGGTATTTCCTTGTGTATGGAAGGCTTACAATCTGAGTTCATATTCAAGGCAATGAAGGGTTAAGTGACTTGTCCAGGGTCACAAGGAATGCCATTGGGATTCAAACCCTGGCCTCTTTGGTCACCAGGCTGCTGCTCCAACACTAGGCTGCTACTCCGCTCTTCCATTGGTGAGTACTAAATCCAGTATCGACCCTTCCCTGGTGGATTGCATCACCAGCTGTCTGAGTAAAGTCTCTTGTAGAGCATCATGATCTTTTTTACTTCTTTTCAGATTTGCAAACAGGATACTCCAATTCTTATGTGGTAGATTGAAATCACTGGTATCCTCCTTTCTCCCTTCATTACCACCTTTGCAATTTAATTGATCGTCTCTGTCCATTTCCGCTGTTTGAGTTGGGGGGTCTGTAGACAATACCAGTGGGCAGGTTACTTAACCCTCCAGTGCCTCAAAGGAAAGGCCTGGAAATCTACTTCTAGTCACACTGCCAAGAAAACCCAGGAGCTGCTGGGTTGCGAGCAGTCAGCATGGACTCGAAGGCGCACATTGCATTTTGCAATTCTTCCCTTAGTTGAGTCTATTCGATTTTCATAGCAGATAGCTAAAGACAGAGAGGGCAAGCTCTAAGAGTCCCATTTGTTTTCTTGAGAATTAAGGCATCACAACTATTGCATTAAATAAGTTATTTTGATTATTGGCATTAATATGGAGCAATTGTGGTGGTTTTTTTTTTTTATTGGAATTTCAACAAACTTACAAAGCAAGCATAAAGAAACTATAGATGTTTCATACAAGCAACTAGAAACAAATATTAACCAAAGCACACAGCAAATAGCAATACATCATCATAGCCCACAATATGGGGAGATATATAGAAAAAAGAAAACACAAAGAAACACAATAGAGCGAACTCTAAATTATCTGGCAGCTTACAAAATTAACCCACCCACCTCCAGTTACTGATTACCATGTCGTTCCTTATCAGAAAGAAATACCTCAAGCTGAGGATCAAGAAAAACAAACTTTGAACCCTGAAACGAAACCAAGCATTTACATGGGTATCTAAGAAAAAAAGTAGCAGAAAGAGCGAGCAACCTAGGTTTAAGAGCCAAAAAGGCCTGTCTCCTAGTTTGAGTCGCTTTACTAATATCTGGAAACATTTGAACCCTAGCACTACAAAACAGAACTGACATATTCTTAAAGTAACTACGAAAAACAAGCATTCTATCCTGGTCAGAAAGAAAAGATACCACCAAGGTAGCTCTAGAGGGAATATTATCTCGAGAGTCCTCTAGGAATTTGGTGAGGTCCAGGGCATCCGGTCCCTGAACCTCATCAAACCCACCCAGAGAACCCGTAGCCAACCTCCTACCAGTTAGGTAATAAAGCTTAGAGAGAACAATGGAATCAGCCGAAGCTAATCCCAAAACCTCTTTGAAATACTTTCTCAGTAAAATTTCAGCTGAAAGCAAATGAGAAAAAGGGAAATTCAATAATCTAACATTTTTTGCACGAAACATATTGTCATACTGTTCCATCTTATTGTGCACATGCAAACTTTCCTTTATATGAGAAGAATTAACAGCTGTAAGGGCCTGACACTGGCTTTCACACTTAGCAACCTGAGTGGAAATATTCTCAACCTTATTATCCACTTCAGACAACCTAGTGGTAATCTCAGAAGAGAAACCACAAAGCTGTATTACAGTGGGCACCAAGGTGTTTTCAATACGGGTCACCACTTTCCAAATATCAGCCAGGGTGACCTGATCATCCGGAACCACCCTGGCTTCATCTGCAACGGGCACCCATATTACTGATTTCAACTTTTCCCCAACATCTATCGGGGTACTCTGCTGCAACTGAGTGCCCTTAAAGGCGGACAAAGGTGGAGATATATATACTGGAGGAGAAGGTGGTGTCCGGTCTGGGGAGCTCAGAGACACCAGGGACGGGCGAAGCACAAGAAAGTCAGGGTCAAGTGATACATTAGTGTTAGTCACTACCTTAACATATTTATCCATGGGTCCAACAGCGACCTCCGTTTGCTCCGCCGGCAAGATCTTCTTTTTTCTTTTGCCCATCTATTCACCGACTACAAAACGCAGCACTTGAACCTGCTCTCCTGCATGGCTCCAAGGGGCACCCAAGGGGCCTAATATGCCCCTTGTATCTAGCCCCTTATATCGCTGCCCTGACTAGCGCCTCCGGCTGCGCCTGGGCTGCTATGCTTTTTAAAAAAAGGCCCCCGATGACATTGGGGCCGCCGAGAGTGGAGCCTGACACCTCCGGACCACTGCGCTGCCTCCACCACACTCCCGGGGCTGCAAATCAGCTGTGCCGCTTTTGAAAAGGCCCCCGATAATGTCGGGGCCGCCGGGAGTGCAGCCTGACACCTCCGGACCACTGCGCTGCCTCCACCACTCTCCCCTGGAGCAATTGTTTTTATCAAAAGCAACACAGGTGTGCTTTCTACTTACTTTAGGACAAACGACTGAGAGTTCCTTTTACTAAATCCCTCTAAGATTTTGAAATGAATATGGGACACAAAGGCATGTTAAGTGCAAAGCCTCTGCACTAGCTGTCGGGGGCATGACCAGTATGTCCTTGGCAGTTACACTCGGACGCAAACACTAACGTGCGCTCCTGTAAGGCAGGTTCACTTACTGAATCCCATAGAGGTGTCATTAGGTAAAGGTAGTGCACTCTGCACATTCAGACCATCGTGCAATGGCCAATAACTGTGCATCTTAACATATGGTGGCTGGCATGCCCATACAGTAGTGTTCCTGGCTTCCAGTTGGCATGCGTTAAAACGCCCGTTAACTGGTTATCTGGTTTTAGTAAAGGGGCCCTGTATACCTTAGGAAGATTATTTAAGCAAACCAGCTATAGGGTGGGTGGGTGAGGGTGAGGGATAGGGTGGGAGGGAAATGAAATGGAAAATTCTCCTGAAACAAAAATGCCAATATAAGCTATGAGTTTGACTTCCTCAGTCAGAGGCCCCTGCTGGGCAACTTTTAACTAGTAAAGCAGAAGCTTGCTACTGCAGTACAAGCCAATGCCTTTTCTTAAAGCAGCTATTTTCAGAAAGGCTGACAGTTATCTACAGTGTTGTTTATTCTATAGCTAGAGCTAGGTAATTCTTGTATTGCACCATTGGTTTCTCTAAGGCAATAGAAGCATACATAGACTTTAACCCTTTCATGGATGTTGTTGCCATATGGCAGCCTTCAAATTTTCCCCAAAACATTTCACCGGATTCTATATTTCCAAAGAATCCGCACACTGTGTGCGAAATGTGATGTGTATCTGTGCTTGACATCTGAAAAAAAACTGTTATTTAAACTATCACACCCAGCAGTAAATGAAACTGATGCCAAGACTGCTTTTAATTTTCAGCCATTCAGGACCGTATTTGCCATATGGCAACAGTAAATATTGTTTCTTAGAAATAATTTTTTTTTCAAAAAATTTTTATATTCTGCATCATTTAGCTCAAATCTTAATTTAAAAAAACAGAAAATTTTTTTCAGTTACAGAACAATTATGTGGACGTGAAAGGGTTAAACAATTTTCAAAGGAACAAGGTTAAGCACAAAGAGCAGCTTATTCAAAGAGACAGAAAAGGTGGAGATAGCAACAAATACCCACTCTGTAATTGGATGGACTTTATCTCCTTTTAGTATGCCAAGGTGGGTCTAACATGTGAGCCATGGCGGCATCACGACTCATCTTCAGTCGTTCTCCATGGAGAATATTTACAAGGCTTTGACCTGAAATTGAATCCACATACTGTGTATTGCTTGACCAGTTTGTAATGTTAAATGTAGGTCCCAAGTTGGTAACTGGGTTAGAAACTAGTTAAATGACAAACTAGAAGTAGTTGTGGTAAATATACTTCACAATGAGGTGCCACTAGGGTTTATTCTGTTCAATATTTTAGTTAGTAGGAAAGGTTCATCCTTTTTGCAGATGATACCAAGATTTTCAACATTGTGAACACGCCTATGAGAGCCAGCAGAATGAGGTTCAGTCTAAGAAAGCTCGAGGACACACGTTTTCTATAGTTTCATACTGATCAGAAACCCCCTAAGACAAAACCCTACTTGCAGTCTGATCTTTGTCTTCCCTAAGCACCCAAGTCCCTTCTCATGGTAGCTATTTAGTTTGAAATTATATTTCATTGTTGAAGAGAGTTGTGAAACTGGATCCATGAAAGGTTATTCCTTCAGCTTTCTGCCGCTCTTCTTTTGAAGGTAAAAGCGGCCAACTTCTCTTTTGTGAACTTTGTGAAATTTCAAGTATGCAATAAACTATCTCGGGACAAAAGAGTTGACCGTTGATGTCAGCCCTGAGTGTGGCAATTTTCTGAATGTCATATTCTCTCTCTATAAGGAAGGACAGCCATGTAACTGGTGTGAATCCACAAAAATATCATCTCAAAGAAAATCAGTCAAAGGCAAACTAACCCTCTGCTGTGAAATTGGATCTTACTGCCACAGCAGTAACTTTCAGAGCCTTGTAGAAGTAGGGAGTTAAACTCCAGCTCTTGTGATTGATTGGGGTATTCATAGAGCTAAGCTTCAGAACCCTGCAGCATTGGAAGGGGTGTAAAAGACTATACCTTTCACTCGTTCTAGCATTTCATACGACGATGTGTTAGGGATATCTATGGCATCGCAGTGTGAGAAGAGATAAAAGAAGCCATCAGGTATTTGAAAGCAATTTCTGTGGGTTGCCAGGGCACGTATTCTTTTATCTGCGTTTGACACAGGCGTTCCCAGTTAGCGGGATTATTGAGGGGATTGCAAGGATGCACACACTTCTGTGCTTCCAAAAGAATGCATGTTGTATTTGGTGACAAATGTACTTGTATACAAAGGAAGTATAAAGGGGGTGTGGATACCTTTTCATGTGGCAATATTTAAAGTAAAAAGTGCCCATGGACTCTGCAGCTCCATAGGCAGTATGAAAACTGCTGCCCCCCTTTAATTGTTTGCCCTTGTTTCAGGGTATGTCGGCGTTGTAAACAGAAGCCAGAAAGACATTGATGGGAAGAAGGATATTAAAGCAGCAATACTAGCAGAACGTAAATTTTTCCTGTCCCATCTAGCATACAGGCACTTGGCAGATTGCATGGGGACTTCTCACCTACAGAAAATACTTAATCAGGTATGTGGTGAAAATTTTTTTCCTTGAAAGGTAAATGTTGACTTACAGAATGGGTTTAGCCTGCAAGAAGTTTCCACTGTTGGAAACGGGATACTAGCCTTGAAGGGCCTTTTGTATGACCCAGTATGGCAGTTCTTATGTTCTCAAACTGTGTACCTTAAAGCAATGGTTCTAAACTCCAGTCCTTGAGACCACCCAGCTGTTCTGGTCTTCAGGACAGAGTATCAAAAAGGAATGTGCATGGGAGATTTTCATGAATTACCATCACTATACGCAAATATATCATGCATATCCTTTATGAATATCTGTGAAATGAGACTGGATGGGTGTTTATCAAGGAGTGGTTGAGAACTGCTTCATGTGCAACATCATGGGCTTATGACCCTCCTTTTCAACTACCAGTTCTTTTCCTTGCACTGAAAAGCAACTCCTGCTCACTCCTTTTTTTAAAATTAATGATGCCTTTTTTAACGTCTTTCAATTTAGATCTTCAGGGTTTCCTGTAAGAAAGGCATTGCCCCATGGGGTGGCAGCTACTTGAGGATCTGCTCAGTTGCGATAGTGCAGCTGACTTTGACTCTCCTCTGAATGTTAAGGTCATTGAGAACCTTCCCTCAGCTTTCTCCTTCCACATAATGTTTTTCAGAAACCTCCTTGATTCTCACGACGACAGGAGAGGGAATTGGTGCCTTGACTGTACTGTGTACTCCTGAGTGTATTTTTGCATACTTCAGTCCCGCGATCTTAACCCAACCCTCCAGCTACATCTGACCAGTTAGATTTTTGGGTTGTCCACAGTGCATATGCATGAGAGCTTTGCATATAGTGAAGGAAATGCATGCAGTCTACCTCATGTGGTTATCCTGAAATCCAGACTGACCAGACGTTTCTTGAGGCCTGGATGGAGGACCACTGCATTAGTCTCTGTAGCGCTTCAATGGTTTAAGTGTCATGGGAATTCCTTTGCCTCTCAGTAGCTAAGAAGTGCCTATGTGATGCTACATATCGATTGCTTAATAGATTTGCCTACTGGAGGGTGTATCGGCACTGGGTTGTTTGGCTCATAATTGTTTCAGGAGTGTCTCTGTATTTTAGTGCCTCAAATGTGGTCAAAGAAAAAGTTTAATGTTAGAACACATCATTCATACTATTCCTCAACCTGCCTCTGGTTTATGGCATCCTGATGCACTGTGTTGGGAGGGCACATCCTCATGCCACTGACTGCACTTGGACATATTTGATGGTTTTTCGAACAGCGATATAGCAAGAATTTTAATAAACAAAACTAATCTTTGATATCATTTGTGTGAGCACAGCCCAAATTTAAGGCATGAGCAATATAATCCCTGCTGGAGGAGTAGACTAGTGGTTACGGCAGCAACCTGGGATCAGAAAGACCAGGGTTTGAATCCCACTAGCACACCTTATGGCCTTGGGCAAGTCACTTAACCCTCCGTTGCCTCTGGTACAACCTTGGGTTGTAAGCCCTCTGGGAACAGGGAAAAACTTGCAGTACCTGATTGTAACTCACCTTGAACAGCTACTGGAAAGGTGTGAGCTAAATACTACTAAATAAACTAAAGGAAAAGCACCACTGCCGAGGATGCCAGCTTTTGAAGGTGCTGTTTCTGCTTATGGTAGGGCTACATGCATGTGTTGTTTCAAGGAGGCGCCACTGTGGCCTTCCTCGGCATCTCTTATGGTTCTCCAGTCTTTAGACATTCCCCCCCTCCTTTCCCACTGACCCTCACTCTGGGATCCGCTGTCTGATTTTTGCCTCTGGGCACCAAAACCGTAAATCCAACCCCGTGTGAGCATTTGATTACATTCACTGAAGTCGGACTTTGATGTGTCTGTTGACAAATAGTCTAGCCTTCCAGAACCTCAGCAAAAATCAGATGGCGTCTTGGTTTGGTTTTTTATATTTAATTGTTTTAATGATGGCAGACATTTGCTTACAGCTTCTGAATGCTAGAAGAATGCAGAAGAGTTAAGACCTTGCTGGTACTTCAGTCATGGTCCAAACACTTTAAATTGCAAATTGACATTAATGTAATTGCTTTATAAGATTTATAGTAAATTCTCTGCACGTATTGTGCTAGATGGAAAGAAGTTTGTGCTCACATCCCCTGAGTGGCGTGGCAGCAGAATACTGCAAGGCGGGCATCTGGGTTGCTCCTTCTTGCCGGACACAGTATCTGCTGAGCTGCGACTGGCATGTTCTTGTTCAATTTGCATGTTGTTTTTTCCCTAACTGAAACTGGAAGCATTTAATCTTTCATGTTTTTTAATAATCCTGACCAGGTGGAAAACAAAGGTTTGAGAACATGAACATTTGAAAGCAGCAGACTAATTAGACTAGTTTGTAATATCATTCTACAGTATTTAATGGCCCTGTATAAGCTGGAATGTAAAATTGCAAAATCCGGAAAAGCAACCAGGCTGTAACAAACCACAAAAGAAATGCCTGATTTGCCTAGTTTACTTGCACTTGTGGCCATTAGGACTTGCCCGACGTTGCACTCTGAGACAGTAATTATAGACTAGTAATACAGATCCTAACGGGGTTCCTATAAAGGACATGTGATTAGTGTCAGATTCAAGGGCAAAATACTTGTGTTCTTGCAAATAGCGGACTAACTTTTTAAATTTCTTTTAAATGAAGCAACTTACCAATCACATTCGTGATACTCTGCCAAACTTCAGGAGTAAGTTGCAAGCTCAGCTGTTGTCCATACATCATGAAGTGGAGGAGTACAAGAACTTTAAGCCAGAAGATCCATCTCGGACGACCAAAGCCTTACTACAGTAAGTGCAGCCTGTCAGCTTGCTTTCAACTGCAGCCTCTTGGCGCGTCTAATTGCAATTGCAATGGTTTGGCAGTCATACCACACATAGCCCTCTTAGCCTACCCTCTAATTGACTTTTTCTCTTGATGCCCTAACCTAGTTGTTCCCTTGAGCAAACGTGGGTCAACTTTTCATTGCAGACTTTTCAGCCTTCCATGGACAGAAAGTCAAGATGTATGCACTTAGCCACCATGCCTTTCTCATTTATATGGTTTCCTTCTCTGCTTTTCTTAACCACTTACCTTTCTTAAACCAAATCTTTATTTCATAGTTGAATTTTTTGAAAGTGGGCAACACTGTCCACTGCCTCCTTTCAATTCTAGCTCAGATTCAATTGGCATTTGTTGGCTACAACGTCATGAACATGTGGTTTGCAGCTATCTGAATATCTTGTCTGTCTTATTTTATTGCCCCCATCCACTCACTCACTTAGCCATTGTAGTGACAGCCCTTGGCTGGGAGCTACAGATCTTGATTACCTTTTTTTTTTGGCCAGTAGATGTCACTGTTGAGTAATGGCTGATGCTGCTTTTGCCAAGGGTTGTGAAGACTGCTTCTGAAGCATCTCCGGGCTGGTGCAGAAATCATATTTAGGCCTTTTACACTGTTGAGCTGGCCCATACTTCATATCTTGAGCATGTCAAGTGCACCTGTCCCTTTTTAACACAATTGATTTAAAAAAAAATCCAAAAAACCCTGTAAATATCACTTAGAACAGGGCTTCTCCAGAAACAAGCAGGAAGTCACATTTGGGTGACTTCGGCACCAATGGAGCTCGTGTGGAGCAAATCCCCAGCTTTCAAAGAAATCCTTTGGGATTGCTACCACACATGCTTGGTCCCCTTCCCACCCAAGGGTGCCAGCTTGCTCAGTCTCCTTTTTTCCGTGGAACCCACCAGACATCTGTTTTTCCCCCGGAAAAAGTTGATTTTCTCGAGTGTTTCGCTCGTCTCTGGTCTTGCACCGGTACCTTTCCTGCCCCAACCTCGGTATCGGGGTTGATTATTTTACTTAAGTTTTCTTTTTCTTTTGGCATCTTTGCACCCTTTTTCTTCGCTGGTAACCCGAAGGGTCTTTGACCTTGCTGGGACTCTTTTTTTTTCCCCCCCATGGGTGCCAGCGATTTTAAAAAGTGTGATCGGTGTGGTAAGATTATGTCCCTAACCGACACACATGACTGCTGCCTCCGGTGCCTTGGCCCAGACCATGACCCAGCGGTCTGTGGCCTGTGTAAGAAAATGTCTTCCAGGGCCTTGAGGAACCGCCAGCAACAGCATGACAAAATGTTTCCCGACACCCCGGTGCCTCTGAGAGCCCAGGACCTCATCTGAGGCCTTGACACCTCGGGAGGAACATTCCGAACCCAAGCGTCATTGTGAGTCCTCGGAGAGGGGGTCTCCCTCGAGGGAGCCGAAGAGGAAGAAGAAACCCTTGAAGGCGGAATCCTTGGATGGCTCCGATTGGCTGGGATCCTTCCGGCCCCGGTCACGGAGCCCCGGGCGTCCGCTCAAACCTTCGGAGAGGGTGCGACCAGCCAAGATTCCCCGGAAGGATCCATTTGCGGACTGACCTTGGCAGGTAGATACAGTCCTCGTCGAGTATTCCCCTCCTGGGGAGCTGGCATCGGGCCTGAGTCCATCGGTCCTCGAGTCAAAGGCTGCAGAGCCACCGGGACTGGTGTCCAGAACGGCGGCCTTGGAGCGCAGTGTGACTGCCTTGTTGGACCAGCAGCGGGCACTGATGTCCGGTTCCTCTGCCCTGACCACCGGGCATTTGACGTTGAAGACGTCTCTGGAGGCCGAGGTGATCCTCGAGGTCATGCGGGCCCGTGTTGATCCTCGGCCGAGGTCCTGCTAGTTGGGACTGAGGTCGTCACCGATGAGTCTTCCAGGCTTGGGGCAAGTGGCGCTGGGGCCCTCGAGGCCCGAGGAACACTGAGTCCTCCTCGGAGTATTCTGACTCAGAGTATTCTGACTCGGAGAGCGAGGACGAGGAGTCCCTGGACTCCTGTCGGCACCGAGATGTCTCTTCCGATTCCCTGGTCTCTAAACCTCGGAGAAGGTCCCCCAGGAGGATATGGGCTTCTTGGACTTTGTCAAGGACATGTCCAAGGCCTTGACTTTTCCTACTGAGTCTGAGGAGGATCCTTGGTCCGACGAGCTCGAGATCCTCCATTACGAGGCTCCTCCCCAGGAATCGCTCACAGTACCCATTCCTCCCATCCTGGAGTGGCTTATGTTTTGCATGTAGGAGATGCCGTCAGTGGTCAGCAAGAGGCTCAACTCAATATATTGAGTCCGCCGAATCCCTGGGTTTCAGAAGTCACAGCTGCTGCACAACTCCACGGGACTCCATGGTTGTGCAGTCGACCATGCATCGGCTGAAAAGTCAGAAGATGCATTCCTCGGTGCCCCCCAGCAGGGAGGCCTGCACCTTGGATGCCCTCGGCAGAAAGTGCTACCACGGCTCAATGCTGAATTGCCGGATCCAAGCCTATCAGTTGTACATGGGCATGTACCTGCAGGACCTGGCAAAAGAACTCACCGGGTACTCAGCTAGTCTCTCCGAGGAACCTTTGCAGCGCTGCAAGAGCCTGTCCAAAGCCAACCGTGAGTGCTCCAAATTTATGTCTCGGGTGGCCTGTGATGGTTTCAAGTCGGCGGCCCGAGTAGCCGTGGCGGGCATCGGTGCGCGCCGCCAAGCTTGGCTCCAGTCGTCCAACCTCAAGCAATGGGTGCAGGACAAGTTGGTTGATGTCCCGTGTCAGGGGGCAAACCTATTTGGCAAACCCATGACTGACAAGGCCACAGAACTGGAGACCAAGTTCATGATGAGGACTAGGCTCTCCAAGAAGACCACTGTCCCTCCCGAAGGAAAGGCTCTGGTAAAAAGCCCTTTTACCCGAGGAAGTCCAATGCTTACCGAACATTACCAGGCCTCCCCGGCAACCCAGCAAGGGCAGCAGGCCAGGGGACAAGGGCATGGCCCGCGTAAGCAGATGGCTTCCAAGCCCCAGGCTCCAGCCCAGCCTGGAGGGAGCTTTTGACTCCTGCAGGGTAGCCCCTCTCCCAAACGGAGATCAGCAGCCTACAGGAGGCCACCTTACCCTTTATGCCCACAGGTGGGGAGATATAACCATTGACTTCTGGGCATTAAAGGTGGTCAGGGAGGGTTACCTCCTCCATCTGAGCCAAGTACCTCCACACTACTTCCCGGGAGAGCCACTCAGGTCTCCCCTTCAGCGGGACCTACCAAGTGGTGGAACTGGTGCCCCACCACCTCAAGGGCAAGGGGTTCTACTCCAGGTACTTCCTCGTGCCAAAGAGGACAGGGGGCCTAAGGCCCATCCTCGACCTGCACAACCTCAGCAAATTCCTGGTGAGGGAGAAGTTCAAGATGCTCTCCCTTGGAACATTGCTGCCTTACCTCCGCCAGGGAGACTGGCTATGCTCCTTAGACCTAAAGGATGCCTATACTCGCATCCTAATCCAGCCAAACCATAGGCAATGCCTACACTTTGTGGTGGGAGGCAATCATTTCCAATACAGGGTGCTTCTCTTAGGCCCAGCCTCGGCCCCTAAGGGTATTCACAAAGTGTCTGGCAGTGGTTGCCGCCTTTCTCAGGCTCCAGGAGATATGTCTTCCCCTATCTCAATGATTGGCTCATCAAGGGCACTATAGCCCCTGAGGTGCAGCAGGCCACGACACGCACCACCCAGGTCCTGCAACACTTGGGTTTCGTTATAAGCTACCCCAAGTCGAACCTTTGCCGGTCGCAAGGGCTGGAATTCATTGGGGGAAGAATTGACACCCTTTGGTCAAAAGCCTTCTTGCCCGCAGACAGGACAGCCAGGCTCATAGTGCTTGCCAGAGATATGCAGCATCACCCCTCGGTGCCAGCCAGGCATCTTCTGTGCCTTCTCGGGCATATAGCCTCCACGGTGCATGTCACTCCAGATGCCCGCCTCCACATGCGATCAGCACAGTCGTGCCTCAGGGACCAATGGTCCCAGGCCACGGGACACCTCCAGAACAGAGTTTGAGTGACCCGCCAGCTGGTAAAGTCCCTGATCTGGTGGCTGTCGCCCCAGCACTTGGAGGCGGGCATGCCTTTCCAGACCCCCAACCACTCGAGGGTCCTCCCCACAGATGCCTCCCTGCTGTGCTGGGGAGCTCATTGCGAGGGCTGTCTCACTCAGGGAACTTGGTTCCCGGACGAGAGCGCTCAGCAGATCAACCTCCTGGAGCTGCGGGCCATTCATCTTGCACTGAAAGCCTTTCATCATCACCTAGGCCACCGGTCAGTCCTGGTTCAGATGGGCAACCAGGTGACCATGTTCTATGTGAACAAGCAGGGAGGCACGGGGGTCACGTGCTCTCCGCCAGGAAGCCCTGGATCTGTGCTCTTATGCAGTCCAACAGGGCATCCTCCTCAGAGCAGTATACATGCCGGCTAAGACAACATGCTGGTTGACAGAGCAGGATTCTCCAGCTGCACGAGTGGCAGCCGGACCCAGGGGTAGCCAGCAGGCTTTTCCAGACCTGCTGGGAACCGGTGATGGACCTGTTTGCAAGCCCGGACAATCGCCAGTTACCCCGCTTCTGCTCCTGGCAGCTTCACTCCACCAGGGTGGCCGCTGATGCCTTCCTGGTCTCATCGTCAGAGGGACCTCTGTACGCTTTTCCTCTGACACCACTGATCGCCAGGACTCTGTTCAAGACTCTCCATGACAGGGCCTCGGTCATCTTGGTAATTTCAAGGTGGCCCAGGCAACCGTGGTTTCCACTGCTCCTGCAACTGGCGGTGGAGGACCCCATACCCCTGGGGTCTGCCCCCCGACTCCTTTCCAAGGAGGGGGGCTCTCTCCTGCATACTAACCTTGGCTCCCTTTCACTGACTGCGTGGCTGCTGAGAGGGAAACTTTAGCCCTACTCCACCTCCCTAGAGAGGTAGAGGATGTTCTGCTAGCCTCATGCAAGGCATCTACCAGATGGGCCTATGCCTTTAAGTGGCGTAGATTCGCACTTTGGTGCACTGAGCGGGGGGCCGACCCCTTCTCTTGCCTGGTGGTCATGGTGTTGCAGTACCTACTCCAACTCTCTCATGCGGTGCTCAAGTCTAACTCTGTTAGAGTGCACCTCAGTGCCCTAGTGGTGAACCACCATCAGGTGGACGGGAATCCTCTCTCGGCCCACCCAGTGGTGTCCCACTTCCTAAGGGGCCCACTCCTGTCTAAGCCCCCAGTTTTCCCCCTGGCGACCAAATGGAATCTCAATGTAATATTGGGGCAGCTCACCCTGCCACCATTTGAGCCCCTGGCTACTTGCCACCTTTGCTATCTCTCCTGGAAGGTGGTTTTCCTGGTCGCGCTCACTTCTGCCCGTAGGGTAAGCGAGCTCCAGGCCTTCGTGGCTGAGGCACCTTACACCAGGTTTTACAAGATAGGGTGGTACTTCACACACATCCCAAATTCCTTCCGAAGGTAGTGTCCTCTTTCCACCTCAACCAGGAGGTGGTCCTCCCTACCTTCTTTCCCAGATCGCACTCCAGTCGGGCAGAGACAGTCCTCCATACCTTGGACTGTAAGAGGGCCTTGTCCTTCTTGTCTCTCAGCTTTTTGTTTCCTATGACCCCAGTAAATTGGGGAAGGCAGTGTCCAAGCATACACTGTCCACATGGGTGGCGGACTGTATTGCCTGGGCCTATGAGGAGGCGAGGCTTCTGTTGGAAGGCCGGTTCATGGCACACCGGGTCAGGGCTATGGCGACCTCGGTAGCCAACCTGCATTTGGTCCCACTAGCAGACATCTGCCGGGCAGCCACCTGGTCTTCAGTCCATACCTTCGCATCTCATTACTGCCTCGAATAGAGAGTCCCGACGGGACAGTGCCTTCAGCCAGGCCATGCTCCATAACCTTTTCAGGGTCTAGGCAACTGCTACCCTCCGACCCTTCTGTATTCAGACTACTGGAGTGCTAGTTCCATAGGACACAGGGGCCCTGTTTGGTCCGTTTATATGGACTTCATTGATGCTGCTTGTGGCTGTTCACAAGCCTCGCCTCCTCATAAGCCCGGGCAATACAGTCTGCCACCCATGTGGACAGCGTATGCTTGGACACCGCCTTCCCCAGCTTACTGGGGTCATAGGAAACAAAAAGCTGAGAGACGTTTTGGTGGCCTTGAGTGTGTGGATATAGAAGGACAAGGACCTCTTACAGTCCAAGGTATGGAGGACCGTCTCTGCCCGACTGGCGTGCGATCTGGGAAAGAAGGTAGGGAGGACCACCTCCTGGTTGAGGTGGAAAGAGTACACCACCTTCGGAAGGAATTTGGGATGCGTGTGAAGTACCACCCTATCTTGTAAAACCTTTTTTGGCTATAGGTTCTTGGTAGCCTGTAGCTGGGGAGTCCCATATGTGAGGACTGACTTCCTGCTTGTTCCCAGAGAAAGCATAGTTACTCACCTGTAGCAGGTGTTCTCCGGGGACAGCAGGAATCAGTCCTCACATCCCTCCTTCCTCCCCTTTGAGTTGCAGTCATACCATCTTTATTTGTTTTTGCCATCTTTTAGCTATGTCATTTGACTGAGCAAGATGGCACCCTTGGGCAGGAAGGGGACCGTGCATGCATGGTAGCAATCCCAAAGGCTTTCTTTGAAAGCTGGGGATTTGCTCCGCACGGGTTCCATCTGCGCCGATGTCACCCATATGTGAGGACTGATTCCTGCTGTCCCCGGAGAACACCTGTTACAGGTGAGTAACTTTGCTTTCTCAAACCTGTCCTGATGATCCAAGAACCAGTTGTGTTTTCAGGATATCGCTTGTTAGGAGAAAATTAAGATTTTTTTCAAATACTAGCATCTGTGCTGTGATTCTGTCAGAAGGTCTTGTTCTGTTTCTCGAGAACCCATGGCTCTACTGATTCCCCAAGTCCTGCATTTTCTGCACCATGTCTTGTTTCACTTTGTTCGTGGCCTAGCTATAGATGTTAGGAGCAGTAGAACTGTAAATTTCAGAATGTACAAATTTTATGCAGAAAGTCTGGGGCTTGCCTCAACTGATCTGAGAGATGGTGTATATAAATCCAGGAAATGTTGGTAGAGAGGGATTAGTGAATTGCCATAGAATTTGGAGTGCAACAGTTCAAAGAACCCAGAGAGGAAAAAGGTTTCTTCTTATTGTAGCTTCTATTGTTTACGGAATATATGCACTCCAAAATACTCTCGGAAGTTATTTCCAGTTCAGTAACCCTACCTTTTGTACCCTACTTTGAAATACTTTTTATGTAAAGTGAGTTATTTAAATTTTTTGGGGAAAATTGCTTCAATTAAGAAGCACTTTTCTCATGAGTGTGAATCCAAACACCGGATGCAAAGTGATGAGTGTTTTCCTAGTAAGTGCTCCAACCTCACAATCCCTGTTTCACAGTATTGCCTGGCACCTTTCAAACCAGCTGAGGCTGCTAAACACCAGGCAGTTCCTTAAACGTTTATTTTGCTGTAGTCAGAGCATCTGGATGTGTATCTAGTCTTGATACTGGCTGTGTTTGCTGTTTTTACTATTTCCAGTAGGCGTCACTCTAGACCTTTAGAAATAGAGATTATGGAGGATTTGAACAGTGCAGGAACGACAAGAGGTGAAAATGGGCTTGCAAAGTGCATGTGTTTTTATTTTTGCATTGAAGGATGGTTCAGCAGTTCTCTGTGGACTTTGAGAAAAGGATCGAAGGATCCGGGAATCAGGTGGACACTCTGGAACTCTCAGGTGGAGCCAAAATCAATCGAATCTTTCATGAGCGATTCCCCTTTGAACTTGTGAAGGTGAGTGTCTGTCTTAAACTCTTAGTTACTCTACCCACTTAGGAAGGATTTAACATAATATGTTAATGCAGTTCTCTGGGAACAAGCAGGAATCTGTCCTCATGTATGGGTGACATCGGCACTTATGGAGCCCGCGCAGAAGCATCTCCCCAGCTTTCAAAGAAAGCCTTTGGGAAATGCATCACGCATCCGTTGTCCCCTTCCCTCCCAAGGGTGCCATCTTGCCCCAGTTTTCCCGGAGCCCTTCTGACATTGTCCAGTTTCCCCAGAAAAAGTGTGGGGTTTTTTTTGTTTTGTTTTGTCCAGTTTGCGTACTGGTCCCATGCTGCCCCTCAGCCAGCTCACCTCTGCGTTGCTCCTCGGGTTCGTTCATTCGTTTTCTCCCTTTTTCATCGAGGTGTCCCTTGATCAGCATTCACACCCTTTTTCAGCCAAAGGCCTCTGACCCCTGCTGGTCGGTGGGGACCCCGTTTTTCCGATGGCCTTCGGTGGCTTCACGAAGTGCGACTGGTGTGGCAAAATAATGTCGCTCACCGATCCACAAGACTGCTTCCTCCGGTGCCCCAGCATAACAACTCTGACTGCAAACTGCAGAACTATGACCTCAAAGGCCTTAAAGAGCCATCATCTGCAGCAGGAACAATTTTTTCAGAAGTCTGACTCCATGCTGAAGTCTCCGGCGACACCACGCTCCAGGGCCCTCTCTGATACCTTGGTGCCCCACGAAGCCAGAGCCTCTTTGGAGTCCCGCGGCTGCGGTTCCTCAGAGTGGAAATCCCTGGAGATGGAGCACAAGAAGAAGCAGAAATCCTTGAAGACTGCCTTAGAGGACGGGTCTGAGAAGAAGGGGAAGTCCAAACCCAGGCCCCGCTGTCCCAGGCGTGGGTCTGAGGTGTCAGGACAGGAGCTTCCAAGCTGCCCCACAAGGAGTCGTCAGCACCTGCCAACTAGCCTCGGATCTCCGAGGCCATCCTCATCGGAGTCCCCCTAAACAGTACAGACGCCGGGCCCGAAGCCCTCAGTGCCCGCGTTGAAAGCTGTGGAGCCAACTGGTATGGAGACAAGAATGGCAGTGTTAGAAAGCAGTATATCTGCTCTCGTGGCCATGCAGTGGGCATTTCTCCAGCTTTTCTGCTTCATCTGCCCTGACAATGGGACCCTCGACATCAAGGGCTTCCCCAGACGTCGAGCCGGTTCTCGAGTGCCACCAGCCTCAAGAGAACCCCCAGCACTGGATGAGTTTGTGGTCCTGCTCCTCGGGGCACTGGTCCTCCCTGGTTGAGCACCCATGGCTTGGACTGCAGATCCTCCGGAGGTCACGGACTGACTGAGCGGACCTTCTGTGGCATTGGACTCATACTCAGACTTCGAGTCTGAATGGGAGACCACAGACTAAGAATCCCTGGACATGAGATGACACTGAGACGTGCCCTTGGACCTGTCTCCCCCAACATCGTTCCCTGCCCAAAGACATTGTTTTTCTTGATTTTGGGCAGGGCATGGTCAAGGCATCACTATCGAGACCGAGGCAAAGGAGGACCCCTGCACCGAGGAATTGGAGATACTCCAATACGAGGCACCCCCTAAGGAAACCCTTATGGTACCGGTGCCTCCAATCCTTGACCACCTCCTCCTCTGGATGTTGGAAACACCAGTGTCGGTACCAATCATTAATAGGCGCCTCAATACCATGTACCGGGTACTGTAAACGGGGGCGCTGGGCGTGAATGTCCACAGTCTTGGCAAAGGCAAAATACTATTATGACTTGCAAAGGATTGTGGGGGATGTAGTCCATTCATACCAGAATCAGCCGTTCACAAAATAATGAGTTGTGTTGCTCGAGTGTAAGCAAAGAAAAATATATTTTATTCATGGGGTTAATTCTCCCACACAGATTTACTTGGTAACACAAAAGGACACTTGCTTCAGTATTGTACTTAGGAAAAACAAATCATGATATAAGGCAACTGAACTTCTTAAGCAATCAAACAATAAAGACCTTGATGGGAAACAGAAAAGGTCTTTTTGAGGGCTCCTGCTAATAACTTCTAGCAGTGCTCCAAAAGCAAAAACAAAACCCAAAAGTAACAAAAACTGTTCTTTTTCAAGGATAACTTTCTTCTATTTACACACACACAAACAGTAGTTTCCTTTCAGAGCTCACGTGCAATTGTGCATGGCTCAATTAGCCAGCTGCAAACCCCTTTGCTGGTTCACTTTCTCTACGTGGCTCAAATCCTACCCTAAAGCTTTCTTGCAGACTTTTCTGGGTAGATAAAAGAACAAGTTATAGTTCCTTTTGATGGTTGTTGTATTAGTGAAAGTATTTTAAGGCAAAAGCCTAGACAGAGCAGTCCATGTATTCTAACTGATCATTTGAAATATCTCCTCCTTCAAATATCATAGAATCAATATCATGGTCTGGCTCAGAGGAATTCCTTAATGGATCACTCTCAGCATAATATTTGTTTCCCTGCTGTCTTCCAGGTGAAAAACTAGGGCATAGATCAGAGTTCATACCTGAGCTTCCTTTGCTGTTAGGTTTCCTCTCCAGATATCCTGGCCAGTAAGAAGTCCAGCTTTTAAGTCCAGCCTTCCAATCAAGATCCCTGGACACTGGGTCTCTCTTCACATACCTTCTGGCACTGGTCTTAGGGCCCCTTCCAAATGCAGCCGTCTCCTTCAAAGGTGCCGTCTGGGAATTCCTGGCTCTGTAACCCCACTCCTCTGGCTTCCTCCAGTCCAATGGAGTATGCTTGCCTCTGGAATGACTCCCAGCACACGTACTGCTGTGGGCTCCTTCTTTAGACCTCCAAGATGTCTTTCTCTTCTTCCTTCCACGTTGTTGCTGCTTCCTGATCTTCATCTGATTCTGTGTAGAATATGTTTTACTTTTAACTTGCTTAGAGGGATACTCCACCCTAGCACAGCTCAGCTGTGCTGAATCAAGCCCTGCCCTTGGAGATGAGTGATTGGGGATTACCTCATAGCTCTCCTGATTGAACACACGTTTCCCCACTTCAGCTCTCCTAGAGGCTGTTTGAAACCTGGTGCATTCTGGGACTGGTAGTCTTTTATGAAAACATTCTGTTTTAGTATTTCTACCAGCTAAGACAGGTTGCTTGTTCAGTGCCAATTCACCTCTATTATAGCTCCCTCCTGAACTATGATAAGCTTCCTTATCACAGTACGCTGAAGCCCTAGGTTTCAAAAGACTTAGTTTCTCCACAATACGATGGTCGTGGAGTTGGCCATGCGTCAGTTCAAAAGCCAAAAAACTCATTTGTTGCTGCCACCCAACGGGGAGGCCCGAACCCTCAATGCCCTCAGCCGGAAGGCCTTTCAGGGCTCGATGCTAACTTGCTGGATCCAGTCCCATTAGCCCTATATTGGCATGTACCTGAAGGAACTGTTGAAGGAACTCAGTGGATTTTTGGCAGGCCTCAATGGAGAACCCCTACAGAGGTTTAAGACCCCGATCTTGGCGGTGAAAGAGTGCTCAAAGTTTTTTTTTTTTTTTTCCCTAGCAGCCTATGATGGCTTCAAGTCTTGCCACTGCAGGCATTGGGGCACGACGCCAAGCATGGCTGCAGTGCAATGGGTGTAGGACAAACTGATAGGTTCTCTCCTATGCAGGGGACATCAATTTGGGAAACCCATTTGGGAAACCCATGGCAGACAAGGCTATAGAGAGAGAATGAGTTCCTGGCGATAACCAGGCTCTTGAAGAAGATCTTGGTGCAACCCCGGTAGAAAGCCCCAGGGAAGAAGCCCTTCTTCCCGGGGAAGAAGAGGGACTTTGGTGGTACCCCACATTTCTAGGCCTTCTCGGCCCCTCCAGGACCAGCAGCAAAAAGGCCAGGGACATGATCCCCGAAAGCAAAAGACCCCGAAGTCCCAGGTGCCAGCCCCGGCCCAGCCTAGGGGGAGCTTTTGACTGCCTGGTTGCGACCTCCCCACTCCAGAGGGTCCTCTGCAGCCCAAAGGGGGGCGCCTAGCCCTATTTGCCTGCAGGTGGACAACCATCACCTCTGATACCTGGTTGCTACAAATGGTGAAGGAGGGCTACCTCATCCACCTACTACAAGCGCCACCGTCATACTTCCCAGGAGAGCCCACCAGACCTCTCCTTCACCAGAACCTGTTTCTCACTGAGCTAGCAGACTTAATCCAGGACAAAGCAGTGGAGCCAGTGCTGAAACATTTCTGGAGCACAGGAGTCTACTCCAGGTATTTCCTCGTCTCCAAGAGGACAGGGGGCCTCAATCCCATCCTGGACCTGCGAGAGCTCAACAGGTTTCTGGTCAGGGAGAAGTTCAAGATGCTTTCCCTTGGGACACTACTGCCATTCCTCCAGCAGGGAGACTGGCTATACTCCTTAGACCTAAAGGATGCCTACACACACATCCTAGTTCAGCCCTGCTACAGAAAATACCTCTGGTTCATGGTGGGGGGACAGCACTACCAATACAGGGTGCTGCATTTTGGTCTGGCCTCATCACCAGGAGTTTTCACAAAGTGCCTCACGGTGGTTGCAGCTCACCTCGGGCTCCAAGGGGCCTTCATCTTCCCTTATATGGATGACCGGCTCATAAAGGGGTACGTAACTGCAGAGGCACAATGCGCCACTGGGTGCACCATCAATGCCCTGCAGCAGCTGGGGTTTGTCATAAACTACCCATCCCACTTCACTCTGGCCCAGTGCCTAGAATTCATAGGAGCGCAACTACTGTAGATACCTTCTGGGTAAAAAGCCTTCCTCCTTTAGGAGAAGTCAGAACGCCTCAGGGAGTTAGCTGCAGAGGTACACCAAAAATGGATGCTACCTGCCTGGCTTCTACTCCGCCTGTTGGGACACATGTCCTCTATGGTTCATGGGACCCCCATATGCCCACCTGCACATGAGGGCAGCCCAGTGGTGCCTCCACTCTGTGGACTCAAGCCATAGGAAGGCTCAGGGGCAGAGTGAAAGTGACCCCTCAGCTGTCAGACTCCCTCGGATGGTGGCAGATTCTAGATCACCTTAGGGTTGAGAGATCCTTCCAGGCACCCACCCCCCAGAAGACCCTCATCAGACGTCTCCCTAATGGGCTGGGGAGGACATTGTGAGGGCCTCCAGACGCAAGGTGGCTGGTCCCAGAGGGAATCCCGGATGCAAATCAACCTGTTGGAGCTCCGGTCGATATTCCTCACTCGCCGAGCCTTCCGCCACCAGCTACAGCACCACTCTGTGCTGATCCAGACCAACAATCAGGTCATAATGTTTTGCATGAACAAACAAGGGGGAACAGGGTCGTACCTCTTCTTCCAGGAGGTGGTAGCCCTCTGCTTCTATGCAGCATGCAGAGGGATGCTCCTAAGGGCGGTTTACCTCCCAGGCAAGGACAATGCCCTGGCTGACATACTGAGCAGAATCCTTCAGCCTCATGAGTGGCGCCTGCATCCAGTGGTAGCCTCACAGCTGTTTCATCTCTGGGGCATCCCCTCGATGGACTTGTTCACCAGTCCGGACAACACACAGTTGCTTCGATTCTGCTCTTGCTGGCCGCACCTGTCCCGGGTAGCAGCGGATGTGTACCTCATCCCGTGGATGGAAGGCCTTCTGCATGCCTTCTCACTGACACCGCTGGTCACCAAGACCCTATTCGAGGTCCAGCGCAACAGCATTGTTAATACTGATAAGCTCCTCAGTGGCCTAGGCAGCCCTGGTTCTCACTGCTCCTCTCCCTATCAGCGGTGTTGTCTATTCCCCTGGGCTGAGTCCCAGGGCTACTTTCACAGGAGCAGGGCTCTCTCCTACACCCCATCCTGGGGTCCCTCTTACTCACAGCTTGGCTGCTGAAAAGGAAGCGTTAGCCCCCCAACCTCCCACGGGACGTGGGAGAGATTCTTCTGGCCTCCTGTAAGGCCTTCACAAGAAGGGTGGATACTTTCAAGTGGTGCCGATTTTCAGTGTGGTTTGCAGAAAGATGGGCAAACCCATTCTCCTGCTCAGTACAAGTGGTATCCAGTGCCTGCTCCATCTGTCACAGGTGGGACTAAAGTCCAATTTGTACAGAGTACACATTAACACCATCAAAGCACACCACCATCCCTTTGAGGGAAAGTCCCTCTCGGCTCAGCCCTTTGTCTTGATTCCTGCGTGGCCTCATGTTGTTCAAACCCCCCGTCCATCCTCCATCAGCAGAGTGGGATCTCAATGTGGGGCTCTCACAGCTCACTAAGCCTCCATTTGAGTCTCTGGCTACCTGCAGTATCTCTCCTGGAAGGTCACCTTCCTGGTAGCGCTCACATCTTGCAGAGTCGGCAAGCTCCAGGCTCTGATGGCAGAGCCGCCCTATACGAGGTTCTAGAAGAACAGGGTGGTGCTCCGAACACACCCCAAGTTTCTGCCAAAGGTGGTGTCCCCATTCCTCCTCAACCAGGAGGTACTGCACCCCACTTTCTTACCGAGGCCTCACGCCGGTAGGGCGGAGACTGTTCTCCATACTCTCTTGTATGGATGGTAAGAGAGCCTTGTCCTTCAACCTGCAATGGACTCGGGGCCACCACAAAGCACCAAGGCTTTTCGTATCCTATGACCACAGCCGCCTGGGACTCCCAGTGACCAAGCAAACTCTGTCCGCTTGGGTGGCAGATTGCATTACCCTTGCCTACGAGCAAGTGGGGATATCACTGGACCAGAGGGCGCACTGCATCAGGGCCAAGGCTACTTCCATGGCAAATCTGCATTCCGTCTCTGTGACGAACATCTGCCGGGCCGCCACCTAGTCTTCGTCGATACTTTCACAGCTCACTACTACCTGGAGAGGGAGTTCCAATGGGACAGCGCTTTCAGCCAGGCCGTACTCCGTAATCTCTTCAGGGTGTAGGCAACTCCTGCCCTCCAAGCCTTCTGTGTTCAGGCTACCAGAGTGTTGGTTCTCTGCCGGACACCTGGGTCTTGAGAGAGTCTCTCAGTAGGGATTTGACTGCTGCTGATCATAACTCACCCTTTACAGGTCGCCGTGGCGTTTTTACAGGTTCTCTGTAGCCTCTAGCTGGTGAGTCCCATATATGAGGACTGACTTCCTGCTTGTTCCCGGAGAAAACATAGTTACCCACCTGTAACAGGTGTTCTCTGGGGACAGCAGAAATCAGTCCTCAACACTCCCTCCTCCTTGGAGTTGTTCCCTTACAGTATTTTCTTTATTTTTTTTTTCTTGGCCATCTTAGCTATGTTGTTTGACTGGGGCAAGATGGCACCCTTGGATGGGAAGGGGACCACGCATGCGTGGAGCATCTCCCAAAGGCTTTCTTTGAAAGCTGGGGAGATATTTCCGCATGGACTCCCTCAGCACCAGTGTCACCTATATGTAAGGACTGATTCCTGTTGTCCCCGGAGGACACATGTAACAGGTGAGTAATTTTGCTTTTCCTGCATACTGTCAATCTAGAGCAGGGATTCTCAGCCCAATTTTCGGGCCACACCTAGCTAGTCAGGTTTTCTGGATAACCACAATGAATATGTATAAGAGATTTGCATGCACTCCATTGTATGCAGATATCTCTCATGCATATTCATTGTAGTAATCCTGAAACCTTACTGGCTAGGGGTGTCCTGAGGACTGGGTTGAGAACCTCTGATCTAGAGACAGGAGTATAGAGGTTAGTTAAGGCACTTTTATCTGAGATGTAAAACAGCCATAAACAAAGCATCCTACATATTTTCTCTCACTCAGATTATGAGAGTCTGGGCTTCAGTGACTAGTTACACTACAGCCCTAGCGTTCAATGTGTAAAGAATGTTTTTCAATGACCGCGAAAACATGGTTGACTGCCTACAATGTCTTTTTGGCTGCATTATTTATAACATGTACAGTACTTCAACTGACCTAAGGCCCTGGTCATATTCAGTATTATCTTCATGTGCCAAGTATAAGATGCACAGAGATTTTTTTCAGTTATTCTTTGCTTTGCAGACCATATTAAGGAGTGGGGATGGGGGAATCTAGATTTTGCATATTTGTATGCCAATAGTTGCATGAAATCTGACCATGCCCCCTTGCGACCCCATGTATTTTATTTTGGGGATAAGGCTACCCAGGTCAGCTCTTTTCTACGGTAGGCTCCTGCTGATTTAATCACTAGTTATGTTAAAGGTGGAGAGGGAGACAGATTTGACTGCACAGCATTCAGCATACTTAAAGCTAGAAAGATTAATTTATTGGCCTGCTGCATGTTGTGTTGGACAAGGTTAGATTAAATCAAAGATTAACAAAAGGAATATCATAATGGGTCAGGCCATGGTCCATCAAGCCCAGTATCATGTTTCCAACAGTGGCCAATCCAGGTCACGAGTACCTGCCAGGTTCCCAGAAAGGTATATTTATTTATTTATTTATTTATTTAACATTTTTATATACCGCACTATTTATTATCAGCGCGGTTTACATAGAACTACAAAACATCAGATAAGATAAGATACATATATCTGTTTTTACATGGAACAGGAAGAAAAACTTGGAAAACAGGGGTAATTGTAACAAAGGATAATAGAACTTGAACTATATACATATGATAGTAATATTACTTGAAAAAGTATCATGTTAGATAGGGATGGGATTGGAGCTGTTTAGATGAACTTGTGTTATTGTGTTCTCTGGAAAGTATATGATGAAAAGGTGATGCTTCAAGGCCTTTTTGAACTGGGGGATATCAGAGATGGCCCTAATGTGTGGTGGGAGGGTGTTCCACAGTTTTGGAGCACATAAGCTGAATGATCGGTTCACAGTTGCAGAGATGTATTTTAAGGATTCTTTTGGAACTTTAAGCATGTTTAGTTCCGAGGTTCTTCTAAGCCTGTTGGAGGGGATAGGTTGGATCAACTCTGATAGAGAGGAGGGAGCAGGTCCTTTGTGAGCTTTGAAGACTAGTAGCAGGGTCTTGAAGGTGATTCTCACTTGGATAGGGAGCCAGTGTAATTGTTTCAGGAGAGGTGTTACATGTTCTCTTTTTGGTGCCCCGAAAAGCACTCTTGCAGCACTGTTTAATGCGAGTTGAAGCGGGTTGAGGGTTGATTGGGGGAGCCCCTGTAGTATACAATTTGCGAAGTCAAAATGTGGGATAATTAAAGCCTGGTAGACAGTACGGAAATCATCTGGATCAATTAGTTGGCGAAGGTTTCTAAGGGAGCGAATCTTGAAATAAATTGCCTTTACAGTGTTGGCTATGTGGGTCTTCATGTCTAGATTCTGATCCAGGGTAACACCAAGATAACGGATGTGGGGTTTTACTTGCAACTTAGCATCTTGGACTTCAAGGAATGAAGGTGGTGTGAACTTGGGGTTTCTTGAAATGAAAAGTACCTCTGTTTTCTTGTTCTGGATTCTGAGATTTTGAGTCAGTAGCCAGTCTGAGATGGCGTTAAAACAGTTGGTTATGGTGGTGAGATTCATCTTATCAATGCAAAATGGCATATATAATAGGACATCATCAGCATAGATCATATAATTGACTTTGAAGGACCTGATAATGTTGCATAAGGGTTGCATGTAGATGTTGAATAATAATGATGACAAAGAGGAACCTTGTGGGACTCCTTGACCTTGGTGAAATGGCTCTGATGTTTCACCATTTGAGCGAACTTGCTGCCATCTTTCTGAGAGGTAAGAGTTGCACCATTCAAGAGCATTTCCACAGAGGCCCTTCTCTCTTAGGCGGACAATAAGAATGTCGTGACAGACCGAGTCAAAAGCAGCCGCAATATCTAAAAAGATGAGAACAAAGCCCTGTTTGATGTTGTCGATGCCAGAGTTTAAGCTGTTGAGAAGTGAGGTGAGGAGCGTTTCGACCCCGTAAGATTCCCGGAATCCATGTTGACAGGTATCAAGAGGCGCTTCAGTGTCGATATGGTCTTGCAATTGTCTGTAGACTATCTTTTCGATTATTTTCGCAAGGGTGGGTATGCTGGAGATGGGTCGGTAAGAGTCTGTTTTTTGCGGATCTAATTTGAGGTTTTTTAGTAGAGGTCGGATGGAAGTCTGTTTGAGGGCAGAAGGGAATGAGCCAGTGTCAAATGATAGGCTTATGATTTTGGATATTGTTGGAGCAAGTTCTTTGTGGAGGTCCTTTATCCAAAAAGCTGGACACGGATCGGTGTGTGCTGTGGATAAGTTGAGAGATGAGATAATATCTTCAATTAGCTTCAAAGAAGGGGTGGAGAAAGAAGCTAAAGGGGCTGGGAGTGCATGATCATTCAGGATAGTGGGTATTGTAATTTATTTGTGCAGCATAACTTAGATTGTATGTAAAGGGCATAAGCTTGTGGGTTGATTTCACACTGGTGCTCCTGTGAGGGTTCTTTGGCTAATTTCTTGACAAGGGTAAATAGGTCGTGAGGTTTGTTTATAGCACGTTTAAGGATGTCTGTATGATATAGTCTCATTTTTTCAGAAATAGCTTTGCGGTGGGTTTCAAGATGTTGCATGTATGCAGACTGATTAGTATCGTTGCGTGATCTCCTCCATTTCTTCTCAAGTTTTCGCAAATGTTTTAGGGATTCTTTCAGATCAGATGTAAACCAAGGTGCCGTAGCTTTTCTTCTTAATGACTTATTTCTGGTGGGACGAGATGAGATGCGGTTAAGTCTGTTGTTCCAAGAAGTGATAATCTCTTCCAGGTTTAGGGTAGAATCATTAAAGAGAGCATCGGTTTCCTCGAGGATTTGTTCCCTGTTAAAAGGTTGGAAGCTTCTGGATGTGGTATTTGCATATTTGTTTATGTTCTTGTCATCGGAATATTGCTTCTTTTGAATGGGAATCTGGAACATAATGAGGTTATGATCTGACCATGGAACCTCTGTAATTGCTAGAATAATATTCTGAAGTTGGTTGAGAGCGGATAGAGGGGCAAATATGAGATCAAGGATGTTGCCTTTTATATGTGTGGATTGTTGTATGACTTGCTTGTAGCCTAGTGTTTCTAGGGCATCTATGAAGGCGTCAGATTGGTTGTCTTGTAGAGCTGGTAGGTTAATGTCTCCTAAGATCCAATTGGGTCTGTTTGGATTCTGTGAATTGGAGGCAAGATTTATAATGGTTGAGAGATCATCTGGGGAAGGTGATGGCGCTCTGTAGACTAAGTTTATAGAGTAGAGGTTGTTAGAGATAGAGACTGTTTCTAGTTGATTGTTGCTAAAAGAGTCTACCATTTTAAGTTGGAGTCCGTTCTTAGCGATGATAAGAACTCCTCCACCTCTTTTGCCTTGTCTGCAGCTGGTGAAAACCTCATAGTTATTGGGGAGGAGCTGGTTGAGAATTATATTGTCTTCTGGAGAAAGCCATGTTTCGGTAACCATAAGTATGTCAAGGTTATTGGATGTTATTATATCTGTGACAGCTGGCCATTTCTTACGAAGGGAGCGAGCATTAATGAGGGCACATTTGAGGGGGCATGGTTGATTGTAGTTTTCTGAGTTTGACTTTGTAGTGTGTTGACGAGGTATGTATAATAAATAATGGTGATGAGAACGTTGGTCCCAGTTTACATTGTGGTAATTGGTGCGTGACCATTTTTGCCAGTTGTTATGTAAGATAGGTATGGAATTGCCTGAGGAAATTAGAGCCAGTATCTCTGGTATCAGACCTATGAGGAGGAGGTATAGGCCTAGAGTAATTTTGCAGTGGAGGGCCATTGTGAGGCTGAGCTGAATGTCGTTTAAGAGGAGGAAATAAAGGATAGGGTTTGTAATTTATGTGGTGAAGTGTTTAGTCTTTGACTAGGGGAAAAAGGTTCACTGGGAATTAGTTAGATACAAGAAAATTGTTACAAAGCTTACCAAGAGATAGTTGCGATTTGATTAGGCACTGATCTTTACTGGAATTTAAAGAGGGAGAGAGAATTGCTTATCAGATGAGCAAGTACTGAGAAGAGTGTCTACAGGTTGATACAGTGTAACAATGTATGAAATGTACTAGTCATACTTGAGACAAACTGTTACTTGAGAGGATGCTAGTAACAATAAGCGGTAAGGTATTAGCAGACACAGTGATGAGATAGCAACATTGTAATATTGGAAACATTGTGCACAAAGATGTGAAACATAGATATGGCCTTAGCCGTAAGAAACAGCAAAACCTCCAGGTAAATTTACTATGTAGAGGATATAATGGTTTAAATATTAAAACATTTCATGACTTACATTTCAAGTTTCTTAACAGTTGATAGTATACATTACAGGTTATTTAGTAGAGAGCAGTTCATGGAAGTGGCGGTTACTTTTCATTAGGTCTCATTTTTCATCGCGGATTGTGCTCAGCTCCAACCGGGGGGATTGTAATGAAGGTTGTAATCAAGGAGAAGGGCTGTCTCGGTTAGCGGCAGTTCTTTATGGGAGTCTTTGTGTCTTCCCACGAAGTTGCTTCAAGCTCTGTGCTCAGGCCCAACCAGTGCCCCGCCTAAGGGCCACGCCAAAGGGCCCTCAGGCGCGGGCCCGACCAGGCGCGGGCCCGCCTGGCGGCGGCTCTGTTTAAAGCCGGGCCTGCTGCTCCTCCCCTCCCACAGCCCCGAATGGGCCGGAGTTGCTGCTCGGGAGGGCAGACCGGCCGGTGGAGACTCTCAGCCCCGATCAGGGGGAAGCTGCTGTAAATTTAAATTTCCCGCCGGCGGCGGCTCTGTTTAAAGCCAGGCCTGCTGCTCCTCCCCTCCCACAGCCCCGAATGGGCCGGAGTTGCTGCTCGGGAGGGCAGACCGGCCGGTGGAGACTCTCAGCCCCGATCAGGGGGAAGCTGCTGTAAATTTAAATTTCCCGCCGGCGGCGGCTCTGTTTAAAGCCGGGCCTGCTGCTCCTCCCCTCCCACAGCCCCGAATGGGCCGGAGTTGCTGCTCGGGAGGGCAGACCGGCCGGTGGAGACTCTAGGTTTCACATAGGTTTCACATAGGTCCTCTTTAATGGTTTATGGATCTTTCCTCCAGGAACTTGTCCAAACCTTTTTTTAAACCCAGCTGTACTAACAGTTTTTGCTACATCCTCCGGTAACGAATTCCAGAGTTTGATTACGTGTTGAGTGAAAAAGTATTTTCTCTTATTAGTCTTAAATGGGTTGCACTGTAGCTTCATTGGTTGTTCCTTTGTTGTCTTTTTAATGGCGTAAACAATCGATCTACGTTTACCTGTTCCACTTCATTCATTAATTTATAGACCTCTATCATATCCCCCCTAAACCGACTCTTTTCCAAGTTGAAGAGCTCTGAACTTTTTTTTTTAATCTTCTTTATTAATTTTCTTATATAACACATCAACATTCACAACAAACTATACCCCATCCCCCTCCTATGGCATTTCCTTGCCTCCAGGTTCTAACAATGCCTCAACCTTTTAAGCCTTTCCTGATAGGAGTATCCTTCCATTCCCTTTACCATTTTGATGGCTCTTCTCTGAACCTTTTCTAATAACGCTATATCCTTTTTAAGATATGGCGACCAGAACTGCACACAATATTCAAGGTGAGGTCGCACCATGGAACGATAGAGGCATTATAATATCCTTTGTTTTATTCTACATTCCTTTCCTTATGATTCCTAGCATTCTATTTGTTTTCTTGGCTGCCACTGCACACAGGGTGGAGGGTTTCAACATGCTATCCATGATGATGCCTAAATCCTTTCCTAGGTGGTGGTTCCTAACTTGGAACCCTGCATCGTGTAACCATAGTTTGGGGGGTTCTTTCTTAAGTGCATACCTTTGCACCTGTCCACATTAAATTTCATCTGCCATTTGGACATCCAGTCTTCCAATTAATCAAGGTCCTCTTGCAATTTTTCACAATCCTCTTCTGTTTTAACAACTTTGAATAATTTTGTGTCGTCTACAAATTTGATCACCTCACTTGTAATTCCCATTTCCAGGTCATTTATTATGTTAAAAAGCAGCGGGCCCAGCACAGATTTATTTAGTCATTTAGTTTTACATACTGCGCTATTTTAAATTCAGTGCGGTTTACAAAGAACAAGAACAGAAATTACATAGAACAAGTTTTGAAAATATCAGCAATCTAGGGGAACAAGAATAATTACATAGAACAAGTTTATAGAATCAATTGTATTAGAGGTTAACAGTGCAAAATATTTGGGTCGGTATTTCTTGGGTTGTAACAGGGAGCTATATACATTAAAGTTGTCCAGTGAATACACATAGAACCTAAAGGAAAATATGAGGGTTTAGCTGAGGGGATGTGGTAGTGTGAGTGATATGCGTTATGTGCTCATAATATAGCTGAAACAGATGTGTCTTCAGGAGTTTTCTGAATATAGATAGGTGGGGTACTCCACTATTCACATGTCTCCATTGAAAAAATTGACAATTCAGCCCTGTTCTCTGCTTTCTATCTTTTAAGCAGTTCCTGATCCACAATAGTACACTGCTTCCTATCTCATGACGTTTACATTTCACCAAGAGTCTCTCATAAGGGACCTTGTCCAAGACTTTCTGAAAATCCAGATATATGCTATGGCCCCAATTCTGTTAGGTATATAGTGGGGCTGCATGTCCCCCCTGGGATGTGCAGCCCCGTTATCCGCCTTCGCCATATTCCACCTCCCATCCCCCCTACACGCACAGAGCCATTGTGCGTGCTGCGGGGGATGGGGCGGCATGGATGCAGAGTGGGAGGAGCGTGGGCAGGACTGGCACCTTGGACGTACAGGACCAATTCCCATCACGGCCCTCTGTGTCCTTGGAGAACTGGGGGGACACGACCAGATTATTCCACCTTGGAGGTGGAATAAGCGCTGGCTGCCACTCTGGATCAGCCAGCCAGTCCCCACCACCCAGCAGCATCAGTGTCAAGCACAGTGAGTTCCCGCCGCCTGATCCGGGCCCTGGCTGGCCACATCAAGAGTTGGGTGGCGGAGTAAAGGGGGGACAGCAGTGTAGTGGGCTGTCTGGGAAGACGGTGAGATGTTTCCCGACTGACTGCAGGGGCATGCCGGGCAGTCTCTGGGCCTGTGCCTGGTCCTGCACACACGGGAGCGTCTTGCTCCCACAGTGCAGAATTGGGTCCTGACGGGCCTGTCAAGAAGGCCCGGTTGTGCCCCTTGCTGAATCGGGCTCCACATCAACTGGCTCACCTTTATCTACCTGTTACTGTAATTCACACCTTAAAAAAATATCACAGAAAGACCAGATCTTCCTTTGCTAAATCCATGTTGGCTTTCTCCCATTAAATCATGACTACATGTTCAGTAATTTTATTCTTTATTGTTTCTACCATTTTGTCTGGTACAGACATCAGGCTCACGGTCTGTAGTTTTCCAGATCACCCCTGGAACCCTTTTTAAAGATTGCCGTTACATTGGCCATTCTCCAGGTATTACAGATGATTTTAATGATAGTTCATAGATTACAATAGTAGGTCTGTAGTCTCATATTTCAGTTCTTCTATCACCCTTGGATGTATATCATCCAGTCCAGGTATATCAAATATTCTTCAGTTTATAAATAGTTGTAATACATCTTCTTGGTTTATAGATATTACTTTCAATTCTTCAGATACATCACCTTTATATACTATTTCAGGCATGGGTAAATTCCCTACATCTGTTTTAGTAAAGGCTGAAGCAAAGAATTCATTCAATGTCCGCTATGGCCTTGTCCCCTCTTAGTGCCCCTTTTACTCCTCTATCACCTAATGGTCCTACTGACTTCTCACAGGATTTTTGCTATGAATGTACTTGAAAAAGTTTTTATTGTGCGTTTTTGCTTCCATGACAAGCTTTTTTTCAAATACTCTCTTTGCCTGCCTTACCAATGCCTTGCATCTAACTTGTCAGTGCTTATGGCTACATTTTGTGTTCCCAGAGGTCCACTCAGTGCTGCAGTTCACTGCTATACAATAGTTCACATTTATTCAGTTCCTGCTGCCCGAAGGAGCTTCTCCAGTTTCGAGTCCTAGATCTCGGACCTGCTTCAAAGCAGCTGCCTTGTCTTCACATCAGCTAGATTTGGTTTCTCTTGGGGCTCTGCCCTTAGCTCTTTATTCCAGGAAGACTTTCTTCCATAAGCACAGAATGGAAAACTCTTTAAATCAATGTAGCTTCTGCCAGTCTTGGAGCCTTCAGAGCAGCTATTTATAGGTATGTGGCAAACGGGCTGGGGGGGGGGGGGGGCTACAACCTCAAGGAGCTAGAACAGTCTTCTCAGGTCTTGATGTTTAGGGTTCCAAGTTAGGGCCAATAAACAGGGAGGCTGTTGCCACTTTTAATCCACTATTCCTTGTTTCACCCACTCTCTCAGTGAATCAGTCCAGGTCAGAATTTGCTTGTTCTGAACCAAGGGTGTGCTGAAGATATTTAAGCGATCAGTGACAATAATAAAGTATAACGGCAGAACAAAAATCACTTACAATAACATAGTGAATGATGGCAGATGAAGACAGCATGGTCCAGCTAGTTTGCTCAGTGAGGTGGCTAGAGTTGTATTTGCCTCTCTGTGCTGGTTAGGCCCCTCTATTTGGTGGAGCATAAAAGGTATTGGTTTCCTTTGATTCTATCCCCTTGCATTTAAAGGATGTTCCTTTGTGACTGTCCTTATGCCACAGGGTTTAGTTGGACTCTTCTTTCCAAGTGGAAAATCTCTCCTCACCAACAACTTTCCCCAGAGAACCATGGAGAGCTGGATGCTGGACTGGGACGTGATCACAAGCTTGCACCCTGTAGAACCTGGTGGTCCTTGTGTCATGTCCTCTCCTCATGTTTCCAGAATCAAGGCTCTCTGCTGATCCTTCAATAGCCACGGCTCCTCCTCTCCTGCTTCCTCCTCCACATCTTAATCAAGTTGCAGTGCAGCAGCCTAAGCTGCCTTTATCAATACTTATTATATACCAGTCAGTTTTCCTTCCAAATGAGGTCTCTTCCCATCATGTCTTGGGGTCAGGAGATCCTGCCAATATTCTGGAAAGACTGGGTGGCATAAAAGGTCAAGATGCAATATTTTAATAGAGCCACTAGAGGTCTCTGCTGCCCAAATAACATAGAATCTTAAAGGTCTCTACAATAAAAAGAACTTAGGGGTCAAGTTATTAAGATGTGCTAATGTTAATGCGTGGTGTTAGTAACTATGTCCCATCGAATAACATGGGACCTGTGCTAAAATATCACAGGTTAATGTTAGCACACCTTAGTAACTAGACCTCTTAGTGTGATATCAGTTGAGATAAAGACACACTGGGGAAGTGGAAGGCCAGAGTGAGTAAGCCATCCCCAGCTACTGCGGTGCCTCCCACTGGATTGTCTAAGGGACCTTTAGATGCCTTTGTTTCGTGTGGAGCGCAACCGCCGACGGTAGGAGCGGTGTTTAGTCTGGCTGAGGGGACACCGGAGTGGGAGGATTCGGTGTCCTGGTATTGACCTTACCCCTCCTGAAGTGCAGCGTCTGTTGAGGATTTTGGATGCAGCCGAGCTTCCACGGTGCTTGGGTCTTGCAGACAGTTCCACTGGTGTGCCTGCAGATGCCAGGGGGGAGCTTCCAGGAAGTGGTGCGGGGGATATAGAGACCCCATTGGATCAGCGTGCCAGCAGCGTTCCCTCAGAAGTGGGAGAGCCCCACTGGTCTCAGGATTTGGATGTGCAGCAAAACGCTATGGCAGAGTTGCAGAGTTCTGTGTGGATTACAATTGATTCTGTTTTGCCAAGACCTAATTAGATTACCCTCAAATCTATTTGGACTGCTATAAGGCAATTGAGTGAAGTGATTCTTCCTCAAGTTCAGTCTTTGAACTCCCAACTTCAAGTAACTCAGGTAGACTGTTCTAGGAATATGACTGAAATATCTAAATTGCAGGTATCCGGTAATGATCTCTCGGTTTGAGTAGAACAGATGGAGAATTATATCCAAGGTGTGATGAAAGATTTGATGCACCTTAAGGCATGACTGGAACATATGGAGAATGTTTCTAGGCTGGCAAATTTGTGGTTGATTTAATTTTCCTAAATCTCAATATACCTCTCCTAGAGACATGTTTAAGTGTTATCTGGAAGAGGTTCTAGGTGCTCCGCCAGACACTCATCCACCAGGTGTATTATTTGGGAAGAAAGTGTCCCCTCAGGTTGAAGGTACGGATATGCAATTTGATGTATTGAATGTCTGCTGTTCTAGAGGGTTCAGTATCTGAGAATGTTGTTCCTGCTTCATGTTTAGTCCAGTTTGCTTTGTCATCTGATAGAGAACGGTTCTTGAAAATGTTTTTTAGGAAAAGAAATGTGAGATTTCGTGGGCTTCTGGTCAGGGCTTTTCCAGACCTCGCTCATGAAACCCAGTGTCATAGAAAGGAATTTCTTCTTCTCTGACTTAGGGTAACCCAGCTAGGGGCTTTATTTTTTTCTTAAATTCCCCTGTAAGAGCTTGATTAAACATCTCTCGCATTCTTATGTATTTTTATATCCTTCGCAGTTTTGAGTCCTTCTGGAGGAGCACACACGCTACCTTAATTAGTATGTTGGTTGTTTAGATGCTGTTGTTTTCCTGCATGTTTAATAGTATATGTATTTCCTTTGGTATTCCCCTCTTTATTGTGGGCTGCCGTTGGTGGTTGTTTATATTGATTTTTCCTTTATATTTTCTTCTAATGTTTTGTTTCTACCCAATGCTCCTTGTTTTCCTACAAGTGGTTTTGTTACACTTGACATCTATTGTAAAATGCATAAAGATTAAAGTAAAAAAACCCACACAGAAGCAGTGCTTTTCAAAGTTTTATTCTGTATGACCCCAGTTTAACAACTGAACATTCTCGTGATCCCAGATGATGAAAATGACGATGAAATCAAACTGGAGGATCTCCAGCCTCCTTCCGCTCCCTCCAATCAACTAAAGCAGGAAGGCAGCAGCAACAGTAGTGGCAACAGCTGCAGCGGTCAGCACAGGGCCCCTTGTGTCAGTGGGCAGCGTGTGCTTACAGACCCCAGTACTCAGCACAGGTTTCTGATATAACAGCAACCTTACTCAGGAGGGGAGAAGGGCCTATGAATGTCACAGTGAAAGTCCAGAGAAATGGCGAAATGGCCATGTTTCTGTGACTCCATCCACTATTTACTATTCATTTATTTAACATCTCTTATATACTGCCTTTCAGGAGTATCAAGGTGGTTTACATCGAACACAAGGGAGAGGAGTGGCCTAGTGGTTAGGACCAGGGCCGGCCCGTCCATTGTGCGATAATGTTGTTCGCACAGGGCCCCGCGCTTCAGGGGGCCCTGCACGAACTCCATTATTGCACAATGTGGACGGCTGCAGAGGGAGCCAGGGAAGCCCATGCAAAACCCCAGCTCCCTCTGCACAGCTGCCAGCGTGAAGAGCCTTTTCCTTCACGCTGGCAGCTGTTTCTCTGAAGCCGCAAATGCCAGGAGAGGTTAAAGGCAATGCCCTTTAACCTTTCCCAGCATTCGCGGATTCACAGATACAGCCACCAGCATGAGGGAAAAGACTCCTCACACAGGCGGCTGTGCAGAGGGTGCTGGGGCCTTGCGGGGCTTCCCTGGCTCCCTCTGCAGCCGCTTAGACGGCCGCAGGGCTGTTGGGGGGGGGGGGGCTAGGACTGGATGGGCTGTGATGGAGGGGGAACTTGGATTGGAAATAGACTGTGATGGGGGGCTAGGACTGCAAATGGGCTGTAATGGTGGGGGGGCTAGAACTGGAAATAGGCTGTGATGGGGGGCTAGGACTGGAAGTGGGCTGATGAGGGGGCTGGACATTGTCTGATAGGGGAGCTTGGAGTGGAAATGGGCTGATTGGGGGCTGGAATGGAACTGGAAAAGAGCATATGGGGGGCTAGGACTGGAAATGGACTGATGGGGCTGGAATAGGACTGGAAATGGGCTGACGAGGGGGCTAGGATTGGAAATGGGCTGATTGGGGAGCTTAGAGTGGAAATGGGCTGATTAGGGAGCTTGGAGTGGAAATGGGCTGATGGGGGCTGGAATGGAACTGGAAAAGAGCATATGGGGGTTAGGACTGGTAATGGGCTGATGGGGGCTGGAATAGGACTGGAAATGGGCTGACGAGGGGGCTAGGATTGGAACTGGAAAAGAGCATATGGGGGTCTAGGACTGGACATGGGCTGATGCGGGGAGCTTGGACTGCAAATGGGTGATGTCTGGAATAGGACTGGAAATGGGCTGATGGGGGCTGGAATAGGACTGGAAGAGGGTTGAGGGGAGTTGGAATAGGGCTGGAAATGGGCTGACAAGGGGGCTAGGATTGGAAATTGGCTGATGGGGGAGCTTGGAGTGGAAATGAGCTGATGGGGGGCTGGAATGGAACTGGAAAAAAAGTATTTGGGGGGGCTAGGACTGGAAATGGACTGATGTGGGAGCTTGGAAGATTGGGACTAGAAGGAAGCGGATGTTGGGATGGTCTAGAACAGCGATGGCGAACCTATGGCACGCGTGCCAGCTGTGGCACGCGAAGGCCTTGCAGCTGGCACGCGGGAAGGTCCGCCATCGAAAAAAAAAAAACAACCCTGTCTGCTGCCGTTGTCGGGGCCGCCGCGGCAGAATCGAGCGTGCCGCGGGGCCCCCCTGTACCCGGCAGAGCTTCCCCTCACTGTAGCAGCTCTCTCTCGTTGGAGCTGAAGTCAGACGCGCCGGCTTGCAGAGCGCGAAGGGAAGAGTTTCCCTTTCGCGACTCTGTTAAGCCCGCGGGGGCTGATGGGAACTTCCCATCAGCCCCCGCGGGCTTAACAGAGCAGCGAGGGAAAAAACTCTTCCCTCGCGCTCTGCAAGCCGGCGCGTCTGACTTCAGCTCCAACGAGAGAGCTGCTACAGGGAGGAGAGGCTGTGCCGGGTACAGGGGGGCCCCGCGGCACGCTCGATTCTGCCGCGGCGGCCCCGACAGCGGCAGCAGACAGGTTTTCTTTTTTTTTTTAATTTTCCCTGGGCTGGGCTGGGCTGGGCTGGGGGTGGGGGGTGGGGGTTAGGAGTGGTGATGGGCTGGGCTGGGCTGGGCTGGGGGGCTTAGGAGTGGTGATGGGCTGGGCTGGGCTGGGCTGGGGGGGGGGTTAGGAGTGGTGATTGGCTGGGCTGGGCTGGGGGGGGTTAGGATTAGTGATGGGCTGGGCTGGGCTGGGGGGTGTAATGAGAAGTGTTGGGCTGGGGAGGTGGGGATACGAGATGTGATCGGCACTCGGCAGGGAAGTTAGGAGTGGTGATGTACACTGGGCTGGCTGGGGGGGTTAGGAGTGGTGATGGGCACTGGGCTGGCTGGGGGGGTAGGAGTGGTGATGGGCGCTGGGCTGGGGGGGTAGGAGTGGTGATGGGTGCTGGGGGGGGTTAGGAGTGGTGATAGGCGCTGGGGGGGCTTAAACTAAAAATTGAGTGATGGGGGATTAGGACTGGGAGTGGGCTGATGGGGAGGTTAGGACTGGAAATGGGCTGGTGGGATTAGGACTGGGAGTGGGCTATGGGGGGCTAGGACTGGTAATGGGTTGGGGGGTTGCTAGGACTGGAAATGGGCTGAGTGGAAGGGGGCTTGAACTGCAAATAGCTGTTGGGGATGGGGCTTGGAATGGAAATGGGCTGAGGGGAAGTGGGGGGCTTGAACTGCAAATAGCTGATGGGGACGGGGCTTGGAATGGAAATGGGCTGAGGGGAAGTGGGGGGCTTGAAGAAGGGAATGGATGCTGGGTGAGACTGGAACTAGAAGGGAGCTGATGTTGGGGGAGGATTAGAATGGGATGGGGCTGGGAGAGTAAAATGGAGAGGGGAAAATATTTTGTGTAGGAGGGATGAAAAATCTACAATTGGCCAGGTATTGGGAGAGTAATTGGGGATTGAGGATGGAGGGGTAAAATTTGTGTGGATGAAATAGGAATGAGGAAAGAGCAAAAGGAGAAAGATTAGTATGTTAAAGCAGATGTAGAGAGAGAGAGAATGGAAAAAAAACTAGAAGAGAGAAGAAAGGACAAATGGACAGCAGACGATGGAGAGTTAGCAGAAAACATGAAGAAACCAGAAGAAAATGGCTGGACCAATTGCAACTGAAAAAAAATGCACAAAAGGTAGAACGATATCTCTTTATTTTGAATTTATTAACTGGAATATGTCAGCTCTGGGAAATGTGCATCATTAACATCTGCGCTTTGTTTGGTACAAGAGGAAATTCCTATTTGACGTTGCCACTTGTTCTCTTTCCCCAGTATTCACTGAAATGTATTGGTTTAATATTTGCAGTGTTGCCTTTTGATAGGTAGGGTATGGTGCTTTGTGAGTCCTGGTAATGCTGTCAGGATACGGCGGGTTTTGCTATGGGTTCTAAATGGGCAGCGTTTGTAGTAGTTCCTAATGTGCCTGGCGGTTGGCACTGGATTATAGTAATGTAGAAATCTTTTAGTCTTTCTTTATCCATACACTCATTAAGAGACATGTTTACTAAAAGTTAGTGTATGGTAACATTATGCAAATATTTATGCAAATAAGACCACTTATGCAAATGACGTGCTGGCACTTTGAGGAAATTCTTTGGTTTTGTGCGGCAGTTTGGGCACTCGGGCTCAAAAAGGTTAGCCATCACTGGTCTAGAACAGCGGTTCTCAAACTGAGTCGCGACCCCCACGGGGGTCGCCACAGGATTTAGCGGGGGTCGCCTCACTCCGCCGTTTAAAAAAAAAAAAAAAAAGCGCACAAGTTGCTGCTGCTGTCGAATCTGCTTCTCGGCAGTGGCAAACTCACCACTTCCCTTCTATTGCAGCCGCGGCTCCCTGCCTCTTAGGGAACTGCGGCTATGCCTGTAAAACCATTGCGGAGACTTCCTGCCTCTCGATGGGCTCCGTGCAGCATTGTCCCACCTCCAAAGGAAGTTGTTTACCACTTCCTTTGGAGGCGGGACAATGCTGCACGGAGCCCGCTTAGAGACAGACAGGCTCTGCAACGGCTTTACAGGCATAGCCGTGGCTGCAGAAGATGGAGGCAGACATGGTGAGAGGGGAGCAGGGAACCTGCAACGGGGCTGACATGGGGGAGGGGGGCTGACATGGAGGGAGGGAGAGGGTCTGAAATGGAGAGAGGGGGCTGACATGTATGGAGGGGGGAGGGGAGGGCTGACATGGATGGAGGGAGGGAGGGGCTGACATGGAGGGATGGATGGATGGAGGGAGGGAGGGGGCTGTCATGGACAGGGGGGCTGACATGGAAGGAGGGAGGGAGGGGGGCTGACTTGGACAGAGGGGGGGCTGACATGGACAAAGTGAAGAGACGGGGACATAATGGACAGATGGGGGATAAATGCTGGACAGAGGGGAGAGACAGTGCAGGTTAGGATTATAATGGGCAGATGGGGTGGGGGCTAGGACTGGTAATGGGTTGATTAGGGAAGGCTAGGACTGGGAATGGACTGATCAAGGGGGGTTGGGACTGGTAATGTGCATATAGGGGAGTAGGACTGGTAATGGACTGATGGGGGGCTAGCATTGGAAATGAGCTGATTGGGGAGGTTAGGACTGGAAATGGGCTGATTAGGGGAGCCTAGCACTGGTAATGGGGTTGAGGAGGGACTAGCACTGGTAATGAGCTGATGGAGGGGTAGGACTGGTATTGGGATGATTAGGGGAGGCTAGCACTGGTAATGGGGTTGAGGGGGGACTAGCACTGGAAGCAAGCTGATTGGGGGGGGCTTCGACTGGGAATGGGCTGATTGTGGGGAGGGGAGGATAGAGCTGCTGGCCCTGGAAGAAAACTGGGGGCTAAGGCTACAAATGGGCTGATACGAGGGGATGGGAGAATGGAACTGGAAGGGAGTGGATCTGAGAGAGGCTACCATGGTATTTGTACTAGAAGGGACTGCTCAGTGGGGAAGGAGGGGGACTGGAAGGGAATGGACACCAGTGGCAGTCATGGGAATGCAAGTTGACATTGGAAGGTACTGGGAGTGAGGACTGGAAAGGGTTACTGGGAGTGATACTGGGGAGGGTTACTGGGACTGAAAATAGGCTGATGGAAAGAAGTGAAGAAAATGAAAGAAGAGATAAGAAATGGCAGATGGACCATAGACCACAGAAAGAGAGCTAAGAGAAGACAGGAAAGTAGAAGCCTCAGATCGGGACCGGCATTGTCAGAGAATAAATTGGTCAGACAACAAAGGTAGAAAAAAATAATTTTATTTCATATTAGTGATTTGACTACAAAATCATCATAATTTTGAAATCAAATGTTACTTGTTGTTGTGATTAATTATTGTGGTTTAAATAAGTAAATTTTATAAATAAAAACATATTGCAAAGGCCTATAATATATTAATAATTCAACAAATGATTACAGCGACAATGCGTTAACGGTAAAGGAAGAGAGACGCATTTGATTTTATCATTGGGGGTCACCACAAGTTGACCAATGGTAAAAGGGGTCACGGTACAAAAAAGGTTGAGAACCACTGGTCTAGAACTATAAGGAAGCTGATTTTGGGGGAGGACTAGAAAGGGTTAGGGATGGGGAATGAGAATGGAGAGGGCAAAAGATATTTTGTGTTGGAGGGAAGAAAAGTTTACAATGGACTGGGTATTGGGAGAGTAAGTGGGGATTGAGAATGGAAGGGTGAAATTTGAGTGGATGATACAGGAATAAGGAAAGAAAAGGGGGAAAGAGCAAAAGGAGAAAGATCAGTTTGTTAAAACAGATATAGAGAGAGAATGGAAAAAATCTAAAAGAGAAGAAAGGACAAATGGATAGCTCGCAGAAGACACGAAGAAACCAGAAGAAAGTGACTGGAGCAATTGCAGCTGAAAAATAAAATCCCAAACAGAAGGTAGAAAACTACTTTTTATTTTGAATTTATTAACTGGAATATGTCTGGTCTGGGAAGTGTGTATTGCTAACATTTTTGCATTTTTGTTTAGTGCAAGAGGAAATTACTTTATAGTTTTATTTCTCCAGTGTTGTACATTTCATGTTTGGCTTTTGGGGTTCCCAGTTTAATTATCTTCCTATTTCTAAATTGTGATCCCTTGTTATTTGTGTGGTGACAGTCTATATTCTGCATGTGTAACCAAGCTGAGGTATTCTGTTCATATTATTTCTATTTGACAGTCCCACTTGTTCTCTTTCCCCCAGTGAGATGTATATGTATTCTCTAAGATGTACTGGTTTTAATATTTGCAGTGTTGCCTTTTGATAGGTAGGGTTTGGTGCTTTGTGAGTCCTGGTAGTGCCGTTATGATAGGGTGGATTTGCTATGGGTTCTAAACGATCAGTGTTTGTAGTGCTTCCTAATGGGCCTGGCGGTTGTCACTGCAATATAGTAATGTAGAAATCTGTTAGTCTTTCTTTATTCAAACGCTCATTAAGAGGCATGTTTACTAAAAGCGCATGTTAACATTATGCAAATATTTACACAAATGAGGTTCATTACGCAAATGAGGCCCCGCAATTAATCTCCGCACATGGCCCCGCACCCCCCTTGGGCCACCCCTGGTTAGGACAAGGTACTTCAGACTGGAGGGCCGGTGGTTCAAGTCCCACCTGAGGACAGCAATCTCATGCCGGAGGGACTGGGATTTCTAGTCCTATAGGCACTCCTTGTGGCCTTGGGCAAGCCACTTAACTCTCCATTGCCCACCACTTTGATTGAAGGATAAGGTGGTATAGAAAACTGGATAAATAAAATAAAATGAATAAATTAATTACTTTGAACAGTAAGTGGAATATGTATACTAATTACATGAGAACAGTGTTTAGTTATTGCTATCTAGACAATTAGGGGACAGGGGGTAGGGTTAGTTTGAATACATTTAACTATTTATATTTTGAGCAACATTGGGTCTGGTTCTGAGTGTATTTGATCATTGGGCTGTGAGGGGAGGAATTTAACATTCTTGGAAGATGTGTGTTTTCTGAATTCCTTTTGGTCTGTTGTAGCTCTCAATTTGCTTGGGAGGGTATTCCAGAAGGTAGGTCCGTAAATGGAAAAGGTGCGTTGGCATTTTTCTTGTGTTCTGGATCTTTTATGCCTGGGGACTTTAAGTAGATTTGTGGTTTGGTCCCTTCTTGGTCTGTCGTCTGAGGATGTGTGTGTAGGAGGGACTGTAAGCAGCCAGCAGTTATGTTGTGTATACTCTTGAAAGTGTTCATAATTGATCTGTATTTTATGCGTGCTTGGATGGGCAAACAATGTAGTTCTTTTAGGACCAGGGTGATATGCTCTTGTCTAGATGTCCATGTGATCATGCGGGCAGCAGCATTTTGAGCTATTTGAAGTGGGAGGAGTGTGCATTTTGGTAGAGCGTGAAGTATAGAGTTACAGTAATTCAATATAGGAGTGACGATCGCTTGGCAAACAGTGCAGAATAGGTTATGGTCCAGTAACGGGCAGAGATTGTGAAGGATTTTTATTCTTTGATAAGTTGTTGCAGTTGTTTTCTTAATAGGGGTTTGGAAATTCAGTTTCTGGCCTACAGTCCCACCTAGGTATTTGACTAATGATGTGACCCCATTTGAGGTCCTGATCCCAAGTTTTGGAACCACTGTACTAAAGTTTCCCAAGAAGGCAAGATGTGCTTTATGTGGCATAGGTCTGATTTTTGTCATGTTTGATGGTCTTTTTTTTTTTTTTTTTTTTTCCTCTTTTTTCCTTTTCTGCTTTGGACAAAGGTTTGACTCCTGATTACATTACCTCGAGACATAGCCATGCTTAAAATGTTCTTTTTTTTTCCTTTTTCTTAGATGGAGGTTGATGACAAGGACCTGCGGAGAGAGATAAGCTATGCAATCAAAAACATACATGGGATCAGGTAAGTGCTTATGTAAGACTAGATTTAATGTAACTCGGTGTTATTGAAACACGTGTGTGGGCAGAGTAAATAGCTGCCGCTCTGTAGGAGTGCTTCATTTTGATCTCCAGCAAGTAGGATAAAGAATCCCACATGTGGGTAACATTGTACAATGCCATATGCTCATTGGCTAGAATAGCCTGGAAGGCTTTGCACATGTGCAGTAGACACTGAACCAAACAACCCTCAGCGTGCAGCAGCTCCTCTTCAGAGGGGCTGCCTCGGGTCCTTTTTTCTGGCTTCCTTTTGTTTTTCTTTGGAATTGCTGTGTTCTATTATTGAGGAAAAAAAGTCCAAATTAATTTTGATTTGATCTAAGTTGTTTGTTCAACTGGGGCCTCTATTTAATCATTGCCTAGGACGAAAGTTGATACTATGAATATTCAGTGTGTCCACTCAGATCTCTCAGGATTGTTAAACAGTGCAGCTTTCCCCTATAAGATGTTTCACATAACACTGAAACTCGACTCACTAACATCGTCACAACACAAGTGCTTAGGTGTGGCGAGGCCTACGAAGAGCTCAAATAAAATAAAGCTGAGGGGTCAGCCATAACCCGATCTCGCGCTCTCTTCTTACCCTCCCCACAGCCATCATCCGATTTCTCTCTCTTCTTACCCCTCTCCCCACAGCCATCACCCACTCGCTTTCTCTCTTCTTACTTCCCCCACAGCTATCACCCAATCTCGCTCTCTCTTCTTACCCTCCCCCACAGCCATCACCCGATCTCGCTCTCTTCTTACCCTCCCCCAGAGCTATCACCAGATCTCCCTCTCTTCTTACCCTCCCCCACAGCCTTCACCCGATCTCTCTCTCTTCTTACCCCCCCCACCCCACAGCCATCACCCACTCGCTTTCTCTCTTCTTTCTTCCCCCACAGCCATCACCCGATCTCTCTCTCTCTTCTTACACCCCCACAGCCATCACCCGATCTCGCTCTCTCTTCTTACACCCCCACAGCCATCACCCGAGCTCGCTCTCTCTTCTTACACCCCCACAGCCATCACCCGATCTCTCTCTCTCTTCTTAACCTCCCCCACAGCTATCACCCGATCTCGCTCTCTCTTCTTGCCCTCCCCCACAGCCATCGCCCGATCTCGCTTTCTCTCTTCTTACCCTCCCCACAGCCATCACCCGATCTCTCTCTCTTCTTACCCTCCCCCACAGCCATCATCACCCAATTTCCCTCTCTCTCTTCTTCCCACCCCCCCTCACAGCCATTATCCAATCTATCTCTCTTCTTACCCCCTCCATAGCCATCACCCAATCTCGCTCTCTCTTCTAACCCTCTCTCCACAGCCATTACCTGATCTCTCTCTCTCTCTTCTTACCCCCTCTCCACAGCGAACACCCGATCTCACTCTCTCTTCTTACTCTCCCCCACAGCCATCATCCGATTTCTCTCTCTTCTTACCCCTCCCCCCACAGCCATCACCCAATCTCTCTCTCCTCTTACACCCCCACAGCCATCACCCGATCCTGCAGTCTAATCACTTCCAGGGCTGCCCCCAGAATTGGTTCACGGTGTTGGCGCCCAAAGCCAACCTTAAGCCTTATGCCTCACTGACTGTCAGAATCTATTGTTTAGCTTTGAATGCCTTGCTCTTTGCTGCCCCCCAGAAGACCACCTAGTTTGCCTGGTGGTTGGGCCAGCCCTGAACGCTCCTTTATCTCTGCAAGCTGGTAATAGTAAGAGCTGCAGAATCTCAGCACGACTTCTACATCTCAGCTTACTCATCATTTCAACTCTGTAGATTATCCCATGGCCCTGAGGATGATGATCAGGATGTTTGTCCTCCAAAAAAAAGCTTCATTTGAGTAGTATGGAGCCATGGGCCTCAAAACCATGGGACCACGGGTGCTGTCATTGCCAACAGCATTTTGACTTGTCTGTTTCAGCTCCTGTCTTCAGGAACTGTCCTAGTTAGTCACATTATCTTGTGTAACCGTTTCACATCAGTTATTGGGGTGGTTTTAAAAGGACAGGATTTTCCGGCTAAGGATTTAAATTGCAGTCACCTCTTATGGTTCCCGCTGTAATTCAGGTAGCACCCGTGGTGAACTCTTTCCAGGGAGATCCATTATTTGGCACTTTGGGTGCACCAGCCCAGACTTTTTCTCTCCCTGGTCTTTATCAAAACCGTCTCATGCCATTTCTTGTGACCTATAATAAGCAGGAGACACCACCCACTTCCAAACCTAGAGGGAATGCAAGATATGGGGCTAAATCTATACTCTGAATCAGTGCCTCACTAGTTAGTTTCTACAGTGTTCTGTGCCTTCAGATGACAGGTATGAATATGGTGAGCATTTTGTCCAAGCAGCATAAAGCAATTTAGATAATTGAATACATGAAGAGGTCTGCCTTGTAAAGATGTAGGTACCAGCTTAGCCAATGTGCCTTGCTTGGGTTTCTATTTCTGTGGGGCAAGTACACCATTCACCTTGTAAACTGGAGCAACAGAGTAGCCTAGTGGTTAGAGCAGTGGGCTGAGAACTAGGGATGCTGGCTTCAAATCCCATGGCCCACTGCTCATGACCTTGGGCAAATCGTTTAACCCTCCATTGCCTCAGATACAAACTTAGATTGTAAGCTCTCTAGGGACAGGAAAATACCTACGTACCTGACTATAACTCAGCTTGAACTTCTGAGAAAGGTGTGAGCTAAATTTATTTTTAGCTGAAATTTTTATTATAAATTTTTCCAAACAAAATTAAAACAAACAAACAAGAAAAAATAAACAGCATAATACAGCAATAATTGCCTGGTGGCCACACCAGGTCCCACAAATTGCACAACGATATAACCCCTCCCCCCTCCTGCTTTTCTTAACCACTCAAACACCACCACCTCTTTCACGAGACCCCAAATCCCCACCTTGAAGCATCCAAACTCGCCCTCTATCTCCCCTGCATAACAGTCGAGCACTGCAGTTCAGAATACCCATACAACCTAAAATAGAATCCCTGCAAGGAAGGCTGGCCCCGTTGCTTCCAATGAGCTATTTCGCAGCGACTTCAGAAAGTCCCATTATTTAAACCGTATCGTCCCTATATATTTACGTAGAAGAAAAACTTTAGGGTCTCTAAACCACCACCTCCATGACCCTAACATATCGCTCCCAATACTCCTTAACCTTATCACACCCCCACCACCTGTGAGTAAAGGTGACATTCTTGCCACACCCCCTCCAATACAAATCCCTCCCCACTCCACTTATTTTTCCTAGGCACCGAGGGGTGAAATACAACCTGTATAGAAATTTAAGTCCATTCTTTATGAGCTAAATTTGAATTCCCTTTCCCTTTCCTTTCCCTTAAGGACTATTGTACTACATTGCAATCCTTATGCACCATCGTGCAGTAGCAACAGCATCCTGCAAAGGTTTTAGCTCCCTTTCCAGAAAGGACAATATTACTGCCAATATAAGTGCGCTGGAACAACCTTTTTGATAGATGCCCAAGAACAAAAATTGACTTGAACAGGGGACGAGCAAGATGTCGAATAAGATGTCGAATAGTGAATTTTGAGGGCTCAAGGTCTTGTGCTTCACGATGGTTTGTGCTGCGCCTGGTATAAATAAACACAAGAGGAAGCTCCAGACTTACCCCATAGTGCCCCAACTTTCTGAGGTCTGCAATGATCAGACTTTAGATGCCTTTTTGTTTCCTGCAGCTAAGGTGAGAGTTCCAGTCAGGGCATCAGAGGGCCTGTCGAATGAGGATGTCAAATTTTTCTTCTTCCTGAAGAAATGCAAGACTCCCCAAAGACCTAGAAATGAGACAATTGAGTCTGAGCCTGTGGTTGTGATTGGGTGGTGTGTCTGTTTCTCCTGGTAGGGTCTCAGTGGCTCTGGCGTCCCTTCCTCTTGTTGATGGGGGCAGATTGGTTGGGTAAAAATGAAGATGTGGAAGTGGTTTTGTCCTCATTTCGCCATCTTCTGTGGAAGAAAGGAGGTGAGAGCTAGCAAGGAGTCTAGTGTGGCCTCAGGTGTAATTATGGATTTTGGCACCGTGACCTTAGTAGAAGGTAGTGAAGGCTATAGGGCAGATGGAAAAGTCGTGACTAGGAGATTAGGCAAAGTTATTGAGAATTCAGATTTACTGCAGATCCAATGTAGTTCACTACAAAGGGAGGTATTTGGATGTGATGAGGAATGGTTTGGACTAATGGAACAACAGTTAGCAGTGTTGAGCACTTGTGATGCTGCCATTAGGGATGAGTAGATTGGACTTGATACATTTCTGGAAAGTTCTCAACCCCTCTAATCTAGTAGACTAGTGGTTAGGACAACAGCCTGGGACCAGCAAGGCTAGGGTTCAAACGCCACTAATTGGGCAAGTGGCAACCCTCCACTGCCTCAGGTAAAAAATTTAGATTTTATGTTCTCCAGGGACAGAAAATTCTCCGGGAACAAGCAGGAATCAGTCCTCTCATATGGGTGACTTCGGCGCCGACGGAGCCCTCGTGCGGAGCAAATCCCCAGCTTTCAGAGAAAGCCTTTGGGAATTGCATCACGCATGCGCGGTCCTCTTCCCGCCCAAGGGTTCCATCTTGCTCGATTTCCTTTTTTCCGCGGAGCCCTCCAGACGTTGTCCTAGTATCACTGTGGAAAAAGTTGAAAAAGTTTAGAAATTCTTTCTTTCCCTTGCTGGATCGACACCCTTCGGCTCGGTACACCGGTATGGAGCCCGGCTTTATTTTTTGGTTTTTGTCCTTTGTGACTGGTGTTCGTGCCCTCTTTTTTTTTTTTTTTCACTGGCAGCCCGGGGCTTCAACCTCGCAGGGGCCCTTTTTCCCCCAATGGTTGCCAGCGGGTTTAAGAAATGTGATCGGTGTGCAAAACTAATGTCCCTCACTGATGCACATGACTGCTGTCTCCGGTGCCTTGGGCTTGACCACGACCCGACGGTCTGTGGCCCGTGTAGGAAGATGTCCTCTAAAGCCCTGAGAAGCCGCCAGCAGCAGCATGATAGGATTTTTCCTGAGTCAGTACCTTCGCGAGCCCAGACCTCATCTGAGGCCTCTACATCTCTGGGGGAACACTCCGAGCCCGAGCGTCATAGGGGTTCCTCGGAGAGGGGGTCTCCCTCGTGGGAACATCAAAGGAAGAAAAAATCCTCAAAGGTGGCATCGTTGGATGGCTCTGAATGGCCCCTCCCGGGTCCCTCCCAGGACTGGTCGCGGAGCCCCGAGCGCCGGCCCGGATCCTCGGAGATGGAGCGTCCAGTGATGCTTCCTTGCCGGGAGATGGAGGAGCCAAGGCAGGTAACAACTGTCCTCATCGAGGACTCCCCTCCGGGTGAACCGGTGTTGGGCATGACTGCAGAGCCTTCTGGACTCAGGTTCAGAATGGTGGCCCTGGAGCGCAGTATGTCTGCCTTCATGGAGCAGCAGCGGGTGCTGATTGCCGGTCTGACTGGTTCTTCCGACCCGACCACTGGGCCACCGATGTCTAAGTTGACCCCGGAGGCCGAGCCGATCCTCAACCATGCGGACTTGAGTCGATCCTCGGCCGAGATCCCTCTCGGCCTCCCGTTCGGGACCGAGATCATCGCCGCCAGTCCTCCCGGCATTGGGGCCCTCGATGCCGGAGCCCATTGATTCCTCCTCGGAGGCATTGGGATGCGAAATGGAGGATGAGGAGTCCCCGGACACCTGTCGGCACAGGGACGTCCCGTCCGATTACCCGGTGTCCGAACCTCGGAGAAGGTCCCCTCCAGAGGATATGAGGTTCTTGGACTTCGTGAGGGGATATGTCCAAGGCTTTGGCATTCCCCACGGAGTCTGAGGAGGATCCTCGAGTCGATGAGCTTGAGATCCTACAGTATGACTCCCCCCTCGGTAGGCCCTTACTGTACCTGTGCCTCCGATCCTGGAACAGCTGATGCTTCGCATGTGGGAGACACTGGCGTCAGCGCTGGTGATCAGCAGGTGGATCAACTTGATGTATCGAGTCCGCCGGAGCCCTGTTTTCAAAAAGCACAATTGCTGCGCAACTCTATGGTTGTGGAATCGGCCATGCGCAGGCTGAAGAGCCAGAAGACTCATTCCTCTGTGCCTCCTGGCAGGGAGGCCCGCAACTTGGATGCCCTCAGCAAAAAGTGCTTCCAGGGTTCAATGCTGATTTGTCGCATCCAGGCCTACCAGCTGTACATGGGCATGTACCTGAGAGACCTGGCGAAGGAACTCGCCGGGTTCTCGGCTGGTCTCTCCGAGGGGCCTTTGCAGCGCTTTAAGAGCCTGTTCACCACCATCCGTGAGTGCTCGAAGTTCATGGCTTGAGCAGCCTATGACTGGTTCGAGTCAGCGGCCTGGGTAGTTGCGGCTGGCATCGGTGCACACCGCCAAGCATGGCTACAGTCGTCGGACCTTGAGCAATGGGTTCAGGAGAATTTGGTCGATGTCCCATGCCAAGGGGAGAACCTCTCTGGCAAACCCATGACCAACAAGGCTGCTGAAATAGAGTCCGAGTGCGATCGGGGAGATCAGAGAGAGAATCAGCTGTGTGTGTTTGTTTGAGCTGCGATTGAAAATAAACCTGCAACCAATCACTGCTCTTTACAACGGATTTAGAACTGCCTCAGCAAGGGCTTTTCAGCGATCGGGGAAATCAGAGAGAGAATCAGCTGTGTGTGTTTGTTTGAGCTGCGATTGAAAATAAACCTGCAACCAATCACTGCTCTTTACAACGGATTTAGAACTGCCTCAGCAAAGGCGTGCCCACGCCTTGCGGGCCCGCGCCTGAGGGCCTCGCAAGAGGGCCCTTTGGCGTGGCCCTTAGGCGGGACCCTAGGCGAAGAAGAAGAAGTTATATGCATGAACATGAAAAACAACTTTCAACCAAGTGCAAGTATAGACTTATAGTGTCGTCTCTTATATACATGCAATGTTGTTTTTTACCATTCTACCTCATCTGTTTACAAGGTTTACCTGTAATCCTACAACAGCAATATAGCCAAAGCAATTATAGTTGGCTACCCCCTTTCACTTGGATAGTGTTATGCAAATACATTTTCGTAAAACCGCAGCCACGGCAATATGGCACTTGTATTAATCATAGCTCTGATAGGCATTTGCATCTAAATGAAAGATCTCATGTCAAAACAAATGTAATTCAAGCATTATCCAATTCAGAGAAGCTAATTAGCATTGAATTAATTAATGCTAGATCTGTATGCAATAAAATCCAAACTATAGTTGATCATATAGATGAAGCACAAATAGACGTGCTATGCATCACAGAATCTTGGCTACATCCGTATGATAATGTAATTCTCAATCAGCTTGTCCCAGATTCTTACTCTGCTTATAGCTGCTCTAGATCTGTCAGACTTGGAGGAGGTGTCCTTATAATCGCAAAAAAGAATTTACGATTCAAAATACAATGTAGTTTAGAATCGCAACAATGTAACTCCATTAACATTGAGAATAAGCACATGGCAATTAGTTTACATTATAGAGCACCAAAAGCGTCTTCTGCTGAGCTTGCCTCAACACTGGAGTCTATTTGTTCTATCACTTCCCCGTACAAACCCACAATAGTGCTAGGTGACTTCAACCTTAAATCCATTAACTGCAGAGACTCCGAGACCTTTCTTCAAGCAATGGGCTCACTAAATTTCACACAAATAGTCAAGAAACCTACACACATATATGGTTACTCGCCAGACCTCATCTTTGCCTCAAATGATTTGACCTTAGGAGGTCTAATTTCAATTCCTACCATTACCCCAGTTCCATGGTCAGATCACTACATAGTTAGTATGGAAATTTTATTACAAACAAAAAATAATTTAAGACTAGATGACAAATGCTATCATAGACGTTTTAAAAAATTTGACAAAGATACATTTATACAGGATACCTTACCTCATCTATCTGACGATTCAGTAGAAATAGAGACACAAGTAAACAAATGGAATTACATAATTTCTAATGCAGCTAAAATGACAGACACAAGTCCAAGGAAATCAAGGATCAATAAGCTACATCACAAGCCATGGTATTCTAATGCTATACGTCTGATGAAAAGAGATCTCAGAAGAATAGAGCGTAAATGGAGAAGGAATAAGGTTTCAGAATTAAAGCAGATATATTTAACAAAACAAAAGCTATACGACGAATGTATTAAAGTCTCAAAGAAAGAATACCATACAAATATAATAAATAACTCCATCAACAAACCTAGAGAGCTTTTTGAAATTGTAAAGAGTTTAACAAAAGAGCAAAAAACAGAAGGTGAAGCTGAAATTGAACCGCAGAAGTATGCAGATTATATTAAGGAAAAATTCCACTCTAAGGTAAAAGATATATTTAGTCTCAACTTGAATTTGGTCTCAAATTTCAGGGTCTGGAATACATTCTCTTTTCCTTCTAAAGAGCAACTCTCGCACATTATCTCTTCCATAAACACATGCACTTCTCCAACCGATCCATGTCCTGTATCTTGGATAAAGTCCACAAAGTCAAATTTTATTCACATAATACAAAACATTGTGCATAATTCCCTCTCTCAAGGTAATTTACCAAAGCACTTAAAGCTTGCAACTGTTAGACCAATCCCGAAGAAGACAACGTTAGACAAGAATAACCCAGCTGCCTACCGGCCTATTTCCAGCATACCCTTTTTAGCGAAAATCATTGAAAAGACAGTGCAACTTCAACTCCAAGAACACATTGATATTCATGCGCCTTTAGACGATAACCAACATGGTTTTCGCCCAAACCATGGAGTTGAAACCTTAATGATTTATCTTTTTGATTACGTTCTCCGTACCATTGATGACATTAAAAAGGGTATTATAATGATTTTTATAGACATTTCGGCTGCATTCGATTCTGTAGATCACAATAGGTTATTACATAGATTAGAGGAGATTGGTCTACATGGGGTCACATTAAAATGGTTTCAATCATATCTGACAGAGAGATTTTTACAAGTAAAGATTGGACAAAAAACTTCTCTGCCCATAAGAGTATTACAAGGTGTGCCACAAGGTTCCGCTCTTTCTTCGCTTCTCTTCAACATTTATTTGCAGCCAATTTGCAATATTCCATTAAAAAGTGGCATAATGTATACAATTTATGCTGACGATATTATGATTTTCACAACTATCTCCATCGAGAAACCTGATTTTTCCAGCATCACATATTGTCTATCACAAATGTCCACCTGGTGTAAAACCAACAATATGCAAATTAATTTTAGCAAGACAGAGGCATTATTTGTATCTCGTAACCAAAATTTTGCACATCCACCTGTCATCAAGATAGATAATTCAATTATTCCTATTAAATCAGAAGTGAAATATCTTGGAGTTACTCTAGACAAGGAATTAAATCTCAGATCACACATAAACAAGACGATTAGAAGCGCTTATTATAGAATGAAAATCATCAGAAGACTAAGGCCGCTTCTGGAAACTGTTCACTTCCGCAATGTTTGTCATGCTCTAATTACACCATTACTTGACTTCTGCAATCCAATATATCTGGGTCTAGCTAAGCAGTCACTGAAGCCTTTACAGTTAGCGCAAAACACCGCTGCTCGTATAATTTTTGGTCTATCAAGTAAAGAGCATATAACTCCTATCTTAAAGGAGCTTCATTGGTTACCAATATCATCTCGTATTAAATACAAAACAGTAATTTATATTTTCAAGATAAAGCAACAATGTTCTGCAAAAAGTCTGACGTATCTTATCCGGTCAGATATTAGCAACAGACCTAGGAGAAGTGTATCTGAAAATAGAATCAGCTCCTCAAATGACATCAGAAAAACACGCAAGGAGACCTCTGAGAGAGCTTTCTCGTTTGCTGCGACTTCCATCTGGAACTCCCTACCTAATGATCTGAGAGCAGCTCAGGACATCAAAGACTTTAGAAAACAACTGAAAACAGTTTTGTTTACGGAGCACTACGGTCATGCAATCAACTAATTAATTTTTAAGAAAGCAATTATTTATATATACATTGTACAATAGCTCACTTTATAGTATAGCTCACAATATATATAGTGCACCTTTTCCCAAGACATTTAATCATATATTTACAAACTATGTATATATTATCACAGATTTTTTCACTATTACTAATTTTCTCTTTTGTTAAACCGCTTTGATTGTATGATAAGGCGGTATAAAAATCCAATTAAATAAATAAATAAATAAATAAATGACGAGGACACGGCTCTCAAAGAAGACCTCTGCCCCTTGCAAGAAGGGCTTTGGTAAGAAGCCCTTTTACCCGAGGAAGGGTGCTGCTTACCGAAGCTACCCCCATTTTCAGGCCTCCCCGGCTCCCCAACAGGGGCAGCAGGTCAAGGGACAGGGGCATGGCCCGCGTAAGCAGAAAGCCCCCAAGCACCAGTTCCGGTCCAGCCTGGTAGTGGCTTTTGACTCTCACAGCATGGTCCCTCTCCCCACAGGGAACAGGCAATGCACAGGAGGAAGGATTGCTCTGTATGCCCACAGGTGGACAGCCATTACCACCGATGCCTGGGTCCTGCAGATAGTCCATCAGGGCTATCTCCTTCATCTGGCCCAGGTACCCCCTCCTTATTTCCCAGGAGAGCACCTCAGGTCTCCCCTTCACCGGGACCTTCTTCTGAAGGAGTTGGCAGGTCTTATCAAGGATCAGGTGGTAGAACCTGTGCCCCACCACCTACAGGGCAAGGGCTTCTATTCCAGGTACTTTCTGGTGCCAAAAAGAACAGGGAGGCCTCAGACCCATCCTTGACCTGCGCAACTTAAAACAAATTCCTGGTGAGGGAGAAGTTCAAGATGCTCTCCCTTGCAATATTGCTGCCTTACCTCCGCCAGGGAGACTGGCTATGCTCCTTAGACCTAAAGGATGCGTATACACACATCCTGATACACCCAGACCACAGGCAATATTTGCGCTTTGTGGTGGGGAGGAATCACTACCAGTACAGGGTACTCCCCTTTGGCCTGTCTTCCGCACCCAGAGTATTCACAAAGTGCCTGGTGGTGGTGGCCGCCTTTCTCAGACTTCAAGGAGTCTTTGTCTTCCCCTACCTAGACGACTGGCTCATCAGAGGCACTTCAGCCAGAGGTCCACCAGGCCACATCTCGTACCATCCAGGTGCTCCAGCATCTGGGGTTTGTAATCAATTACCCCAAGTCCAGCCTTGTTCCCACTCAACAACTAGAATTCTTTGGGGCTAGACTCAATACCCTTCAGGCAAGGGCATACCTGCCGGCAGACAGGGCAAAAAGGCTTTTGGCTCTGGCACGTCAGGTGAGTCGCAGATCCACAGTGTCAGCATGACAGTTTCTGCGCCTTCTCGGGCACATGGCGTCCACAGTCCATGTGAACCAGATGCACGCCTCCACATGAGAACTGCTCAGTGGTACCTCAGGGACCAGTGGACACAGGCCACAGGCTGCCTCAGAGACAGAGTCACAGTGTCCAGGTGACTAGTACAGTCCCTGGACTGGTGGCTTCATCCACTCATTTGGAGGGGGGAATGCCTTTCCAAGCTCCTCGACACACAAGGATCCTGACCATGGATGCGTCTCTGCTGGGCTGGGGAGCCCATTGCCCGGGGCTTTGTACTCAAGGAGTGTGGTCCCCAAACGAGAGAACACAACAAATCAATTTCTTGGAGCTCCGTGCCATCCGCCTAGCTCTAGGAGTATTCTGGCAGACCCTGGCTCACGAGCCTGTCTTGGTACAGACAGACAACCTAGTGGCCATGTTCTATGTGAACAAGCAGGGCGGCACGGGGTCCTGCCTACTGTGTCAGGAAACTCTAGATCTCTGCTCCTTTGCAGCCTGCCATGGCATTCATCTGCGGGCAGTTTACCGCCAGGGCAACTGCTTAACCAACAGGCTAAGCAGGATTCTCCAGCCCCACAAGTGGCAGCTGGACAGGGGAGTAGTCCATTGGCTTTTTCAGGCCTAGGGATGGCCAGTGATGGACTTGTTTGCGAGTCCGGTCAATCACCAGTTGCCCCGGTTCTGCTCCAGGCAGCCGCACTCGCACAGGGTGGCTGCCGATGCATTTCTGATGATATGAATTGTAGGCCTCCTGTATGCGTTTCCTCTGACGCCTCTGGTGGCCAAGACTCTATTCAGGATTCTCCAGGACAAAGCCTCGGCCATCCTAGTAGTCCCAAGGTGGCTGAGGCAACCCTGGTTTCTGCTTCTACTTCAGCTAGTGGTGGAGGCCCCCATTCCCCTGGGGTCCTTTCCAAACCTCCTGTCCCAGGAGGGTGGCACTCTCCTGCACCCCAGTCTCAGCTCCCTCAACCTAATGGCATGGCTGCTGAAAGGGTAATACTTGCACCACTCCTCCTCCCAAAAAATGTTGGAGGTCTTGCTGGCCTTGAGGAGGCTGTCGACTAGACGGACCTATGCCTTGAAGTGGTGTAGGTTTGTGACTTGGTGCGAGGAGCAGTGTGTAGATCCTTTTTCCTGCCAGGTTGCAGTGGTTTTACAGTACCTTCTCCACCTTTCAGATTTGGGCCTTAATTCCAACTCCGTCAGAGTTCACCTCAGTGCCCTTGCAGCAAACCACTTTCCGGTAGAGGGGAAACCACTTTCTGCCCATCCTTTGGTCTCTCGGTTCTTGAGAGGCCTGCTTCTGCTGAAACCTTCGGTTCACCCTCCGGCGACTGAGTGGGATTTGAATGTGGTTTTGGGGCAGCTTACCCGGCTGCCCTTTGAGCCAATGGCAACCTGCCATCTGCGCTACCTTTCTTGGAAGGTGGTGTTCTTGGTGGCACTTATGTCGGCTCGACGGGTGAGTGAGCTTCAGGCCCTTGTGTCAGATAGGCCTTACACAAGGTTCTATAGGAACCGGGTGGTGCTTTGCATGCACCCCAAGTTCCTTCCGAAAGTGGTCTCCTCGTTCCACATCCACCAGAAGGTGGTGTTGCCTACCTTTTTTCCCAGGCCGCATGCCAGTCGGGCAGAGACAGTACTGCATACCCTGGACTGTAAGAGGGTGTTGGCCTTCTATAGTCAGCGTACATAGGGCCATAGAAGGACTTCTCAGCTCTTTGTATCCTAACGACCCCAGTAAGCTGGGGATGGCAGTTTCCAAGCGTAGACTGTCCACCTGGGTAGCAGACTGTATCGCCTGGGCATACAGTGCTGCCGAGCTCCCGTTGGGGGGTCGTATCAGGGCCATGGCGGCATCAGTGGCTCATTTCCGCTCTGTTCCACTGGCAGACATCTGCCAGGCCGCCACCTGGTCTTCGGCTCAGACTTTCGCAACCCATTACTGCCTGGATAGGGAGTCCCGACAGGACAGTGCTTTCGGCCAGGCTGTACTCCGTAACCTTTTCGAGGTCTAGGCAACTCCTGCCCTCCGACCCTTCTGTGTCGGGCTACCGGCGTGCTACTCTCTCAGATTCCTATTGTGGCTGCTTGCGGCTCTCATAGAGGGAGCCTATTTTTCAGCTGTGGGTTCTTGGTAGCCTATAGCTGGGGAGTCGCATATGTGAGGACTGACTTCCTGCTTGTTCCCGGAGAAAGCGTAGTTACTCACCTGTAACAGGTGTTCTCCGGGGACAGCAGGAATCAGTCCTCACGACCCTCCTTCCTCCCCTTGGAGTTGCAGTCCTATTATTGTTTTGCTAATTTTTGCCGTCTTTTAGCTATGTCATTTGACTAAGCAAGCTTTATTTATTTATGTATTTAATTTATTTAGCTGCATTTATATCCCGCTTTTCACTGGGTCAAAGTAGTTTGACAGAAAGGGGGGGGGGGTTACAATAATCAACTTAACAGAGAGAAGGGGGGGCCGACGCCAAGGGGGCCAACATTGATGATCTGAACAGAAAGTAACAGTACTAGACATGGCACCCTTGGGCAATTCTCAAAGGCTTTCTCTGAAAGCTGGGGGTTTGCTCAGCACGAGGACTCCGTCGGCGCCGATGTCTCCCATATGTGAGGACTGATTCTTGCTGTCCCCGGAGAACACCTGTTATAGGTAAGTAACTACGCTATACCTACAGTATGTGATTGTAACTTGCCTTGAACCTCTACTGGAAAAAGGCGTGTGCTAAATACTACTAATAAAAATAATACAAATATCTGCTCAATATACTCTGATTGTAACCTCTGCTCTTGAGCCAAATAGAAACTGGATCCTATGACTGTATTTTCATTATAACAATTAATCTTTCTGGGTTGAAATGTTCATTTTCTCTGATTTATCCCAGGCTACACAGGTAAGTCATAAGACCTTTTTGGCCAAGCATCTAGGAGGTGTTGACTTGGTGGTGGGGGGAGCAGGCTAGTTTTTTTCCTGCAGTTTCCATTTAAATGTTCTGTTAAATACAGGACAATAATGTTGTATGTTTAGACCCAGAAGTTTGCAAAAGATGCCAGGGTTTTGGTTACAGTTGTGACAGATGCGACACTTTCCACACAATGATGATATTTAGCTTTAATATTTGCTTATTTCTTTTCTTTTTTCTCTCTGAAAATTTCCTCAATTTTCAGAGGAGATCGCCAACTCTTTTTTTTTTTTAACAGCTTGTGTATTTTATTTCCATTTTTCTTTGCTAGTAGAAGGATTTCTTTAATTACAAAGCAGTGTATTTCAAGTTTTCTTGAACATGCAGCTATAAACCTCTTTAACTTTACATAGAGACTGAATGACTAGTATCCCAGTGTCAGGGAAAGGACTCGCTGAATGTGAGATTAACATTTTTCACCCATTTGTAGGCCCAGATTATGTGTGACTCATTGGTTCTTTGCACAGTAAAGTTTCAGAGAAGTCTCCTCAAGCAGACCTCTAAGGAGGTAGATCTAACAGGGCCATGAAGTCAATAATGAAAATTTCTGCTTTATTTGCCTTGAAGATCATCAAGTAGATGCCACCCAGGGAAAAGAAGACATGGTCCTATTTCAGATAGACTTACATCCCATTCTAGATCTTACAGCCATGAACAAATTCTTCTACAGGAATAAATTCAAAACTGTCACGCTTCCAATGCTTCCATCCTTTCTGGAGAAGAGAGATTAGCACCAGGTTGTTGAAAATTCCTACATTTCTATGTTGGGGATTGTCACTTCCAATAGGGCCAGGGGATGGACAGCCAAGCAATGGGTCTTGGCAGACACACAAATTAATTAGTGTGAATTTTTACCTGCAGAAAGAATGGGCAATATGCAAATAGTCCGTTTACCCTTGTAAGTGTGCATATATTTACAAGGCACAATTTAACATTTAAAAGTGTGATGTCCAAATATGCAAGTTTGTAGGATTGTTCTGGAAGGAATGGTGTTGAGATGATTACAGTTGAGTTTATTAAATCTTGAGGGGGGGATCTTTGTACTCTACTTTGAGATACTTTTATCTAAAGTGAGCTAATTAAGAAATTTAAGCAGTGCTTTCTCATGAATATGAATCCAAGCACCTGATGCAAGCTAATTGCATGGGGAGGGGAGCCACAAGGATAAAATTTTGTCTAGGGCGTCTGATACCCTTGCACGAGTTCTGCTTCCAGTTTATAAGGCTCTTTCCTTTTTGGTCTGTTAGAAGCACTCTGCATAGTGGTGGTGGCTGCACACCTCATAAGACATGGACAATTTTATGGACTGTTTCATCAAGACCAATTCTGAGGCCTCCACAAGAATATCAAATCGCCAACTAGTTTATAGGGCCAATACTGGAGTCAAAAACATTGAGACCTCCCTCCCCTGTGATGGGTGGGTGGTTTGCAGTCTGTACAACAGCTTATCTTTAACAGTGAGAATATTCCTCGAGATGCTGGAGAATATGGCCTCAGTGATTCATATACTTCTGAGGACCAGATTGCAGTTTGAAGCAGTCTCAATGGTTCCCTGTGCTCGGTGGACTTGCTCACAGCAGCAGAGTGATAAGAATGGAGAATAAAATCAAGGATATTATAATGCCTCTGTATTGTTCCATGGTGCGACCGCACCTCAAATATTGTGTGCAATTCTGGTCGCCGTATCTTAAAAAGTATTTAGCGTTATTCGAAAAGGTACAGAGAAGAGCCACCAAAATGGTAAAGGGGATGGAAGGATACTCCTATGAAGAGAGGCTAAAAAGGTTAGGGCTCTTCAACCTGGAAAAGAGACGGCTGAGGGGAGATATGATAGAGGTCTATAAATTAATGAATGGAGTGGTTCTTATGTCATCAGAATATAAAAAGACTAGGGGACATGCAATGCAGTTACAGTGTAACCTATTTAAGACTAATAAGAGAAAATATATTTTTTCACTCAATGCAGAATCAAACTCTGGAATTCGTTACTAGAGGATATAGTAAAAGCTGTTAGTGTAGCTGGGTTTAAAAAAGGTTTGGACAAGTTCATGGAGGAAAGGTCCATAAACCATTATTAAAGGGGACCTGGGAAATCCACTGCTTACCCCCAATACAAGCATTGTGGAACCTGTGTCTTTTGGGGAAACTGCTAAGTACTTGTGACCTAGATTGGCCACTGTTGGAAACAGGATACTGGGCTTGATGGACCTTGGTCTGACCCAGTATGGCATATCTTATGTTCTTATGCTCTTAAGAGAATTCAGAAAATCCTTGGCATGACCTGCTGTGATATTGCTCCTCACAAGCAGTCATATTGAAGCAGCGAAGTGCAAACAATGAATAAATCCAGGAGTCACTTGCAGGGTCCAAGCCAATTTATTGTGCACAAGGCCCAGACAGTCAAGCTTCAAAAAGGACTGAGCAAAGTTCTTACAGAAAATATTCATTTTATACATTTCTTTTCAGCTTGATACATGCAGACTTTCTATTGGTCCCAACGCCCCCTGCATTTGTCCAATCGGAGATCATTTCTGGGCCTAGCACCCCGCTCCCTCCTCTAGGATTGTTCTAACAATGGTACAGTTTCTAGGTATGGATACAATTCTACTCCGAGGTTGTTTCTAGCTCTAGGAATGCAGGTATTGAAACATTTCTATCATCAGAACACAAGAGAATAATGGAAGATTTATGTATTCATGAAGACTCCTTATTAAGCAGTTTAAAACAGCTTTCTCAGACTTTTACAGATTTTTGGTTCTTACTAAGATGGGGGTTGGAATCAGGGCCTAACTTACAGGCCTTTCATATTTGCAGGCCTTTCATATTTGCCATAGCCTACCACAATATCATTAGCATGTGTGGTATTCGAGCATGCTCCTTCTAACTGCACTTATTCAATCAAGTGACCATATGCTGCATAATTAAATTCTAATCAAGAAGGGACTCTGCGATGAGGGGATGAGGGGTTTTTCAAGATGGCGGCAGCTGCCGTTCCAATATGAGAGCGTTTTTTCCTACCTGAATGGGACGGAAGCGCAAAGGCAAGGGGGGGGGGACTTTGCCTTCTCAATCCCCTTCTGCCTCAACGCCGATTGCCTCTGGTCCGATGGATTCTTTTGTTTTGCGCTCCAGCCGGGCTGTGAAAGAAATAGGGGAGGAATACCGATCTGAGATATCGCCGGAGTCTGGGGGCTCGGCGGTTACTTCGGGTCTATCTCTCTCTCCTGTGAGTCCTGCACCGAAGGTTTCTCGTGCCCTGTCCCTTCCGGAAGGGTTCCTGGAGCTTGGCTCCCACCCGAAGTTGGAGGCAGCCGGAGGCTCGAGTGGGCCATGAAAAGAGGCATGGTTGTCCTGTAGGAATGTTATTCCTGCGGCGTCTTCATCGCTTATTCCAACGGTGCCAAGTAAGGGGGATTCCACAGGCTTGTTGTTACCTGTGGAGGATCGAGAGCCGGTAGCAGGAATGGCTGCTGGTGAGATGAAATCTGATCCGGGCTTACCATTTTCTCTGCAGAGACCGGAGAGTTTCACATTGGAATAGATTTGGCAGGCGATTCTTCTTGGGGAGGCCCTGGTACCACGGGTAACATCTTTGGAACAGAAAGTGAATAAAGAATCTTTGATTGTGGAGAGTTTGGATCAACGAGTGAGTATTTTGCAGCCAGAAGTGGCAGAGATGCATCAGAAGTTGGAGGGATTGGAAGTGCAGTCAGATGCTTTTCGGAAGAACTTTTCGTCTATTCAAGCTAAGTTGGAACACTTGGACAATTTTGCAAGAATGAATAATTTGCGGTTAATTAATTTCCCTAGAATTTCCTCTGTATCTCCGAGTGAAATGTTTAAACGATATTTAAATGAGGTGTTGGGGGTTTCTGCTGAATTATTTCCCCCCTTGGTGAGGGCTTATCTACCGAAAGGTAAATTGTCCCTTGCGGTAGCTCAGGAGGGAACTGATATGGCACAATGTAATATTCTAAATGTAACTGACTTATTGGAGAAATCTATGGATGAGACTCCTGTTTCCTCTTCCTTGCTGGTAACTTTTGTGTTGTTATCCGATAGAGAGTGGGTGTTGAGGCTTTTCTTCAGGAAGAGAAATTTATCCTTTAAAGGGTTAACGGTAAGAATATACCCGGATTTGGCCAGGGATACACAGAGGCGTAGGAGAGAGTTTCTCTTGTTACGCCCTGGTATCCTTCAGTTGGGGGGGGGGGGGGCTGTTTTCTTAAATTTCCATGTAAGTGTTTGGTAAAATATAAAGGGGTTTCCTATATTTTTTATGATCCCTCCCAACTCACAGCGTTTATTAATGCTAGGCGGCTGGAATCTTCTGTTAACCCCTCACTTGATCTCACATAATTATTATTGTCATGGTTGGATAGCTTGCTTAAAAATTTGGTTATATTGTTTGATATAGATATACCCCCCTTCTGTATAATATTGTGGGCTGGTGTGGAAGATATTTCTTTCTTTATCTCTCTTGTTTGAGGGCTATTTCCTTCGCTGTTTATGAACTATGTTAAATTACTGACTTATCTTTCTTTTTCTTCAAGGAATGCCGTTGTTGGCTTTCTTGTTCTTTTTTTGTTAAAATTTGCATAAATAAAAAAAATAAAAAAAAAAAAAAAAGAAGGGACTCTGCATTGTGTGGTTGGGATGCCTTTTTCTTTGGAAGATGGAGTTTTCTCTATTCTTATCCACTAAAACTGCACATGTCTAGGGTCTTGTGAAAACTGAAATGAGAATGAGGAACCAGGTCATCCTGGCTTGGTATGGCCTAGGTCAGGGATGGACAATTCCAGTCCTGGAGGGCCGCAGACCAGTCAGGTTTTCATGATGTCCCTAATGAATATTCATGACATCTATTTGCATCTACTGCCTTCCATTGTATGGAAATAGGTCCATGAATATTCATTAGGGACATCATGAAAACCTGACTGGTCTGCGGCCCTCCAGGACCGGAATTGCCCACCCCTGGCCTAGGCTATTATGGTTTCTGCTGTACAGGTTCAGCTTAAGCTGTTACCAGTCCTACTCTTTCCTAAACCATCATTTCAGTGATTAACTTAGTATTTGGGGTATCCCTCGCTGTGAGAAAACAATTCAGTAGAGATTTGTACATGTTAAAGTGCAAAAGTCTCAATTTGGTATGCTTCCCTTCTGTTGGGTAGTACCCTATTTAAGTCCAGATTTGATAAGTGAATTATGTAGTCTTAATCGAGTAACACCAAACTTGATATGACTTCATAGTGTTCTACCAACCTACTATGACCAGTCGATAGGAACCCTGGATTCCAGCCTCCCATTGGTCAGGCTGTCACAAAGGCCAACAGCACATCATGGAACCTCGCTGTGATCATCGCTTTCCTAATGAAACAGCCATATGAATCAGTAGGCACCTTAGTAAAGCCATGTCTATTACCTAACCATGCAAGTGACTTTCTCATTATGGTCATTTCCGGAGGAGGATTAATGAATTCCAAGAGCTGATGACCTTCGTGCACAAGGCTTCCCCAACAGACCTATACAAAGGAATTGGAATGTCCATGCAGCTCTTTGTCGATTATGCCCAAAATAACAGACTGGCCTGTGAACACACATAAGATGGATTGAACAATAACCCTCTGATATCGGAAAGTAGGCTTCTTATTGCAGGGGTCATTAGGTCAGAGCAGTGCTTGCCTGCACAGCTTATTTGAGATCTTTCTGTCTACAAAATGAGTGAAATACTAATACCAAATAGAAATTCCTTCTGGCTTTTCAATAATGCTTTTCCAAATCTTCATTCACACCTGAGGACTTTTTCATTCCATTTTAATTTTATGTGCATTGGTTGTGCTGAATGAAAATATGGATAAGCATCATTGAAAAGACAGAAGGAATTTTTATTTGGCATTACTATTTGACAAATACCTCTTGAGTCATTGATTTGCTTGGTTTATTCACAAAATTACCAAAACCATGGAGTTCAGTGCACAAGTGTCTATCCTTTTTACAGATTAGAAGCTGACCCCTGATAGGACAGCTATTTCAATTAATTCTCAGAAATTTATTTAAAATGCAAAATTAAACTCCTCCCGCAGTTGGCCAAATGATGGGTTGTCTCGTAGAATGACAACCCTTAGCTTGGGAGTTCCCACATGTTGGGACTGTTTTATCCTGCTTGTCCTTGGACAAAGCAAAATTGCTTACCTGTGACTGGTGTTCTCTGTGGACAGCAGGATTAAGTCCCATATTTGCAACTGTCCCATAGAGCTTAATCACTTCACTCTGCATGCTTTCTGTTATCATAGACTTGGAGAGCTTTGCGGCCGGCTTCTTGGTGTGGTGCCTACTGCACATGTGCAAAGTCTTCTAGACATTCCAGCTAATCTGCTGATACACTTCCTATATGGTTTGATGCACATGTGAGACAGTTAATCCTGCTGTCTATGGAGAGCACCAGTTAAAAGTGAACAACTTTGCTTTCTTGCATTAACTTCAAAATGAGCTGTAAGTATATGTATCACAATACCTTAGCACTGCTCCTAGCGCTCAAGGTTACCCACTTGGTCATTTAGATGTTCCTGCCAAGTATTGCTGATATCCCTACCTTGCCGACCTGCATAGCAGGTAAAGGCATGTGTGAAATAGCACCACACATGCTTTTATCCAGTGAAGGGTGGGCAACTTTATGAAAGCCCATTTTGGCAGATGAAATGGTGTTTTATCTGTGGAAATGACTGAAAATTGAATACTAAGACCTGATTCTCTAAGCTTATTTTCCCATAGTCACAATCGGAGTACAGCTTGTGCCCAGGGCCTTGGTGTTTTGGTTACAGCAGAGTCATCATGTGGTATGCATCCTAAATTTTGTAGCCATTAGTGGCTGCTAGAGGGGAGAAACATTGGGGATTATGTACCACAGATGCTAGTCATGCAATACTTTTAGTATCGTCTTTAAAAGTTTTGAAATGCAGTCAATAGCACTCGGAGCCATGAGAGGGCAGTTAGAACTTGCGTACCTTCTTTGCTTGAGACTTTGATTTTCACATCACAGCAAGAAGTTAGCCTCCTAGCTTCAGTCATTTTTTCTTAACAAATGTTAAATTTGCTTCAGTTTATGGAGAGCAGAATGTTTTGGGCGTGATTGACTAAGCCTCTTTCCCCCATAGACATAGACTAGGGGAAAAGCTGTGGAGGCACATTCCATTCTGTGCTTCCTGGCCTCTGTGCGTCCGGTCGGAGCCAGACACACAGAGGTATATTTGATTCTGATCCTGTGGGGCACATCTAGCCCCCGCAGGATCAGAATCGCATCTAGGCCTGTACGTGCAGGCTGGGATCTGGTTCCCATTTGCCTACATATACAGGCCCCTGTCTGGCTAACTTAGGCTCCTGAATGGAGCCGTGGTGCCATGGTGTCCGGTTGCCATGGCACTGCGCTCTATTCAGGAGCTGCGATCCCTGGTCGCTGACCATTTTCGCCTTTTCCCCTCAGCCCAACCCCAATATGGCTTCCCATGCCCAGGGTTGAGCTGCGGGAAATCTCCTGCACCCCCTCAGCTTTTTGTTCCTGGCCAGGCCTCCCGTCCTCTGACATCTAGGGTGACTTATTCCATTTCCAAGGTCTAATAAGTCCCCCATCCACTCTGCCAGCCACGGATGTACAGGACCAACTTCAGACTCGGCCCTGTACGTCCAGGGCCGCGGACCACTTACTGCCTGCCCTAACTCCTCCTCCACACTGTCCCCTCCTGCCCCCATCTAAGCCTCCCCATACAAACTCCTTGCTCGTACGGGTAGGCTTAGTCGGGGACAGCAAGGGGGTCCCTTAGTGAATCAGGCCATTCTGGTATATACACTATTTTGTTAATGGATTAACGCTCCTGTGGGGCAGTGGGGAGGGACAGAATGAAAGGCAGCTTACCAAAGAGAACAAGGAAGAGAATGTTGGCATTAAATACCAATGACTGAGCATTTGACTCTAAACTTTCAGGAATTGCCAGCTCCTCGCCTTAGGACTTGCAGCCTTCTCTTCCTCTGTTCTTCTTGCTCTCATCCCCTTTACAGTGCTGCTTATATTGATTTTAGATAGACATTCTTTGCATTGGTTTTCCTGTTCTGCTCTGTTTATAGAACAGGTTTATTCACCCCAGACATGGCTTTTGAGGCTATTGTGAAAAAGCAGATAGTGAAGCTGAAGGAGCCCTCGCTGAAATGTGTGGACCTTGTGATACAAGAGTTAATAAATACCGTCAAGAAGTGTTCCAGTAAGGTAATTTCATCAGCACGTGGTATAAATGTTTGCATGCAGAGCGCTTGGCCTACTTTTTCACTAGGTCCTGTATTTTCAGTAGGTGCAAAGATGACGGTCTTCTGATTATTGCATACTATAACATAGTAACATAGTAGAAACATAGAAACATGATGGCAGAAAAAGATTATATCGCCTATCTAGTCTGCCCTTCCATATCAACTGCTATAGACCCTTTTTTTTCCTTTAGAGATCTTCTGTGCATGTCCCATGCTTTCTTGAATTCAGATACTGTCCTTATCTCTACTACTCTTTCCTTAAAGTAATATTTCCGCATATTACTCCTGAATCTATCCCCTTTCACCCTCATCCTATGTCCCCTCATAGCAGAGCTTGATTTCAATTGAAAGCGGCTCTCCCCCTGTGCATTTATGCCACGGAGGTATTTAAGCGTCTCTATCATATTTCCTTTATTCCACCTTCCTCTAACGCGTACATATTAAGATCTTTAAGTCTGTCCTCAAATGCTTTATAACAAAGGCCACTAACCATTTCAGTAGCCACCCTCTGCACCATCTCCATCCTGTTTGTCCTTTTAAAAGTGTGCTCTCTAGAATTGCACACAATACTCTAAACGAGGTCGCACCAGAGACTTATACAGAGGCACTATCGCCTTTTTTTATCTACTAGCCATTCCTCTCCCTTTGTACACAAACATCCTTCTGGCTTTCGCCATCACCTTTTCTACCTGTTTAGCCACTTTAAGATAATCAGAAACGATCATGCCCATGTCCGGCTCTTATTTTGTGGAAAGAACTACTTTGCCCCTACACTGTACCACTCCCTTGGATTTTTACAGCCCAAATGCATGACCTTGTGTTTTTTTAGCATTAAAACTCAGCTGCCGGAGGAAGTGACGTCATCAGTGGAGATGGCAGCCTAAGCGCAGAGCTCCGGACTTGAACCCCGAAAGTTGCGGAAAACAAGCGACTCCCCTGCCCGATACCATACCCTGGATCGCGGAGAGTGGTGGCGGAACGAGTGGGGAAAGCGGGCGGCGAGATGACTACTCGCAAGAAGGCGGCGGACCTGAAGGAGTTTGCCTACAGCGGCGGGCAGGCTGGAGGGAGAGAGCACAAAATGGCGGCGGGGGAAAGACAGCCTCGGGACTCTGTGGAGAGCCTGTTGCCACGTGCACAAGAATTAGAGCGGGGTGCTATGGTGGTGAGTGATGTCTCCAGGGCAGAATTGAAGGCCTGGTTTGGGGAATTAAAAGCCGAGATGGTGGCAGTGAAAGCGGAGGTTGGCGAGATGTGTAATGCCATGCGGGAGGAAGTACAGGAGCTGAGCAGGAGAACGGAGAGGCACGAGCAACAACTCAACTGTGTGAAAAAGCAGCAGGGTGAGCTGGAGAGTGCTGTGAAAGACTGGGAGAGGTGGCGAATGCAACTTTTGTACAAAATGGAGGATTTAGAAAACCGCACACGGAGGAACAATCTCCGTATAAGAGGCATCCCGGAGGACCCTGAGTTCACTGACAGCAGGCGAGTGGCTGAAGCAATTTGTAAGGACATTTTAATGAAGGGTGCAGCTGATAAGGGGATTGATAAAGTGGTATTGGACAGAGCGCACCGGGCCCTGGGGCCTAGTAGACCTAATCGACCGCGGGACATTGTGATCTGTGTGCAGGACTATACTTTAAAGGAGAAGATTGTGTTGCAGATGAGGAAGATGAAGGACTACGTTTGGCAGGGGTACAGTGTGGCGCTGTATGCGGACTTGGCGGCAGGGACTCTGCAGAGGCGTCGTGAGCTGCAGCCGGTAACTCTGCGGCTGAGGCAAGAGAATATACGCTATCGCTGGCTGTACCCCTTTGGGTTGTGCTTCACAGTAGGGCTCCGCAATTGGCGGGTGCAGAATCGTGAGGAGGCTGACAAGGCCCTGCAGGAAGCGGGTCTGCGGGGCAGGCAATGCCGGAGGGAGGAGAGACCGGCTGAGCAGTCGGAGCGGAGGATGCGGGAAGAGGAGCGGGAAGGCGTACCTGCTGGGGAACAGAGTCAACTTGTGGAGGAGACCCCATCGGGGCTGACGTGAAGTGAAGAATTGGGACTCTTGGACATTAAAATAATTGAGTAATGTTTCCCGATTAGATGTTGGGGAGAGGAGGGGGGAGGGGGGGCAGGGCGGAAGGGAGGGAGATAGCGAATGCAGTCCTGGGGGGGTTTGGTGGGGAAGGATAACGGATGGGGTGGGTGAGAGGGAAGGGCGAGGGGGAGCTGGGGTCCGTCAAGGTGTACTGGATGGGGGGGAGGGGACAGCGGGGGCGAGGAGACCTAGGGGGGGTGAGGTGTGACACGGAGGGGCTGAAGGTGAGGGGGGGGATTATGTGGAGGTGGTGGGGGAGGGAGTCATGGAGGGGGCGGAGGGGTGGGGAGGGTGAGTGGGTGGTTCGGGGGGCGGCTGGGCTCCATTGCACTGATGGGCACTACTCTACAGGAGGCCTCGGGAGGGAGGAGGAGGGGGTTGGGTGGGGGTGGGGGTGGGGGGAAGGGAGGGGGGGAGAGAGGGGAAAGGGGGAGGGGGCAGCAGGGGGGGGCGGTGGGGGGGGGTACGGAGGTTTGTGGGGGGGTAAGGAGGGGGCAGGGGGTTGTGGGAGGGCAGCAATTGCGGGTGGTCACAATTAATGCTAAGGGGCTGCGAACGTGGCGGAAGCGGCGTTTGCTAGAGAAGGAAGGGGAGCGAGTACGGGCAGACTTCATGTGTATTCAGGAAACGCATTTGCGGGTGGGTCAAGAAAAAATGCTGGAGTCCAAGAAATACCCCAAGGTTGTATTAGCGGGGCAGAGAGCTGAATCACGGAAGGGGGGGGTGGGAATCATGGTGGGGGCAGCGATGAGGGATAAGGTGGTGGGGGAATATAGAGACAAAAAGGGGCGTTATGTGGGAATTAAGGTACAGTTGGGGGAGGAGGTGGTGTGGATTATAAGTGTGTATGGCCCGAATGAGGGACAGGGGGTGTGTTCTGCGATCGTATGAGGGAGGATTTGGAGAAGTTGGCTGATTTGCCCCTCATTATCGGAGGGGATTTTAATTTAACTGTTAATCCCCGTCTGGACAATGGAGGGGGGGTGGGGGCCGGGAAACGCTCAGAGCGGTTGAAAATGTTGGAGATGAAAGAAGCATTAGGGTTGGTGGATGTTTGGCGTTGTAAAAATCCTGGGAGGAAGCAATATCCCACCTCCTCGGCACCACATGGGAGCTATAGTCGGATAGACATGATCTGGGTGGGGGGTGGATGGATGAGTAAGGTAGCTGAGGTAGAGCAGGGGTCTATTACGTGGACCGATCATGCCCCGGTGAATGTAGCCTTTAATTTGACGTATAGGGATACGGGTGTGAAGTTTTGGAGACTTAATGACTCGTTATTGGAGGACCTCGATATTGTAGAGCGGACGGTTGGAGTAATGAAGGAGTATCAGGAGTTTAATTGGAATGGGGAGGTCGCGTTGGAGATGGTATGGGATGGACTGAAGGCGGTGGTGCGTGGGCATTTGTTGGGGGAAGCATCGCGTAAATGTAGGCTGCGAGGGGAGGCGGAGAGTACTTTGTTGCGTGAGATTCAGCAATTGGAGGAGAGTCATCAATGTGATCGGAATGAGGGAGTATTAGCAGAGTTGCAAAGACTGCGGGGGCGGTTGAGCCAGCTTCGGGCGGGTAAAATGGCATATGAACTTAACGTGCTGAAGCAAGCCATGTTTGAGGGGGGGGGAATAAGGCGGGGAGACTCCTGGCCAGTAGACTGCGGGCAAGGGAGGCTCAGATGGCTATCAGGGGTATCAGAGATGGGAGGGGGAAGCTAGTCACCGGGAATAATGAGATCCGCCAGACATTTCGGGAGTATTACCGGCAGTTGTATCGTAGTGAGGTTTCGGGGGGGTTGGAAAAAAGTAGGAGTTATCTGGAGGGGTGTGCACTGCCCAAGCTGGATCCAGCAGAGGTGGAGAGGTTGGATAGGCTTATTACCGAGGAAGAGGTGACCGAGGCGATAAAAACTTTGAAGATAGGGAAGGCACCGGGTCTGGATGGCCTGACTGGAAAGTTTTACAAGGTATTTCAGGCCCAATTGAGACCTCTATTAGCGGAGGTGTTTAATGGGGTGCTTGGATCGGGAGCGGTTCCAGGCTCAATGAAGGAGGCGGGGATCACCATTCTACTTAAGCCAGGTAAAGATCCCATGGTATGTGGCTCCTATAGGCCCATATCGTTGTTAAATGTGGATGCTAAACTTTTGGCAAAAATACTGGCCACTAGATTGCAAAATGTATTACCCACGGTAATACATGGGGACCAGACGGGGTTTGTGGCAGGGAGGCAGGGGGGAGACAATATCCGCCGATTATGCAATTTAACCTGGGAGGTACAACGGACAGGGCAGAAGGCGGTGTTTATTTCTATCGATGCTGAGAAGGCGTTTGATAGGGTGGAGTGGGAGTTTTTGTTGACGGTCCTGGAAACGGTGGGGTTGGGAGAGAATTTCATTACATGGATCCGGGCATTCTACAACAGACCACAGGCTAGGGTCCGAGTGAATGGGAGTTATTCTCAGGGGTTTCAGTTGGAACGAGGAACTCGCCAAGGGTGCCCGCTGTCACCTCTGCTTTTTGCATTAGCTATAGAGCCCCTGGCGGATCGTGTTCGTCGGGCAGTGGATGTTAAAGGGGTGCTTATGAATGAATATGAATCTAAAATAGCATTATTTGCGGATGATATTATCTACACCCTTCGTGAACCTTTGGTGTCTTTACCAGTTTTGATGAATGAAATAGAACAGTATAGTAGAGTGTCAGGGTATAAATTAATGGCAGTAAAACTGAGCTATTGGGATTTCATCTGGGAGAGAGGTTAGAAGAGAGTCTCCGTAGTAGCTTTCCTTTTCGGTGGGTGCGGGGAGGTTACCGGTATTTGGGGATACAAATGGGGAAAGACTGGCGGAGGCTGTGGGAGCAGAATATGATCCCACTCATGCAGGCGGTGAAGAGGGATTTGGCCCGGTGGAGGAGGTTGTATCTGACATGGCTGGGGCGCATTGCTGTTATTAAAATGAATGTTCTGCCCCGGTTCCTGTTTTTGTTTAGTTCTATTCCATGCAAGATTCCTTCGACGTATTTGAAGCGGGTTCAGAGTATGATTTTGGAATTTATTTGGGCAGGGAAGCGTCCTCGGGTGTCGCAATTTACTCTTTATAGGGATCAACGTGAGGGGGGTATGGGGGTGCCGTGGTTTGAAAAATATTATGGTGCAGCGCAATTAAAGGCCTTAGCGAGCTGGCACGGAGGGGGGGGAGAGGTTCCTATTTGGGTGGAGTTGGAACAGCTCAGAGGGGAGGGGGAGAACCTGCGGATGTGGATATGGGACCCAGGGGGGCGGAAGGGAGGGGGTGGTGGAGGGAATCCATTCACGGAGTATACGCAGGGACTGTGGTTGCGTCATAGGGACAGTCTGTTGCAGGGGAAGAAGTACACCCGGGTAACCTCTATACGGGTTATACAAGATTATGGTCCTGGGACGGACGGGAGGGTGTTTCAGGAATGGGGGGTGAAAGGCTTACACAGCTTGGGGCAATTGGTACATAATGGGGGTGAGCTTAGATCTTTTGCAGACCTGCAGGAAGTGTATGGAGTGGAGGATAGAGATTATTTTGCATACATGCAGGTAATCTCCTATGTACGGCGGATGGGGGCCCTAGCAGATTTGCGGAAAGTGCCTACGCCCTTTGAATTAGCAATGAGGAGGGAGGGGGTACGGAGGGGGCTGATTACAATATTGTACAATGAGTTACGGCACTCTGTGGATGCCAGTAGGCAGGGGAGGAGTAAAGGGGAGGCGGCTTGGGAGCAACAATTAGGAGGGGAATGGGGGGAGGAGCGGTGGGACAATATTTATAAATGGTCTCGACGTTTAGCTCCGGGACCGTCCTATCTAGAAAATAGTTTGAAGGTTCGCCATCAGATGTATTGGACCCCGTGGAAATTGCAAGCTTTCTGTCCTCAAGAGTCTGGGGCATGCTGGCGGGGATGTGGGCAGAAAGGGGACCTGTTCCACATAGTATGGGGATGTGATGAGGTGCAGAAAATGTGGCGGTCTGTGGGGCAGTGGCTATCGGGCATGGTGCAGGTGGATGTAGCCTTTACCGCACCTATGATCATACTGAATGAAATGCCTGAGGAGGGGGAGAAGGGGCTTCTTCGGCTTATGGGCAGTTGCATAGGGGCGGCACGGGGGCGATTATGGCAAGGTGGAAGTGTACGGAGGCACCGACACTTCCCATGATCCAGCAATATATGGATCACCTGTGGACGATGAGTGCTATAGCAGCCCATAGGCATCATAACATGAAAGCATTTCGGGAAGTGTGGGGGAGATATGAGGAATGGAGGGAGGGGAGAGGGGTAGGGGAGGGGACTGGGGGGGTTTAGTGAGAGGGGCTGGGATATGGGATAGCGGGTGGGGTAGAAGGGGGGAGGATTAGGGGGGGGAGGGGGGGTTCAATAGCCCTGGGGGGGCAGTTCTGTTGATGGGACGGGAGTAGTTGGGTAGGGGGAAGTTGGATGTGCCTTATCGGGCATGTGTGGAGCTTGGGAATGTCCGCTTACACTTTGGGGTAAGCTGTTGGATATTTACTATGTTGAATTGCATGATGTGTTATGTTATTGTGAACAATTATAAAGGGGGAAAAAAAAAAATAGATCGGGGAGATTATGATAAGGAACTATCGATGTTGTAGTATTTGTTTTGCATTTGAGCATAAGATTAAGGGGACAGATAACAGTTTGTGAAATGTGTTTGTTGGTGTATTGGTGTGCATTACGTTCTAGATCATAGGGTATAAAGAAGTGTATAAAAGAATGAGAGGCGGGGTAGATGGGAATGTATATATAGAAGGGGGTGTTTACGCTCAAAGGTGTATGCTGAGGAGGAGGTGGGAAATGCAGTCTGACTGTGTGTAAAAGTTGATGACTATGTCTGTAATAGTTGATGACTAGGAATGTACAGTTTGAAAAATAATAAAAATTATCAATTACAAAAAAAAAAAAACTCAGCTGCCAAATTCTCAACCATTCTTCAAGCTTAGCTAGATCCCTCCTCATGTTATCTACTCCTTCCTGGGTGTCTACTCTATTGCAGATTTTGGTATCATCTACAAAGAGGCAAGTCTTACCCGACAGCCCTTCTGCTGCAATATCACTAACAAAGATGTTAAAAAGAATCGGACCAATGACAGATCCCTGTGGCACTCCACTGGTAATGCCTTTCTCCTCAGAGTGAGCTAAGGCTATACTTTGTTGCCTCCCACTCAACCAATTTCTTACCCAGTCAGTCACTTGAGGGTCCATCCCTAGGATGCTCAATTTATTAAGAAGTCGCCTGTGCGGAATGGTGTCAAAGGCTTTACTGAAATCCAAGTACACCACTTCTAGAGCTCTCCCTCGGTCCAGTTCTCTGATCACCCAGTCAAAGAAATCAATCTGATTTGTATGAGAAGACCTGCCTCCGGTAAACTCATGCTGCCTCGGATCCTGAAAACCATTGGACTCCAGAAACCTCACTGTCCTCTGTTTTAGCAGCGTTTCCATTAATGTACTCACCATAGAGGTCAGATTAACCGGCCTGTAGTTCTCAACTTCATCCTTACTTCTGCATTTGTGTAAAGGGACCACATGCGCCTTTCTCCAGTCCTCTGCGACCACTCCCAACTCTAAAGAAGCATTGAAAAGGTCAGTCAGTGGAGCCGCTAAAATGTCCTTGAATATTATTGGATGTATGCCATCTGGCCTCATTACTTTGTCTACTTTTAGTTTAGCTAATTCCGCATGAACACAGTCCTCTGAAAATTATTCCAGATCTCCTTCACTTCTGCTCCTATTTGTGGGTGTTTGCTGAAGTCCTGCTCCTAGCCCTTCATCTGTAAACGCAAAAAAAAATATTAGTTAAGCAATTCCGCTTTATCCTCAACAGTAGGTGAGAGAGCGGCAAGACCCACAGGCCAGTTATTCCTGTTTACACTGCAAAGTGATCCCAGCTGCCAAGTGTAGAAGCTTGATCATTTGTAGGATAGCTGCAGTTTACATTACCATCTTGGTTAAATGAACTTACTTGTTCTATAATTAATGCAACATCAAGCACCCCACCAAATCTAACCAGCAAGCTTTATAATTGTAATCTCCAGGAAAAAGCAGGAATGTAGTCTTCACATATGGGTATCATTGGTACCGCCGGAGCCCGCGCGGGAATGCTCCCCAGCATCCAATAGGAAAGCCTCTGGGAGCATCCCACTGTGCCTGCGCCACTGCCTTTCCAACTCTCCCTCTTCAGTTTTTCATTTTCCGCAGAGCCAACAGGCAGCAAACCTTGTCACCACAGAAAATCTTCTTTTTGTGGTCGAGTCTGCCTTCCCATTGACGCCTACACCGGTACCACCAGTGTTTTTCTTTACTTTCTTATTTCTTTTCCTAAAAAAAAAAAAAAAAAAAAAAGAAAGAATAACTTCTTTTTTGAGGGTCTGTCCCCTCTTTGTGCCAGGCGCCATTTTGGGCACTAGGCCCTCTTTTCTTACAAAATGGAGAAACCATCTAGTGGTTTAAAAAAATGTTCAAAGTGTAGCGGTACCATTTCTGCTACCGACAGCCATGATTGGTGTCTCAAATGTTTAGGTCATGACCATTTACCATCGGAGTGTCTCCTTTGTAGAAAGATGACCAAGAGAGGCCTGCAGAACAGAGCTGCAAAACTCGGCACCCTCTGCCTCGGATGCAATGTCCATTGCATCAACGTTTCTAGGGCTTCATCTTTCTCCCATGGAGTGTAGCGGTTCCATTTCTGCTACCGACAGCCAATGTGCTAGACGTGCACTGACCTAGTAATATAGTAAGTGATGGCAGATAAAGACCAGCATGGTCCATCTAGTCTGCCTAGTAACATGCCAGAATTGTAGAGTTGTACGTGTCGCTCCCAGGCAGGTTACCCTTCTCCATTTAGAAGTTATTTATGTTTGTTGCGATTCATCCTTTTGCTATGTAGTGCTCCTCTGTCTGTCCCATGCCTTTTTGAAGTCCATCACTGTTTGTGCTTCCAGCACCTCTTTTGGGGAGGGCAGTCCAGGCATCCACCACCCTTTCCATGAAAAAGTATTTCCTGATGTTGCTTTTAAATTTACCTCCCTGCAGCTTCATTTCATGTCCTCTAGTTCCACGGCTTCCCCATCTTTGAAAAAAGTTGGTTTGTTCATTAATACCCTTTAAGTATTTAAAAGTCTGTATAGTATCCACCTATTTCTCCTCTCTCTTAGAATATACATATTGAGGTCTTCAAGACTTTTCCTAAGTATGTGTACCCTAGAATGGAGGAGAGAAGTGACTAGAGTGGCAATGGGCAGTTTTTATCATTCTTTGATTTTTGCTATGGTTTTTCTTTTTTGCCTAATGCCCCAGGAAATTGAAAAAAGTCTGTGATTTCAGAAAGCACTCATGATGTGACTGCACTGTTACATGTGTATCAGGATATCTTGCTTAGGCCCCATATACAGCTAACTGTGAACTCCATCAGAAGATTAACATGCAGGGATCTTCCTAACTGTTAAGCATAAATGGAGAGGCTCTTCAGCTCCACTAAGTGAGATCCAGACTCATCCCTGTTGTTGACATCAACCTCCACTGGCCCTGAAGCTGCACTGTACACTGGTAATTCATCAAGGAAGCATCGTACTGTCTGAGAGTTTAGCACCAGTAGAGGCCATAGAGACAAAGCATCATCTAAGTGTTGCCTAGTGCAAACCAAGGATCCTGCAACATCAGTAGAGGCATTGAGGGGCATCGATTGAGGGAATCGAGTGAAGGCAAAGAAGCATAGTTATTGGTCTGCTTCAGTGCATGATGTGGAAAGCAGGGAGATTTTGGTGGCAGCCATACTTCTGAGTATTTCTACAGATAGATGTATTCATCCACCATCAATCCACCTTAGTGACTCAGGAAGATGACACTTTTTCTTCTGCACCCCAGCATCATTAGCACATCAGTATTTGAGGAGGAGCTGGTTAGAAGGATCCTGTAAGCTTAGAATTGCTGTCTGGAAAGCATTGATGCATTAGCTGCTTCACTGTCGATGCCAAAGGAGATCCAAGCAATCCTGGATGCTTTGGCAATCCTTGCCAGCATGGCATCTATACTGGTGCCTCAAAGGACATCAGCATTGTTGCAGACTGCTCTCTGTGTCTGTCTGCACTGCATCAAAGGAGGAAACATCATCGAGGCATTATTCTACATTAGAGTTAGACCCCACCAGTTGAAGGATTGTATAGGCAAGGCAGACGATAATGACTAACTAGTTCAAATGTGCAGAGGAGATCTAAGGATACTGCTAGTGCATATTTCCCACAATGTAATGAATTATGAATCCCACTAAGAAGAAATGTGATGATGGTTTCAGTGTTGTGTCCTGGACGAAAGCCAGCTTGATGGGGAAGAAGTGAATGAATGTGCTCGACATGATCTGTAAGCTGTTCATCAGCCAGCCTGTCTTGCTGCAGCCAATGTGAGGTTCATATATCCAACCACCATGAAGAAAAACTTGAATGATCATAGGGTTCATGGAGGTTAGCTAGAAAGAAACAACTATTCTCTAAAAAGAACATTGCTGCTTGCCTTGGGTTGCCAGCAAGCATCTGGATGACTCCCACCAAAACGTATGGAATAAATGTTTTTCTTTTGGACAGATGAATCCAAAATTGAATTTTTCAGTCAAAATAACACTCTGGTGAAAATCAAACACTACCTTCCAAAATAAAAACGTCATCCTGCATGTCAAGCACAGCATTTTAGGTATCATGATGTAGGACTGCGTGGCTGTATTAATACCTTGTGGCTTGCTATTATAGATGGAACCATGAATTCTACTTTATATTAGAAAATACTAGAAGAAAATGTTAGACCATCTATCCATTAGCTGAAGTTGAGCCAAAAATGGATCATGCATCAAGACAACAACCCTATGTGTTCAATTAAACCTACTACAGAATGTTATTTATTTATTTATTTTAGCTGTATTTATATCCCGCTTTTCACCGGGTCAAATCGGTCAATTGGGAGATACATTTAACACGAGGGGATATGACACATATACGTTAATACTTACAGGGAACATGGGCAATGGAGGGTTAAGTGGCTTGCCCAAGACCACAAGGAGTGCCTATAGGACTAGAAATCCCAGTCCCTCTGGCCTGAGATTGCTGTCCCCAAGTGGGACTTGAACCCCCGGCCCTCCGGCCCGAAGTACCTTGTCCTAACCACTAGGCCACTCCTCCCCCCCACAAAATCTCTTAATGGCTGATTAAGAGATTTTGTGTTTTGGATGGGCCAAGTCAAAGTCCTAACCCAAACCCTATTGAAATGTTGTAGAAAGACCTAAATAGAAACACAGAAACATGATGGCAGAAAAAACCTAATGGCCTATCCAATCTACCCTTCCATACTAACTACTATAGTCCCTTTTTTTCCTTTAGAGATCTTTTGTGTTTATCCCATGCTTTCTGGAATTCAGATATTGTCCTTGTCTCTACTGCCTCCACTGGGAGACTGTTCCACGCATCTACCACTCTTTTCATAAAGAAATATTTCTGCATATTACTCCTGAGTCTATTCAATTTCACCTTCATCCTATGCCCCTCGTTGCAGAGCCTTCTTTTAATCGAAAGAGACTTACCTCCTGTGCATTTATGCCACAGACATCTCGCCTCTCTCTTGCCTTTCCTCCAAAGTATACATATTGAGATCCTTAAGTCTGTCCCCATATGCCTTATGATGAAGCCCACTGACCATTTTGATAGCCACCCTCTGCACCGACTCCATCCTGTTTATATCCCTTTGAAGGTGTGGTCTCCAGAATTGCACACAATACTCCAAATGAGGCCTTACCAAAGACGTACAGAGGCACCATTGCCACCTCCTTTCTGATGGCTGTTCCTCTCCCTATACACCCAAGCATCCTTCTGACTTTTGCCATTGCTTTTTCTACCTGTTTAGCCACCCTAAGATCAATAGAAACAATTACACCCAGATCCCGCTCTTCTTTTGTGGACAGAAGTACTTCATTTCCTATACTATACCGCTCCCTTGGATTTTTGCAGCCCAAATGCATGACCCTGCATTCTAACCACTAGACTAGTCCTCCACTATCGTCGAGAGCCCTCTATCATTAGGACTTGTAGATGTGGAACTTTAGAGCTTACTCTGTGAGCATGTGTGCTCATAGCTTTTCAACTACACCTTGCCACCTTGCCTAAATCCTGTGAAACCTTGTGCCTGCTTTCAATCAGTTTGCTGCTACAGTCCCACTGCTGGAAGCTTTCCTCGTCTGCCGTGTTTGCTTGATGGTGTCCTCCTAAGATCTTCACTATTAAGTTATTTTCTACCATCTTCATGTGTTCATCAGAGAAGAGAGCCAGCCCTCTCTTCCAGTTAGCTGTTAGTGTATCATTCTGCACATAAATGCGCATTTATACAAGTGGAAAGCAGTTGAGATGTACCAGAACCAAATTGGTTAATGAACGGGGAAACTGTCAGATGATACAAGCAATTAAAGTGAGGATACTCCTTGGGATCTTGCCAAGACAGACCATCAAACCGCTAACAGTGAGTGCGGGCTGCCTCTTCCAGTAGAACTCTGGATGTCAGTATTCCTCTGCTTTTCCTGTATGAGTCATACAGGAAGTGACCGGGATTCATTCCCTGGAGGCATTTTGCCAGCTTCCTAAAGGTTTCTGTGCAACAAAAGCATGTATTAACTTCTGGGATTTGCCTTATACCATTTGCACCTTTTTTCTGTCTTTTTCCCCTCATGTTTGTGGGTGCATTTCCCAGGCACTCCCACAGAAAGGAACTCTTCCCCAGTGCAGACTTTATAAGCATCCGTAGCTCTGTCACCCCATTTAACTTTCTGCTTATTACTGCTGTGTGGCATGCAGAGGTCTCTACTCAGATTTTTAAGGTTTTTTTTTTTTTTGCTTATTTTGAAAGGTGCACAAACAAAAAGTAGTGCTATTGAATGATTTTATTCATGCGATTATTGTATGCAATTATCCATGCTCATGCAGTAACCTAGCCTTCACTTTTTAAAATACAAGATTCATTAAAAACCCAGCATACTTTTATGTTCCAGAGAAAGTAGATGTATGTAATAATCTAAAATTAGCAGCATCGTGGATTCAGTTAAAAGTTAAAATTAATCTCCAGGAACAAGCAGGAATGTAGTCTTCACATATGGGTATCGTCAGTACTGACGGAGCCCGCGTGGGAACGCTCCCCAGCATCCAATAGGAACGTTTTTGGTAGCATCCCACAGTGCCTGTGTGCTGCCTTCCTGCCTTTCCCACTGTCCCTCTTCAGTTCTTCGTTTTCCACAGAGCCGACAGATCGCGTACCCTGTCACCGCAGAAAATTCCTTCTTTATTCTTTATTTTTTGTGGTCGCGTCTGCCTTCGTTCGACGCCTACCGGTACTGCCTGTTCTTCTTTCTTCTTTTCTCTCTCTCAAAAAAAAAAAAAAAAATTTCTGAGGTATTTTTCTTCAGAAACTTTTTTTCCTCGGTGCTAGATGCCATTTTGGGCACTAGGCCCATTTTCCTTAAAAATGGAAAAAACAGCTACTGGTTTTAAAAAATGTTCTAAGTGTGGCGGTACCATATCCGTCATCGACACCCATGACTGGTGTCTTAAATGTTTAGGCCCTGACCATTCTCCATCGGAGTGCCTCTCCTGTAGGAAGATGACTAAAAGGGGCCTGCAGAACAGAGCTGCAAAACTCGGTATCCTTTTTGCCTCAGATGCGATGTCCATTGCATCGACGTCTTCCAGAGCCTTATCTTCCTCCTATGGATCTCAGGTAACTAAACATAAGTCTAGCCGGCCCTCAAAGGGTAGATCTCCTTCTGGCATCGAGAGGCCATTGGCGTTGCCCTTGAGGAAACTTTACTGGCGAAACAGCCCCGGTGGGAGGCTTTGGCTTCCAAAGCACTAACAGGGCTCCAGGATGTTCTCGAGGCCTCCACCTCGGCAGAACTACTGGCGCCATGCTCTGGGGTTCCGGCCGCTTCTACCGGTACCGACACCCAAGCATCGGCAGTGTCGATAGATCAGAGGTTTCTTGCTATCGAACACAGTCTGGCAGCTCTTCTTACAGCTTCGGTACTGTTGAGACCACTACAGACGGTTCAACAGGCACCGGTACCAACACCACCAGACTCGGTGGGTATACCCTCCATGCTGAGTCTTGAGTCTATTTCCAGCATCGACACATAGGTACCGGGACACCTCAATACTGACTTTGATCGATACCGGTACCGTGCTCTGCACGAACATCGGGATCAGAGATATTTCAAATCTTCCGATTCCGATGATTCTGATGACTCTGCCGATACCAGAGTACTTCTTCTGGAGGAACCATCTTCTCCTCCAGAGGACATGTCTTTTCAGGATTTTATTCATGATGTGGCTCGAGGTCTTGCAATCACGGTAACTCCTGAAAAGGAACCTAGGGCACAAGAATTAGAAATCCTTCAATACCCTAAGGCTCCCAAGGAAGCAGCTACTCTGCCTATTCATCAGATCCTACATGATCTTATGCTGAGGATGTGGGAAACACCTTTTAACCACATCTCCTCACTCTCGGAGGCTCGATACAATGTATCGACTTCCACCTTGTTCTGGCTTCCAAAAAACTCAGTTACCACACCATTCAATAGTAGTGGAATCGGCTATGCGTAGGATGAAGAGTGCAAAGAGGCATGCTTGCAGTCCTCCAGGCCGTGAATGCAGGACTCTCGATGCCTTTAGGCGTCAATGCTTCTAAGCTTCCATGCTCTCAGCCAGGATCAGCTCCTATATCCTATATATGGGAATGTTCCTAAAAGAGGTCACAGGAGACTTGGAGCTTATGAGCCCCCTTCTTTCTGACGATAAACGACAAGACTTTCTTACTCTTGTCAAACATGCTCAGGATGTTTCAAAGTTTGTAAACCGTGCATCCTTTGACTGCTTTGAATGCATCAGCAGAACCTCTGCTATTGCCATTGGTGCACGTCGGATTGCCTGGCTTCAGGCATCCGACTTGGAACTTTGGGTACAAGATAAATTGGGAAATATCCCTTGCACAGGAGAAAATCTCTTTGGCAGGAAAAGGCTAATGAAATAGATGCTGACAATATCACCCTGGATAGATTGTCAAAATCTACAGCTAACCCAGCCAAAATGAAATCTTATTAAAAAAAACCCTTCTTCAGCAAAAAAAAGGAAGTTTTATACTTCTTATGCCCAGCAGGGGCCTGGTCCAGTTCAGGCTGCCCAAAAGGGACAACAGCAACAAACTAGACAACAAAAGAAGCCAAAAGGGCCGAGAGCTCAGCCAGCTCCACAGGCTCAGCCTCCTCGGGCTTTGACTCCTATGTAGAGAACTTAACCTTCCTGCCCCTGAATGGTCCTGAACCCTTAGCCATCCCTGGCAGGTTGTGTCATTTTGCCAACAGATGGCACCAAATAACAGCAGAAAATTGGACTCTGTCCATTGTATGAGAGGGGTACAAGCTTCATTTTCACAGCATGCCCCCCCCCCCCCCCGCCTACAGTCGTAAGACAGTTCAATTCTCAGACCCCTGTCAACATTATCTTAGGTGAGGAGGTCACAACACTCCTTGCTCAAGGAGCAATAGAAGAAGTACCCATTCTACGCCCCCTATTTTCTTATCCCAAAGAAAACAGGAGGATACAGACCCATTTTAGACCTCAGAGAATTGAACAAATATCTGTTCCGAGAGAAATTCAAAATGATCTCTCTAGGAACTCTTCTGCCATACCTTCAAAGTCAGGATTGGCTTTGTTCTTTAGATCTAAGGGATGCATATACTCATATTCTCATCCATCCAGATCACAGGAAATTCCTGCAGTTCCTTTTTCAGGGAATCCAAAACTGCTTGGTCACGTTAAGGATTGTGTAAAGCAATCAATCAATGAAAAAGACTCACTCCACTGAAACAAAACTTGTTTCTGAATTGTACTATCAAAATGCTTGTTTTCATTCTATTCAGAAAAAAAAAAATATATATGCAACTGTGAAACGTGGTCGGCAAGGTCTCAGCAACTACGGGTAAAGGCAAATGCGATCGAGACGCAAGTCAAGATCTTACTGCCAAACAAAAGCCCATTAACAACAAGGACCGATTGCCGCCACCACCACCTGCATGTTTACAAATTCAAAAGCAACCAGCAGCCAGACCCAAATGAAACCACTTAGCTTATAAAGATCACGGGAATGGACCGCCGACTGCTGCCCCGACGTCACTTTAGAGCTCACATACGTTTCGCGAAAAAAATTGCTGCATCAGGGGAATTACTGTAAAACAAAAACAAACACACAAAATCAACCTTGTCTTTAAAACCAGAAACAACAAACCCAGCCCTTCACAACATTAAAACATTAAAAACAAGAGAACACTGCTTACTTTAAACGGCAGCCAAAACAGCACTTCAACATTGCTCTCAAAAAACGCCGCGCATGCTCTCATCCCCAACAAACACTACACTCCCAAATATAGCCTACTGCTGATGTCAACAGCTTCCCCAAAAAGAAAACTCCACCCCACACTGTTAAAGACATACCACCCAGTCAATCCGAAGATTTAGACCACCCGGAACCCGTTTTAGACCACCCGTTTCTGGTTTTAAAGATAAGGTTGATTTTGTGTGTTTGTTTTTGTTTTACAGTAATTCCCCTGATGCAGCGATTTTTTTCGCAAAACATATGTGAGCTCTAAGGTGACGTCGGGGCAGCAGTCGGCGGTCCATTCCCGTGATCTTTATAAGCTAAGTGGTTTCATTTGGGTCTGGCTGCTGGTTGCTTTTGAATTTGTAAACATGCAGGTGGTGGTGGCGGCAATCGGTCCTTGTTGTTAATGGGCTTTTGTTTGGCAGTAAGATCTTGACTTGCATTTCGATCGCATTTGCCTTTACCCGTAGTTGCTGAGACCTTGCCGACCACGTTTCACAGTTGCATATATATATATTTTTTTCTGAATAGAATGAAAACAAGCATTTTGATAGTACAATTCAGAAGCAAGTTTTGTTTTAGTGGAGTGAGTTTTTTCATTGATTGGTTCCTTTTTCAGGGAAAACACTTACAATACAAAGTTCTTCCCTTTGGTCTGGCTTTGGCACCAAGAGTATTCACGAAATGCATTGTGGTAGTAGCTGCATTCCTGCGAACTCTAGGGATATTCATCTTCCCTTACTTAGACAACTGGCTCATTCAAGCCCCCACGGCTCCAGAGGCCAGCTCTGCTCTGTCTTGCACAATGCGAATCCTTCAATATTTGGGATTGGTCATAAACCTCCCAAAGTCCCATCTTGCTCCTACTCGGTCCCTAGAATTCATAAGAGCTCGTCTAGATAACACAGTCAAGGGCTTTCCTTCCACAACCCCGCTGTCTGCGCATAGTGCAGCTAGCTTCCCAAGCAGCAGTGAAGACTTACCTGACTGCTCGAGAAATGCTCCAACTACTGGGACATATGGCATCCACTGTACATGTGGTTCCCTATGCTTGCCTCCATATGCGAGCAACCCAGTGGATCCTATCCACCCAGTGGACACAGGCCACAGGTCGCCTGTCGTACAAAATAACAAACTCTCAACGTCTTGTTTTGTCCCTCCAATGGTGGCAATCACTGGAGAACCTTCTGGTGGGGTCTCCTTTCCAGCAACCCCTATTCCAGGCCACTCTCTAACAACAGATGCATCACAGGTGGGATGGGGGGCCCACCAGCACGATCTCTCTACCCAGGGTACCTGGACTCCACAGGAGGCTTGTCTTCACATAAACCTCCTGGAACTCAGAGCAATCTTCCTTGCTCTTCGAGTATTCCAAGCCCAGCTCAGCTACAAGACAGTCCTAGTCCAGACGGACAATCAAGTAGCCATGTTCTACGTGAACAAGCAGGGTGGAACCGGCTCTCTGTCATTATGCAACAAAGCTTTACGACTATGGGCCCTCGCCAGAGCATCAAATTCACCTCCTTGTGGTATATCTTCCAGGCATTCAAAACCTTTGGGCAGACAAACTCAGCCGAGTACTGCTGCCACACGAATGGTCTCTCCACTCAGACCAGGTTGCCCAAATATTTCAAATCTGGGGAACCCCAGACATAGACCTCTTTGCAAGTCCACTGAATGCCAAACTTCCCCAGTTCTGTTCCAGAATTCCGGCTCGAGATTGTCAGGCAAGGGACGCCTTCCTCCTTCATTGGGGTCAAGACTTCCTCTATGCCTTCCCACCCATTCCCCTCATCCCCAAAACACTATTCAAGCTTCAGAGAGACGGAGGTAGTATGATTCTCATAGCTCCACGTTGGCCACGGCAACGTGCTATCCTCGGCTTCTACATCTCTCTCAAGCTGCACCTCGGGAGTTGGGGTGTGCTCCAGATCTCTCCCAAGAGACGCTATGGCACCCAAATCCCCAGTCCCTGCATCTCAGGGCCTGGTTGCTGAAAGCCTAGACCTTCAGGATCTCAACCTTTCTCAACAGGTAAAAGATATCCTACAGGCGTCTAGAAAACCTTCCACAAGAGGATCATACGCCTTTTATTGGAAACGGTTTACCATATGGTGTTCTCAAAAGGGACTTAACCCCCTTGCGATACCTCTGGAATCGGTACTGGAGTACCTCCTTCATTTATCAAATGCTGAGTCCATCTTAGTGCTATTGCAGCTTCCTACAAGCCTCTAAATGGACAACCTATTTCCTCTCACCCACTTATAACAAGATTTATGAGAGGTTTTCTATTAACAAAACTTCCCATTAGACCACCACCAGTGGCATGGGATTTGAATCTTGTTCTCGGGCAACTCATGAAACCGCCCTTTGAGCCTTTAGCCACTACATCTCTGAAATTCCTTTCCTGGAAAGTCATCTTCCTAATTGCAATCACCTTCGCATGCCGCATTAGTGAATTGCAAGATCTAGTGGCTGATCCTCCTTATACAAGATTTCACCATGATAAGGTCGTTCTTAGGACTCATCCACACTTTATGCCAAAGGTGGTTTCCCCTTTCCATTTAAACCAAGCGGTTTACCTTCCTGTATTCTTTCCGAGGCCTCATACCTCCAATGCAGAAAGAAACCTTCATACCTTGGACTGTAAAAGAGCTTTAGCTTTTTACCTACAAAGAACACAGCAATATAGAAAGTCTTCTCAACTCTTTGTTGCTTTTGATTCTAGTCATTTGGGACTTCCAGTTTCCAAAAGAACTCTAACTGAATTGCACAATGCATATCCTTTGCCTATGAGAGTAAGGGTCTTCCTCTTGAAGGACCATGTCACAGCTCACAACGTGAGAGCCATGGCTGCCTCTGTGACTAACCTTCACTCTTTATCTATCAATGACATCTGTCAAGCAGCCACTTGGGCTTCGGTACATACCTTTACAGCCCACTATTGCTTAGACAAGGACTCCCGCCAGGATGCCTTGTTTGGCCAGGCTGTTCTTCAACATCTCTTTCAGACTTAATTCAACTCCTACCCACCATCCCTGGTGGGATGCCAGAGATCCATGGGAGGAAGCATGGCCCATTTCACAATGGGTTGCAGCTTCCTGGGGCCATCTCCCTGGCATCTTCAGCTAGGGAGTCTCCATATGTGAAGACTACATTCCTGCTTGTTCCTGGAGATAGTGTAGTTACTCACTTGTAACAGGTGATCTCCGGGAACAGCAGGAATTTAGTCTTCACAACCCACCCACCTCCCCTAGGAGTTGTCTCTCTATCTCTCTCTTTCTCTCTCTCCCGCTCTCCTTTGTCTCAGCTATAAACTCAACTGAAGAGGGACAGTGGGAAAGGCGGGAAGGCAGTATGCAGGCGCTGTGGGATGCTCCCAAAAGCATTCCTATTGGACGCTGAGGCGTGTTCCCGCGTGGGCTCCGTTGGTACAGACGATACCCATATGTGAAGACTAAATTCCTGCTGTTCCCGGAGATCACCTGTTACAGGTGAGTAACTATGCTTTATTTCCTCTTCACATATAGAAATTTCCATCCACCCAATATATGAGAACTTGTAATATGTTTTTTTATCCAGTAATTAAGCCTCTATTGCCTCTTGTAAGCACTCTGAAGGCAGTAAAAGTACTTTCTGCCTGAATGTAACCTGCCTTGAACTTCTAAGATGAGGCATAAGCTAAATCCATTTTCTGTTCTGTTTCTCTTATAAAAATCTATCAAATTATGGGGTCTAAAAACACAGGTACACTACCAAAAAACTGCCTCCAGTTTTGCAACTGATTCCTATAGATTTTGGGGTGCTGAATCCAGGAAAAATAGCCAAAATGTTCCATCACGTCACATTTTCTTGCAAAATTAGATTTCTTACCCCTATAAGGAATGTTCACATAATTTCTTTTTAGCCGACTGCAGTTTATTTTCTTGGCCCAAAATAGAGGTTGTAATGGTTAACTAGCTAGAAACACTCCCTCATGATATTTTAGAGTGTTTTGTATTCATTTTATACATTAACAGGACAATTGGGAGGCGGGGGGCTAAATCCAGTACTCGCGCTGGCGCATGTTCTTTCCTGTTCGCCTCGCCTCGTTCGCTCGCTCAAACACGGTGGTTGCGACATGAACGTTCCTGTCAAATTTCAGTTTCTTGCAAGTTCATTATTACCTTTTGTTTGCTCAGTCGTAATCCAGCTTTATTCCGAAGTGGTTCATTACAGTTGTAGTTTGCAGTGCTGTGTATTTGTGATGGCTCACAGAGCCAGAGGTTGCGTCAACTCTCTGGACAGTTTTTGTTTTATTTGTGGGGAATATACCGTGAAAAAGCGGCAGAGGAACATTTCTGCATTTATTAAAAAAGTATATTTCGCCTATTTTGGTTTGAAGTTAGGCGATCAAGACAAACATTGGGCTCCTCACAAAGTGTGCAAGACATGTGAGGAAGATCTACGCTTATGGATGAAAGGTAAAAAACAAGCATTTCGTTTCGGAATACCTATGATGTGGCATGAACAAAGAGACCACAGCAGTGACTGCTATTTTTGCTCTTGCATTGTGAAGGGATACAACTTAAAAAATAAGAACGTAATAAGTTACCCCAACCTTCCCTCAGCAATTAGGCCTATGCCTCATAGCAACGAAGTACCTGTGCCTGAACCACCAAAATCTTTGGATCATATTTGTGTGGACGGTTCTGATCATGATGAGACTCATCAGATGGCTTTTCCCGATGAGTCCAGTACTTCCGAGTTTGAAACTGAACCAGATCCGAAACCGGAACTTTTCTCTCAAGCTGAATTGAATGATTTAGTCTGGGATTTAGGACTCCCAAAAGATGCTGCCCAACTGCTAGGTTCTCGGCTTAAACAGAAAAATCTATTGTCACCAGGAACAACTTTTTATTGGTTACCGCAACCGCGAGACACAATTTTTGAAGTATTTCAGCAAAGAGGAAGATTTGGTATTTTACAACGATATATACGGAGTGATGGAAAAGTTTAAACTCAAGTGTGATCCTGCTGAATGGCGGCTGTTCATTGATTCGTCAAAAGACAGCATAAAAGGTGTTCTTCATAATGGCAACACATTCGCTTCAGTTCCTATTGCTCACTCTGTTATTCTCCAAGAAAAATCCGAGAATTTGGCCCTGATTCTTCAGAAGATTCGTTATGATGAGCATAAGTGGATGATTTGTGGAGACTTTAAAATTCTATCCATGCTATTAGGGCAGCAATCCGGTTTCACCAAATATCCCTGCTTCCTTTGCTTGTGGGATAGCCGGGCCCGCGACCTACACTGGGGGGAAAAAGACTGGCCAATTCGGGAGTATTTGAGACCCGGTGAGAAAAATGTTCTTCATGAGAGCTTGGTACCTCGTGATAAAATTCTATTACCACCTCTCCACATTAAGTTGGGTCTCATTAAGCAATTCATCAAGTCCCTTCCAAAAGATGGTGAGTGCTTTCGGTACCTTTGCTCAAAGTTCCCCCGACTTTCTGAAGCAAAGCTAAAGGAAGGAGTGTTTGTTGGCCCTGATATAAGGAAACTCATTTCAGATGGAGCATTCGCTGAAACGATGTCTGAGAAGGAAAAAGAAGCCTGGGATTCCTTCAAGGATGTTGTTCTCAAATTCTTGGGGAACAGGCGGGATGAGAACTATAAGGATATTGCCAGGATGCTCAATGCCTTCAAAGAACAAGGCTGTAACATGAGCCTGAAAGTCCATTTCTTGCACTCCCATGTGAACTACTTTCCCGAAAACTTGGGGGCGTACAGTGAAGAACAAGGTGAAAGGTTTCACCAGGACATCAAGGACGCAGAGAGAAGGTACCAAGGAAGATGGAACACCACTATGATGGCTGATTTCTGCTGGTTGCTGCTGCGGGAAACCCCAGATGAAAAATACGCCAAGCAGCGCACCAAGAGAAGCATTCGGGGAAGAAGAAACGGGCCCACCAGGAGACTGATTGACCCAAGAATGACTTTAAAATCTAAACTGTGTTGACAAATATCGTGTTTTTACTAAACTTTGAAATAAAAATTTGCTAGTTATTACCACAGTGTCGGATCTCATTTATTAGAATTTTATTTTCACACCATCGGGTGTTTGTCTTCATGTATTGCAATGGTGCGGTTTGCGTTTTCTATTCTTACATACATACCTGTACAACATTTTTTGCACATTTCTTTGCTTTGCTTTGTGTCTAACCTCGCTCTTATATGCTCAATGTTTGTGCACATGTATGTGGCTGTTTTAAGTGCAGACAATTTTGCTACCATCACAGTGTGTTTTGTTGACATTACTCTATTCTTATGTGCTGCCTTGTTACAATTTTCTTTATTCTTATTTGAATAACTACTAAACAATTAGTATAAAGAATTCATCCAAGAAACTTTTATCTCGATCGCACTCAATCTGAAACGTTCACCTCAAACTGCTAACCCAATGTAGCAAAAAATCTGTACGTGATGGAGCAAATTGGTTACCAGATTTGGATTCAGCGCACCAAAAAACGTAAAAATCAATCGAAACATTAGAGGCAGTTTAAAAAAAAAATTTTTTAGTGTACCTGTGTAATACTTCTGTTGACCCCTATGAAAAGCATGTTTGACCCTGTCCCTTTCCCACTTGACATTCCAAAAAGTGAAGTTTTGCCCTTTACTTCAAAGCAAGCCGCATCTTCCAAGGGAGGAGTGATGCCCAGTCACTGCCTACTGAACAGCGCCCCCCCCCCCCCCATATAGTGGAGTGGGGAATGTTGATTAAGAATAGAAAGTGTCTTGCTTGGTCTTCTCTTCATAATTTCCTTTTCTTTTTCATTTTATTTTTGCCCTCAGAAGTTCTGGTTTTGTTAGATGCTTTGTAAATTCTATCCAGCATAATGGCTGTAGACATAAGGCACATGTTAGATAGTAGCGGAGATCAGAATTGAGATGTCCAGTTTGGAACATACACATTTCTGTTAGTATTTTAGACAAGACTGCCAAACATGAAGCCTTTATAAAATACAATTAAGAATATGCAGGAATGCACATCTATTTGCCAACACGTAAAGCCGGTAGAGCCATTTGACAAATCTACATGTGGGAAATTTCAACAGAGAAACTTGGCAACTTACGTGTATAAGTTGGTAATATTAGTATGCCACAATTTACATGTGTAAATTACTCATGTAAGATGGTATTTTACAAGCTTACAGCAATGAGATGGATCGATACAATAACAGCAGCTACGGGTATCAGTCTGTCAACAATGAGCCGCTTGACAGAAGACCGAACACAATTTAGGACAACTATCCAGAGGGTCGCCATGAATCGACACTGACTTGACGGCACTTAACAACAACAACAACAACAGCAACCCTTATAAATGCTACCAATGACGTACAGAGGCAGCTCTCTTTATTTACTTTCAATTTGGAGGGGGGGCAAATGGGGGAGTAAGGAGGATAAACCCCCTTTAATCCCTTGTATAAAGGGCTGGCTGAAGCAAGCACTTCTTAAAAACCTATACATGCCAGGGCGCACCTATAAATCCAGACTTAGACAATTTTGATCATATACGTGCATTCCCTCTATGAAATGGGGGGGGGGGGGGGATAGGCATGTAGATTTTTTTTTTTTAAATTAATGTTTTTAAATATTGTGATTCAATTTAAATAAAAAGAAATTACCAACATGCATGCAGAATTTCATCTGCCTAAGCCACATCAAGACTGTGCCCCCCAAAGTGCTTCCTTGCAATTCTACATATTATGGACATTTGCACTGAAAGTTATCCCTTTCTAAAATCGCCATTTGCACATGGAGGCCCTTTGTACCTGCAAATGCTGGATTTTCCATGTGGAAATTACAAGTAAGGCTTCTTAAATAAACCCCCAGTGTTGCCTTTTGATTTGGGTTCAATGCTTCAAGAAGAATTTAGAATAACTGAATTTCATATTTCAGCAAGATACAAAAAGAAAAAGCAGACAGAGTTGAATAAAAATGTTTTGTAGTCTTACCGGAAATAGTTCCAACTGCATTGTTTACAGTTGGTACAATTGGCTCTTTTTCCTGCGGCCTGATCTTTAGCCATTGCTGTCCGCATTTTTTCAAAAAGCAGCTGAGGCGGTCAAAATCTAGATCTTTGGTGCCATTACCCAGATAGCTGTCTGGATAGCTTACGACAGATGTTTGCTGTCCTAAGTTACCGGGAAAGTTATAGCAGGCTGAATAATGCTGGGACTGCCCATACTGCACTCACGCTGCACTCCAGCAGGGCTAGTGCAAGGATTAGAGGCACCCTAGGCAAGCCTTTCATCCTGCCGCCCCTCTCCAGAGCCTGCAGCGGCAGCAGTAGCATTGAACTCTCTGGCAGTTCTTACCTTCCATGACCTTCCATTTCCAGCCCTATCTGATGCAGACTTGAAACTAAACATGGATATAACTGAACTTCATATTTTTCCCCCAAACCTTACTCCCCCTCCCTTCTTTCTCTATCTCTGTAGATAACGCCCTTCTACTTCCTGTTTCCTTAGCTGTAACCTTGGTGTCATCTTTGACTCCTCCTTCTCCTCACATATCCAACAGATAGCTAAAACCTGTCATTTCTCTCTCTACAACATTAACAAAATATGCCCCTTCTTCTCTGAACACACTACTAAAACACTTGTCTACTCTCTAATTACTTCCTGTCTCAACTACTGCAGCCTCCTTCTTGCTGGTCTCCCTCTGAGTCATCTCTCTCCCCTTCAATCTATTCAGAAGTCTACTGTGCGACTAATCTTTCACCAGCCTTGATATACTCATATAGCTCCTCTTCTCAAGTCACCTCACTGGCTTCCCTTCCATTGCTATATCCAATTCAGACTCCCCCTTCTGACCTGTAAATGCATTCATTCTTCTGCTCCTCACTACCTTTCCTCTCTCCTCTCCCCCTACAAGGCTCCTCCTGAACTCTGCTCTTCTACTGGCTTGCTCCTCTCTTTGCCCTTTTCTTCCACTGCTAACTCCAGACCGAAATTCGGTCCTTTCACCTTGTTGCTCCTTATGCCTGGAACAAACTTCCCGAGTCTGTATGTCAGGCTTCATCTCTGCCCCTTTTCAAATCTATGCTAAAGGCTCATCTCTCTGAGGCTGCTTTTGGATCCTGATCCCTTGTTTCCTTGCGTCTCCTTACCCTTCTCTATTCTATCCATATTCCTATCTTTTGTCTTGTCTGTCTTGATTAGATTGTAAGCTCTGACAAGTAGGGACCGTCTCTGTCTGTGTTTGTATTGCGCTGCGTATGCCTTGTAGCGCTTTATAAATATTTAATAGTAGTAGTAGACTTCTGATTTGCATAAACTAGAAGTCTGCATCAGAGGTGGGCAGAAGCGACAGGTCACAGAAGGCAGGAAGTGCGGCACAGCGCTGGAGAGTTTAGGTAAGCGCTGTGTGCATTTTCAAGCCATTGCTACTGCTGCGAGTTCTGGAGAAAGAGGGGCTGTGGCAATGGGATGCCCCCAGAATGCTGGTGCTCTAGGCAGCCATCTAGTTCACCTAATGGTGGCACCGGCCCTGTGCCCCAGTGCAGTGATAAGTGTGATGTTGAATGGCACTATCCAGATAGCAGATAAGTGCTTTTACATTTCTCTGAATGTCTATGAAGTCATAACTTGGTAATGTAGGTCTTTCCCAACATGGTACTCATAATACCCAATGTACGAGGTATATGCCATAGAACCTCACTCCTCCTCACACCAAGGCAGATGTCTGCAGTTATCTAGCATATTATTCAGCGATAGCACTCCCAGGATCCCCTTCCCTACTGTCCAAAGACAGAGCAGCACTGGATGTTGTTGGGAGGCCCAAAAGCCTTTCAACTCATTATCTACAGTCCATGTTTGGGTAAGTGGGGGTTTGCAGAGGTGGGGAGAGATCAGAAAAGGGAGTATATTTAGAAAGGTGGATATAAAGTGCAGAATATGTCAGGATGCCCCACCAATTTCTCTTTGTGTAGGAGGGAGGAGGTTTTAGGGGGTGATTGCCCCTGCTAAAGGTTGATCTCAAGTTAATGGGAGGGGACTTAGCCCAATAGCATGGCTTTTTAGTGCTGAACAATGAGGTTTGCTAAATCTAGCTGGATAAAGTTTGACGGCTAGATACTCAGTCTCACTTTTAGCTGCTTAAATGCAGCTAAGTAACCTGTTAGATGTGGCAAGTAAGTTTTCATGCTTATCTTACCTGAACCGTGGTTTTTGTGAAAAATGTACCCTAGATGGTAACTTCCTTCTGGAAGACCACCTACTTTCTTAAAACATTCTTTCTTTTATGGTGCCTTGAAGTTCTCATCTGTTTCTAAAGTCGCATAGATGTGGAAATTAAGAAACGTGGAAACATGATAGCAGAAAAAGACCACATGGCTTATCTAGTCTGCTTTTCCATATCAACTACAATAGTCCCCTTTTTTCCTTTATAGATCTTATAGAAACAGAAACAATTAGAACATGTTGGGAGTAGAGAAGTAATCTTTTGCTTAGAGTAGCAGCTTGGTGACCAAGAGACTGGCACTCCTTGTGGCCTTGGGCAAATCTCTTTAACCTCCGTTGCCTTGGAAGAAAGGCCTGGCACTCGACTTCTGGCTAACACCTTGCCAAGAGAACCCAGGAGTTGCAGGGTTGTCAGGAGTCAGCATTGACTCAGCGGCACACATTGCACTGGGGAACCTGTTACTCTGACAGCTTTGGTATTTTTCTTGACTGCTAAATGTTTATCGCTGCTTAAAATAGAATAAGGAACTAGTTCAGTCCAGTCACAGCAGAGTCTCGCTTCCCACTTGGAATCCCAGTATTTTTTGATAAGTTATTTTCATTCTTGCTGAGGGAAAAGGCAACCCTGACATTGGAGAGAGACTTTTAAATATGCTTCTGTTAGACTTTTGGCTATACTTGAAGCCTCTTACTATTTATTAAATGTATCCTAATAATTGCCTTGCAGTTGTCAAAATATCCAAGGCTATGTGAAGAAACGGAAAGGATTGTTGCAGGATACATCCGAGAAAGGGAAGTGAAGACCAAAGACCAAGTGAGCCTAAATGTTTGAAATGCAGGGAGCAGTGAGAGTTTTGGTTGTTTCGAAAAGCAATTTTTAAAAGCTGTTTAAACTGTCTAATTACAGAGTGCAGTAGCTGTTCGAAAACTGTTCATCTTCTTAGTCAGGATAGGTATGCACGGGGACTAAGAGACCCTGCACTTTTACCAGCATGAGGAATAGCTGTTTGTGGGTGGTGATTTAGGTCATAGGAAGGATATAACATGTGCAGATTGAGAAATAACATTTTACGTCTGAAATTACAAAGAAGAAAAGTACCCACAGAAAAAAACAGGTGCAAATGTTTGCGGGCGCGTTTTCTTCCTGGGGCAGTTTTCAAAAAGGAACCATATTGATGCTATCCCTTTCTTAAATCTGCGCAAAGCTGTCAGGTGGAAGTACCCATGGGCTTTGCATCTGTGCAGACACATTTGAGACTTCCCCTGTTTGTAGCCAGCACAGAATATGCTTAGGTGAGCTGATGGGTTTTATTGTAGGCCTAAGATAAAGCATGAGGAAAGCAAGAGGGTACATACATCAGGTTAGCACTGAACTGCCTGATCTTCTATGTGTCTGACCCAACTATTCCTGTCAATTTTCCTAAGGGCCAAAAATATGGGGGCCCCAGATATATCTTTTTGGTGGGTGCTGGCTATCCAACCCCTTCACCCCTCAACTCAACTGAGCATTTTTGTTCCATGTAAACCGCGCTGATGCTGAATAGTGCGGTATATAAGAGACTGTAAATAAATAAATAAATAAATAACTCTTAAGTGGTGGATTTGTTTATATTTTGTTGGAAATTATCTAAAGCACAGCATTATGGAATGGCTTCTATAAGAAACAACGCAGTCATTCCTTAGGTCAGGTTTCAGATGCTGTATGTTGAAGTCCTAATAATTCAAAACTCTGGATGTAGAAGGAAGATCAACACTCATTCTAATAAAAGTCCTTCTCTCCTACCTGTTGAAATTAAGGAAAAGAGTCATGCAGAATAACATGCAAATCTAATCTCACAAACACATGAAGACACATTTTACAAAGGACGTCCAAGTTCAATCTGGGATGTACAAGCCAGAACATCACAAAAAATGAAACACACATGCAGTTTCAGGCAGATTTCCAAAAATGGACGTGCCTGATTTGGACATCTATGGAAATGTCTACAAGACGTCCTCACAATCGGAACAGGGACACCTAATACTCCAATGGTGGGAGTAGTGGATTAGGAGCAGGGTGGTCTGGGTTTAAATCACAATGTGGGCCTTTGTAATCTTAGGCTTGATATCTTCTCTACACTCTCTGGATGTTTTAAGGCCAAAACAGAACTTTCCTGATGCATATTGTGATGTAGCAGACTCTTATGAGGCAATGGAAACTGATAGTGATCCGGTGGAGAGAGCCGGTACTGCAGGGGAATGCAGGATTTTCCCTGTTGAGAGGAAAAAAGAATGCAGAGCTAATCAGGAACCACTCCTCACTTCAAGGCAGGTGAAAAGCCAAGTCCCTGATTGGGCACGCCCAAGCAGGAGGCGGGCAGTGCAGCACTCAGCCAGCTTGTTAAAAACCCAGAAACAGTTAGGGAAGCATCGTGACAAGCAAGGAGATTGGGAAGAAGGACACAAGCACCTGGACGAGGACAGGTCAGATGACCAGGAACAGGAACCGTGGGAGAGAGAACCACGACACAGCTGTGATCCAAGAAGGAGCAGACAGGAGCTGGGAGACTCAGGGGCAGAGAAAGATTTCTGGAAGCAGAAGAATTCTAAGGCACTGAGAGACCCAAGGCTGCAGCTCAGGAGTTTAAAAGACCCAGAAGAACCTTGGAATAGGAGGCAAAGGGATAAGGAATTACCCTGGAAGAAGCCCAAGCCCAAGCACAAGGTATCTGGTGGGTGTGGCACGGCTAGCAAACTTAACAGTGGAAAGCCAGAAAGAGTGAATTTTAATTGTGAAAGACAGGATAAAGGCAGGAAGTTTGATACTAACTAGTTAAGTCAAGAAAAGCCTGACTGTTTTCCTTTTAACACTCTGAGAGACTCTCTAGACCCAGCTGGAGCGTTTTACCCTGCACTGCCATGTGGAGATAGGTGAGGGAAGGGAAATGCTTGCACGCTGAAATGTTGTCCAAGTAAAAGCACTGATAATTGCCTAGAGATAAGAAATATAAACAAGCATTTACATGAAGGAGGATTTGCTCAGCCAAGCTCAGAAAATACACAGGCTGAATTACTTCTCACTGAATTCAGAGAGTTCCTTAAAAGCAGAGCAGTTTCTACTCAGAATGTAGCAAAACCATTTATCAGCTGGCAAGAAGAAATGCCTTTAATTTCTTTGCCATCTACTGAACAGGAAGTCCCGATGGATTGCTCTACTTGTATGATTCCAAAGGACATTTAAGGGATTTGCTTGCCAGTGTTGTTTGTAAGAAAATAGCAAAGTCACCTCACTGTTTGCTGTGATAAAAGAGCTTATTTGAAGTGAATAAGTGGAAGCTTATTCTGTGCAATTCAGGAGCAGTGCTGATATCAGAGTTTGTTACCCTAATGAAAAGGAGATCACATGCCAGGTGAATGTGATCAGTATTGGACATTCAGTTAAGCAGTGGAAAAAGCCTTGTTTAAGTTCAGTTTCTCCATCTTGTTTTGTACCACATTATTTCATTGACGTCTGCTGCATTTGAACTGCGTAAGCGGGAAATAAACCTCATAAAAAAGAAATATTCTTTGCCTTGCCTTATCACTTGAGCACCAACACAACTACAACATTAACCCTCAAGGGCATTCAAGGCCAGCCCCTCCCTTAACCCTCAAAGTCCAGGGAGTGGGTGGGTGGCAATATTCATGCCTGCAGCAGGTCTAAACATAGATGTGCCTTCAGACTCTTTGATGTTAAGTCAGTTAGGGCAGTACTACCAGAGAGCTTTTCATTTACATCAAATCAGAGTATAGCTTAGCATAGAAGGTAGAATATGGTAAATACTGTATTCTTTCAGTAGAAAGAAATAAATGGTTTCTATAGACCTTTTACAAAGAGGCCTTCAATTTAGGAGGCAAGAGACCTGTGAAGTTGTCTTAAATTGGTTTTAAAGCCAAGTGACAAATCAATTTGAAAGGCTCCTTCTATAACATCAAGGGCTCTATGAATCACCCAGGAAATTGTCAAGAGATGACCTTAGAAGCACAGGTTAGGGAGCTGTGTAGCAAGCCAGCTTTAATAAGTGCTCTTTCTCTCCCACCCACTCCAGGAATAATCTTAGCTTTATAGGCTCTTAATCCTATAAAAGGGAAAGAGGTTGTCAAGTTCACTTTCAGGTTCAGCTGGTTATTCTCATCAGGAATAGATTAATTATGGCCTGAAATTAATCTTGAACGAACAAAGTCCCTTAAACCTATTAGGTATAGTTGTATTAATAAAAGTATCCCCAGCAACATTAAGTAGACAACATAAATAGCTAAACAAAACCTTAAAACTAAGATGCAGTCTAGCAAGATGGGGGCTATCCAGTCTTTTGCATTGAGTGTCACATGTACGATTTTCTCCCAATTGGTGAGGGGCCTTACGTGTGCACTAGGTACATGTTTCTATTTGCTCTCAGGGAATGAGTCTAATCTCTGGAGGCTAGAGTAGCAGGCTTGGAGGACCTAAAGTAGGCAGAGCTATATAGAGGAAAAGTCCCACCTCCAGTCTGGTAGCCTCTCTGTTGCCATGGAGGAGAGAATTTTTGTGAAATGAGAGCATTACTTTGGTGTGATAGGAAGTGATCCTATAGCTAGGACCTGTCCTCGAGGTGATGTAAAACCCTCTCATACTGAAGAGGTTTCTCCAGAGCCCTGTTCCTATGAGGGAAAGGTTAATTGGTGATTTAATCATTACGCATGTAGATAGCTGGGTGGCTGGTGGACATGAGGATTGCCTGGTAACATGCCTGCCTGGTGCAAAGGTAGAAGACCTCACATGTCACTTAGACAAGGTTTTAGATAGTGCTGGGGAGGAGCCTGCTCTCTTGGTACATGTTGGTACCAATGACATAGGACAGTGTGGGAGGGATGTTCTGGAGGCCAAATTTAGGCTTTTAGGTAGGAAGTTGAAATCCAGAACTTCCAGGGTAGCATTCTCTGAAATGCTTCCTGTTCCACGCGCAGGACCCAAAAGGCAGGCAGAGCTCCAGAGTCTCAATGCTTGGATGATACAGTGGTGCAAGGATGAGGGTTTTGGATTTTATAGGAATTGGGCAACATTCTTGGGAAGGGAGGGGCATTTCTGAAAGGATGGGCTCCACCTTAACCGTGATGCAACCAGGCTGCTGGCATTAACCTTCAAAAAGAAGATAGTGCAGCTTTTAAACTAGATAATAGGAGAAAACCAACAGTTGCTCGAGAGTGCATGGTTCGGAAGGATGTATCCTTGAAGGATACTAGCAAAAGAGGGAAGTTAGGGCATCCTAACAAAGAGATTCCAATAAAGATAAAAGTAACCCAGATGCCCTTAACTACAGTTCTTAAAGATTCCATATTACCCCTGTCAACTGATAACCATATTAATATGAATAAAATACAGCCTTTAAAATGCTGTATACAAATGTTAGAAGTCTAAAAAATAAGATGGGAGAGTTAGAATATATAGCACTAAATGAGAAGTTAGATATGATTGGCATCTCGGAGACCTGGTAGGAGGGCAACCAATAAGACACTGTGATACCTGCGTACAAACTATCTGGAGGAGGAGTTGCACTTTGTTAGAGAGGGCATTGAGTCGCACAGGATTAAAGATTTGCAGAAACTAAATAGAAATTCCATGTAAAAAGGGGAAGAGAATCGCAGTGGGGGTGTACTACTGACCACCTGGCCAGAATGAATATATGGATGATGAAATGCTAAAAGAAACCAGGGGAGCTAAAAAAAAAAAAAAAGGTACAACACCGTAATAAAGGGTGATTTCAATTGCTCCGGTATCAACTGGATCAATGTCAAGGCAGGACAAGCTAGGTGAATAGTGAATATAGCATGATCACATTTGATTTAATAAATTGGGAAAGGATGGCAAGATAGTACTACCTTTTAACTGTGATAAAATGAGGAAAATAGTTAAGAAAAAGCTAAAAGGAACAGCTGCAAAGGTTAAAAATTTACATCAAGTGTGGGCATTGTTTAAAAATACTATTTTGGAAGCCCAGACCAGATATAGTCCATGCTTTAAGAAAAGTGGAAGGAAGGCCAAAAAACTGCCAGTATGGTTTAAAGGTGAGGTCAGAGAAGCTACTGTAGCCAAAAAAAATCTTTCTCAAAATGGAAAAAGGAGCCAAATGACAGGAAATAGAAACAGGAACTATAAGGAAAACAGGAAATATAAGCACTGGCAAGTTAAATGCAAGGCATTGATAAGGCAGGCAAAGAGAATTTGAAAAAAAACTTGCCATGGAAGCAAAAATGCGTAATAAAAATGTTTCCAAGTACATTTGTAACAAAAATCCTGTGAGAGAGTCAGTTGGACCATTGGATGCTACAAGGATAAAAGGGGCGCTAAGTGAGGACAAGACCATAGTGGAGCGATTGAATGAATTCTTTGCTTTGGTCTTTACTGAAGATGTAGGGAAGTTACCCATACCTGAAATGGTATTTTAAAGGTCATCAGTTTATCAAATAGTTGTAATACATCTTCCCGGTTTATAATAAGAATTGAAAGACATTTTGATAAACTGGGAAGATATATTACAACTATTTGATAAACTGAAGAATAGCAAATCATCTAAACTGGATGGTATACATCCGAGGGTATTGAAAGAACTGAAATATGAGATGGTAGACCTACTATAGTAACCTGTGAACTATCATTAAAATAATCTGTAGTATCTGAAGATTGGAGATGGCCAATGTAACGCCAATATTTAAAAAAGGTTTCCAGGGATGATCTGGGAAACTACAGACCGTTGAGGCTGACATTAGTACCGGGCAAAACGGTAGAAAGCATTATGAAAAATGAATTTACTAAACATGCAGATAGTCATGATTTAACCCCTTAACTGTGAAAGCAGAGTTAACTTGTCTTACCCTAGCCATTCAGCACATGAGGAAGACAAGTTAATTCATTCCCCACAATAATCGCCGCTGCTCGCACTGATCACCGATCCCCCTGCTTCTCTCTGCACAGTCTGCGGAGAAAGAACTCTATGCCTTTTGCCCAGCTAAGAGGTTAGTAGGAAAAAAACAACATGGATTTAACCAAGGGAAAGTCTGTCTTACTAATCTCTTATTTTTTTTGAAGGTGTGAATAAACAGGTAGACAAAGGTGATATAGTGTACCTGGATTTTCAGAAAGCCTTTGACAAACCTTAATGAGAGACTCTTGGCTAAATTAAAGAGTCATGTGATAGGAAGCAGTGTACTCTTGTGGATCAGGAACTGGTAAAAAGATAGAAAGCTGAGGGTAGGGCTAAATGGCCAATTTTCCCAATGGTGAAAGGTGAATAGTGGAATATCGCAGGGATCTGTGCTGGGCCCTCTGCTTTTTAACATATATGTAAATGACCTGGATTAACAAGTGAGGTGATCAAATTTGCAGATGACACAATTATTCAAAGCTGTTAAAATGCAAGAGGATTGTGAAAAATTGCAAGAGGACTTTGATAAGTTGAAAGACTTTCAAATGGCAGATGAAATTTAATGTGGACAAGTGCAAAGTAATGAACCTAGAAAAGAACAACCCAAACTATGGTTACACGATGCAGTGTTCCACATTAGGATCAACCACCCAGGAGAAAGATTTAGGCATCATCGTGGATGACCTATTAAAACCTTCCGCCCAATGTGCAGCAGCGGCCAAGAAAGCAAATAGAATGCTCGGAATCATAAGGAAAGGAATGGAGAATAAAACAAAGGATACTGTATTATAATGCCTCTGTATTGTTCCATGGTGCGACCATACCTTGAATATTGTGTGTGATTCTGGTCGCCATATCTTAAAAAGGATATAGTAGAATTAGAACAGGTACAGAGAACAGCGAAGAAAATGGTAAAGGGGTTGGAAGGATATCTGTATACAATCCTTTAAAATCCTTTGAAGAAATGCTTAAAAGGTTAAGGTACTTCAACCTGGAAAAGAGATGGCCGAGGAGGGGGGAGGGGGGATATGATAGAGGTCTAATAAATTAATGAATAGAACGGAATGGGTAAACGTAGATTCGTTGTTTACGCCATCAAAATGTAGAAAAACTAGCGGACATGAAATGAAGCTACATTTAAGACTAATAAGAGAAAATATTTTTTCATTCAGCATATAATCAAACTCTGGAATTCGTTACCGGAGGATTTAGTAAAAGCCGTTAATGTAGCTGGGTTTAAAAAAGGTTTGGACTAGTTCTTGGAGGAAAGCTCCATAAACCATTATTAAAGAGGACCCAGGAAATCCACTGCTTACCCCGGGACAAACATTGTAGAATCTGTGTACCTTTTTGGGAACCTGCCCCAAGTACTTTTGACCTGGATTGGCCACTGTTGAAAACAGGATACTGGGCTAAGTCCATTGCAGCTCCCCAGACATGCCTCTGTCTGCTTGGATGTCCCTGCACTGGAAATGTCTTTATGAGCCATTTTGTAAAATTGTTTTGGGAAAGTCTCCATGATTTGGAGATCCACGTGCAATGATTTCAGACATCCAAATCACAACTAAGACTTTTAAAACGACCGCCATATAGAACACATGAAAAATATGTAGAAAAGGCAGAAGGAACCGTCAGGATGGGACCATGCAGGTGGTTATACCTTGCATACTTGCTCCCCAATTTCAGTCACTTGATACACTCCAAGCTTCTTTTGTTACTTCTTTTTCAATAACTTTTTTTTTTCTTTTTAATTTTTTTAAAATTAGCTTCTTGGCATACAAGAGACTGTACCAACATCCTTCTTATTCATGTTATCAAGTGTACCACATTTATAGTGTTCATATATTGACCTTCAGGGCTTCTTCCTGATGTTCCTTTCACCTTCTCTACACATACATTTTTCATGTTTTCTGTTTGTGAAATTAGATTTGCACGTTATTCTGCATGAACATTTTTCCCTAATTACACCAGGTAGGAGAGAAGATTTTTTGTTGGTGTGTATGTTGAAAAACAGCATAGCCAGGGAAACTATACCATTCATCCTTTCCCAGTATTGGAGTACCACTTTATCAAATGCAGTGCTCAGTACAAATATTTTCAGTAATGAATGCAGTGATGTGGCATCCGTGTCCTAGAACAGAGAATAGTAGTCTTTCTGTTTAGTCAGCCACCTAATTAATATTTGTGTTTACTGATCTGATGCCCACAAAATTGAGCGTCTGTAAAAGAAAAGTAGGGGAACAAATCTCTCCTCTTTTAGCTTCTCCAAGGTCCATTTATATTAACACTGCTTTATTCTTTGTGGGAGTAAATTGTGCTGTGTTTATTCTCTTGCTAGGTGCTGCTGCTGATTGATATCCAGATCTCTTACATCAACACTAATCATGAAGACTTCATTGGATTTGCAAAGTATGTTGAAAGGATGTGTAAAACAAGATTTATAAACCCTTTCCCCTCACAGTATGGAGTCAGGTACTTACTCTGAGAAGAGATCCCGAGCTTCCAGATTGTCCCTAGGCCTGACCCCAAGTGCTTAACTCAGTCCTCACAAAGTATTTGGTCATTAACACTCTTGGAAATCAGTTTACTAATCCACAGCAAAAAGGACCATTTTGGTGGTGTTCAGCCATGAGAATATTCCCACAGGATTTACCGAATTGCAGTACTCTGTCCTGGGTCCACCATCTTTAAAAGGGGCTTTGGCTGCCTGTATAAACAATCCTAGTGATGAATGGTGGCTAGTCCCTTAACTCCCCTTGTCAAGCCTTCAAATACATTAAAAAGAAAAATTCCCTCCCCCCACCCTTTTTTTATTTAAATGAGGAAACATAGTTTCAACCACCAGCTTGAGTGATGGGCACCCCACCTCCTCACAGGATTTGTCTCCCAGCTTATCCCATTTATGGGCCATCTTGAGGGGGCAGAAATAATCCACTCTTGTTTCTGCTCTTCTGACACCATCTTGGGTTCTCATTTACCCCATATGCGAGGGATGCACCACAGTGCTGGCAGGGCAGGACTAAGTGGAGATCGCTCTTGCCCCCTTAAAACACCCCCACAACTAGGCTAAGCTGTGGGGGAAGAGCAGGGGGCCCAACCCTCAAGGAAGAGTTGACTTTCTTTTACAAAGGAATAAGGTTTATAGGCTGGGGTTTGTATCTCAAACAAGGAGCATTATTAAACATTTGCGGACTTGACAGAAGTTAAAGGGAGATTGGAGATTTGCCTTATGGTTCACCAGGAATTTTGTGCATAGTTGGGAGAGGAATTGTTTAAGGCCTTGTGGCCTGACAGTGCTCCCTGGGAGAAATTAGTCATACTTGTGGTGTAGCTAACATTCCATGAGTACCTGAACTTGCAAAGATTTATCATGAGTTATACTTCTTGTTATGCTGATTTAACAGCTGCATTTGCATGCAGCATGGCTATTGCTCCTGATTTAAGGATGAGGAACTAGTGTGCAGACATGCGATAACCGCAAATTCTGCACGTTATTTCCATGTAGCTCGTAAGTCTTCGTGTATTTGCATTGGGAATTGCAGTGTAGTAAACGGGGCCCCTCGTATAGCTGATGAGCTGGTTCCGTAGAAGCTGGTATAGGTCACAAGTAAATGAATAGAGGATGGTATTGAGAGCTTCCTAGTGCAGCACAGTTACACAACCACCCTCAGTGTTTCGTAACAGATAGATAGATAGAAATGGAGGGGAAGAGGAAAGAAGGTGTGGCAGATGGTGTTCTAAAGAGGTAGATTTATTTATCATATTTATTCCATTTATTTGGTGTACAACGAGGCGATGGAACAACAGATGCAAACAGTGAAACCTTCAGATTTCCAGAAATGGAATTAACGGCCCAGGCACAGGGGAAATGAGCAGCAGTACATCAGATAAAGAGACAAAGATAACGGTGATGAGCACATTGAAGGGTGCCGGTGATGAGCATGGCACAAAGGTGCATTTTGCAGAAGAAGTTAGGATTAGGTATGTGTGTTTAGTGAGTGGGATGGGGACCGGCGGCATAACGAGGGGGAGGTGCGGATAGGGGCCATGGCCTCCGGATGCTGGCTGAGGGGGAGGGGGTATGCTAACATATCTTATGTTCTTATGATGTCAGTTCCTAATATGGACCAGAATTGTGTACCTATAGCTAGTGTTTTCTCATATGTGGATCCCTTTGCACTTGCTCTTATTAAACCTCATCTGTCATTTTGACGTCCATTCTTTCATGTCGCAGGCTCCTTCTGCAGTTCCTCGGTCTGCTTGTGTTTGATTTGCATTGAATATTTTCATGCCACCTGCAGACCTGATCACCGCACTCATTGCCGTCTTTCATATTGTTGATGCTTATGCTGAACACTGAATCCAGCACAGATCCCTGGGGTGTTCCCCGATAGACCCCTTCACATTGGGATACCGGCCCATTTAATCCTCCTCTTTGCTTCCTAACCAGTTGCTGGGCCCACACTAAGATATTAAGTGACCCTTTACTTTCTTAAGGATTTTCTCATGAGGGAGTTTATCAAATGTCTTCTAAAAATCCTACTATACTACACTGAAGATGGGAATAAGCATGTGAATAAAGGAGAACTGATCACATTTTAAGAGATGTAGTATAGTATAACCTCCCCTTCCTGAATCCATAATGGCTACATCCCATTAGGTCATGTTTATTCATGTGCACAGTAATTTCAACAATAGCTTCCATCGCCTTATTCAGCACCCATCTCGGGCTCACCGGTACATAATTACTTGAATTGCCTCTGGAGCCCTTTTCGAAAATTGGTATACATTGGCCTATGCGATAGAAGCTACTTTCCTTCAAAGAGAAGAGTAAAAGGATAATGTCTAAAGCTGCTTAAAGGAAGAAACTATGGTAAAATTACATGGCTCAGTTTTAAAGGCTCCTATCCATGTAAGTGCTAGCCAGAGCAATAATGTTCAGTAGCACGATCTCTAAGCACTTCAGTACCAGGCAGAGAGTGCCGGGACAGTCCCTCGATTTATCCATATAGCAGTGGTTTTCAGTGTCACTCTATGGATAGCTGTCTAGATAGCTATATAGAAACTGCAAGAACCGGATATTCAGCACCGGCCACTCTCTGGATATTGGTGCTGGCTATTTGGGGCCTGATATTCAGCGCCAGCGGTCAGCTGCTGGCTCTGAACCTTAGACCCGGGTATCGAATTCTAGGGCCAGCTCCAGCCACTGGCATTGAATATCGGGGTTGATGGCAGAACCCAGAAGCTAACTGGACAGCAGCGATATTGAGCCACTGCTCGGTGAGCCTCTGCAGCGAAAGAGAGGCCAGTCTTGGCTGCGCCTTACTTTCACCACATGTCACTAACTGGGCAGTGCCTCAGTATTGCTGCTGCCCGATTAATGATGGATGCTGCCCCAGAACACCCCTGGCATGCCCCAGTGTTAACCACTTAGCATTGGTGTGTACAGTGGCGGACGTCGGGGGTATTCAGCAGCACTAAGCATGTCAGTGCCACTGAATTTCCTGCTGAGTGGTATTTACACAGGGGGTCATTCTGGCCCGCAAATAGGGGGGATGGATGTCCTGTTGGGACAGAACAAAAAGAAGCCACAAAGTATCTGTAGGATACGTAGGAACAAAGGAACAGATACTGGCAGATATTCAGGTTTGACCAACCCCTTTTATTAACCCCTACGCGTTTCGGCCGTAGGCCTTCTTCAGGGGGATATCAAATGAGGAAGCAACCTTTTAGTAAAAACTTCCTTATAAATGAAAGACATTGACTACGCTCCAGTGTGACATTCTTTGTATGAGAATTCAATACAATTCCCCCCTGAAGAAGGCCTACAGCCGAAATGCGTAGGGGTTAATAAAAGGGGTTGGTCAAACCTGAATATCTGCCAGTCTTGGTATCTGTTCCTTTTGTCCTGTTGGGACATCCATCCCTGCTGTTCACCCCTCCCTCCCCCCACCGGCCCTGGCAAAAGCCTCCCCATATGAACAGCAGGTTTGTACAAGGAGGCCTAAACAGGGGCGGGAATGGGTGTTTGGAGGCAGAACGAGGGCGTGGAATAGGCAGGCCAAGAACCCGGATGTACAGGGCCTCTGATGGGGGACTTATTCCACCTCAAAGGTGAAATAAGACCCCCTGGACATTGTGGGCTCCCTGAGCTGGGCCACTGGAAGCAGGTGCGGGGGCGTAGGGGGTTCCCTGCAGCCCGACCCTGGCCATGGAAGGCCGGATTGGGGGTCAGGCTGTGGGGAAAGAGATTTGTTTTCTGAGGCAGGGAATCATGGCTCCATTTGGGCGATAGGATGCCATGGCACTGTGGCTCCATTTAGGAGCCTGGCTGAGATAGCCGGGCATGTGGCTGGATATACAGGCCAATCAGAATTGGGGCCCGGCCTGCACATCCAGGCCGTAGAACCGATTCTGATCCCACGGACACGTTTATCCCCCACGGGATCAGAATAGGGTGTCTCTCTGTGCGTCCCGCTTCTGATTAGCCGCACAGGAGGCTAGATGGCCTGAATGGATTAGGCTTCTCGGTTAGCAGGTCTGCAAACCATATAAATGCCTTTGAATATCGGGCCCTTGGTTTTTATTTAACCACAATAGCTGGCATTTGGAAAAAAATGCTGACCCCTGTTGTTAAATATTGATTGACAGTTCCCAAGAGGCAAGGGGCTTGAGGGGGAGGAGCCTCTACAGACTCCAGTGATATGCCAATTTGTTTATCAGAGTCCTACTTGCTAACAGTAATAGAGCAGAACATTAGTATTGTTGACCTCCTAGGAAATACGGTGGAAGCTATGAGCTAATGAACAGTCACAATACACACACAATAGATGTTAGACTGGAGATGCTTAAATGCAAGCTACTATTGTATCTCTGCATGACCTCTGTATGGATTACACTGCATATCAGACCTCTCTTATCTGTTTACTTTCCTCAGTGCTCAGCAAAGAAACAGTCAGATGAGTAAGAAAAGTATCATTGGAAATCAGGTACGTATCTCATGAACGAATCTTACAGCTGTTTGGGCAAAACTGCTTGTATTTGTTTAGAGAGATTTTTTTGTAAACTGCTTTCTACCCCTTCCTCAACCATTTACTTTTCGTTAGTTTGCAAGTTAACAAGTGGCCCTTTTTATCAAATTTTTAAAAAGTCTTTTGCTTTGTATTTTTCCTGCTTGTCATTTATTTGTAGCCCGACTTCCTTCTATCTGCACTTTCTTGTTGAACTTGGGTAGAACCCACTCAGTATTTTCTGCGTGACCCTCGGCGCACTTTCTCAGGATACACCTTTGGTGCTCTCTTCCTCCTGCTGGTCACGTACTGACTGGTTTTCTGTCAGATCCCAGTGAGAGGCAAACCGCTTTCATACGGCATTTCCTTCTATTAATAGTCATGGTTTTCCGTTACATAAAAACTGGGGATCCTTTAAGCAAATGCAGTAGGGTCTCCACTGTAAGTCTCCTGAACTTGGTAAATGTTCATGCCGCAAAAGCAGAACTGCCATAGATATCAAAGGGAATTTCTATTAAAATATAATCACTGTGCAGTCCTATCGCCACTCGTTTCTTTTTTAAGTAATTGATTTGCTAGCTAAATAATTTTGTGTCCCAAGGAGTACCTTTTTTTAAATGGAAACCTGTTAGGATGCTTTTTTTATATGTAGAGTCAAATGTCAGGTTTTATCTGTGAAGTAGTTTGGCTTCTACTGTGGAACTACACAGGATTCTGCTTCAGTTGAAGCCCATCGCACGTGTGACCAATACTGCTCAGATGTCCTATCAGCTGTCCAATTCATCGTGCAGTCTGGTTATGTCTTCTGTCTATGATAAATTACTCTTCCACAGTCCCATGTGCAGATTTAGAACTCTTGACCCTTCCTTAGAGATCTCGTGGATTGTCAACGTCTACTTGATTCAATTTCTCAGGCTCTGTGTGGGGAAATAGAATCGGTTATGTACTACAATAGATGACATTCTCCGAAAACCCACAGTACACCAAACAATGCACACTAAGCCACTTGAATGGGCAGCCTTGAATAGACAGATTCTTCCAGAGTTTTCTGGAAAGGCAGAAGCCATTCCATGCCAGTGTTTTTGGAAAAATTACACCACATTTTCTACAAAAGGGACAAACATTACAACTCTGCATTGCTAAAGAGTTCATGCTTAGTTTCGGCATATGGAAATCGGTGGGAGAAAAACCTATGTTGTAATGGTTGTCCTAATATTTTGAATTTAGTATTAAATGAAAATTGAGGACTTGCTTGTTTTCCATTTCTAATGTTTGCATGGCAGCTTAAGAATGCATTCTGTGAAAAAGTTACTTTATTCAATAACGTGACAAAAAAAGCCCTTTTGCAACTGAACCATGTTTTGAGCAGGGCAGAGGAGTGAGCTGGAGTTAAGAGCAGGCACTCCCTCCAAGTTTCCATTTTTTCATTAGTGCACAGAGAAGTTACAGCTGCACAGGTTTATCCATGGGCCACTTGGGCACCTGGCTCACTTTCTAGGGTTTATATGGAGAAAAAAAAGTTTGGTTCGTGTTCATTTAAAATGACATTTTCATGATTTTTGGGCATTTTTTCATGTTTGTTCTTTTTTATTTTTTTTCAAGCACCCATGCTATAGGCACACAAGAACTTAAAAATGCACACATTCGATTGTATGCCCATTAATTCATAGGTATCTGCACATGCAAGCAATTTGTTCTCACTTTAAACAAACCACATGCATGCTCACGAATACACACTCCTATTTGTTCACTAATGGGGCTCCTTATGAGCGGTCGGGGACAGGCAAAACATCTAGCTCTGAGATATCCAAGCCACTGTTTGCTAGAACAGAGAAAAGGTCTGTGAGCAACTGTACCGCACACTCCCATCTCTGGGGGAGCTCTGGGCACTCAACTGGCACCTATGCAGTCCCTGGCAGGAAAAAATCCATAGCAGGGCTTGTGGCATGGTCCTCTGTGAAGAGTGAGGCACAGGCAGTTGCCTCCTCATGTGAGATATGGTGACTTTGGTTGCTGCTACTGTTGCATTTTCCTTAATGGAAGCCCTTGGTTTTCTTATTTAGAAACAGAAGATGGCAGCAGAGAAAGATCATAATGATACATAGCCAGTCTCCCCAACTACAGCAACTACTGTGCTTTAGAAATCCCTTTCACTGTGCTTGTCCTATGCTTGCTTGAATTTAGATCCCATCCTCATCTCCACCACCTCCGCTGGGAGGCTGTTCCATATATCCACTACCTTTTCCATAAATAAATATTTCCTTAGATTACTCCCGAGTCGATCCCTGTTCGTTTCAGAGCTCCCTTTCAATTGAGAGGGGACTGTCTTTTGTGCCTTTATATCATGGAGGCATTTTAATGTTTCTATCATATCTACCCTTTCTCCAAGAACAAGCAGGAAGTCAGCCCTCATATATGGGTGATGCCAGCGCCGATGGCGCCCTTGCGGAAGCGTCTCCTCAGCTTTCAAAGAAAGCCTTTGGGAGATGCCACCACGCATGTGTGGTCCCCTTCCTGGCCAAGGGTGCCATCTTGCTCAGTCTCCTTTATTCCGTGGAGCCCGACCGATGTCTACCTTTTATCCCTGGAAAAAGTTGATTAGTTTGTGTGAAAAACCTCTCTTCTTTGGTTGTGACTGGTCCCTTTCTCGCCTCCGAGCCACTTGCTCCGGCTTCATGTCTCTGAACTGTTCTAGGGTTTTTTCCCCAGCACGATTTGTGCCTTTTTCCATCCGCTGGCCGCTTCAAGGGTCTTCGACCTCACCAGGGTACTTTTTCACCCAGTGGCCAGCAGGTTCAAGAAGTATGATCGGTGCACATAAACAAGTCACTTACTGATACACATGATTGCTGCCTCCTGTGTCTAGTGGCTTACCATGACCCGGAAGTCTGCACCCTCTGTAAAAAGATGTCTGTGAAGGCCACCCAGTGTCGTTAGCAGAAGTAGGATGATATCTTCCACAGGTCAGACTCTACCCCGGTATCCCTGGTAGCCTCACACTCCAAGGCCCCGCACAGGTCCTCAGTGTCGTGTAATGCCCCTCTAGCGCCCGACCGGGACTGCAGACACTCTGACAAGGGTTCCCCAGAGTGGGAACCCAAAAGAAGAAGAAATCCTCGAGGACCTCATCCTGAGACTAGGACACGCCAGGTAATCCCCACGCTAGGTCCCGCAGCCTGTGGAGAGAACCCAAGGAGTCAGACGCATCTCCCCCGATGTCATGGCATCGGTCCCCACCCAAGGACACATCATTCCTCGAGTTTGCTCAGGATATTTCAAAGGTTTTGTCCTTCAACACGGAGTCGGAGGAAGACCCTCACATGGAGGAACCCTAAAACCTCCAATACGAGGCTCCACCTAAGAAGGCGCTGATGGTTTTTGTCCCCACCATCCTCAGGCAGCTCCTCCTTCGCATGTGGAAGACACAGGAGTCGGTACCCATAGTCAGCCGATGCCTGGACATCATGTACAGAGTCCAGTGAGGCCCCGGCTCAACTGCCACACACCTCCATGGTGGTGGCGTCGACTATGCGCTGACAGAAGAGCCAGAAGAGACACTCCTCTGTGCCCTCGAAACCCTTGTCCCCAAATGCTACCAGGGCTCGATGTTGGCCTGCCAAATCCAAGCCTACCAGCTATATATCGGCATGTATCTTTGGGACCTGGCAAAGGAACTTGCAGGTGTCTCAGCGGGCCTCAGAGGGGATCACCTCCAGTGGATCCAAACCCTCACAAAGTGCATTGGGGAGTGTTTGAAGTACATGTTTTGAGCTGCCTATGATGGCTTTGAGTCAAACACGAGGGTAGCTGCCGAGGGTATCGGCACTCGATGCCAAGCCTGGTTCCAGGCATTGCACCTTGAGCAGTGTGTTCAAGAGAAGCTCCTCGACGTCCCCTGCCTCGGTGCAAGCTTATTCAGCAAGCTGATGGAAGAGAAGGCAGTGGCGATCAAGACCAAGTACCTCACGAGGATTCAGCTCTCCAGGAAGATCTCCACCCTCCCTAAGAAGAAACTATTGGGGAAAAGGCCCCCATTCCATAGAAAGGACCAACCTTACTGAGGCTTCCCCTACTTCCAGGCTCCCCAGACCCCACAGCAGGGTCATCTGAGCAAGGGAGCAGGCCAAGGCCCTTGCAAGCCTAAGGGCTTCAAGACACAGACCCCAGCTCCTGCCATGCTGGGGATGGGTTTTTGATTCCCTGAGCATAGCCTCTCCATCCTTGGGGGAGCGGCTACCAACAGGGGGGTACACTTGCCCATCAGTGGCCTGCTATCACCACTGACTCCTGGGCACTCCAAGTAGTCACAGAAGTCTATCTCCTAGAAAGAAAAGGGGACCAGATGCCTCCCCTTTTCTTTCCAGGAGAGCTGTCTCGGACACCCCTGCACTAGGCCCTGCTACTACAGGAACTCATAGTCTTCCTCACAGACAGAGCTATGAAACTAGTACCCCACCACCTCAAGGGCAAGGGGTTCTACTCCCGATACTTTCTGGTCCCAAAAAGAACAGGGGGCCTAAAGCTTATCCTAGACTTGCAAAACCTGAATAAGTTCCTGGTGCAGGAGAAGTTCAAGATGCTATCCCTTGGAACATTGCTGCCATACCTCCAGCAGGGAGACTGACTATGCTCCTTGGATGTTTATACCACATCCTCATTCATCCCAGCCACAGGCAATACCTAAGATTCAAGGTCGGGGGCAACCACTACCAGTACCATTTGGTCTAGCCTTCGCACCAAGAGTTTTCACCAAATGCCTAGCAGTGGTGGCCACCTACCTCCGCCTCCAAGGGACCTTCGTCTTCACATATCTGGATGACTGGCTTGTAAAGGGAGACATGACCACCAAGGTTCAACAGGCAACGGCCCGCACCATCAGTGTCCTACAGTACCTGGGGTTCATGATAAACCACCCTGTCCCACCTCACTCCACAGAGGGACTGGAGTTCATAGGGTTCGACTAGACACTCTTCAGGCCAAGGCCTTTCTTCCCTTGGACAGGGAAGGTCGCCTCATGGTTCTGGCCACTAAGGTGCAACATCACCACACAGTGTCAGCACGGTCCATGCTTTGCCTGCTGGGCCACATGGTGTCCACAGTCCATGTTGTTCCCAACGCCCGCCTTCATACGTGAGCAGCCCAGTGATGCCTCCACTTCCAGTGAACACAAGCCACAGGCCAGCTCCAGAACAGTTTAAGTGTCCTGCAAGCTAGCGGAGTCACTTGACTGGTGGCAGGCCACACAACACCTGCAGGAGGGCATGCCCTTTCAGCCCCTAAATCCCCAAAGGGTCCTTACCACTGATGCCTTCTTATGGGGCTGAGATGCCCATTGCAAGGAACTCCACACACAGTGCAACTGGTCCCTAGTGGAGATCCAGCAGCAGATCAAGCTGCTGGAACTCAAGGCCATTTTTCTGGTGATTAAGGGCCTTTCATCACCACCTGCAGCACCATTCTATGCTGGTCCAAATGGACAACCAGGTTACAATGTTCTACCTGAACAAGCAAGTGGGCACAGGGTCCTACTACCTCTGTCAGGAGGCAGTAGCCCTCTGCTTGTAAGCGATCAGCCAAGGAATGCTCCTCAGAGCGGTGTACCTTACGGGCTAGGACATTGCCCTAGCAGATAGGCTGAGCAGACTCCTCCAGCTGCATGAATGGTGACTAGTACCCAGGGTGGCAAAGTGACTCTTCTGACTCTGAAGCACCCCAAGTCTGGACCTCTTTGCCAGCCCGACCAATGTTCAGCTGCTGTGCTGTCGCCAGTCGCACCTGTCCCAGGTAGCGGCAGATGCCTTTCTCATCTCGTGGTCGGAGGGCCTTCTGTACGCCTTCCCTCCCATGCCACTCATTGCCCGGACCCTCTTCAAGGTCCTGCGGGACAAGGCTTCTCTGATTCTAGTGGCCCTGCAGTGGCCCAGGCAGTCTTGTTTCCCTCTGCTGCTCCGCCTCTCGACGGAGCCCCCGGTCCCTCTAGGGAACACCCCGGGGTTGCTAACTCAGAAGGAGGGCTCCCTTCTCCTCCCCAACCTGGGGTCCCTGGCATTAACAGCATGGCTGCTGAACAGGTAGCGTTGGCCCCCTTCAACCTCCCAAGAAAGGTGAAGGAGGTCCTCTTGGCCTCTCATAAGAACTTCACGAGAGAGGCCTTGCTGTAGAAGCAAAAACGTGAAGTAAAGACCTTTTCAAGTACATTCGTAGCAAAAAACCTGTGAGAGAGTCAGTTGGTCCATTAGATGATAAAGGGGTTAAAGGAGCACTAAGAGGCGACAAGGCGATACCGGAGAGACTGAATGAATTCTTTGCTTCAGTCTTTACTGAGGAAGATGTAGGGATGTTACCCATGACTGAAGTGGTATTTAAAGGTGCGGAAGAATTGAAGGAAATATCGATACATCGGGAAGATGTATTACACTATTAGATAAGCTGAAGAGTAGCAAATCACCTGGGCCGGATGGTATACATCCAAGGGTGTTGAAAGAACTGAAATATGAGATTGCAGACCTGCTATTAGTAATCTGTGAACTATCATTAAAATCATCCCTAATACCTGAAGATTGGAGGATCGCCAATGTAACACCAATTTTTAAAAAGGGTTCCAGGGGTGAACCGGGAAACTACAGACCGGTGAGCCTGACATCAGTACCAGGAAAAATGGTAGAAACCATCATAAAGAATAAAATTACTCAGCATGTAGATAGTCATGACCTAATGGGAGACAGCCAACATGGCTTTAGACAAGGAAGATCTTGTCTTACTAATCTGTTATGTTTTTTTGAAGGAGTGAATAATCAGGTGGACAAAGGTGAGTCAGTTGATATCGTGTATCTGGATTTTCAGAAAGCCTTTGACAAGGTCCCTCATGAGAGACCTTTGGCAAAACTAAAGAGTCATGGGATAGGAGGCAGTGTACTATTGTGGATCAGGAACTGGTTAAAAGAAAGCAGAGGGTAGGGCTAAATGGCCAATTTTCCCAATGGAGAAAGGTGAATAGTGGTGTACCCCAGGGATCTGTGCTGGGTCCGCTGCTTTTTGACATATTCATAAATGACCTGGAAAGTGGAATAACGAGTGAGGTTATCAAATTTGCAGATGACACAAAACTATTTAAAGTTGTTAAAACCCAAGAGGATTGTGGAAAATTGCAAGAGGATCTTGATAAATTGGAAGACTGGGCATCAAAATGGCAGATTAAATTTAATGTGGACGAGTGTAAGGTTATGCACCTAGGGAAGAACAACCCAAACTATGGTTACACGATGCAAGGTTCCACATTAGGAACCACCACCCAGGAAAAAGATTTAGGCGTCATTGTGGATACCATGTTAAAACCCTCGGCCCAGTGTGCAGCGGCAGCCAAGAGAGCAAATAGAATGCTAGGTATGATAAGGAAAGGAATGGAAAATAAAACAAAAGATATTATAATGCCTCTATATCGTTCCATGGTGAGACCGCACCTTGAATATTGTGTGTAATTCTGGTCGTCGTATCTTAAAAAGGATATAGCGATTTTAGAAAAGGTTCAGAGAAGAGCCACCAAAATGGTAAAGGGGATGGAAGGATACTCCTTTGAAGAAAAGCTAAAAAGGTTAGGGCTCTTTAACCTGGAAAAGAGACGGCTGAGGGGAGATATGATAGATGTCTATAAATTAATGAACGGAGTGGAACGGGTAAACGTAGATCGATTGTTTACCTTATCAGAATATAGAAAGACTAGGGGACATGCAATGAAGCTACAGGGTAAACTATTTAAGACTAATAAAAGAAAATAATTTTTCACTCAACGTGTAATCAAACTCTGGAATTTGTTACCGGAGGATGTAGTAAAGGCTGTTAGTGTAGCTGGGTTTAAAAAAAGTTTGGACAAGTTCTTGGAGGAAAGGTCCATAAACCATTATTAAGAAGGGACCCAGGATATCAATGCTTGAACCAATACAAGCATTGTGGAACCTGTGTCCCTTGGGGAAACTGCTAGTTATATATGACCTAGATTGGCCACTGTTGGAAACAGGATACTGGGCTTGATGGACCTTGGTCTGACCCAGTATGGCATATCTTATGTTCTTATGTTCTATGCCTTCAGGTGATGCAGATTATCATAGTGGTGCGTAGAGCAGCGGATTGACCCATTCTCTTTCCATGTGCACATGGTACTGCAGTACTTGCTTCATCTCTCGCAAGCTGGACTCAAGTCCGTCAGGATGCACCAGAGTGCGATCTCTGTGCATCACCATTCTGTTTGAGGGTAAACCCCTCTCTGCTCGATCCCTCATTACTGGGTTGGTGCAGGGCCTCCTCTCTCCCTTCTGGCCACCCCTAGCGGAATGGGACCTCAATGTGTTCTTGAAGTAGCTCACCAAGCTGCCATTTGAGCCTCTGGCGACCCGCCATATGCGATACCTTTCATGGAAGGTCGTCTTCCTGGTGGTGCTCACTTTTGCGCAGAGAGTCAGCGAGCTTCAGGCCTTGGTGACTGAGCCAGCCTACACCAGGTTCTACAAGAATAGAGTCGTGTTTCTCACCCCCCCTAAATTCCTTCTGAAGGTGGTGTCCACATTCCACCTTGATCAGGATGTGGTGCTCCCAATCTTCTTCTCACGGCCCCATGCAGACAAGGTAGCGGCCATTCTTTATACTCTGGATTGTAAGAGGGGCCTGTCCTTCTACCTGTAATGTACCCAGAGCCTCACAGCTTTTTGTTTCCTACGACCCAGTCACCTGAGGGAGGCTGTTACCAAGTGGACCCTGTCCATCTGGGTGGTGGACTGCATCGTCTTTGCCCACAATCAGTCTGGGTTCTCGTCAGAGTTCCAGTTCATGGCACACAATGTCAGGGCTATGGCAACCTTGGTTGCAAGCTTGCACTCTGTCCCTATGGCAGACATCTGCTGGGCCCTTTGCAGTTCACTACTGCCTGGAGAGGGAATCCCGACAGGACAGTGCCTTCAGCCAGGCCATGCTTTCTGATCTCTTCGGGGTTTAGGCAACTACTATCTTCCAACCCTTCTGTGTTCAGGCTACCAGAGTGATGGTTCTCCCTGGATTCTGGGATTCTTAGAGTCTCTCCTCAGACTTGCTTGTGGCTGCTCATGGCTTGGCCCTATTTTTCCCACAGATTCTCAGTAGCCTGTAGCTAGGGAGTCCCATATATGAGGACTGTCTTCTGCTTGTTCATGGAGAAAGCATAGTTCTCCAGGGACAGAAGGAATCAGTCCTCACAACCTTCCCTCTTCCCTGTGGAGTTGCTGTATTTTACCATCTTCTTTTGTTGGCTGTAGCTATATCATCTGACTGAGCAAGATGGCACCCTTGGGCGGGAAGGGGACCATGTATGCGTGGTGGCATCTCCCAAAGGCTTTCTTTGAAAGCTGGGGAGATGCTTCCGCAAGGACTCCCTCAGTGCTGATGTTACCCATTTGTGAGGACTGAATCCTGCTGTCCCTGGAGAACAGCTGTTACAGTTGAGTAACTACGCTTTCCTGCCTTTCTTCCTAAGTATACATATTTATGAGTTGACATTCAAAAGGACTTATCCGTATATGGTTGCTGCTATACAGATAAGTCCCCTGTCTGTGAATTTTCAGTGACTCGAATGGATAGTGTTACTGGAAAGTCTTTGACTGTCCTGGCACTATCCAGGGTGGATCAAGGATGGAACATGGATGTTCCAGTTAACTCTGTGGATAGCGGCAGTATTGAGTTTGCTATCTGCATTGCTATATGGTTTAATTAAATAGCATATTTAGCTATCTGAATAGCGGCCTGAACATTGCTGTTATCCAGGTCATTGCAGTCCATGGATATTCAGTGCTGCTCATTGTCAGATAGTAGCACTGAATATACATGCATAATTTAAATGCTGTGATCAGTTTACAAAATCTGTGGACTGCAGTGTTTTGAATATTGATCATTAGATCTTTATCTCCATATGCTATATGACAAAGACCATTAACTGCTGGACTGGCTCCATTTGTTTGGGTTTTTTAAAATCTTTTGGGATGTGCGGTCTCCAGAATTGTACACAATATTCCAAATGAGGTCGCAGTAGAGATTCATACAGAGGCACTGTCTGCTGTCCATTCCTCTCCCTATGCACCCAAGCCCTCTTCCAGCTCTTGCCATCGCCTTTTCTACCTTAATATTATCACGAGAGCTGTAGCAAACTAGAGATAAGCCCTGTACAACTTCAGAAGCGGGCGCTTCTCTCCACCCAGGCGCACACAGGAACTCGCTCTTCTTGGTCTTCCCGGCAGTGATGACGTCAGTCATACCCTCACTCTGTGCGACTGCACTTCTCACATTCATTGCCCTTGTGTTGGCCCTGATGATCGTTCCCCAGGTTCTGCTCTTCTTTCATGTACATAAGTATTTCACCCCCACAATGTACCTCTTCTTTGGGGTTTTGCAGCCCAAATGCATGACACTGCATATTTTGGCATTAAATCTTAGCTTTGATACGGTAGGTCATTCCTCAAGCTTTGCCAACTCCCTCCTCATGTTATCTGCACCTTCCAGAGAGTCTACCCTGTTGCAGATTTTGGTATCCTATGCAAGCAGGCATACCTTTCCTGGCGGCCCTTCTGCAATATCACATACAAAAATGTTGAAAAGAACCGGACAAAGGATCAGTCCCTATGGCACACTACTGCAAGTGACCCTATTCTCGGTGTGAACTTCATCTACCACTACCATTTGCCTTCTAGTGAACCAGTTTCTAAGCCATTCAGTCAGTGCGGGGTCCATATCAAAGGCATTCCATTTACTTACAGGCCACTTTACTCCCCTGTATCGTGAGCAAGATGGGCAAAGCTGCAGGAGAAGGAAGAGGCAGAATCGAGGCTACCTATGAACCCCTTCACCCCCTTTATCTGCCTACGATCTTCAGATAGCAGCACCTTTGCTCTTAGTCTCCCCCTGTCACTGACTCTCAAACTGAATGAATGTAAGCTTATTTCCAAAAAATATGCTAAGAACGTTTAAAATAGAAAGTCTATCCTCCCTCAGAATTGACTTGCTCCTTTCACTTGGGTAGGCAGAGGGCTTTCATAATACAGCGGTGTTAACCTCTTCATTTTATAATTTAGCAGTTCATGCCCTGGTTTTGAAATACCTGTAAGCTTCTGGCATTAAAATAAGGAATCCGAATAAGGTGTTTCATTTTAACCTCATTCCACTATAGGGTGCCACTGTTCATATGACCTATTTGTACTGGGCAAATGTTCTATATGCAAAATCTAATATTTTCCTGATGACTGGCTTTCAGTTAAACGTCGTGTTCAAGAAGTGGTAATTTTTCCTCAAAAAACATCATACGTATACAATCTAACATAGAAAGACAAGCACTTAGGTTTTTTTGGGATTCCATGGTAAAGACAGAAATATTTGTCATTTTTAGCCTGCTCTTGAATTAGTCAAGCCCAAAGCCTTGCATATGGGGTTTTCGTGACACGATAGATTGCTCATTCTCTCTCTTTCCTCTTGCCGAAGAGATCAGACATGGGAATGTCAGGCTTGTCACCATCCTGAGAACAGGCGTTTCCAGTCCAGGAAAACTCTTCAGCTCTTTCTAGTTAATGCCATTTGGTTGAGGTTACCTTAAGGAAATGAGTATTACTGCTGCTGTTGTCACATTTTGGGTGATTGCATAGGCCTGTCCAAGATCTTGGATTTAGGCAGCTGTACCTTCAACCGGCTTGGCCTTTCACTTATGACATGGAGCTATGTGGTCAACCTATTGTCTACAAATTAAAACAATGGCACTTTATGAAAAACTTACAAGATATTATATTGACCTTCTTTGGAAGCTTTCTGGCTAACGGCTGGGATCAGGGCCGGATTTATCTTGAGTGAGGCCCTACGCCAACAAAAATTGTGGGCCCCCAGCAGGGGCGGCCCAAGGGGGGGCTCATTTGCATAAGGGGCCTCATTTGCATAAATATTTGCATAATGTTACCATATACTAACTTTTAGTAAACGTGCCTCTTAATGAGTGTATGGATAAAGAAAGACTAAAAGATTTCTACATTACTATAATCCAGTGCCAACTGCCAGACACATTAGGAACTACTACAAACACTGCCCATTTAGAACCCATAGCAAACCCGCCGTATCCTAACAGCACTACCAGGACTCACAAAGCACCATACTCTACCAATCAAAAGGCAACACTGCAAATATTAAACCAATACATTTCAGAGAACAACAATACATGACCTACTGGGGAAAGAGAACATTACGAAAAGGGAGGCGCATCCTCATTTGCCAAGATAGAGAAGGCATTATGCAGGGATATCGCCTGTTGCATACAATGCCTCTGGGTCACAGGTCGCAATCTACCAGAACCCACTGTGATCCATTTGTTCCTGGGGTGTATGATTCTTTGTGGGAGCGGTGGTGGACATTGTTCAGTTTGTATCCTAGAAGAGGTGTCCTCAATTGCAGCCAGTTCCTCCCTTAGTAGGGTCACCTCTTTATGCATGGCAGCTAGGTCTTCCCTTAGTAGAGTCAGTTCTTTATGCATGGCAGCTGTCCTGAGGCACAGAGGACAAGCTCTTGGGTTCCAAATGATTTGTCTTGGAATGAATGTACTGCAGTTATTGCACTGAATACAAGACATGCTGAATAAGTAGTGCTAGAAGGAAAAGATGAAGAAGAGGAAAGGAAGAAGATGATGTGGGCTTTAACCCAAGTTAAAAGGATAGATAGCAACGTATGTGACTACTATATAGGCAATACAGCCCCGGGGGGGGGGGGGGGGGGGCAGGAATCTAAGTGTCTCTGGCCAGAAGGCTGTTCCTGAACTGGGGGCATCCACAGATATCTGCTCCAAGGCTACCCAGAAAAGCAGTCAGTCAGATTATCCCCAAGCTTAATGTATAACCACAGTTAAACTTTATATTAGCGAACTGAACTGTTTCTTTCCTTCCTGTATCACACACAGCTATCTGATTTAAGGGCTACACAGTCAGAATATTCCCAAAGTAAGGTATAACAGTTAAAATCTATCTTAGCATCAAGCAAAAAGAAAATATAAGCTGTAACTTAGTGTTTTGCAGGCTTTAGGAACTGTGCAGTCTGGAAAAGACTACAAAACATATTTTTCAAAATCTAATTTGTTACAATGATTTTTCACCATTTAAACGGCATGCAGCATGAGAGCTTTTTATACCATAGACATGCCACACAACCCACCCTTAGAGCGCCTCAGAAAATAAGTCAGAGACCTCTCCAATACACATTAATATACCCAGAGGAAACGAAATAAATACAGTTTGTATTCATGTACAGGGCTTTTTACGCGTATCACTAAGTTGCTGAAACAAGACACTTGAGTACTCAGTCCACACAATATCGGAGTACAAAATCTCCAGTTGTTGATTTTTTTAAAATGTATATAGTTTTCTAAAATTAAGCTGTGCCTCTAGTGTTATTACCACACCCACTATTTCGAAACACCCTCCAAGAGGCCACCTTTCTGCTAAAAAACTATCAGTGCTCAATTCGCATCGTCGAGCAGCTGTAGCCAAATGATTAGTGCAACAGGCTGCAAACCAGGGAAGCCAATCAAGCCAAATCCCACCTCCCCTACTAACGCCTTTGAACAAGTCCTTCCATTACCTCAGGTATGGTTTTGATTGTGAGATCACTTAAGCGTGGAAATAACTCGTATACCTAATTGCAACTCGCCTTGAACTCAACTTTGGAAAATGTGAGTAAACCTAAAATCCGAATCCAATAAGAAACATGATAGAGTCTAGACAGCCTTGATTTCGCCCCATCCCATCGTTAACCAAACTGTAATTATGGTCAACTAAAGTTCCTTGTGCCCTGTGTGCGGATAGCAATTTCATCAGAATCAGCCCAGTGGCTATCACGATACAGTGAGCTAAATTCCCTCCCCATGCATTTGTTATGGGAAAAGTGTAGGCTTTGCCACCTTCTGTGCCGCCGCCCATGAAAATTCAAAAGGAACAAAAGTCAGATGCCCCCCAGGCCTACCGCCACACAAAGTTTGGTTCACTTTGGCCTAGTCATTTATAAATTGAAAAGGGGGCTGAGGGAGGGGAATCCATTTCAAATACGTACACGTGCAGGAAACGAGCAGCATCGCTGGCAGTTTCTATGTACGACGAATGAAAGGGAGGATGACGTGACAGCAGTCTCTGACGCTGCCCCGACGAAGCCAATAAACGCAGGGCTGCAAGGAAATCTTATTTAGCGCCTCTGCTGCCCGTTCCCGCTCACCCCGCCTCAGCCAATGATCGTGTAAAGTCCGGGCCCTCCTCCGCACATGTTTCATCTTGCATTTTATTACTTTTCAAAGCAGTAAATTCATTTCTTCAACTACACCGATCCCGCAGCCCAACTGCAGTACAGCAATCCTGACTGGAAAAAAAATGAACACATGCAGAATTCAGTGGAAAGAATCCGCTGGCTTTAGCAAATGCCCCAGCAGGGCATTTAAAGCAAACTACCGCTATAGTCACGCTACCGCTATAGTCACGCTGTCAGAGGCAGTTCCCTTCCTCAAATCGGCTCACTCCGCAACAAGGCTCCTGTCTGATCCCAACACCGGCAGCCAGCTTCTCAGCCAAATACACTGTGAACAAAAGAAAATCGTCACTCTCCCTTCGCGCCTCTCAAAGCCGGCACGGAGGGAGGGAGGGACGGACGGATTCAGGCGGGACAGTCCATGCTGCCGCGGTGGCAGCCAGCGTTTTTTTTTTAAATTTAATTTTAAGAAGGCCATTTTTGTGGGCCCTTGTCAGCTGTGGGCCCTACGCCACGGCGTAGTTGGCGTATAGGTAAATCCGGCCCTGGCTGGGATGATGATGATCATTTATTTTGGGGGGTTTTTTAGTGCCCAGTAATGTCAGATAATCGCCATGCTAATTACTTAGACGCCTCTGTCGTACCATTGATGTTTAGCTCTTAGGTGGCAACTGTTACCTTTATTTCCCCTCTCAGCTCTTTCCCTTGCTTCCATGTGACATTCAAACATTGTAATGTGCAACATAGGAACATTACAGTATATGAATATCAGGGTTTCTCACGCTCCCTTACTTTGTTTAAATGTTTCTTAGCCCACTGGGCCAGTTTCACATGATTTCAGATGCAACCTTTCTTATGCAGATGATATTCTAATAATCCTCTCGTTCAGAGAAACCGTGGGCCATATTGTGAGTTTCTAGCCATATGTTTTGCATGGGTAAAAAAAATCGAGGAAAGCTGTCTTAAAATGAATCCCGACAATACAAAGTTGTTGTGGGTTAGTAACAGGGTAAAACTATCCTTGTACAGGACACAGCGTTCAAAGGGTCTGTGACAAAGATTTTAGGCATCAGAGTGAGAATCAGAAAGATACTTTGTAATCTTAGGCTGGTGTGCCAACTTTGGGTCTTTCCTCAGAAGATAGTTTTATGGCAGGTTATGCAGACTGTCGCTCGCCCTCACCTGAATTATTATATTGTATAGCTGGGTTTATCATTTGGCTGATTCTCATCTGCAAGTGATGCAAAACACCATGGTATTGTCGGCCTTCGTGGCCTTGGGAGGTTCCAGGTGGGAGAGAGCAGCTCCTTTTTTTGGTGCCCTTGCACTGGCTACCAATTCATGCCAGAGTACAATTTAAATTGCAAAACCTCACTTGCACGTTTCTCTGTGGACTCACCCCCATCTTATCTGAATAGCTTAGTGGAATTACATGTATCAAACTGTACTTTATGATCTTCAGATGCTTTTAGACCTGAATTTCTTTTCCTCAAGAGAGCCACCCGAAGGTCACCAATTCTTTGGAATGAGCTGCCCAAAGAAATTAAGTAAGAAGGATCTAGTCTTCTCTTTTAGACATAGGTTAAAATCTTGGTTGTTTTGGAAGTACTTACTGTAAGTAGTTGGGTTTAGTGGGGGCGGTTTCAATGTCTTTGTTTCGGCTTTAAATTTTATAATGTATATTTCATTATATTTTTTTCTGACGTATTCCTTGTCGATCATTGCTTTGAGCTGTTGTAGTCTGCTTTGAACTTTGAATGAGTAAAGTGGAATAACAAGGCTGAAATTAAATGTGTGTGCATAGAAACAGTAAGACTTCCTAGTCTCCTGTACCAAAAGATGAATGTGCTTGAATTGCTAAGTTATGTTACATATCTGTGCATGGTGGACTTTAACGTAAAGACCAAAATAACGTTTCAACTGATGATCAGAATCAAAAGTTAGTCAATATGTCATTACTTTGTTTCTATTTTTCACTGACTTAATATGTTTGCGACGTGCTCTCAAGGGCTGTGCCTTCCTTCCTTGGGTCACTGCTCATGAAAGCTAGGCACAAATGTATGAAGTTGATTATTACTTAGTGTTTCCATTCAACTATTTGTTGGCCTTTATGTCCATGTGGAGTAAGATGGCAACTACCCTGTTGCAGCCAATAATATTTTCATACTTCTTTAGTCCCCATTCAACGTTTTAGTTTCTTGTTTATGTTCATTCTTTTGAGGAGACAAGCAATGACTGAAGAATTGCGTATAAAGTGTTTTTCCTTAATTTTTTTTCTTATAATTCTTTGCTGTTTCAGGGAACCAACCTACTACCTTCCAGGCAAATTGTACGAGCTAAGTTTCTGTAAGCTTTACTGTTGCTTATTAATGTTCCATTGAGCTCAAACAGTGAAGTCTGTGTCTAACCCAGTAACTAACTGACTTTGAGGTCTTCACTAATCCTTGTATTGAAACAGATTACTGTAGAATTGCTAATATTTGCAGAATTCGATTTCGCACTGTCAGGAAACCTGAACAGAATTGTTTCCGCTTTGTTTAACCTCGTTCCCTTTTGATCACCGAACAAAGCATTGAGCTGCTAACAAAATATTATTCCAACTGACTGAAGTATTTACCCCAACTAGCCAGTAAGCCATGATAATGGAAACCTACAGTGAATATAAACAGTTTTGCAGTATATCTCATTTTCCAAGGAGAATTCCAGGATCCAATATTGTTTTTCTGGGGGGGACGGCGGGGTTGTTACTAATAACCAAGTACTTTTGAAAATATTTTTCACTTGTTTATTGCCTGTTCTTACTATTACTTCTCTTCATAGTTTTACTGTTATGCTTTGTGCTGAGCAATTATTTGAGTGGGCATAGAAATGGAAAACAGTCTTGAAGAAAGCTGCAGCCAGAAATGCCTAGAGCAAAGACATATACACTAAGAAAAATAAACACCTGGGCCGTGTCCCCAAATGACATTAAACCACTTGTTTGCAAGTAGGAGACATCTTGAAGTTGGAACAGCCATCCAGTTTCAACGGTTACATTTTGTGACAAGGAAACAGTTACTTTTTGAAATTAAGACAGACAGAGATAATAATAACCAAACTATTTCCTTCTCGGCAAATGAGGGGAGAGGAGGGAAAGTTACCTTTCTATCCCCACCATATAATTCAAAGTACTTAATCGTTATGGAGAAGTCTAGTTTTACCTGGTGGCTTTCTCTACCACCTGAGCTGTATATTTTTGGAACGCAATAGATTAATCCATGTCCTGGTCCTACAGAGCGTAAAAAGGAATATAACAAATAATTGTTGCAAAATGATATTTTCAGTATTGTTACAACAAAGCCGCCTGTTCTCGGCTCCTGGAGTTCTCCTTTAACAACGTGCTGCTGGTACCCTGAAGATGTTGTCTATGTGCTGCCACTAACCTATTGGGGAATCTAGAAAGTAAAAAAAAAGAATAACATTGAAACTGTTGAACACTATTCTAGCAGCAAGCCCAGCGCTGTGAGTTGATCTCTCCTTTGCTGCATAATTGATATTTCCTCTTCGTCTCTCCGGGCCAGTCCAGGTACAGTTGGGTAGTCAATCCCTTCTAGCAGCTGAGGACTGAATGCTGAAACTTTTGCTGGCAGTTGCTATAGCTCCCTCTGGTGCCTGAAAGCCAGTCTTCAGTCCTCAACAGCTGTGGAGGACGTATCTCTGGCAGGCTCCCAGGAGAGACGAATTGAGAAGGCAGTGAAATACTTTTTTGTTTTTAATACTTTGGAACAGTTATTTAGACAGCTCAAAATTTACAAAGAGGGAACCTTGCTCACTGGCCCTAGCAGGGCAACAAAGCAAGAAGCGATCCCTTATTCCTTCACAGGAGTGGAGGCAAGTTTAAGTTCAGAACAGCGATCCTCAGTTATTTTTTCTGAAATTTGAGCTGAATCGGGGGCAGAGCCTGCTTCCGGAGGATCCGCTGTCTGATGAGAGGGTTGTTAAGTGCTGGGAGCCCCAGTATCCTCTTCCCGCCGCTGTTTCCCTTTGTCTCTGTGCCTCGCTAGCAGCGAGAGGCTAGAGACAGGAAATTTCTCTTCTGCCCGAGGTAAGCTGCGGTCTGCTTACTATTTCAAGTTTGATTCTGGAATAGTTTCTGGTTGGGAGCGAGAGTTTTTTTAAGGGACCGGGTCAGTATTGTGTTCAGGTGAGGTTTTTTTTAGACCGGCGGTGTAAGCGGGAGCGTCATTTTGGGATCGCCGGTGGGTTTTGTTTTTTTTCGCGGCAGTCTTGACAGTTTTGGCTGATCTGGTTTGGTTATTAATTTTGGGTCAGTTCAGTTCCTTCAGACTCTTGATGGAAGGAACAGGTTCTGGAGAGCCGTCGGGGGAACGGCTTCAGGGGCCATTGCTAAAAGCGGGAACGGCAGCCACGATTTCCTCAGAGACTTCTGATTCTCCCGCGCTTTTGCAGAGTGCAGGGAAGAGGAAGTCTAAATCGCATAAGGCACCCCAACTGGCAGAAACAAGTAAATCTTCGTCCCCTGCAGCGCAGGGCACGTTAGATTCCATTTTCTCCCCTGATTTTATTGTGGCTTTACATAAAGCCTACATGTTGAAATTGTCTCAACCAGTTGAGAGCCCGGCTGTGGTGCTTCCAGAGGATTCTTGCATGAAGGAGCCTGGGCTTTCAGATCCAGGGGAGGGCACTTCACTACGGCAGCAGAGTGGAGAGGTCGCTTCGGCGGCAGTGCTTCCTCAGCACTCTAGTCCTGTCATGCCTGAAGAGGGAGAGATTTGCTCTGAGGTGGGTCTGGAGTCCTGGCCTATGGAGTTAGAGGAAGGGGAGCTAGGGCCTGGAGAGGATCCTAATGTCTTCAGAGTTTTTCGTAAGGAGGAGCTGGGGGCTCTGATTGTACAGTCCCTCATGGCATTAAATATAGCTCTTCCTGCACTGCAACAAGAACCACTGGAGGATCCCTTATTGCAAGGCTTTAAACCGGAACAACGGTGCTTCCCTATGCACCGGGTGATTAAGCAGATGATAGAATCTAAGTGGGAGTGCCCTGAGGCTAGCTTACGGGGGGGGGGGGGTGCCATTGCACGTCTTTACCCGGTTTCTCAGGAGGAAAAGGAGTTGTTACGGATGCCTAAGGTGGACGCGCTAGTGTCAGCGGTCACTAAGAAGACAACGATTCCGGTGGAAGGGGCTGCTGCCCTTAAGGATGTTCAGGATCGTAAGTTGGAGGTGTGTTTGAAGCAGGCTTTTGATGCTAATGCGCTAGCCTTACAGGCTTCAGTTTGCAGAGCCCTTGTGTCCAGGGCTTCTATCCGATGGATTCAGGGAGAGCAATCAGTGGAGGGACAGGAGAATTCATCTCTGGAAGCCGCCAAGCTGGAGTCGGCGGCGGCCTATCTAGCGGACGCCTTCTATGATTTGATCCAAATTTCTGCGAAGTCTATGGCTTCGGTAATTGCTGCTCGGCAGTTTCTTTGGCTACGGAACTGGGCGGCGGACACGTCTTCTAAGTCGTGCCTCAGTAAGCTTCCATACAAGGGCAAGCTGCTCTTTGGAGAAGCGTTGGAAAAGATTGTCAAGGATTTGGGCGATTCTAAAGGGGGTCGTCTTCTGGAGGATCGGTCTAAAGTGCCAAAGACAGGTGCAATGCAGAGGGGTCACAACAGAGAGGTTCGTAGGTTTCGAGGTTCGCGATTTGCCCCGTAACAAAGAGGTCGCTTTCCTTCCAGGGGGCAGTCCTTTCGAGGAGCCAGAGGATTTGGCAGGGGGTTCTTCAACACCCAGAAAACCTCTTCTAAGAAACCGCAATGAAGGGCCGCTGGTCCAGGTAGAGATTCCGGTAGGAGGACGTTTGCAGGAGTTTCTCTCCGTCTGGGCCGCCATAACTTCCGATCTCTGGGTATTGGAGATCATTTGTGAGGGTTATGCTCTAGAGTTTGCTTCGCCCCTGGCGGATGCCTTTGTTTTTTTCCCCAGCAGTACGAGGTCAGACTCGAGCAATCGGGGAGACGCTTCAACGCTTGTTGCAACTGCGGGCCGTAGAGCCGGTGCCGCTAGACCAGTACGGGTTAGGTCGATACTCAATTTACTTCGTGGTACCCAAGAAAGAAGGGTCGTTGTGCCCAATTCTGGATCTCAAGCATGTAAACCGTTGCGGGTTCCACACTTTCGGATGGAGACCCTGAGGTCAGTTATTCGAGCGGTGAAGCCGGGGGAGTGGCTGTCATCCATAGATCTCATGGAGGCTTACCTGCACATTCCAATTCGTCTGGAACATCAGCGTTTCCTGCGGTTGGCAGTGCCCATGGGGCATTTTCAATTTCGGGCATTACCGTTCGGCCTGGCGACCGTGCCGCGAACGTTCACCAAAGTGATGGTGGTGGTAGCGGCGGCTCTTCGCAAGGAAGGAATTCAGGTCCATCCCTACCTGGGCAATTGGCTGATCCGAGCAGAGTCTCCGGAGGAATCGGCTGTGGCGATGGCTCGGGTTGTGGAGTTTCTACAACATCTAGGTTGGGTCATCAACCGGGCGAAGAGTCAGCTACTTCCCGTTCAGCGGTTGAAATACATCGGAGCTTTGTTCGACACGGAGTGCGGAAGGGTTCGTCTTCTGTCGGACAGAGTACAAAAGCTGATTGCTCAGGTAAATGCCTTCCTGCTCCTACCGGCGCCAACAGCTTGGAGATATTTACAGTTGTTGGGTTCGATGGCTGCGACTTTGTATCTGGTGCCCTGGGCCAGAGCCCACATGCGTCTGCTACAATGCGCCTTACTCTCCAGATGGTCTCCGCAAGTTCATCCCCTGACTCAAAGGCTGCGGTGTCCGGAGGACGTCCGTGCCAGTCTGCGGTGCTGGCAGTTTCCAGCGCATCTTCAGATAGGGGTTCCTCTGGAGGATCCGGAGTGGGTTCTGGTCACAACAGATGCCAGTCTCTCCGGTTGGGGGGCTCATTGTCTCTCTAAAATAGCGCAAGGGAGTTGGTCAATGGAAGAGAGCACCTGGCATATCAATCGCTTGGAACTGAGAGCGGTTCATTTAGCGCTTCTACATTTTTCGGAGCTACTCGAAGGGCGAGCGGTTCGAGTGTTTTCCGACAATCTGGTGACAGAGGCCTACATCAACAAGCAGGGGGGGCACTGGCAGTACGCTTTTGCTGCAGGAGAGCCAGGTCCTGTTTCAGTGGGCAGAGTTGCATCTTCTAGCACTGTCGGCGGCTCATGTGGCAGGGAAGGACAATGTGCAAGCCGATTTTCTCAGTCGGCATCGTCTAGATCCCGGAGAGTGGGAGTTGAACTGGGCGATCTTCCACGAGATCACGCTGCGTTGGGGTCAGCCGTTGATGGATCTCATGGCGATGCTAGACAATGCCAAGGCGTTCTGATTTTTCAGCAGGCGCAGGGAGCGCATGTCGGAAGGCCTGGACGGCCTGGTTCAACCCTGGCCGACGGAGCAGCTTCTGTACGTGTTTCCTCCTTGGCTATTGCTCGGAAGGGTCATCCAAAGAATTTCCAGTCACAGAGGCAAGGTGATTCTCATTGCCCCGGATTGGCCCAGGCATCCCTGGTATGCGAATCTGGTGCGTCTGCTGATTGCTCCTCCGTGGAGATTGCCCTCGCGAATCAACCTCTTGAGTCAAGGTCTGGTTTTAATGCCACAGGTGGATCGATTCTTGCTTATGGCTTGGCTCTTGAGAGAAATCGGTTGCGGCACAGAGGGTACTTGGGGTCCGTGATCAATACTATGTTACAGTCCAGGAGACGATCGACTTCCTTGGCGTATATTCACGTGTGGCGCATTTTTGAGGCATGGTCAAGGGAGAGGGGGGTATCGCCCCACTCCGCAGGCTTACCGGATATTCTGGCATTTCTTCAAGGAGGTCTGGAAAGAGGTCTCGCCCTAAACACTCTCAAGGTTCAGTTGGCAGCTCTTGCTTGTTTTCGAGGTCGGGTGCAAGGCTGTTCTCTCTCGTCACACCCAGATGTGCAGAGATTTCTTCGAGCGGCTAGAAATATCCGTCCGCCTCTTCGGCTCATAGTGCCTCTGTGGGATTTGAATTTAGTGCTTGAGGCCTTAACAGGACCGCCCTTTGAATCCGAGCTTCCCGACAACCTGCGGGAGTTGTCTTGGAAGACAGCTTTTCTCGTGGCCTTGTGTTCTGCTAGGAGGATATCCGATTTACAAGCGTTATCCTGTAGAGAGCCATATCTGCGTTTTTCGGAGGAAAAGGTGGTTCTGCGGCCCGTCCCCTCGTATTTGCCAAAGGTGGTCTCAGGTTTTCACATGAACCAGCCCATTTTGCTTCCTACCTTTCAGTCGCAGGGCAGTAGTGTCTTGGACCGGGCCCTGCGAAGGTTGGATTTGGGTCGCATTTTATGAAAGTATCTTTGGCGAGCGAAGCCTTTTCAGAAGTCTGATAGATTGTCTGTTCTCTTTGGAGGACCGTGCAAGGGACAAGCGGCTACCAAGGCTTCTATTGCTCGTTGGGTAAAGCGTGCGATAGCGGAGGCTTATGAGTCGAGGGGTAGGATGCCTCCAAGAGAGCTCAGGGTGCATTTGACTAGAGCGCAAGCGACATCGTAGGTGGAAATGGCTTTGGTTCCGCCAGTGGATATTTGTCGGGCGGCGACCTGATCTTCTCTGCATACCTTCACGAAGCATTATAGATTAGATGTGCGGGCGTGTTCAGATGCTAAAGTTGGGGCCTCGGCCATTATAGCGGGGCTCGCGGGACCCTCCCCAGTTTAGGTACTGCTTTGGTACTGCCCAGCTGTACCTGGACTGGCCCGGAGAGACAAAGAGGAAGGAGAAATTAGACCTTACCTGCTAATTGTCTTTTCTTGAGTTCTCTCCGGGCCAGTCCAGATCCCACCCTTTGGTCTGCGAGCAACAGTTTGGTTTCTGAAATATTCAGAGTGCAGGTATTCTTCCAGTAAGGTCTTCGCGGGGGTCCGCGGAGGCCAGTACCGCACAAGCGTATTGAAGAGGATATTGAGGAGTTCTAGCTAAGGAGGGGACTCTTCAAATATTTAAAAAAAAAAAAAAAAAAAAAAGAGAACATTTTTCAGGGGGGGTTACTCTAGTAAGTTGTTACATCAGGGTATGCTTCTTTGCAGTATGAGCATGTTCTAAGTTCTTTGTGAGTTATGAGTTGTTAGTCCACTGCTTTGACAATAGGTATCTGGCTTTTAGACACTAGAGGGAGCTGTAGCAACTGCCAGCAAAAGTTTCAGCATTCAGTCCTCAGCTGCTAGAAGGGATTGACTACCCAACTGTACCTGGACTGGCCCGGAGAGAACTCAAGGAAAGGCAATTAGCAGGTAAGGTCTAATTTCTCCTTATACTTCGTTTGTCTGACCACAGTACTTCCAACGTGCATCTTCTCTCAGCCGAAGGGTAAATGTTGCAACTCATCAAATAACCACAGCTCATTTGGAAGACAAATAAAATAGAAGAGCTGGGTTAGTAGAGCTCTGTCAATGAAATTGTAAATAGTGTCTGGATGAGAGAATACGTGTCTATGCATGTTTAAAAATGTTCAGCAAAGTTATACTATCAAAGTAATATTGGCTCAAAACCATGGCAGTAATTTTGGAGAATGCCTTAGAACCTGTATGCTGAAATAGTTGTGTTACAGTGGGAGAGAGATCAAACCAGTTTTAGATTGACACCAAAGCCTATTGGTTATTGTGCACTCTGAAAGAATATCTTCCATCTTGGATCAAAATTAAAATAGAAGGGCCGATATGCCGGCTGCTAGTCTTTCAGGACAAGGCGGTTCTTCACATCAACACCAATTTTCTGTTTGCCATGCTCTTGGCCACACATCTTATTCCTTGGTAATGTGAATTCCCTTTGAGGGCCATCTAACGATGCACCGCCGTGAGCACCAACAGCAGATCAGTGATTTCATATATTAAACTCAGTTCTGTTTTTAAACATTGATACAGGTTTCACTTTGACCAAAATGTGCCGTTTAATGTCGGCTAAATATTTCATGTATATTTTGCTGTTAATGAGCTTATTTCCGAGCATAATAAATTATCTTGCAGTGTGTTGTGGTGACGAGCATTATGAGGTACCCACCATGTTCATCTATGTGCATTATTTGCTGTCGCTGCCAAACATGATTTATAATCTCCTTGCAATAGATTAGTAACAGCTTCCTTACTGCTTTTCAAGTACGAGTCAGACTTGGATGAATTAGATGGATCCCTAGATGACTGATGATCTTCCCTTTCCTATATTGCCCTCCTTTTCCTCTGATGTACGAATACGTATATCTGATATGGGAATGAATCTCGGATTACTCAAGACTGCTTTTTTTCTTATGGAATAACTGAGAATGGCCCAAAATGGAGCAAGCATGCCGCTGAAGAGCAGCACTCGCCAGCTAATGAAGTTGTGCCGCCCATACATCAAATGAATTATGCCCAGTGCACAAAGGAGGATGGTTATAAAAGGCCCATAAATCGGAGCCACAATCTCAGTACCTCATGAATGCCAGTCCTGTTTTGTTTTGTTTTTTTGTTTTTTGTAACTGGTAAAAATTTAAAAAAAATAAATAAAAAAATACGGTCTAGCTCCATTTAAACATCTGGAATAGTGATGGTGGCTGCACTTTAGAAACAGTTAAAAACAACCGCTGGGTCTTTAGTTACGTTTGGTCCACAGTTAAGTTCTTTGGTATTAAGCTGTGCAAAATTGAGAGGAGGGGCCTGGCAAAAGCCACTGGAAATGTTTAACCGTTCTTTTTTCTTTAGGCCTAGTTTGCCCTCTTGAAACAGATCAGTTAATTTCCATTTGTTATTTTAAAAAGAAAAGACTTAAGGATCTTAATATGTACACCTTAGAGGAAAGGCGGGATAGAGGTGATATGATTGAGATGTTTAAATACCTCCGTGGCATAAATGTTCAGGGAGAGAGCCTCTTTCAATTGAAAGCAAGTTCTGCTACGAGGGGACATGGGATGAGGGTGAAGGGAGATAGATTCAGGAGTGATATGCGGAAATATTTCTTTACAGAAAGAGTAGTGGATCCATGGAATAGTCTCCCAGTGGAGGTGGTAGAGATGAGGACAGTAACTGAATTCAAAAAAGCATGGGACCAACACAGAGGATCTCTAAAGGTAAAAAGTGGACTGTTGTAGTTGTTGTTATAGAAGGACAGACTAGATAGGCCATGTGGTCTTTTTCTGTCATCATGTTTCTGTGTTTCTAAAAAAAACAGCTTGATTTAGCAAAGTCTGTTAATAGCTATTTCGTTCGTTTATCTAAAATCAGGCCTCCTTAAAGGTCCTCCGGATTGTCTGCAGAAACCCTGGACTTGTAACATTCACACACCTTTGAAAACAACTTGTGTGCACTGAAACCTTTGGTGAAACTGGAAACCTTTACATCGGGATCTGTGACTGGAAAGGAGCATGCAAACAGGGCAGGATTAAGTCCTAGGCAAACTAGACACATGCCTAGTGCCCAGATGTTCAGGAGGGGCTCTCTCAGATGTGTCATTCAGTTGCTCACAAGGCAGATTCTTTTCCCCTGCTGAATCAGCTGCTGTCAGAAAGAGGAGTGAGAGGGATCTCTTCTTGGCTCCCATTGTGTCTTGTCCCCCAGTCAGCAGGAGCTGGTGAGCAGTGCTGCTGACCTGCGGCTTTCTCTTCCATCTGTTTCTTTTCTGCAGTTAGAACTACTCAGGGGCCTGTTTGTGGGAGTTTTAACGTGTTTATATTATGATAGGGGTCCCAAAACACTTGTTTGCCTGGAGCCCATGAAAAGGCTAATCCTGCCCTTCCTGTAAGAAGAAGGTAGGACCATCTCTGAAAGAGGGGTGTTGGCATTTAAGAAGAGTGGATATTTTAGTCTGGCAATAGATGAGGATAAATTGATTTTAATAATGTTCTGGCAAATGTGTTCAGAAGATCTGCCTTTTTCCGGCTGCAGCTGCTTTAATCTAGTTTAAAGTGCAGCCCCGGTGTTGATCTTGAATCTAATGTAGCTTGTGTATCTGTAAAATTGTATTATCGGATGAAGTTGCTCCTAACCTGGATGTCAGAAGTTATGCTCTGCATGAAGGAGGGGCGCCTTGTGCACCCATCTCCTCTTCCAGCCTGTATTTGTATGGCTCGAAGTTGAGTATAATTCCTTCTCCAGTATATACTTGGCATTCTTCATCCTCAATGCATGAGATGCTCTCTGGCTTTACGAGATCCCAGGCCAGCTTGCAAACTTATTTTTCTTGTGTGCAGAGTTTGCTAACCTGTGTTATATTATATTATAAGCCAAAAGAGTCACTACGCACAGTGAAGAAGATATTTGCATAGTCATTCACACATTGAGAAGGCCATTCTTACTTATTCATCTTAAAAGATTTATTGGTAAGCTTAATTGTCATGCAACAGAGTTGTTGTAACCAGTTGCTTTAGATTCCTTCACCTTGGCCTCTGGAGAGTGGAATGGCGACCTTGTAACTAATGACATTTATTTCTAAATTTGAAAAATTAGTTACTTAAGTAACACAGGTACACTAAAAAAAATTTTTTTTTAAACTGCTTCTAATGTTTCGATTGATTTTTACGTTTTTTGGTGCACTGAATCCAAATCTGGTAACCAATTTGCTCCATCACGTACAGATTTTTTGCTACATTGGGTTAGCAGTTTGAGGTGAACGTTTCAGATTGAGTGCGATCGAGATAAAAGTTTCTTGGATGAATTCTTTATACTAATTGTTTAGTAGTTATTCAAATAAGAATAAAGAAAATTGTAACAAGGCAGCACATAAGAATAGAGTAATGTCAACAAAACACACTGTGATGGTAGCAAAATTGTCTGCACTTAAAACAGCCACATACATGTGCACAAACATTGAGCATATAAGAGCGAGGTTAGACACAAAGCAAAGCAAAGAAATGTGCAAAAAATGTTGTACAGGTATGTATGTAAGAATAGAAACCGCAAACCGCACCATTGCAATACATGAAGACAAACACCCGATGGTGTGAAAATAAAATTCTAATAAATGAGATCCAACACTGTGGTAATAACTAGCAAATTTTTATTTCAAAGTTTAGTAAAAACACGATATTTGTCAACACAGTTTAGATTTTAAAGTCATTCTTGGGTCAATCAATCTCCTGGTGGGCCCGTTTCTTCTTCCCCCGAATGCTTCTCTTGGTGCGCTGCTTGACGTATTTTTCATCTGGGGTTTCCCGCAGCAGCAACCAGCAGAAATCAGCCATCATAGTGGTGTTCCATCTTCCTTGGTACCTTCTCTCTCTGCGTCCTTGATGTCCTGGTGAAACCTTTCACCTTGTTCTTCACTGTACGCCCCCAAGTTTTCGGGAAAGTAGTTCACATGGGAGTGCAAGAAATGGACTTTCAGGCTCATGTTACAGCCTTGTTCTTTGAAGGCATTGAACATCCTGGCAACAATATCCTTATAGTTCTCATCCCGCCTGTTCCCCAAGAATTTGAGAACAACATCCTTGAAGGAATCCCAGGCTTCTTTTTCCTTCTCAGACATCGTTTCAGCGAATGCTCCATCTGAAATGAGTTTCCTTATATCAGGGCCAACAAACACTCCTTCCTTTAGCTTTGCTTCAGAAAGTCGGGGGAACTTTGAGCAAAGGTACCCAAAGCACTCACCATCTTTTGGAAGGGACTTGATGAATTGCTTAATGAGACCCAACTTAATGTGGAGAGGTGGTAATAGAATTTTATCACGAGGTACCAAGCTCTCATGAAGAACATTTTTCTCACCGGTTCTCAAATACTCCCGAATTGGCCAGTCTTTTTTCCCCCAGTGTAGGTCGCGGGCCCGGCTATCCCACAAGCAAAGGAAGCAGGGATATTTGGTGAAACCGGATTGCTGCCCTAATAGCATGGATAGAATTTTAAAGTCTCCACAAATCATCCACTTATGCTCATCATAACGAATCTTCTGAAGAATCAGGGCCAAATTCTCGTATTTTTCTTGGAGAATAACAGAGTGAGCAATAGGAACTGAAGCGAATGTGTTGCCATTATGAAGAAGAACACCTTTTATGCTGTCTTTTGACGAATCAATGAACAGCCGCCATTCAGCAGGATCATACTTGAGTTTAAACTTTTCCATCACTCCGTATATATCGTTGCAAAATACCAAATCTTCCTCTTTGCTGAAATACTTCAAAAATTGTGTCTCGCGGTTGCGGTACCAATAAAAAGTTGTTCCTGGTGACAATAGATTTTTCTGTTTAAGCCGAGAACCTAGCAGTTGGGCAGCATCTTTTGGGAGTCCTAAATCCCGGACTAAAACATTCAATTCAGCTTGAGAGAAAAGTTCAGGTTTCGGATCTGGTTCAGTTTCAAACTCGGAAGTACTGGACTCATCGGGAAAAGCCATCTGATGAGTCTCATCATGATCAGAACCGTCCACACAAATATGATCCAAAGATTTTGGTGGTTCAGGCACAGGTACTTCGTTGCTATGAGGCATAGGCCTAATTGCTGAGGGAAGGTTGGGGTAACTTATTACGTTCTTATTTTTTAAGTTGTATCCCTTCACAATGCAAGAGCAAAAATAGCAGTCACTGCTGTGGTCTCTTTGTTCACGCCACATCATAGGTATTCCGAAACGAAATGCTTGTTTTTTACCTTTCATCCATAAGCGTAGATCTTCCTCACATGTCTTGCACACTTTGTGAGGAGCCCACGGTTTGTCTTGATCGGCTAACTTCAAACCGAAATAGGCGAAATATACTTTTTTAATAAATGCAGAAATGTTCCTCTGCCACTTTTTCACGGTATATTCCCCACAAATAAAAGAAAAACTGTCCGGAGAGTTGACGCAACTTCTGGCTCTGTGAGCCATTACAAATACACAGCACTGCAAACTACAACTGTAGTGAACCACTTCGGAATAAAGCTGGATAACGACTGAGCAAACAAAAGGTAATAATGAACTTGCAAGAAACTGAAATTTGACAGGAACGTTCATGTCGCAACCACCGTGTTTGAGCGAGCGAATGAGGCGAGGCGAACAGGAAAGAACATGCGCCAGCGCGAGTACTGGATTTAGCCCCCCGCCTCCCAATTGTCCTGTTAATGTATAAAATGAATACAAAACACTCTAAAATATCACGAGGGAGTGTTTCTAGTTAGTTAACCATTACAACCTCTATTTTGGGCCAAGAAAATAAACTGCAGTCGGCTAAAAAGAAATTATGTGAACATTCCTTATATGGGTAAGAAATCTAATTTTGCAAGAAAACGTGACGTGATGGAACATTTTGGCTATTTTTCCTGGATTCAGCACCCCAAAATCTATAGGAATCAGTTGCAAAACTGGAGGCAGTTTTTTGGTAGTGTACCTGTGTAATCAGCTGCAGTTGTTGCCCTTGTCTTGTTCTTCTGGGTTGTGTACCATAGTGGAAGTGACAGTCTGTAAGACACACAGCCTTCTCTTGCTTTAAAGGTAGGAGCAAAGCTGGTTTGGACATTAACCCAAATACTCGAAGGTCCTTCCTCAGTCTGATGCGGTGGTGTTGAATGGTACAGTAAATGAGCTTGCCCATTCTTCTTAATGGAAATGTACCTTAATGCTCCAGTCTGCTGCTGCTGTTTGTTACAAGGCCTAAGAACACTTGAATATATTATCGTCGTCTTAAAAAAATATATATACTTGTGAAAGGAAGCAAAAGGAAGCCAGTAATAGTTGCTTTATTAAGATAATACCGTTCAGTGTTTCCATAGAGATAGGATGCTACCTTACAATACACACTCGCCTTTAATATTTTATCATGCAATAGAATGAACCTAATCTCGACTGATCTCGGCAGCTAAGCAGGGTTGAGCCTGGATAGTACTTGGACAGGCGACCATCTTGGAATACCAAGTGCTGTAGACGTATTGCGTGGAAGAAAGGCCTGGCAATCTACTTCCCTTCACGCCTTGTCAAGAAACCTCAGAGACTGGGGTGCCAGGAATCGGCATTGACTTGATGGCATCCACTTTTTCTTTTTGCTACTCTTCTAGCTTAGCTTCATGATGCACAGTTTTTGTAAGAGGGGTAATCAGTGTATCAGTGTCTGCATTAGACCGCTTTCGTTTTAGGCATATGTCTGTTGGGCACAGTATTTTCTTCTCACCAGGAGGCTTTAACACTTTTCAAAAACTGAGCTTTGCTTAGGGTGTTCACATGCTATCTGTGAAAAGATGACCAGCTTTCTTCTGACTAGGCCGAAAGTTGATGCTAATTACTGAAACACAATGAGGTCAAATATTTAGAAGGAGCATAACTTATAAGTCTGTTATCAGACTGCGTGTCAGCAAGTATCTTGGTATCTCCAGGAACAAGCAGGAATGATCCTCCACATAACGGGTACGTCGGTACCGACGGAGTCTGCGCGGGAACGCTCCCCAGCGTCCAATCAGAACGCTTTTGGGAGCATCCCACCATGCCTGCGTGCTGCCTTCCTGCCTTTCCCAACTGCCTCTCCTCAGTTTTCGTTTTTCCGCAGAGCTGGCAGGACGTACTCCTGTCACCGCAGAAAATTCTTCCTTTATTTTTGTTTTTTCTTGTGGTCGCGTCTGCCTTCCCTCGACGCACCGGTACCACTGGTGTTTTCTTTTTCATTTTCTCCTACAAAATTTTCTTTGGTAGGAAATTTTTCCCTGTATAGTGCCTGACGGTTTTTCGGCCTACTGGGCCTCTCCACTTTCCTTCATGGAAACGCCAGCCACTATTCCTAAAACATGTTTCAACTGTGGCGGTACCAAGTTAGTTTTAGACACCCATAACTGGTGCCTTCCATGTTTGGGTCCTGACCACTATCCGCTGGAGTGTCCCTCCTGCAGTAGTATTTCCAGAAGAAGTCTTCAGCATCGAGCTCAACGCGGTTCCCGTCAGACCTGAGGGTACCAGCTACAACTTCTTTTTCACAGGATCAGGTAACCCAACAAAAGTCTGTAAAGACTAGCCAGTCCTCGGGTGGTAGATCTCATGTTCAACATCGAGATGCCTCTGGCCTTGCCCCCGAGGACATTTTGGCTTTAAAACCCCGGTGGGAGTCTTCGGCCTCCAAAGCATTAACGGGGTTTCAGGTTGTTCCCGGGGTTTTTACCTCTGCGAACATACCTGAGCCATGCTCGGTGGTGGTATCCGCTTTAAGCGGTGCCGGTACCCCGGCATCGGCAATGGTGTTGGATGAAATACTCCACACCGATGATCGCAGTCTAGCACTCTCGGTACCTTCGGTGCCACTAGAGTCGCTGCAGACCGATCTTCCAGTATCAGTATCGATCCCGGTACCTATTCTGGCATCCATATCTGTACCCTCCAGGTCTGTTTCGATAGATTCGCTGCTTTCGATGCCGAGTCTAGAATCGATCTCTAGCCTGGAGGATTGGGTACCGACTCGTCTCAGTATTGACCTCGGACGGTACCGAAGACATTGTTCCGGAGATCAAAGTCTACCGCTCTCGGTACCTTCGGTACTGTTAGAGTCGCCTCAGACTGATCTTCCGGTGTCGGTACCGGCTCCAATACCACTGCCGGTACCGTTTTCTACGTTCGCATCGGTACCGGTGCCTTCCATGCTTACTTCCACAAACTCGCTTCCTTTGGTACCGAGTTTGGAGTCCATCCCTGGCATGGATAGTTTTCCACCGATTCGTTGCAGCACCGGCCTCGAGCGGTACCGCCGACTATCCTTTCAGGACAATTCGATGCTCCACCCTTTTGGGTCTGGTACTCCAATGGATCAATCCACTAGTGCCAACACTAGATCTTCAACAGATCTAACCTTTACTCCTCATGATAGAGGATCCCCTTCTGGAGAAATTTGTTTTCAAGCATTCTTGCTTGATATGGCAAGGTTACTTGCCATTTCTATACCTGATCAAGATCCTGCATCAGGGGATTCAGAGCTTCTGTACATCCCTGAGAACCCAAAGGAGGTCATCATGTTTCCTTTGCATCAAGTCTTACAGGATCTTTTACTAAGAATGTGGGAAACGCCTTTAAAGGTATCCCCACCTTCAAGGGCCACTGACTCTCTGTACAAGGTGCCCCCCTTCTCCAGGTTTTCAAAAGACTCAACTTCCACATCATTCTGTTGTGGAATCAGCAATGAGGCGTGTTAAAAGTGCTAAAAAGCACTCTTTTTATCCGCCAGGTCGTGAGTCTAGAACTTTAGATGCCTTTGGACGTAAAAGCTTCCAGGCATCCATGTTTTCAACAAGAATTCTCTCATATGTTTTCTATATGGGACTATCTCTTGAAGAGGTCACAAACAGTTTGCTGTTTTTGACTCCTTTTCTTCAAGATCACAAAAGAGCAGACTACTCTTTACTGGTTACTCATGTTCAAAATATCTCTAGGTTTCTTACTCGTGCTACCCTGCACTGTTTTGAGTCTGTTAGCAAAACGTCTGCTATAGCCATAGGGGCACGACGCATAGCCTGGCTCCAAGCTTCCAACTTGGACAAATGGGTACAAGAAAGCCTGGGAAATACTCCTTGTACTGGGGAGAATCTCTTTAACAAAGAGACTTTACGCCAAGTTGCTCAGTTAACCAGTGGCACTGTTGCTTTCAAAGGATTATCTACACCTTCCTCTATCCCAGGTGCTAGGAAATCTTCTACCAAACTTTATTCCCCCAAAGGGAAAAAGTTTTATTCATTCTCTGCCCATCATGCAGCTGTTTCCAAACAAGGGAAACATCAAACCAGGCTAAAGAAACCACAACCTCAACCATCTCAGCAAACCCAGCAGCCGCAGGGTTGCTGATAGACCACCTAATCCTGTTTTGAGGTTTAGAACCTGTAGTTTGCTTCTTCCCATCACAAGCATCTACATCGGTTCCATCCTAAATTTTACACGTCTCTCTTTAAAGAGACATCCTGACTTTTAGCTCATAGAGCTTCTTAACATGATTATGCTTTACAGATAGTAAAGTTATTCCTCTTCCTCCGAAGTAGACAGAGGAGTAACAGCTGTCAATAAGGGTGCTATGCCTTTACCTTTGACATTTTCTCCTGTAACAGCATGTCTCATTTTACCTTTTCAAAGATTTACTCCATTGTAAGTCTTTTTTCAACTCTGTCCCTCTTACCTAAGACCTTTTGGTCTGTAAGAGTGATACTACTTCACTGAAGGCTTATCCATAAGCCCCTCAGTTTTCTTTCAGAGTTGTCTCCCCCTTGCATTCTTGTTTTGTAGCAGCTTCTCAGACAATGACAGAGTCTTACCACTCCTACTTATGTCTGTAGGTCTTTTTCCAATCTTGGGACCTAAGATTTGTTCTGCTGCCCTAACAATAGTTAGACGTGCAGGGGCTCTTAGTGGTTAAACCACTAACTTGCTGACCAAGCAACCAGGGCTTGATCTCCAATAACAATTTTTTCTGGCCTTAGTACTAAGTCCCAGACAGGCTAAGAACCTTTATTGTTGCAGACACATCAGCATACCTTCTATCCTTAGCCTTCCCCAATCCTTGGGCTTTGGCGGAGTAGTTCAGGTTACATACTGGCTCTTAAACAGCCAGTTTTTTCTTCTAATCAACCTGCAACATGCTCTCTGCATCTCTACACAGCAGCTCTGCACTATGGGCCCTTGCTAGAGAGCAAATAATTCCAGATGGTTAAGAAGGGCTTTACCTAGTCATAACTACTGGGTTCTTCCCTACCCTTACCATTTCCATTCAAGTTTCCTTCTTCAATAAAGGACACAGGCCTTTAATTAAGTGAAGACCTAAAGAATTATCCAATCCCCTGGGTGGGTTCACGCTTCCAGTGGACCCCTTCACCAGGGATGGTTTTCTTTTAGTAACAGCCAGTCTTTGTCTTGTTGTTTCCTTCCACCCTCAATTCTTCATGGGGAAATTCATATTGAGCGCAAGAATGCACCATACTCATTTTGCCCTCATAGAAGAGTAAATATGCTATTTCATTTCATTGCATCTTCTTCTCCAGCTGCCATGCTGGAGTTATGGAAGGATTCAGACTTACTGTCTGCATACTAAAAACATCCTTTGCATTTTTCATGGAGGCCTCCATTTCTGGTTAGTCAAGGGCTAGAGTTCTTAGAGGACTCAATACTTCTCCTTGTCAGTGAGAGCACTCCCTTAGCTCTCCCACTCATAACCAGGGAGAATGGATTCTCTAAACATCTTCTCAAGCAGGTTTTTTCCTTCTTGTTATTAGATGAATCTTTCTCTCTCCACATATCCCTATGTGGGAACATGGCTATATATATATAATATACGTATATAGACATATGCCTGTCTGTACTCGTATATATTATATAAATAGATATACTTTTCTCTATCTGTCTGCCTAGGTTCATAAGAACCCTAAGCATGCTGGAGCAGCATTGAAAGGGATAGTGACTATCTGTCGGGGCCGTAAGGAAATTATATAAGCCTTCAGTAGTATCACTCTATATAATTTCCTTACGGCCCCGACAGATAGTCACTATCCCTTTCAATGCTGCTCCAGCATGCTTAGGGTTCTTAATAACAACCACTTCCCTGTGGTAGTTAAAGGGTTTTTGTACCATGACCTTCAGTTTAGGTACATTTGAAGCCCTCCATATATCCTCTTTTTTCCTAAATGACTTCAATTCGGAGGGACATTCTGAATCTTCAGAAAATAGGAGGCTACAATGCCTCATACTTCTGTCCTTCTTTATTATCGGATATATGGATCTTCAAAGCCCCTCTTTTCCTATAAGAGCTATGTCTCTTTAAGGGCAAAGGAGCTTGGGGCTTATCTAATAGGGACTTCTGCATTTTCCGCAAAAGTCCTGCCTCATTGAACTACCCCAATTTCCGCTGGGGTTTTTCTTCTCACCCTAAAGGTTCTGACCTCAACCTGTCTTTTGCATAGTTTATTCACCTCTGCTTACATTGAGGTACTCCTTGGGGATATTCTGCTGGTTCATATTATCAAATCCATATGAACCTCCATAAACCTTTTACAATACCATCAGGTGAGGTCCATATTGGTGTATTGCACTTCAATATTTACTACTAAATATCACCTGCACAGGGACTCCTATCTAGGCGTCCTGTTTGTTCCAGCTGTTCCACAGCACATCTTTTTTAGTTCAACTCCTACCCTCAATTCCCAGGATGCCTGAGATTCTGTCGAATAGCATGGCTTTCTCAAATTCGCAACATGCTGGGACTCCTCCAGGCATCTTAGCTTGGGAGTCCCCATATGTGAAGACTCATTCCTGCTTGTTCCTGGAGATAGCACAGTTACTTACCTGTAACAGGTGATCTCTGGGAACAGCAGGAATAAGTCTTCACAACCCACCCACCTCCCCTAGGAGTTGTATCTCTCTCTCTCTCTTTCCCCTCTTTGTCTCAGCTTTAAAACTTAACTGAAGAGAGGCAGTTGGGAAAGGCGGGAAGGCAGCACGCAGGTGTGGTGGGATGCTCCCAAAAGCGTTCTGATTGGACGCTGTGGAGCGTTCCCGCACGGACTCCGTCGGTACCGACATACCCATATGTGAAGACTTATTCCTGCTGTTCCCAGAGATCACCTGTTACAGGTAAGTAACTGTGCTTTCTCTGCTCCACCTTGTCAAGATCCCTGGGTGGATGCAGACTGGCTATGGCTTTGGGTCCTTAGGAAAAGGTCATATCCAGCCAAGTCTGCACTTCATTGGGAGCACAAACCCCTATTACATGATTTAAAACAAACCTTTTTCATCAGTGTAGTTTGCCTTCTTACTTTGTGGGGAGGGGGTGGGAAGGGTAATGAAGTCATACTGACAGTGGGGGCAGGGGTACCAGATTACTGTTAGTGTCTGCAACCTTTGGGGGGGGCTCCTCCCCCCCCCCCCACCCGAACTACCCCTGTCCTTTTTATGTGGGTAGAAATTAAATGCAGTTTGGTTGGTGCTGTTTAACCATTTAAGTCCAACCTGTTTAAGCAAATTTAGTTTGTGAATCTGAAAAATGCAGTTTGTTTCATCAAATTATGCCATAGTCCTGTATTTGATGAGCTGAGTGTGAATAAAAGTATACAGTTCAGTTTCATTCAGCATTTGCTATACACCATTCTTTCCCATTCCATATTTCTTTTCTGAAGGCCTCGCTCACTTTCCTTGCATACATTATCTCCAGCCATATTGTAGATCTTTCCCATCCTATGCCTCTGACAGTTAAGATGTTTCTTTGGCTAAGATTCACACTGTTGGACTCTGAGTTGCTACTGGATGCCTGGAGAAGCTCAAAGACTCCCAGATCTCAGGGTGAGCTTAACACAGTGGTTCATAGGTTTGCTTAGGAAGTGCTGTTGTGAATCTGTCCAGAAATAAGGTTGGCTTGGAAATAAAACTTTGGTTCTCTCTATTATAAGTTTTGCGTTAATAACCAACAAAGGTTGTCTGTCATTCTCTATCATTGAGTGACAAATGTTTCTCCTCCAGAGGTGATGGATGGCGTGACCTTCATAGTAGAGTTGGCACCTTCTCCATCAAAGTTCAGTGGACTCTCTTGGTCCATATATTTTCAAAAATTGCAGCCTGCTTTAACTTTGCAGACTTGAGTTTACTTCTTCCTGCTTCCTGCCCTTAGGTTTTTTGCAAGTGACCTACTAACTTTTTCATGCCGTCGAGTCTAATTTTTTGTTTTGTTAAATTATTTCTTTTTTTTTAAACCGAAACCACTCTATAGCAGAAAGAAATCAGTCATTTATATTGCAGTACAGTGGCTTACAACTATTTCTTGACTTTTCTTTTTTTTTTTAAGTGCCCTCATGTCGATGCTGACTCCTGGTGACCCAGCAGTCCCTGGGTTTGACCAGAAGTAGATTGCCAGGCCTTTTCTTCCGAGGCAATGAAGAGTAAAGTGACTTGCTCAAGGTCACAAGGAGCACCAGTGGGAATTAAATCCTGATCTCTTGGGCATTAAGCTGTTGCTCTAGCCACTAGGCTACTCTCCACTCCAATTTCATGACTACAGTTGTCCATGTTCCCTATTTCAGGGATTCTGTTTTGTTTAACTCATTTTTTCATGTTTTGTCTTCTCTTGTTTTTGTGCTGCACTCTGATACTTGGAGCTTACCTGTCGGTTTCTCTGCTAAGCTACATGTTAGTCTATTTTTTCATCTGCTTGAAAATCATGTCTGTAACTAGTTCTTCATTATATATAAACTTTTTGGTAGTATCTGAATGGTAGGGTCCTGTGTGAATCTCATTCACCTCATCTTTTCCTGAGGAAGCTGATTTGGCACCATTAACCTTTTGATATCCATGTTCAGAACGTCTCTTTCAGGTAGAGGCCCAAGTTAAAATGCATTTTGTTTAGAGTTTGTTTTACAAGATGCTGTGATTGCTCTTGTCCAGTCAGATTAAAGTATGTAGTGAGTTGTACAGATTGCACCCTATTTACCGATACTTCATTAGTGTCTTATAGTATTCCAGTATTTCATTTTCACCATTGCTCTTAAACCGTCATCCCCATTCTTTGATTAGCCCTCAGTCCCCTCCAAGAGGGCTCATCGTAAGTGCAACAGTGTGGATAGGATGAAGGTGAAAGGGGGTAGAATCTGGAGTAATCTGAGAAGATATTTTTTTACGGAAAGAGTGGTAGGTGTGTGGAATAGCCTCCAAGTGGAGGTAGTAGAGATGAGGCCCTGTATCTGAATTCAAGAAAGCATGGGACAAACACAGACTAAGTAAAAAAGGGACGATAGAGCTTAGTAGTTGGTATTAAAGGTAGACTAGATAGGCTGTATGGTCTTCATCTGTTGGCACGTTTTCTGTGTTTCGGCAGGTAGACCTTTGTAGTAGGTTCTTCCCTTCCAGCTCTTGAAGACAAAAACAAATGGAGCTGAGGATGTCACATCACATGACTCTAGAAGCTTGCCCACTCTGCATCTTTGCTTCTGTCTCTGGAAGAAGAGAGTTTTCAGAAGGTCAAAAAGAATTTTAATGTATGCATATTAAGCTGACTTTCCGCTAACACACCCTGAGCAGTTAACCAGTTAACTAATTAAAAGTCGGTTTGGAGGATTCCTTGTAGCTTATCTTAGTTTGGACCTTCTACTGTATACTACTACTACTACTACTCAGCATTTATATAGTGCTACCAGTTGTACGCAGCACTGTACAGCACAGACATGTAAGAGACAATCCCTGTTCATCAGAGCTTACAATCTAGTCAAGAAAAACACACAAAACACGGAAGGTGTAGGCAGGGGGTGGAACAAGGGAGAGAAAAGGAGATCAGTCGAGTCATGATCCAAAAGTATCAGCAAAGAGGTGAGCTTTCAACCTGGACTTGAAAAGGGTTAGAGAAGGTGCCTGGCGTACAGACACAGGTAGTTTGTTCCAGGCGTAAGGTGAAAGGAGCGAAGTCTGGAGTTAGCAGTAGGAGAGCGGGGCATAGATAGAAGCAGTTTGCTAGAAGAGCGGAGTACCCGTGGGAGGTTATAAGGAGAGAGAAGAGATGAAAGGTACTGAGGAGCCGCAGAGTGAATGCATTTATAGGTGAGCAGGAGAAGTTTGAATTGGATGCAGAAGCAGATAGGGAGCCAATGAAGTGACCTGAGAAGAGGTGTAATATGGGCATGCCGAGGCTGGCGGAAGATTAGTCGTGCAGCAGAGTGTTGAACAGATTGAAGGGGAGAGAAATGACTCAGAGGGAGACCAGCAAGGAGCAAGGTTGCAGTAGTCGAGATGGGAGGTGATCAAGGAATGGATGAGCATTTTAGTAGTGTGTTCGGAGAGGAAGGGGCGGATTTTGCTAATGTTGTAGAGAAAGAAACGGCAGGTCTTGGCTACGAGCTGGATGTGTGTGGAGAAAGAGAGAGGAGTCAGACTACCCCAGATTGCTGGCCGAAGAGACAGGAAAGGTTGCAGAGTTATCCACAGAGATTGAGGAGGGGAGGTTGTAGGGCGAAAGAAAATAAGTTCAGTCTTGGCCATGTTCAACTTAAGCGGCGGTGAGACATCCAGGCAGCGATGTCAGAAAGGCAGGCAGAGATCCGGGTCTGGATTGCTGAAGAGATTTCAGGCGTAGAGAGGTAGATCTGGGAGTCATCAGCATACAGATGGTACTGAAAGCCATGGGAAGAGATAAGCGCACCAAGGAACTGGGTATAGAGAGAGAAAAGGAGCGGACCCAAGACAGATCCCTGGGGTAAACCAACTGGGAGCGGGGGAGCGGAGGAGGAGGAGGAGCCACCAGAACACACACTGAAGGAGCGATGGGAGAGATAAGAGGAGAACCAGGATAATACAGAGCCCTTAAAGCCAAGTGAGGACAGGGTATTGAGGAGAAGGTTGTGGTCAATGGTGTCGAAAGCAGCAGAGAGGTCAAGGAGGAAGAGGGCAGAGTAGAGGCCCTTGGATTTTGCCAGGAACAAGTCACTGGAGACTTAGACAAGAGCCATTTCAGTAGAGTGTAAAGGACGAAAGCCAGACTGTAAGGGATCCAGGAGGGCATGAGAGGAGAGGAAGTCAAGGCAGTGGCGATGAACTGCATGGTCAAGTAGTTTAGAAATGAAGGAGAGGAGAGAGATGGGTCGATAATTAGGACAGGTGGGATCAAGTGAGGGTTTCTTGAGGAGAGGTGTGACCACAGCATGCTTGAAGTCTGCAGGGACTGTTGCAGTGGACAGCGATAGGTTGAGAAAATGAGAGATGGAAGGGACAACGGTGGAGGAGATGGGGCTTAGGAGACGAGTGGGGATAGGATCAGAGGAGCAGGTGGTGAGTTTGGAGGAAGAGAGAAGGTGTGCAGTTTCCTCTTCAGAAATGACAGGAAAGGAAGAGAGGGTAGCAATCACCCTCCAGTTCCCCTCCTTCCCCTATTTCCCAATTCTCCCCTCCCCAAACTTCTGCCACCCTTTCTTCCTTCCCTATGGTCTCTGATGAGGAAATGTCGCTCCTTCTCTCTTCCTCCAAACCTACTACCTGCTCTTCTGACCCTTCCCCACCCACCTCCTTAGCTCCATCTTTTCAATTATCGTCCCTTCTATTTCTCATATTCTTAACCTCTCTCTCTCTCCACTGCAACTTTCCCTTCTGATTTCAAGCACGCTGTGGTTACACCCCTCCTCAAAAAACCTTCACTTGATCCCACCTGTCCTAACTGTCGTCCCATCTCTCTCCTTCCTTTCGTCTCTAAACTACTTGAGCATGCAGTCTATCACCATTGTCTTGATTTCCTCTCCTCTCATACTCTCTTGGATCCTTTACAATCCGGATTCCGTCCCCTACACACCACTGAAACTGCTCTTACTAAGGTCTCTAATGATTTGTTCTTGGCAAAGTCCAAAGGCTTTTAATCTGTCCTCATTCTTCTTAATCTCTCTGCTGCCTTCGACACTGTTGACCATAACCACCTTCTTATCACCCTATCCTCTTGGTTTCAAAGACTCTGTACTATCTTGGTTCTCTTCCTACCTATCCCATCGCTCTTTCAGTGTGTGCTTCGATGGCTCCTCCTCCTCCTCCTCCTCCTCCTCCTCTTCAATCCCACTACCTGTAGGTGTTCCTCAGTGTTCCGTCTTAGGTCCACTCCTCTTCTCTCTCTATACCCAATCTCTTCGCACCCTTATCTCTTCCTATGGCTTTCACTATCATCTCTATGCCAACGACTCTCAAATCTATCTTTCTGCACCTGTTATCTCTCCTGATATCCAGTATAAGATCTCACTCTGCCTCTCTGACATTGCTGCCTGGATGTCCCACCGCTGCTTAAAACTGAACATGGCCAAAACTGAACTTTTTATCTTTCCTCCGAATGCTTCCCCTCCTCTTTCCCCTTTCTCCCTCTCTGCCGATAACTCTGAACTCCTCCCTGTCTCTTCAGCACATAACCTTGGTGTTATTTTTGATTCCCCTCTCTCTTTCTCTTCACATATCCAGCTCATTGCTAAAACTTGTTTGTTTCTATACAATAACTCCAAAATTCGCCCCTTCCTCTCTGTTGACACCACTAAATTGATTGTCCACTCCTTAATCACCTCCCATCTTGATTATTGTAGCCTTCTCCTTGCCGGCCTCCCTGCAAGCCACCTCTTTCCTCTTCAGTCAATTCAACACTCCGCTGCTCGACTCATTTTCCGCCAGTCTCGTTTTTCCCACATCACTCCTCTCCTCATGTTGCTTCATTGGCTTCCCATTCGTCTCTGTATCCAATTTAAACTTCTCCTCCTGACCTATAAATGTATTCACTCTTCTGCCCCCCAGTACTTTCATCTCTCACACTCCCTCTCGGTTGCGTCACTCTTCGTTTATCTGTGCCCTTTACTCGTACTGCCAATTCCAGATTTCGCGCCTTCCAACTGGCTGCACCCTTTGCTTGGGATAGTCTTCCTATCTCTGTGCACCAGGCGTCCTCCCTGGCCATTTTCAAGTCCAGACTAAAATCCCACCTCTTCACTATTGCTTTTTTTCCTGTCTTGCCGTATCTTAATCTCTCTATCAACATTTGCTTACTTTGTCCTGTAAATTTTGTTATTTGTATTATGTAACTTATTTTGTTTTCTGTCTTATTAGATTGTGAGCTCTGATGAACAGGGACTGTCTCTCTTGTATGTTTGTACAGCACTTCATATGTTGCGGTGCTATATAAGTCTTTAATAATAATAATAATAATAATAATAGCAAGGGATGGGGGCGAGAGTTGAGAATGGAGAGGGGGAGGAGGGGAAATAGCCGGGTTTGTGGGGAACTGGAGGGTGATCTTGTGGATTTTGTCATGGAAATAGTCGGCCAGGGTTTGGGCAGAAAGGGAGGGAGGAATCAGAGGCAGAGGCACTTTGAGGAGAGAGCTGAGAGTAGTAAAGAGACGGCGAGGATCAGAGGCAAGAGAGTCAGATGGACATAATAGTCTTGTTTGGCAAGAGCTATGGCTGATTGGAAGGAGGCAAGCATGAATTTGAAGTGTAGAAAGTCTTATGGGGAGTGGGATTTGAGCCAAGCACGCTCAGCAGAATGGGCGCAGGAGCATAGATAGCGGGTAGTGGATGAGAGCCAGGGCTGGGGTGCAGAACATCTCACAGGACATGAAGTGGGTGGAGCGAGAGCATTCAGAGCCGAGGAGAGTGGAGCATTATAGGAGGTTACTGCCTCGTCGACAGACTTGGATGACATAGTGGAAGAAAGAGATGGCGAAATGGTGGAGGAGAGAGTCAAGGGATCCAATAGTATGAAGGTTTCTAAATAGGTTGGAGGAGACTGGACGAGGCTGAGGCAGCAGGAGATGAAGATTAAATCTTAAAAGGTGATTGTCAGATAAGGGAAGAACTGAGCTATAGAAGTTTGAGGGAGAGGAATTGGAGAAAAATATCAGGTCAAGGCAGTGGCCTTGCTGGTGGGTGGAGGCAGTGGAACAAAGTTGGTGGTCAAACAAGGAGGTAAGGGAGAGGAGCTTTAAAGCATAAGGATCAGAGGGGTTATCGATGTGAATGTTGAAATCCCCAAGAATAAGAGTGGGGGAAGAGGAATCCAGAAAGAGGGAAAGCCATGAGTCAGTCAGTGAGGAAGGTAGAAGCAGACTTGTCAGGAGGTCGATAAATAACAGCTACTCGGAGAGGAAGTGGGATGAAGAGGCGAATGGAGTAGACTTCAAAAGAGGGAAAGGAGTGAGACTGAGGCAGCAGGAGGGGTTGGAATTGGCAAGAGGGAGAAAGTAGAAGCCCAACACCACCACCACGGCCAATGGGATGAGGCGTGTGGGAGAACTGATAGCCCCCGTGGCAGAAAGCAGCAGTAGACGTGGTATCATCTGGGAGGAGCCAGGTCTCAGGGCAAGGAGATGTAGAGTATTAGAGATAAAGAGGTCATGAGTAAAAGCATTAGAGACAGTGTGCGTTCCACAAAGCACATGAGAAGGGGAGAGTGGAAGGGGAAAGGAGGGGGATATGGATAAGATTAGACATGTTTCGTGAAGATCTCTTCTCAGACTGAGACAGAACTCTAGGGGGGCCAGGGTTGGGGTTGATATCTCCGGATGAGAGAAGGAGAAGGAGTATCAAAGTACAGGGTAGAGAAGAGACAGTACGGAGGAAGCGAGGGTGAGGTTGCTTAAGAGAGAGGGAATGGTTGGATATGAGGGAGAGAGGGAAGAAGCTCAAGAGCTGATGATTGGTTAGAGGACAGAATAGAGGGGGAAGTCAGGATGGTGGAGGGAAGGAATGAAGGTGCTGGTAGGAGGTGAAACAGTTAGGGAGTATGAGGTAAAGGAGTATTATGTGATGTGGAGCTATTGGGGAGGGGCTATGCAGCGTATGTTATCTTACAGGCAGTGGGGCAGCAATGGATTCTACACGCTATGCAGGATATGTTATATTACAGGCAGTGAGGTTGCAATGGAGTCTACAGGCTGTGCAGCATGAGGTATTTCGCAAGCAGTGAGGTAGTAATGAGGTAGCGAAGGCGTCTATAGCAGAGGAGTCTACAGTCTACAGGCTGTGCAGCAGATGGTATATTGCAAGCAATGCGGTAGCAATGAGGTAGCAGAGGAGTCTAAAGGCTTTAACATGGTGGATGCTTGCTTGTGGAGTTTCTTACTTGAGACTTTTGGTTCTGCTTCCTCAGGGCCTGCCCTTTCGTGGGTTCGCCTGTGTGGAGTGGAAGCGTTGTCACTGATGTGCCCCGCCTAAGGGCCACGCCAAAGGGCTCTCAGGCACGGGCCCGCCCAAAGCACGCTGAATTTAAAACTGTTTTGCAGAGCTGAGTGATGATGTAGGAGCAGGAGGCAGGGCTTGAGACCGTGTGTAGCACAGCGGGGAGCAGAGGCAGTGGGACAACCTAACTAATCTAAGGATTGTCTCCTGAGTAATATACAGTATATGAAAGTGTATAGGCAAAAGATTCAGCAGAAGGAGGACTGTAAAACTGCGAGAGCCTGTGATCAGCATGAGATGATAGGAATGATAAGGTGCTAATTTCTAGTTTCACGACATGATAGTGAAGTTAAGTGAAGAGATAGGGGATACTAAGCAGCCCGAGCCTTTTTTCCTATGAGGTCAAAATGGGAGAAGACTCCTAAGTAGTACTTGAGGTTAAGATTTCTACTGTGCTGTAGCTTTTTTTTTTCCTCCGTTTGTTATAATAGCTGATTAGAAATTTGGTTGAACCCACCTCAGTGAATTATGACAGCTGCAGTTTTGGAGTAATCACATATTTTTTGAAGGAGGGCCCTTGCATGCATTCTGTGCAATCCATACTGACTGACACGGCAGGAGCAAATGGGCATTGGAATTTAACAGATGAAAATGATGGAGGCAGGAAACTACTACTACTGCTACTCAGCATTTATATAGTGCTACCGGTCATACGCAGCACAGACATGTAAGAGACAGTCCCTGCTCATCAGAGCTTACAGTCTACTCAAGACAAGACACACAAACATGGAAGGTGTAGGCAGGGGTGTAGAACAAGGGAGAGAAAAGGAGATCAGGTGAGTCAAGGACAGGAGAGTTAAGATCTAAAAGCAGCAGTAAAGAGGTGAGCTTTTAACCTGGACTTGAAGAGGGTTAGAGAAGGTGCCTGGCATACAGACACAGGTACTTTGTTCCAGACGTAAGGCGCAGCAGGGTAAAAGGAGCGGAGTCTGGACTTAGCAGTAGGAGTGCGGGGCATAGATAGAAGCAGTTTTTTTAGAAGAACGGAGTTCCCAAGGGGGGTTATAAGGGGAGATAAGAGATGAAAGTTATTGAGGAGCCGTGGAGTGAATGCATTTATAGGTCAGCAGGAGAAGTTTGAATTCGATGCAGAAGCGGATAGGGAGCCAATGAAGTGATCTGAGAAGAGGCGTAATATTGGCATGACGAGGCTGGGGAAGATTAGTCGCGCAGCAGTGTGTTGAACAGATTGAAGGGGAGAGAGATGACTCAGAGGGAGACCAGCAAGGAGCAGGTTACAGTAGTCGAGACGGGAGGTGATCAAGGAGTGGATAAGGGTTTTTGTAGTGTGTTCAGAGAGGAAGGGGTGGATTTTGCTAATGTTGTAAAGAAAGAAGCGGCAGGTCTTGGCTACAAGCTGGATGTGTGTGGAGAAGGAGAGAGAGGAGTAAAAGACTACCCCCAGATTGCGGGCCAAGGAAATGGGAAGAATTAGAGTTATCCACAGAGATTGAGAAGGGGGGAAGAGGAGGGGATGTAGTAGGGGGACAGATGAGAAGTTCAGTCTTGGCCATATTCAGCTTCAAGCGGCGGTGAGACTTCCAGGCAGCGACGTCAGAAAGGCAGGCTAAGATCCATTTGGATTGCCAGAGAGATTTCGGGCGTAGAGAGGTAGATCTGAGAGTCGTCGGCATACAGATGGTATTGAAAGCCATGGGAAGAGATAAGCGCACCAAGGGACTGGGTATAGAGAGAGAAAAGGAGCGGTCCCAGAACAGATCCTTGGGGTACACCAACTGGGAGCGGGGTAGCAGAGGAAGAGGAGCCTCCAGAGCGCACACACAAGGAGCGGTGGGAGAGGTAGGAGGAGAACCAGGATAGTACAGAGCCCATGAAGCCAAGCGAGGCCAGGGTGTCGAGGAGAAGGGTGTTGTCGACAGTGTCGAAGGCAGCAGAGAGGTCAAGAAGGATGAGGACGGAGTAAAGGCCCTTGGAATTTGCCAGGAACAAGTCGCTGGAGACTTTGGCAAGTGCCGTCTCAGTAGAGTGTAAAGGACGAAAGCCGGACTGTAAGGGATCCAGGAGGGCATGAGGAGAGGAAGTCGAGGCAGCGGCGGTGAACCGCCCATTCGAGTAATTTAGAAGTGAAGGGAAGGAGAGAGATGGGATGATAATTAGCGGGACATGTGGGATCGAGTGAGGGTTTCTTGAGGAGAGGTGTGACCACAGCATGTTTGAAGTCAGCAGGGACTGTTGCAGTGGAGAGCAATAGGTTAAGAATATGGGAGATGGAAGGGACAACGGTGTAGGAGATGGGGCTTAGGAGACGGGTGCGGATGGGATCAGAGGAGCAGGTGGTGAGTTTGGAGGAAGAAAGAAGGTGAACGGTTTCCTCATCAGAGATCACAGGAAAGGAGGAGAGGGTAGGAGAGGTAGGGGGGGGGGGAGAGTTGGGAGTGAAGAGGGGGAGGAGAGGAAGTAGGTGATTTTGTGGGGAATTGGAGGGTGATTTTGTGGATTTTGTCATGGAAATAGTTGGCCATGGTTTGGTCAGAAAGGGAGGGGGGAATCAGAGGTGGGGGCACTTTGAGGAGAGAGTTGAGTAGTAAAGAGATGGCGAGGATCCGAGGCAAGAGAGTTAGTCAAATGGACATAGCAGTCCTGCTTGGCAAGAGCAATGGCTGACTGGAAGGAGGCAAGCATGAATTTGAAGTGTAGGAGGTCTGCACAGGAGTGGGATTTGAGCCAGGCGCGCTCAGCAGAACGGGCACAGGAACGTATATAGCGGGTGGTGGATGAAAGCCAGGGCTGGGGTGCGGAAAGTTTCACAGGACATGGGATGAGGGGAGCGAGAGCATCCAGAGCCGAGGAGAGTGCAGCATCATTATAGGAAGTTACTGCCTCGTCAACGGACGTGGATGATAAAGTGGAAGAAAGAGGTGAGGAAATGGTGGAAGAGAGAGCCAAGGGATCAATGGTATGAAGGTTTCTGAATAGGTTAGAGGAGACAGGATGAGGCTGAGGCGGTAAGTGATGAAAATTAAAGCTTAGAAGGTGGTGGTCAGATATGGGAAGAACCGAGTTACAGAGGTTCAAGGGTAGGCAGCTAGAGAAGAATATCAGGTCCAGGCAGTGGTCATGCTGGTGGGTGGGGGCCATGCAGTGGCCATGTTGGAAACAAATGCTGACTCTGAAAAGACTCAAGAACTAGAAGAAGTCTTCCAAGGTGTCTGGAGCTATTGATTAATGCTGGGCGGAAAGACACATTCTGAAGCAGAAAAAAAAAAAAAAGGACAATGATGATACTTATATACTTCAAAAATCAAATGTTTTGTTTTAATCAGTCGAGTGAATCAGTAAGTTTATCATGGGAAACTATAACCCAGAAAAAAAGAAAAGTTTCAGGCATCTCCAGCATCCGTTGAGGTTGGTGTTGGTTCTGAAAGACGTATTCCTTTTTTTAGCCTCTCTGCAGCTCTTCATTTTGTAAAGAAGTTGAGCCCTTTTCCATTCTCTCTGCCATACCCTTTGCAAGCAAGAAAGCTCTCGTTTCATGACCTTTTTCCATATGTTATAAGAGATCCTCCTGCAAGGAAGACACAACCATCTCCAAGACACTGACCAGTCCAAGGACAACAGACATATACAGCACGTCAGCCAGAAAAAGAAGAGAGGCCATTTAAGGCCAGAACTCGGCCACACTCTCTCCAGAGCATGTGACTTCACTGATCCAGTGTGAAATAATTTAGGATTGAAACTTTCTCTCTTGATTTATATTTTTTTATTGCTAAAGATCCCTAAAGAAAATAAATGCATTTAGTTGAGCGCAGAAATCATGCCTAACTTTTAATTCTCTTTAAATAAAATTGCTCTGCCACTTAGAGAGAGCATAGCCTTTTCTTACACTCAAGTTATTTCATTCATTAATATTTTGCAGTGCATGTTCTCAGTGGAGGCTAGTGCATATTTTTCAATACACATATATAAAACCCCTCTGTTTTACTATTAATATAACTTAGAAGCAAGACTGCAGATTGGTACCTTAATTGGTAAGACCACATGTGTTCCGACTTTCTAGTCCACAAGGTTTTGAATAAAACGTCCAAAATGGTATTAATTTCACTTTTGAAATAAGGTTTTGTTATTTTTTTTATTTTTTTATTTTCACTATTATGCTGTTTTTCTATTTTACCTTTCTGTGATCTGGGATGACGTTTCTCTGTTTATCATTTCTTTATTCTTTTTATATATTTATATGTTTTTATACATATTTGTTACAAGTGTGTTATTTTATTTATATTTTTATATGAATTTCTATATAGGCCAGTCCCCTGATGAAGGCGGTGCCGAAACACAGCCATATCAGGTGGCCTCCAACAGACCCTTGGGTGAAGCAATAAATTAAAGGTTGTATCGCACTTTGCTCTTGCTCATTGGAGTTTTCTGGAGGGCTCTCCAAGACCAACGCTAAGAAATGGTCTGCGGTCCTTGCAGTCAGGTCTCTTGAGGGGAGGTAGGGAGGGTCTCCCTCTCTCTTCGTTGCTTTGGGTCCCACGTTTGGGCTGCTGCTTCATTGTAAATAGTAGTTCTCCAAGAACAAGCAGGAAGTCAGTCCTCACATATGGGTGACATTGGCACAGGCAGGGAGCCTACATGGAGCATCTCCTCAGCTTTCAAAGAAAGCCTTTGGGAATGCTACCATGCATGCATGGTCCCCTTCCCGCCTAAGGGTGCCATTTTGCTCAGTTTCCCTTTTTCCGTGGACGAGATACATGTCCGAAGGGCTTCGCAGAAAAAGGTTTTTCTCTCTAACCGTATTTTTTGTCTTTCCAGCTAGCATCTGTTCCCCTCCCGCCTCTCGAACACCACTGCTTTGGCGATTGGGCTTGGGATCCCCTTTTTTCCCTTCTCTTTTCCCTAGCGCTTTCGTGCCCTTTTTAACCACTGGCCACATCGAGGGTCTTCGACCTCGCAGGGTTCCCTTTTGCCCCAGTGGCCTCCGGTTTTAAGAAATGTGATTTGGTGCTCCAAAAACATGTCCCTCACCAGACACCCATGACTGTTGTCTCAGGTGTCTAGGCGCTGATCACAACCCCGAGGAATGCTCCTTATGTAAAAAGATGTCCTCTAAGGCCATCCAGAGTCACCGGCAGAAGCTTGATGATATCTTCCATAAGGCAAACTCAACCCCGATATCCCCGGTAGCCTCATGCTCCAAGGCCCTGCAACCCTTGGAGTCACTCAAGGTTCCCCTGCGGGCCCGCAGGCACTCCAAACAGGAGTCCTCCGAATGTGAGTGGAAAAAGACTGCACGGACATCGTCCAGGGGGTTGGACAGACGTGAGAAGTCACATGCCAGGTACCTCAGACCCCCCTACATCAGTCGGAGAGGGAGTGGCCACGAAAGGTACCTTGAGCCAAAGCGGAGGCCTCTGGTGACGGTGCCCGGTTTCCCAAGGGTCATCCTGGTGAGGACCCCCTCTCCTCCTCGACACCTGATCTGCTTACCCCGGCGTCGGTGTCCCAGGGTCCCACTTCTGAGTGGGAGACCTGAATGCTGGCCTTGGAACACAGCGTTTCTGCATTCCTCACTGCCCAGTACGTGCAGATGTCTGGCCTCACCGACATGCGTCATGAGACCACAGGGACCTCGACCTCAAGGACTCCCTGGGCCGCTGCAGTGATCCCCGAGTGCCAGATGCCTCATGAGGAACCTTGGGGAGGGTCTCGATCTCTTTCCCATTCCTCGGGTGCGAGATCATCTCGGGCAAGCTCTTAAGGTTCTGGTCAGTTCCTGGCCTTGGGAGCCTGACATGTCACCGACCCACCCTGAGTCCTTCACAGACTATTCAGAGAGGGAATCTGATGGGGACACTTCACTGGAGACTCATGCTCACCGAGACCTCCCCTCAGACCCTTCCCCGCCAACCCAGAAGCGGCGGTCCCCTCCTGAGGACACCTCTTTCCTTGAGTTTGTCTGTGAAATGACGCGGGCCCTTGCACTTTCAACCGAGTCAGAGGAGGAACCTTGAGTGGAGGAACTTGATATCCTTCAATATGAGGCACCACCGAGGGAAACCCTCATCGTCCCTGTCTCCTCCATCCTCAACCGGCTCCTTCTCCGCATGTGGGAGACCCTGGCCTCTGTTCTGATCATCAGTCAATGCCTGGACTCCATGTACAGAGTTTCGGAAAGCACAGCTTCCCCACACCTCCATGGTCGTCGAGTCAGCCATGCACATGCAAAAGAGCCTGAAGACACTCTTCAGTGCCTCCAGGCAGGGAGTCTTGATGCCCTTGGACGCAAATATTACCAGGGGTCCATGTTGGCATGCCGCGTCCAGATTTACCAACTTTACATTGGTATGATCCTCTGAGACCTCACTAAGGAACTCTGGGGATTTGCGACAGGTCTTAATGGGGATCACCTTCAGCACTTACAGGTACTGTCGAGGTCGATTGGTGACTGCTCCAAGTACCCCTCTCGAGCTACCTACGACTGCTTTGAGTCCTCCATGCAAGTGGTTGCAGCTGGCATTGGCACCCGCCGGCAGGCTTGACTCCAGTCCTTCAACTTGGAGCAGTGGGTCCAGGAGAAACTCCTCGACGTCCCTTGCCTCAGAGAGCAACTCTTTGGAAAGCCCATGGAGGACAAAGTGGCAGAGATTGAGACAGAGTAAGTCACCCGTATTTGGCTCTCCAGGAAGACCTCCACCCTCCCTAGGAAAAAACCACAAGAAAAGAAAACTTTCTTCCTCGGAAAGGGCCAACCGTACAGGGGATAGCCCCATACCCATCACACCAACCCTGCCACAGGGGCGGTTAGTGTAAGGGCTCTGGTCATGGGCCTTGCAAGCCTAAAGGGCAAAAAACCCAGCCACTGGTTCTGGCTCAGCTGGTCTCGGGGTTTTGATGGTCCCAGCATAGCCTCTCGACCACTTGACATCCAGCTGCCGATGGGGGGGAGGCTGATCCACTTTACCCACAGGTGGAATTCCATCACCACCGACACATGGATTCTCCAGGTTGTCGGGGAGGGTTACCTCCTCCATCTGGACCATCCACCTCCCCCCTTCCCTGGGGAGCCGCGCCGGTCTCCCCTGCACCAGGCCTGACTATCTCAGGAATTCTCAGGCCTCTTCAAGGATGGGGCGGTGGAGCCCATCCCACTCCACCTATGAGGGGTTCTACTCCAGATATTTCCTCATTACGAAAAAAAACAGGAGGCCTCACACCCATCCTTGATCTGTGGAACCTGAACAGATTCCTGGTGCGGGAGAAGTTCAAAATGCTCTCCCTTGGAACCCTGCTGCCCTACTTCCAGCAGGGCGATTGGCTATGCTCCTTGGATTTAAAGGATGCCTACACCCACATCCTCATCTACCCCAACCACAGGCAATACCTGCAATTTATGGTAGGAGGCGATCATTATCAATACCGAGTGCTTCCCTTCGGCCTCGCCTCCGCACCATGGGTCTTCACCATTTCACTTCTACAGCACTTGGGCTTTGTAGTCAACCACCCAAAATCCCACCTTACTCCAGCACAATCTCTGGAGTTCATAGGAGCTCGCTTGGATACATGCCAGGCCAAGGCCTTACTTCCCCAGGACAGGGCAGATCGCCTTGTGTTCCTGGCGTCCAACGTGCAGAGTCACAGCTCACTCTCGGCTCAGTTAATGCTTCGCCGCCTCGGGTACATGGCCTCCATGGTCCACGCCGTGCCCAACACCTGCCTCAACATGCGGGCAGTCTCACCTCAGTTGGCAGAATCCTTGATCTGGTGGCAGGATGTTCAGCACCTGCTCCAGGGCATGCCCTTCCAGGCCCCAGCCCCATAAGCAGTCCTGACGATGGATGCCTCCCTCTCGGGATTGGGGGGCCCATTGCGAGGAGCTGCCCACCCAGGGTCCTGGTTCCCCGAGGAGAGTCGGCAGTAGATCAACCTACTGGAGCTCGAGCTATTCTCCTCGCACTGAAGGCATTTTGGCACTGGCTATGGCACCAGGTGGTGCGCATGCAGATGAACAACCAAGTCACTATGTTCTACTTGAACATACAGGGGGGCACCAGCTCCTGCAGCCTCTGCCAGGAGGCGGTGACCCAGTGCTCTTACGTGCTGAGCCAGGACATTACCCTCAGAGCCGTCTATCTCCCGAGCCAAGACAATGCCTTGGCAGACCGACTGGGCAGAGTCCTCCAGCCACATGAATGGCACCTGAACCCTGCAGTGGTACAACAGCTGTTCCAGCTCTGGAGCACCCCAGACCTGGATCTCTTTGCCAGTCCAGCAGACACTCAGTTCCCTCGGTTTTGCAGTCCTTACCCGCATCCAGGCCACGTGGCTCTGGACGCCTTCCTCCTCTCGGCAACAAGCCTACTATATGCCTTCCCTCCCATGCCACTGTTAGCATGGACGCTTCTCAAGGTCCAGCAGGACGGGTCCTCAATGATCTTCGTGGCCCTGAGATGGCCCAAACAGCCATGGTTTTGCTTGCTGCGCCGTCTCTCGATGGAGCCTCCGGTTCCTCTTGGGAGGTCGTCGGGGCTCCTGACTCAGGAGGGGGTCTTGCTCCTCCACCCCAGTCTAGGGTCCCTGTCCCTTACAGCTTGGCTGCTGGACGGGTCGACTTAGCTTGGCTCGATCTTCCCAAGGAGGTCGAGGATATCCTGTTGGCCTCTCGGAAGGACTCGACAAGACGGGCATACGCCTTCAAGTGGCGCAGGTTTTCGCTGTGGTGCTCTGAGAACCACGTGAACCCGTTCTCCTGCCCAATACTCTGTCCTGCAATACTTGCTACATCTCTTGCAGTCGGGTTTGAAGTCCAACTCGGATAGGGTTCACCTGAGTGCAATCTCGGTGAACCACCACCCCATTGAGGGCAAACCCCTCTTGGGGTAGCCACTCATCTCTTGTTTCATGCGGGGCCTGCTCTTCTCCAAGCCTCCCATCCATCCGCCCCTGGTAGAATGGGACCTCAATGCGGTCCTCACACAGCTGACCAAGCCGCCTTTCAAGCTCCTGGCTACTTGCTCCTTGCGGCTCTTGTCCTGGAAGGTGGCCTTCCTGGTGGCATTCACGTCTGCTTTTAGGGTCAGTGAACTCCAAGTCCTGATGGCTGAGGCACCTTATACCAGGTTCTACAAGAACAGCGTGGTCCTCCGTACGCACCCCAAGTTCCTCCCAAAAGTTGTCTTGGACTTCCATCTCAACCAGGAGGTGGTGCTGCCCACTTTCTTCCCGAGGCCCCATGCCAACTGGGAGTCGGCCATTCTCCATACCCTGGACTGCAAGAGAGCTCTATCCTACTTGCAGTGGACTCAGGGCCACCGTAAAGCTGGACAGCTCTTTGTCTCCTTCGATCCCAGCCATCTGGGACAGATGGTCACCAAATGAACCTTGTCCATTTGGATGGCAGTCAGCCTAGGCCGCCACTGAATTTCCAGGTCATGGCGCACAATGTCTGGGCGATGGTGACATCAATTGCGAGCCACCACTCGGTACTCCTGGTGGACATCTGCCAGGCTGTCACCTGGTCTTCCACTCACACCTTCACGACTCATTACTGCCTGAAGAGGGAGTTCCGTCGGGACTCGGCCTTCAGTCAGGCAGTACTCCGTAACCTGTTTGGGATTTAAGCAACTCCTGCCCTCTGACCCTTCTCGTTCAGGCTTCCGGAGACGTGGCTCTCCATGGGATCACTGGGTCTGCCTTCGGATTCACTTGTGGCTGCCCACGGCTCTGCCGTCCTTTTTCCTATAGGTCCTTGGTAATCTGTAGCTAGGGAATCCTATATGTGAGGACTGACTTCCTGCTTGTTCCTGGAGAAAGTGTAGTTACTCACCTGTAACAGGTGTTCTCCAGGGACAGCAGGAATCAGTCCTCACAACCCTCTCTCCTCCCCTTCGAGTTGCTGTCCATTTTTTTTGCCATCTTCTGGTGGGGCTCTAGCTATGGCACCTGACTGAGCAAGATGACACCCTTGGGCAGGAAGGGGAGCATGCAGGCAGTCCCAAAGGCTTTCTTTGAAAGCTGTGGAGATGCTCCACGCGGGCTCCATCTGTGCCAACATCACCCATATGCGAGGATTGATTCCTGACATAAACTCGATGACAAAATGCATCGAAGAGATGAATACATGGCTTACCAACAATAACCTGACGGTCAACTTTGACAAGACAAAGGCTATGTTCATTACTAGGGATCCCACATTCAACCCACCTCAGGCAATCAGTATCCTAGACAAGACAATAGCAATAAAGGATGAAGTAAGGTACCTGGGCATAACCCTGGACAAAGCTCTTAACCTACAATTGTGCATTAGCAAAACTGTGGCTAAAGCCTATCAATGACTTAAACCAAACCTCAACCAGACCACTTCCACACAGTATGCCAAGCAATCGTAATACCAATTCTGGACTATGGAAACTTACTATATCAAGGACTTCCAAAACAGACTATCTGCTCACTCAACTGGTCCAGAATACTGCAGCGTGCATCATCACGAGCACTGCAAAGTTGGAACACATCACACCCATACTACAACAACTACATTGGCTCTCAATAATCGCAAGGGCGAAATACAAGTCAATCCTGAACATATTCAAAGTTATCCACCGCTGTTCAGCAGATGTGCTCCAGGATTTAATAATCAGGGAAGTAACTAGCAGACCTAGGAGGTCCAACAGTGGTTAGAGACTCGGCATGCCAGCAGGATATCATAAAACAAAACAAGCCACATCTAAAAGGGCTCCCTCACTGTCAGCTCCTGCCCTATGGAACGCTCTCCCTGAGGAACTAAGGGCCCTAAATGACACCAAGGATTTCCACAAGTCTCTCAAAACCCTCCTGTTCATTTAATTAAGGTTTAATTAAGTACACTAGGTTTGGTGATTGTGCCATGTTAGTGAAGTTTGCTTTGTTACTGAAATGCTGGCTTGCTGAGCCTCTGAACAGTAATCTTATAGGGTGTTGGCATCATAAACGCAGGTATCTGAACTGAACTGGAGGGACTCAAGGAAAGAAAATTAGCAGGTAAGGTCTAACTTCACCTCTTTCTTCAGGCAGACCACTATCAATATAAGATCCTTCCTTTCTGTTTTCAGTTCCCAGATTACTTATAGATGCTTTCTGGTGGTATGGCACACGTTTCTCTGTTGGACAGCAGACTGTGATCCCTGATGTTACATGTCTGCACTGCAGCCATGGCAAAGACCTAACTAAAAAGACTAGGCTACATGGCTACAGTTGTCAATGTTGTTCTCTTTGCTCAGATGAAATTGATAAAAGTGAACCTCAGTGGCTCACCAAACAAAGGGTGTATAAAAGAGCGTTGAGAGGGATTTCCATCCTAGGCAGGGCCGGATTTACCTTGAGTGAGGCCCTACGCCAACAAAAATTGTGGGCCCCCAGCAGGGGCGGCCCAAGGGGGGTGCGGGGCCTCATTTGCATAAGGGGCCTCATTTGCATAAATATTTGCATAATGTTACCATATACTAACTTTTAGTAAACGTGCCTCTTAATGAGTGTATGGATAAAGAAAGACTAAAAGATTTCTACATTACTATAATCCAGTGCCAACTGCCAGACACATTAGGAACTACTACAAACACTGCCCATTTAGAACCCATAGTAAACCTGCCGTATCCTAACAGCACTACCAGGACTCACAAAGCACCATACCCTACCTATCAAAAGGCAACACTGCAAATATTAAACCAGTACATTTCAGAGAACAACAATACATGACCTACTGGGGAAAGAGAACAAGTGGCAATGTCAAATAGGAATTATATAAACAGAACACCTCAGCTCAGTTACACATGCAGAACATAGACCATCACCAAACAAGTAATCACAATTTAGAAACAGGAAGACAATAATTAAACTGGGAATCCCAAAAGCCAAACTTGGAATGTACAACACTGTAGAAATAAAACTATACATTAATTTGCTCTTGTACTAAACAAAGCGCAGACGTTAATGATGCACATTTACCAGAGCTGACATATTCCAATTAATAAATTCAAAATAAAGAGATATTTTTCTACCTTTTGTGCATTTTTTTCAGCTGCAATTGCTCCAGCCACTTTCTTCTGGTTTCTTCGTGTCTTCTGCTAACTCTCCATCGTCTGCTGTCCATTTGTCCTTTCTTCTCTCTTCTAGATTTTTTTCCATTCTCTCTCTACATCTGCTTTAACATACTAATCTTTCTCCTTTTGCTCTTTCCTCATTCCTATTTCATCCACTCAAATTTTACCCCTCCATCCTCAATCCCCACTTACTCTCCCAATACCCGGCCAATTGTAGATTTTTTATCCCTCCCACACAAAATATTTTTCCCTTCTCCATTTTACTCTTCCAGCCCCATCCCATTCTAATCCTCCCCCAACATCAGCTCCCTTCTAGTTCCAGCCTCACCCAGCATCCATTCCCTTCTAGTCCCTGCATCAGCCCAGTTCCAGTCCTAGCAACCCCCCAACCCAATACCAGTCCTAGCCCCCCATCAACCCACTTACAGTCCTGAACCCATCACCCCATTTTCAGTTTAAGCCCCCCCTATAACCCATTACCAGTCCTAACCCCCCATCAGCCCACTTCCAGTCCTAACCCCATCAACCCATTTCCAGTCAGCCCCCCATAGCCCATTGCCAGTCCTACCCCCCCCATCAGCCCACAGCCCATTACCAGTCCTAACCCCATCATCCCACCTCCAGTTTTAACCCCCCAGCCCAGTTCCAGTCCTAGCCCCCCATAGCCCATTACCAGACCGCCCCCATCAGCACACAGCCCATTACCACTCTTAACCCCCCCCCAAAGCCCATTACCAGTTCTAAACCCCCCCCAACAGCCCATTACCAGTCCTAATCCCATCAGCCCACCTCCAGTCTTAACCCCCCAGCCCATTTCCAGTCCTAGCCCCCCCATAGCCCATTACAGACAGCCCCCATCAGCCCACAGCCCATTACCAGTCTTAACCCCCCCCAAAGCCCATTGCCAGTTCTAAGCCCCCCCAACAGCCCACAGTCCATTACCAGTCCTAACCCCATCAGCCCACCTCTAGCCTTAACTCCCCCCAGCCCATTTCCAGCCCCAGCCCCCCCAATAGCCCATTACCAGTCCTACCCCCCCATAGCCCATTACCAGCCCTACCCCCCCAGCCCATTTCCAGCCCCAGCCCCCCCAATAGTCCATTACCAGTCCTACCCCCCCCATAGCACATTAACAGCAATCCCCCCCCCAGCCCATTTCCACCCCCCGCCCCCCCCATCGCCCATTACCAGTCCTCCCCCCCCATAGCCCATTACCAGTCCTACCCGCCCCCCCCCCCCCGTCGGCCTAAAGTAAAATTTAATTAAAAAAAAAAACCTGGTGGCTGCCGCCGCGGGGCCCCCTCTGCTGCCGCGGCAGCACCGATTGACCCGCGGGGGCCCCATCTACAAGCTGAAGCCGTCGGGTCGGGTCGGGTCGTTCCTCCCTCCCTCCGTCCGTGCGGGCTTTACAGAGACGCGAGGAGACGCTCTCTCTTCGCGTCTCTCACAGCCTGCAGCGTGCACGGAGGGAGGGAGGGCGGGTGGAACGTCCCGACCCTACCCGACGGCTTCAGCTTGTAGACGGGGCCCCCGCGGGTCAATCGGTGCTGCCGCGGCAGCAGAGGGGGCCCCGCGGCGGCAGCCACCAGGGGTTTTTTTTAAATTGTATTTTAAAAAAATTTACTTCTTCTTTTTTTGTGGGCCCCTGCCGGCTGTGGGCCCTACGCCATGGCGTACATGGCGTATAGGTAAATCCGGCCCTGGTCCTAGGTCATAATACCAGCAAATTTAAGAGGCCCTTTTTATTGAAGACTGCTAAAGGTTTGCACTTAACATTTGTAATGTATGTTAACTGCAAAACCTCCATGTTATCTGTTGGGAGGCATGATCAGCATGTTTCTGGCAGCTAATGCACAACAGAGTACCTCAACTTGTGGAGCACTTAATCCATAGAAGTGTCAGGTGAACGTACATTAATTGCCACATTGCCACTGAGCGCACGGCAATTGTCCTTGCACTGACGGCAGTACGCTCTCCATACCCACATTCTGCCTATCCCCTGTCCCATTGTGCCATGGCTGATTAACGTGTGCTTTAATGCGCGGTCACTGGCATGCCTCCTTTCCCTGTGGCCAGTTGTCATGTGTTAACCAGTTACCGGGCCTTAGTTAAAGCGGTCTCTAAGTTTCTTACTGCACTGGAACTCCAGGTTTCAATGTAACATCCAAAGGCCAAGCTTGCAGCCGGTAATGCCTTGCATCCATTAGAATTCCAGCTTTCCCCAACTATGGATCCATCCAGCCCTGGTTAAGGAGTTTATATGCATGGTCAAACTCGAGAGAGTTTTTCTCCTCATCACTTAACTAATGTTCCGAACAATACCCTTCAAATTCTCATTTATCTTCTCCAGGACACTCTAGTTTCAGTTTACCAAAGTAGTTGTGTTCATATTAATAGACAAAAGGGACTGAGACCATTTTGCTCCACCAGTGAAGATCTTTCCATTCAAATATATCTTCTTTATATAAATAGTGTTAACAGCCATATAGCCAACAAGATCAGCAGAGTTCCTGCAGCTTCATGATGGCTCTTTGGATGCAACAGCCTTGCAGAACATTTGTTTCAGGATTGCAAGACCTCCTCAGGTCAACTTCATCAGCAGCAGGAATGCAAAGCTACCTTTCAGCTTTATCATCTGTCCTGCCGACCACCTAGTCACAAATTTACCAGAGGTTCCTTGGGTTGGTCGTTTTCTATTGCTTTATTCTCCTATAATGCTCATAGTAAATCAATGCATAAAGTTCAATAACAGCCAAGCATCATGATGCTGAGAGCACCTTACTGCCCTTGACAGAACTAGTCTTCCTCTTCACAGAGAGCTGGCAGCTCTGCCCCTCAGCAGACTCCAAATATTCTGATGTTAGTCACGCAAGATGGTGATCATTTTTCTTCATTCCAGTCTCAAGCTGTTACTCTTACAGTGTAGAAATTTAATTAGCTTGTAGTGTCCACTGTCTACTGGTGCTTTTCAGGACATATAGCTAAAACCCCCAAAATCCTTTATTCAGCATACATATTCATTCAAGCAAACAAGCATTGCTATACTGGGTTTGACCAAAGGCCCATGAAGCCCAGTATCCTGTTTTTCTAGCAGTAGCCAATCCAGGTCACAAGTACCTGGCAAGATCCCCAAAATTATATAGATTCCATGCTGCTTGCTGCTAGGATAAGAAGTGGTTTTGCTCTAGGTGAACCTTAATGTTTTTTTTGTCCTTTTCCTTCATAAATTTGTAGCCTAGTGGTTAGAGCAACTGCCTAGTACCCAGAAGATCAAGAGTTTGATTCCCACTGGCACGCCTTATGACCCTTGCACAAGTCACTGTACCCTTCATTGCCTTGGAAGAAAAGGCCTGACAATCTACGTCTGGTGATATATTGCCAAGAAAACTCAGAGGCAGCTGGGTCCCTAGGAGTCAGCACTGACTTGATGACACTTAAAAAAATATATATGATTGAGACGTTTGAATACCTCCATGGCATAAATGCACAGGGAGAGAGCCTCTTTCGATTGAAAGCACGTTCTGCTATGAGGGGACATGGGATGAGGGTGAAAAGGGATAGATTCAGGAGTGATATGCAGAAATATTTTTTTACGGAAAGAGTGGTGGATCCATGGAATAGTCTCCCAGTGGAGGTTGTAGAAATGAGGACAGTATCTGAATTCAAAAAAGCATGGGACAAACATAGAGGATCTCTAAAGGAAAAAGGGGGACTGTTGTAGTTGTTATGGAAGGACAGACTAGATAGGCCATGTGGTCTTTTTCTGTTGTCATTTTTCTATGTTTCTTTGTTTTTTAAACCCAGCTATGCTGATTGCTTTTACTACATCCTCCAGCAATGAGTTCCAGAGCTTAATGTATGTGTTGAGTGAAAAAAATATTTTCTCTGTTTTGTTTTAACATTCATTCTCTCTCCATATTGTTAACAAACAGCCCTACTTGGGACATAGCAACTTTCTCCTCTAGATATCCTAGCACCATTCCTTTCAGGGCCTTTAGTACAGCAGAAGCACCTTAAATTAATATGGGATAACATAGTCAATGCTGCTGAATCAGCATGGGAGTGACATGGCCTTCAAGTCTTTAACTTAGTTGTAATGTTTTGTACACATTGTCGGGCCAATGCAGAAAGCCAGCTCTGAAGTTGCGCACTTTTAACTCTGTACGTTTCTATACAGCGCACCGATAGCATGTAACTTTAGTGTCAGCATGCAGAAATGGGCGCATATGCAAATTAGCCATGCATTAAACTGTGGTGCAAATGGCAGCGTTAAACTGGGAGAGCAAGCCAAACACACGTGCACAGAAATTGGCGCAAGTATGGCATACTTTCCCAAAGAAACAGCGGATGTCATCAAAATACTGTCAAGGAGCCCTGATTCCCCCACCCACCCAATTAAAAATAAGCCTGATGGTCCAGCAGCCCTGAACCCCCCAGCCCCCTCCTGGTACTGAACATAAGATATGCCATACTGGATCAGACCAAGGTCCATCAAGCCCAGTATCCTGTTTCCAACAGTGGCCAATCTAGGTCATACATACCTAGCAGTTTCCCCAAAAGACACAGGTTCCACAATGCTTGTACTGGGTCAAGCATTGATATCCTGGGTCCCTTCTTAATAATGGTTTGTCCAAACCTTTTTTAAACCCAGCTACACTAACAGCCTTTACTACATCCTCCAGTAACAAATTCCAGAGTTTGATTACACGTTGAGTGAAAAAATATTTTCTTTTATTAGTCTTAAATAGTTTACCCTGTAGCTTCATTGCACGTCCCCTAGTCTTTCTATATTATGATAACGTAAACAATCGATCTACGTTTACCCGTTCCACTCCGTTCATTAATTTATAGACTTCTATCATATCTCCCCTCAGCCGTCTCTTTCCCGGGTTAAAGAGCCCTAACCTTTTTAGCCTTTCTTCATAGGAGTATCCTTCCATCCCCTTTACCATTTTGGTGGCTCTTCTCTGAACCTTTTCTAATAATGCTATATCCTTTTTTTAAGATACGGCGACCAGAATTGCACACAATATTCAAGGTGCGGTCTCACCATGGAACGATATAGAGGCATTATAATATCTTTTGTTTTATTTTCCATTCCTTTCCTTATGATACCTAGCATTCTATTTGCTCTCTTGGCCACCACTGCACACTGGGCTGAGGGTTTTAACATGTTATCCACAATGACGCCTAAATCTTTTTCCTGGGTGGTGGTTCCTAATGTGGAACCTTGCATCGTGTAACCATAGTTTGGGTTGTTCTTCCCTAGGTGCATTACTTTGCACTTGTCCACATTAAATTTCATCTGCCATTTTACATAGTAACATAGTAAATGACGGCAGATAAAGACCAGTATGGTCCATCTAGTCTGCCCAGTATGATGTCAAGAGTAGGTACACCTGCCCTCTGTGCAGGCCCCCCTTCCCCATGTCTTTGTTTAGGGCTGATCCCACCACTCCTTGTAGTACACCCCTATTTGTTAAGGAATTAGATGGTTCAGATTATTTTGATATTTTCTTGTTGCTGTAAAGGGATCCACTGTGTCTGTCCCATGCCCTTTTGAACTCTGCCACCACTTCCATTGCGAGCGCATTCCAAGCATCCACCACACTTTCAGTAAAAAAAAGTATTTCCTGACATTGCTTTTCAATTTACCACCTTGTAGCTTCATGTTATGCCCTCTAGTTTTGCAGCTTCTCTGTTTTTGGAAGAGGTTTGTTCATTATTTCTCTTTAAGTATTTAAAGGTCTGAATCATATCTCCCATGTCCCTCCTCTTCTCCAAAGTGTACATGTTTAGGTCTTCAAGTCTCTTCTCATAAGGCTTCTGACGCAGGCTCCAAATCATTTTGGTCGCCTTCCTCTGAACAGTTTCCAGTCTTTTTACATCCTTTGCAAGATTTGGTCTCCAAAACTGAACACAGTATTCCAAGTGAGGCCTCACCAGTGACTTGTACAGTGGCATAAGTACCTCTTCCTTTCTGCTGGTAATTCCTCTTCGTATGCAGCCCAACATCCTCCTGGCTTTTGCCACCGCCTTGTGGCACTGTTTTGCCACCTTGAGATCTTCAGAAATAATCACTCCAAGGTCTTTCTCCTGATCCATACACACCAATCTCTCGCCCCCTATCGCGTACATTTCCCTTGGATTTCTGCTTCCCAAGTGCATGACTCTGCAGGTTTTTTGATTCCCAGTCTTCCAATTTATCAAGATCCTCTTGCAATTTTCCACAGTCCTCTGGGTTTTAACAACTTTAAGTAGTTTTGTGTCTTCTGCAAATTTGATAACCTCACTCGTTATTCCCTTTTCCAGGTCATTTATGAATATGTCAAAAAGCAGTGGACCCAGCACAGATCCCTGGGATACACCACTATTCACCTTTCTCCATTGGGAAAATTGGCCATTTAGCCCTACTCTCTGCTTTCTATCTTTTAACCAGTTCCTGATCCACAATAGTACACTGCCTCCTATCCCATGACTCTTTAGTTTTGCCAAAAGTCTCTCATGAGGGACCTTGTCAAAGGCTTTCTGAAAGTTCAGATACACTATATCAACTGACTCACCTTTGTCCACCTGTTTATTCACACCTTCAGAAAAACATAACAGATTAGTAAGACAAGATCTTCCTTGTCTACAGCCATGTTGGCTGTCTCCCATTAGGCCATGACTATCTACATGCTGAGTAATTTTGTTCTTTATGATGGTGTCTACCATTTTTCCTGGTACTGACATCAGGCTCACCAGTCTGTAGTTTCCCAGATCACCCCTGGAACCCTTTTTAAAAATTGGTGTTACATTGGCGATCCTCCAATCTTTAGGTATTAGAGATGATTTTAATGATAGTTCACAGATTACTAATAGCAGGTCTGCAATCTCATATTTCAGTTATTTCAACACCCTTGGATGTATACCATCCGGCCCAGGTGATTTGCTACTCTTCAGTTTATCAAATAGTTGTACTACATCTTCCTGATTTATCGATGTTTCCTTCAATTCTTCTGCACCTTTAAATACCACTTCAGTCATGGGTAACATCCCTACATCTTCCTCAGTAAAGACCAAAGCAAAGAATTCATTCAGTCTCTCCGCTATCGCCTTGTCGTCTCTTAGTGCCCCTTTAACCCCTCTATTATCTAATGGACCAACTGACTCTCTCACAGGTTTTTTGCTATGAATGTACTTGAAAAAGTCCTTATTTTGCGTTTTTGCTTCCGCAGAAAGCTTCTTCTCAAATTCTCCCTTTGCCTGCCTTATGAATGCCTTGCATTTGACTTGCCAGTGCTTGTGCTGTTTCCAGGTTTCGTCATTTGGCTCTTTTTTTCATTTCCTGAAAGATGCTTTTTTGGCAACAGCCTCTCTGACCTCGCCTTTAAACCATGCTAGCAGTTTTTTGGACTTCCTTCCACTTTTCTTAAAGCGTGGAATACAGCTAGTCTGGGCTTCCAAGATAGTGCCTGCTGAACGTGCCTGGCTCAAATCTCACTCTCATGCTGACTTTCTCCACTTTAAATTCATGCTCTTCTCCTTCCAATCAGCCATTGCACTTGCCAAACAAATCTACTTCACCCATCTGACTAACTCTCTTGTGTCTAATCCTCGTCGTCTCTTTTATACACTCATTTCTCTCCTCAGTGTGCCCCCACCTCTGGCTCCTACCTCCCTTCCTGCCCAAACCTTGGCACAGTACTTCTCTGACAAAATCCATAAAATCACCCTCCATTTCACTACCATCCCTTCCTCCCCCCCCCCTTTTTCCCAACCCTCCCCCCTTCTGGTTCCCTTTCTTCCTTCCCTCTGGTCTCTGATGTGGAAACAACACTCCTCCTTTCTTCCTCTAAGCTGATTACCTGCCCTTCTGATCCTATACCCACCCATCTCCTTAGCTCCATTTCTTCCACTGTCGTCCCCTCCATCACTCATATTCTCAACCTGTCGCTCTCCACTGCTACCTTCCCTTCTGACTTGAAGCATGCTATTGTGACACCCCTCCTCAAGAAACCCTCGCTCGATCCCACCTGTCCTTCTAACTATCGTCCCATCTCCCTCCTTCCCTTTATTTCTAAATTACTTGAGCGTGCTATCTAACACTGCTTTCTCGACTTCCTCTCCTCTCATGCCCTCCTAGATACTTTACAGTCCGGTTTCCATCCCCTACATTCTACCGAAACTGCTCTTACCAAAGTTGCCAATGATTTGTTTCTGGCTAAGTCCAAAGGCTTTTATTCTGTCCTCATTCTTCTGGATCTCTCTGCTGCGTTTGACACCGTTGACCACAATCTTCTTATCACCCTGACTTCACTCTGTTTCATAGGCTCTGTACTTTCTTGGTTCTCCTCCTATCTCTCCCACAGCTCTTTCAGTGTGTACTTCGGTGGCTCCTCCTCCTCTTCTACCCCTTTATCTGTGGGTGTACCTCAAGGTTATGTCTTAGGTCCGCTCCTCTTCTCTCTCTATACCCAATCCCTTGGTGCCCTTCTCTTCCCATGGCTTTCACTATCATGTCTATGCTGACGACTCTCAAATCTACCTCTACACCTGTTATCTCTCCTGAAATTCAAGCTAAGATCTCAGTCTGCCTCTCTGACATTGCTTCCTGGATGTCCTATCACTGCTTGAAGCTGAACATGGCCAAAACTGAACTCCTTGTCTTTCCCCCTAATGCCTCCCCTCCTCCTTCCCCTTTCTCATTCTCTGTGGCTAACTCTGTTATCCTTCCTGTCTCTTCGGCACAGAACCTTGGTGTTATCTTTGACTCATCTCTCTCCTTCTCTTTACATATCCAAAACATCGCTAAAATATGCCGTTTCTTTCTTTACAATATCTCCAAAATTCGCCCCTTTCTCTCTGATAACACTACTAAACTGATTGTCCACTCTTTAATCACCTCCCGCCTTGATTACTGTAACCTTCTCCTTGCTGGCCTCCCTGCTAACCACCTCTTTCCTCTCCAGTCTATTCAACATTCTGCAGCTCGTCTGATTTTCCGTCAGTCTCGTTTTTCGCACAGTACTCCTCTCCTCATGTTACTTCACTGGCTCCCCATCTGCTTCCATATCCAGTTCAAACTCCTCCTTCTAACCTATAAATGTATTCATTCTTCTGTCCCTCATTACCTTTCGTCCCTCATCTCTACCTACACCCCCTCTCGCCTACTCCGCTCATCTAATTGTCTTTGTTTATCTATGCCTTTTACTCGTACTGCTAATTCTAGACTTCATGCCTTTCAACTGGTTGCACCCTTTTCCTGGAATACTCTACCTGTCTCTGTCCGCCAAGCCTCCTCCCTGGCCATCTTCAAATCCAAATTGAAATCCCATTTCTTCATTATTGCTTTTTGTTCCTAACTCGTCCTTTCTTGTTCTCTCCATAAACATTTCTTCTTGTCTTGTTAATTGTTATTTGTATTATCTAATTTATTTCATATTTTGTCTTAACTAGATTGTGAGCTCTAACGGGCAGGGACTGTTTCTTTTTATGTTTGTACAGCGCTTCGTATGTTGCAGCGCTTTATAAATTCTTAGTAATAATAATAATAATAGTATTTTTAAACAACACCCAAGCTTGATGTAAGTATTTAACCTTTGCAACTGCTCCTTTTAGTTTTTTCTTAACTATTTTCCTCATTTTATCATAGTCTCCCTTTCGAAAGTTAAAAGGGTAGTACTGTGGATTTCCTTACTATCCCTCCTCCACTAATTAAATCAAATGCGATCATGCTATGATCACTATTGCTAAGTGGCCCCAACACCCTTATCTCTTGCACTAGATCTGGTGTTCCACTAAGGACTAGGTCCAATATGGCTTCCCCTCTGGTCGGTTCATGAACCAACTGCTCCAAGAAGCAGTCATTTATTTAATCTAGGAAGTTTATCTCCCTAGCATGTCCTGCCGTGACACTGACCCAGTCGATACTGGGGTAATTGAAATCACCCATTTATTATTACTGTGCTGTAACTTTTGTTAGCTTCCTTGATTTCTTTGAGCATTTCATCATCCATTTGTTCATTCTGGCCAGGCGGTCGATAGTACACCCCCACTGCCATCACCTTCCCCTTTTTACATTTAATTAAATCCATAGAGATTCTACAGCAAATTCTCAAATATGAGCCCCTTCAGCTACTGTGGCTGTCCTAATCTGTACTTTCGCTGGATATAATTTGTAAAGCAGCAAAATGGTCCTTGGTCCATACCTTTTACTTCATGCTATTGCTTGCACCAATTCATGATAAAGGGCAGTGTCTTTGTCGCAACTCTTGCACTGTTTTTTCTGTGGAGGCCGCTCTTAAGAAAAGCACAATACATGAAGAGATGAGCAGTGAGTCTGAGAGTTGCCCACTTGTTTGCCTGACTCATGCCTGTTTGTTGACAGAAAAAGCATTGTTGTTCACCTGTAACAAATATTTTTCATAGACAGTAGGATTGATTGGGCACACAGTCCCTCCCACCTCCCCAAGAGTTGCCTTAATTCTTGAGCTATGAAAATAACTGGGTGACCGAGCAGACTATTGCACCTGGGAAGGGCCATGCATGATCAGAACTTTATACTAAGTTCTGAGTTCTGTTCCATCTCGGCAGCGTGTGAGATGGATTGGTGTGCATTAGGTGAGTAATCACTGCAGCCTGATCTTTTCATACATTTACAATATGCATATTGCATATGACGTCATTTGCTGATATGACATGCGGTAGCTGTACTAACAGATTTTTTTTCTCTTTCCTTGTGTGTGTTAAATATACTATGATCACACGAACATTCCCTTTACCTGCGGGAACCCTTCCTTGAGGGGCGATACCTTTTCTATTAAACTTTCCACTTAGTAAAGTCAGCACATGGGATACGGTGCTGTGGTGACCAGATCTCGGATGATTTTACAGATGATGTCACTTTTTTTCTCAAGTAACTAGAGTCCAGGCATTGAAGAAATTCCTTAGGGTGAACAATTACAGAATCTTAACATCTTCTTAAGAGAGATTGCCAAGGACTTAGTATAGTTGGGAGGCTTGTGGGGCACAAAATCCATGCTGGGGCCATTCAGTGCTTCACCTCCTGTACTTGAAGCCCAGATTTGGTAGTATTCACATTCTTTAGAGTCCAGGTTTATGGTGTCCCTCTGGTATTCCCAGAAGCAATCCTTCCGTCTGGTTCTCTCAGCCTCCTGACAATTTTGAGAGTAGCCATTGATGATAGGGAACAGAAATCAACTTTACTTTTCATCTGTCTCTCTCTGTCTTAATTCAAATTTTCTTCTACTGAATTCCTAGATTATATATCTCTACATCTATATCTGTGTATATATATATATAGTGCCCTGCAATCTTCTGGTGAACTTAGTCATAGACTCTTCTCATATTTGCACTAATATTCCTATAACAGGGTTATAACATTTATTTTGAATCTGAACCACACCTAGCACATTTTTATAAAAGCAGTTCCATGTCATCCTGCTAGACCAGTCCAGACAAGTGGGTTGTGTTCCCCTACCAGCAGATTGGTGGAGACAAAGAACCAATGAAAAGCCCAGGTTTCAATAACATCATCCCCCTACCTCTCATCCCCCAATGTAAATATGTAAGTAGTTCTATTGAAAATGTTATACCATTGTTCAAGCCATTGTTGTTCCTTGTAAAAGAGATTTAAATACACAGTTACAATTTGTTCATTGTAAACCGTTTTGAATTGCAGAAAAATGATATATAAAAAATGTTAAATAAATAAATCATTCCCATGCCCCTATTTGTCTCAGCCACCAGGTCACAGTGGTTACCAAATGGACTATTCCTATGGAATGCAGATCGTTCGTTCTTAAAGGATTTTCTAGACCGAAAGGTGAATTCATTGTTGAAGAATCAGTTCGCTGTGGCGGCGGCTCTTCTTCAACTAGCGGTATGTGCCAGCCTGACATCTTGAACCTTGCTCCAGTGGATTCAGTCCCTTCCACTGGATGATACTACCCCTCTTTTGGAGTCTGCTACGGCCTTCCTTTATGATGCCATGTATGACCTGGTACTTTTGGTGGCCAGGGACAGTGCCCTGACGATGGTGTCACGGCATTGGATTTCGCTCCAGCACTGGACGGCGGGCACATCTTCCAAAGTCCGGTTAGCTCAGCTGGCTTTTAAGGGGAAACTTCTTTTTGGAGCCAATTTGGAGATGCTGGTGAAGGACCTGGACGAGAGAAAATCTTCTGGAAGAACTGGTCCAGAGAGTTTGTGAAGTGGGCTGGTGCCCCTTTCTCAGCCTCCGCCCATCCATTGAGGGCATACTGGCCGGACCCCTGAGGGTCTCTGGAATCTTGTTACCAACCTGGAAAACCTTTCTTCCCCTCTGATTTTGAGTTTCAGGCTCATTCTCAGTCCTTTCATGGAGCATGTGGGCCGAAAGACTCTGTCCCGTCCAGAGCAGGACCTTCCTGGGCTACACAATGAAGGTTTGGGGGCCCATTCCCTGGTTCTTTCGGTTGGAGGCAGGCTTTGCCTTTTCTTTCAGAAATGGTCCCGGGATACCAAGGATTGCTGGGTGCTAGACACCATTCAGTTCGACTCTGTCCTGGAATGCAAAGAGCTGATTCTGGATGCCTTCGTCATTGCCCCTTGTGAGACTGTGATCAAAAGTGTTGCTGTGTGGCCCACCTTAGACAAGTTGCCGCTCCTAAAGGTGGTGGTATCTGTCCGCCCCCCCTGCCCCCCCAGATGAACTGGGGAAGGGCAGATACTCTATCTATATTGTGGTATCAAAAAAGGATGGTTCCTTCTGGCCCATTCTGGACCTCAAGTGTGTCAATGAACACTTATATGTCCTGTGCTTCTGGATGGAAACCTTGCGCTCTGTGATTCAAGCAGTGCACTGAGGGGAGTTCTTGGCTTCTCTGGATTTGGCCGAGGTGTATTTTCATATGTTCATCTGGGCAGATAAGCAAAAGTATCTGTTTTGCCATGCTTGGTTCTCACTATCAGTTTGCTGCCCTCCCTTTCACTATCCACTGCCCTGAGGACGTTCTTCAAAATCATGGTGGTGGCTGTGTCACCGAGGGATCTGTGTGCATACATATCTGAACGACTGGCTTATCTGAGCCCATTCGCCTTTCAGAACTGTCTCAGGTGATGTCCTGAGTGCTGTCCTTTTTTGGAAAGCTTCGGCTGGGTGATCACTCTGGGAAAGAGCCAACTGTTGCCGTACCAGTCCCTGGAGTTCCTGGGAGCACAGGGCTGAGGGAGCTCTGAAATTATTTCAAGCAAGTTTTAAAACCAAGCAGAATGAGGATTTGAATTGATTTATCAGAGAGTGAGAACTTGAAGTTATTTATTGGAGAGAGAGCTTGGTTTATGCACTGCTTTGATTAAAAGTTCAACAGTGTGCGAGGCTTGTTTTCAAGAACACTGGAGTCCTTCAAGTGCTGAAAGAAAAATAAGGCTGAAGGTATAAATCCCCAGTGCAGAAAGAAGAAAAACTTTGAAAGTGAGCTGTTTTAAAACTTCGTACTGCTTGAAGGAATTGTTTAATCCTGAAACAGCTTTAACTGTTTCAGTGGGGAAGAGTATATGTCTTCAGATGCTTTCTGAATGAGGAAAGGTCTTTGATGCTCCTGATGGTGTCGAGGAGAGAGTTCCATAGGGTTGGTTTATAATTTTTTCTTTTCCCAGCACTTCCTGCTTCTCCTGCTGCTCCTCCTCCCTTATTGGAATACACTGCACCTGCGCAGTTACGTCTGGGCTCAGCAAGACATAAAAAACATTTTTTTCACGCTGCTGAGCTCCAGGGTAATGTGAGGAGGTTTGGGCTCACCTACCCGATGCCACCAGAGCCATTTCTGGGCCCTGGGTGACATCACAATTGAGGGGGCCCGTGATCACGAGGCTATGCCTGCAATGACACCTCCATGCTACGACAACCTCAGGGGAGCCGAGAAACATGCTCCTCACTGCCCCACAGCAAAAATTTGGGCCAGATCTGCCCTGCTCTTTAAAAATAAAATGTGGCTAGCCAGCACAGGCACATTTTAAAACCTTCCTCTGCTCTTACACAGCAATTTGTACTGTGGCAGCCATGTGGCTTACCAGGATATTGTGAGCAGAGATTTAAGAACGTAAGTATATAAGAGATGCCATACTGAGTCGGACCAAGGTCCATCAAGCCCAGTATCCTGTTTCCAACAGTAGCCAATCTAGGTCACAAGGACCTGTCAGATTCCCCAAAAGGCTCACAGGTCCCATGTTTCTTAACCCGGGGTAAGTGGTGGATTTCCCTGGCTCTCTTTAATAATGATTTATGGACTTTTCTTCCAGGAATGTGTCTAAATCTTTTTTTTTTTTTAAATTACGTTTTCATCATTGCTTAACATACAAGCAAAAGAAATAACAGAAACATATCAAGATACATATCAAACATATAGTATTCATGCTTTTTATAGTCCACATCACGGAAGAAGAGATTACCCCCAACAAGTGAGCAGATCAAAAACAACTAGTCATTATCAGCATCCCAGAAAGAAATAAAGAAAAAAGAGAAAAACATACTGAGTCTTCTGAAAGGCTATCAGGCATTTACATGGAAACTACAAGAAGAAACTTGCTTCTTTAGCCAAAACATTACTTTTCAATAATAAGAACATAAGAAATGCTATACTGGGTCAGACCAAGGTCCATTAAACCCAGTATCCTGTTTTCAACAGTGGCCAATCTAGGTCACAAGTATCTAGCAGTTTCCCCAAAAGAGACAGGATCCACAGTGCTTGTATTGGGGCAAGAGGTGGATTTTCCGGGTCCCCTTTAATAATAGTTTATGGACCTTTCCTCCGGGAATTTATCTAACCTTTTTTAAACCCAGCTACACTAACAGCCTTTACTGCATCCTCCGGTAATGAATTCCAGAGTTTGACTATGCGTTAGGTGAAAAAATATTTTCTCTTATTAGTCTTAAATGTAGCTTTGTTGTGTGTCCTCTAGTCTTTCTACCTTTTGATGGTGTAAACAACTGATCTACATTTACCCATTCTGCCCATTCATTAATTTATAGACCTCTCATATCCCCCCTCAGCCATCTTTTTCAATTTGAAGAGCCATATCCTTTTAAGCATTTCCTCATTGGGGTACCCTTCCATCCCCTTTACCATTTTGGTGGCTCTTCTCTGTACATTTTCTAATAACGCTATATCCGTTTTAAGATATGGCGACCAGAATTGTACACAATAGTCGAGGTGTTGTCGCACCATGGAATGACAGAGGCATTATAACATTTGTTTCATTCTCCATTCCTTTCCTTTTGATTCCTAGGATTCTATTTGCTTTCTTGGCCCCCGCTGCACACTGGGCCAAGGGTTTCAACGAACTATCCACAATGATGCCTAAATCCTTTCTCTGAGTGGTGGTTCCTAATGTGGAATCTTGCATTGTATAACTATAGTTTGGGTTGTTCTTTCCTAGGTGCATAACTTTGTACTTGTTCACATTAAATTTCATCTGCCATTTGGACTGCAGTCTTCCAACTTATCAAGGTCCTCTTGCAGTTTTTCACAGTACTCTTATATTTTTCACAATTTTAAATAATTTTGTGTCATCTGCAAATTTGATAACCTCACTCATTATTCCTAGTTCCATGTCATTTATGACTATGTTAAAAAGCAGTGGGCCCAGCACAGACCCCTGCGGTACTCCACTATTCACCTTTCTCCACTGGGAAAATTGGCCATTTAGCCCTACCCTCTGCTTTCTATCTTTTAACCAGTTCCTGATCCACAATAGTACACTGCCTAGATTTTTCGAGTTCAGCTGTCCTGGAGTTGAAGCCAGCTGTTCACTGTATACATTCTGCTTTCTTCATGCTTCTTGTCACTTTCATTCAAGAACACTTAAGAGAATCTTAATTCTAGTGATTAAATTTGGGTGTCTAACAGATTATGAGTATTTTGATTTGTATTTAACTCGCACTTTACCAGTAGATGTTCAAGGTGAATTACATTCAGGTACACTGCTTATTTCACTATCCCAAAGGGCTTACAATCTAAGTCTGTACCCGAGGCAGTGGAGGGGTAAGTGGCTTGCCTAAGGCCACAAGGTGTGCCAGTGGGATTTGAACCCTGCTCTTTCCAGTTCCAGGATGCTGCCCTAATCACTGAGCTACTCCTCCAAGGTTTTTTCTTTGCTCTTAATTTTGGTTACCTAGGTCTATGATGACTGGTTCATTGCCGAGGCAGTTAATCTGTTGATGATGCTGTGTGTATTAAGGCACCAATGAATTCTGTTGATTGAGTCGAGGTCAGAGTCAGCTTTTGGTAATTGATGATGAATTCCACTTTGGTGAGTAAGTGTATTGGAATGTTGAAAGGAAAAATAAACTGTTCGGATTGAATTCCCAAAAATTAATTAGTCGTTCAGGTACGGAAAAACAAATTTCCCCACTTGATGCAGTTGCGCCACTACTGCTGCCATACATTTTGTGAACATGTGGTGCAGAGGAAAGATCAAAGGGAAGAACTTTGTACTGATAATGTGGCTTTAGGAATTTAAAGCAAAAATCTTTTGTGACTGGGATAAATCGGAATGTGGGTATAGGCATCTTTGAAGTCCAATGAAACAAATCATTTGCTTTTTTGAAGGAGTGGCAGAATGGATGCTAGGGAGTTCATCTTGAATTTCTTTTTCCTCACAAATTTGTTCATTTGGCCGAGATCTAGAATTGGGCATATATCCCTCCCCCACCCCAGTTTTTCTGGGATCAGGAAATACTTCCAGTAACTCCTGAATCTATAGATGGAGGGAATATTGATCCACCTAGATGGAAGTTGAGACTTCTGAATGGAGATAATGAAGTGAGATGTAATCCGTAGCCTCTTTTGATTATATTGATTATCCAATTGTTGGTTGTAATTTCTTCAAAATAGGATAGTCTCCTACCTACTGGGATATGAGAGGGAAAACATAGTCAAAAATCGGCTCTTGCCTTCATTTGGTTCTGGTTACCAAACATAAGTTTTTAATCTTTCGATCTCTTGCTGATATTGAGTAAATCTTTGGGGTCTTGATCTTGATTATGCAAAGTTGTAAGAGTAGGAAGAATAGTTAAACTTACAAGATTGGTTTTGCTCAAAATTATTGGCTGCTGAAGTTGCCATCATAGAGCAGGGGTTCTCAACCCAGTCCTTGGGAGACACCTAGCCAGTCAGATTTTCAGAATTACCACAATAAATACAGATGAGAGAGATTTACATGCACTGCCTCGATTCTATGCATATTTCATGCATATTCATTGTGATCATCCTGAAAACCTGACTGGCTAGGTGTGTCTCAAGAACTGGGTTGAGAACCCCTGTCATAAAGCAATCATCTTTAATTAAAATGACTGTCTCCTTAACTTTTTCTTCAAATAAATTCTCATCAGTGCGTGGGGCATCAGCAATATGCACATGTTAAGTCTTCACGCAGAAATGAGGCCTTTAGCTGGCCAATTGTCTTGTGGCAATAACTAGAGCATCTCCCCTTGAAGCTGTGTTGTAGGAGTCATAAGCAGCTCCAATGAGATGTTTAGCACATTATTCTAGATCCAGCAGTCTGGAGGCATTTGATTTGGGAACATTCATCAATATGGAAGGCTCTTAGTCTTGCATGTTCTCCAATACTGTGTGGAAAAACTGAGTTAATTGAAACTGATATGCAGAAATTATTGTGCTAAGTATAGTGTTCTGGAACTTCATCTTGCCAATGGAATCCAGAAGTCTAGGGTTTTTTCCTAGAGGAGTATTTGAATGTACTCTGCAACTCTTATATCTTTTAAGGACTGACTCCACAACTGCAGAATGGTGGGAGTACAGTTTATCATGTCCCACAGCAGACTGAACATTGTATTTTGTTTCCAAGCTCTAAGAAGTGGAGTGTATAGTATACAGAGTTTCCCAGAGTTTGGATTGTTGCTATAGAAGGATCTTATGAATAGATAAAGCCACAGTGTCATTTGGTACATCAGGATACTCCAGGCAACCAAGTTATTTCAACCTTGGATATGGCTTTTCTAGAGTTGCTAAAGACTGCCTTTCAAAGATCTTTTGCAAAAGGTTTGGGTGTGACGTGTGTTCAGGTTGCGACTTGTTCTTTGATTGCTACAGAGACGGGTCTAACTGTAGTCCCTGAGAGGAGTAGTGATATAGAGAGGGTGGCAGATTCAGATGAAGGTCTGAAAACCAACTGTCTGAAGATGAATCCAAATCGGAAACATACTACTTTGGAGATGGAGACCATGAGGGTGACAACTTAATGATGAAATCCACTGACCTCTTGATACTCTTGAATGATCTTGGGGGATGGCCATTTGGGCTTTAATGTCATACTTTTCTTTCAAGAATTCCTTCCAAAACTCAGTGAAGACTGGATGTGGTTGTACAGGAGAACTAGATGATTTGATCTTGCTGTGCTTTGTTAAAGTTGACAAGGACAAGTTAAGTAAAACTGCTCTGCTCTGAGTAGCTTTTATTTATTTATTTATGTGGTTTATATACCGCCTAATCGTGAAGTGAAGGCAGTTTACAGAGAAAACAAGATATACATAGAACATTCAGGTATGAAATAACAAGTCTTAGCTTAAATTATAGTAAACTGATTAACTTAGTTTATACATAGAACGCATAAGCAACAGAGTAAATTATGTAGAAGGCAAACAGATATGGTCAGGGTGGGATATGAATTAGGCTGAATCAACGCAGTCGGTTGAGTGAGAGTTACAGATATTGGGTATTACAGGTATTGGGTGGGGAGGGGGGGTGTCTGGGGATAAGGGAAGGAGCAAGGCTCCTGGAGGGTCTGAGTCAGGGGGTCATGTTTCTTCTCTGAAATGGTCACGGAAAAGATGTGTGTTTTAGATTTTTCCTGACATCCATTAGGATAGTTATTGTACCCAACCCTTTCATGGCTGTTGTTGCCATATGGCAACCTTCACATTTTCCCCAAAATATTTCACCGGATTCTATATTTCCAAAAAATCCGCAAACTGTGTGCGAAATGTGATGTGTATCTGTGCTTGACATCTGAAAAAACTGTCATTTAAACTATCACACCTAGCAGTAAATGAAACTGATGCCAAGACTGTTTTTAATTTTCAGCGATTCAGGACCATAGTTGCCATATGACAACAGTAAATATTGTTTCTTAGAAATTAAATTTTTTCAAAAAAACTTTATATTCTGCATCATTTAGCTCAAATCTTAATAAAAAAAACCAGAAAAAAATATTTCAGTTACAAAACAATTATGTGGATGCGAAAGGGCTAAATGATTTGTAGAGCATTCCAGATGACCGGGGCATAGAGCAAGAAAGCTTTGTTGACAGTGGCTCCTTTGTGAGAATGGAGGGTGTTTTGTAGGTGTGTTCTTCTGTTTCTATTGTTGTAGGTCTTTTGTAGAGGTGACTGTAGGTAGACTGCTGAGAGGCCATGGGATACTTTGAAGATAGTAAGTATGGCTTTGTATTTTGCACAGGCTTTGATAGGTATCCAGTGTAGTTTTAGTATTGGGGTTATGTTCTTGGCAAGCACTCTTTAACTCGATGGTTTTCCATGCCGTGCTTCAGTGCCAGTGAGTGAGAGTGTACTTGACACCATTTGGAAGAGAAGGGTTGCCCATAGATAAGGTTTGCTTTTTCTTTTGTTGGCGCAATGAATGTTGATTCTGAAGAACAGGAGTTAGGCGCCATCAGAGGGGAATCCCTGTTTGCTTGAGCCTGAGGAGGTGGAGCCAGTGGTACAGAGAGCTAGCTTTGGGGAATGCCTCTCTCTTGTTTGGCACTGATGACATCACCTGCAGAATGTGGTTGCCTGGGGATGATGTTTTCACTGCAGATTGGGGTCTTCCATGCTCTAGAGCAGGTTTGCTCTTTTTTAATTGGCAGGTTTCTCATGTTTTTATCTGACTGCCTTAGTATCAAGATGCTTTTCTGAGCGGAAGTATCTGCTGCTTTTCTAGGTGATCCTATGACTGCAGGAACCTATGCACCTTATGATTCATGTGCCTTACCACTGTGGGACTCATATTTTTTGTCCAGAAATTCCTTGAGTTTAAGCTCCCTTATTTTACGTGCTCTCGGCAACATCTTGGCACAACTTGGACAATTATTTACTTGGAGAGATAGCCCTATACAATCTTGGCTTCAAATCTGGCATGACAAAGATCGCTATTGCAAGATCAGACTCTATTTTTGGTTAAATATGAAATTAAAGAAGATAAAAATAGCACTTGACTGACTGCGATTGCAGTAAAAACAAACTCTGTGAAACTAAGTGTCAGCCAAGAGGAGAGTGGAAAGAGATGTGCAGCCTTCTGTCTCCAAGAGTTTTCTAAGCTCTGCTCCATTCCGGTGACGTCCCGACATGTGGAAGTATGTTCTTCCTTTTCTCCATGCTATCCATGGAGAAAAGGAAGGACACAAAAGTCATAATGCTTTCAAAATTGAAAGTATAGACAGGTGCATTTGTTGAAATGATTTCACTCTTAGCATGGAACATTTATACTAGGAACGTCAAAGAAGCATAGAAGACTCTAATGGGCAACATTGGCGAATAGAGAAACCTAAGAACCTTTCTGTCCCAGTGCCAGTTTTTTTCCTAATGTTTATTGAGTTTTGAAGCATTGGGGTCTTGTCAGAACAAGGCCATAACAAGGACTTGAATGGACTTGGTCCAGGAATTCAGGATAAGAGCCCTAATTCCATGTCAGACAGGAACCCAAAGCAAGGGGAAGTAGCAGAGAAAAATAATTGTGACTCGAACTGGCTGCTGTTGGAAATAGAAGTCCAACAAAGAAGCACAATAACCACGTGAAGCAACAGAAGTCCAGTCCAGGCGTGGTAAACCAGGAAATTGCCTTTATTAACAGTTCTATTAGGGGCACAATACAAAAGGTAAAGGGTTGGCTGTGACACCCCTTTGGGGTTTGTATTGTGCCCCTAATAGAACTATTAATAAAGGCAAATTGCCTGGACTGGACTGCTGTTGGACATAAAACACTGGACTTGATGGGATCCTTGGTCTGATCCAGTATGGCTTATCTTAGCTCCTGAAGTCACGCTCTTCAATATCAGGAATTGGCTGAAACACGCGTGTGGCCTTGTTCTGGTTCTGCTGCAGTGCAGATTCTGTCTACCCGAGTGCAAGCTTTGATTCCACTTCTACCCTAGCGTTTGCTGCCTCCAAGTTCCACATCTGAGCTTCTGTCTCTTCAAGTGCCAGCTCCATGGTATTTTCTAGCCTGTGCCTGACCTAGTTTGATTGCCCCCATGCTTGTGGTTAATCCCTTTCTAGCCTGTAAGTACCTGACATTCGTACTTTGTGAATTGTATTTTTGTTATAAACTGCTTTTGGGCAATCCTTTGGGATTGATAAGATTCTTTATAAATATAACATAAAACAGGCAGAATACAACCACTCTTGAGAGCTGCTTCTAAAATGCAAACCCACATCTCAGGCAGAATAGGCTGCTAGACAACAGATTGCAGGGCTGCAGGCTTGCAATACTGCATTGATAAGCGATGAAGAGGCTGTCCACCCTAAGATGGAAGTTTAAGTAAACCAGAATAGGCACCCAGATGTGCAGTTTCTCAAAAGAGGAAAGCCCTTAAGCATTGCCTCATGCCTTCGGAAGTGGAATGTCTGCTGAGTAAGTCAAGAACTTACTAGTTGGGCATTGTGCAGTGTCATCAGGATCCTTGGCCTCCATCCCCTTAACAGGGTGACATCACCTGGAAGGGTCAATGCCACCATCCTCATAAGGACAAGTCTTTAGGCAAGCCATCTAGCATCAGGCCATTCCTAGGGGCCCTTTGCGTAGTCAATTCTGGTATTATATTATTTGAAAGTTTGAATTTATATGTATTATGGAAGGTTGGATTGGATAAGAGCAAAATTGGGTTTTATTATTAATGAAAAAAAGAAAGGCTAAGTAGTTGGCTGTGTGGAAGGAAGCAAGATTTTTGGAGATCCGATTGTGGGTATTGGTTCTTATAGTTGGGGTGGTGGGTGAATTTGAGGGATTGATTAGATTGGGAAGAAGTATCCATTTCAGTGCTTTCCGGTTAAATTAGAAGGGAAGAAATCATTATTTAGTGAAACTGAAGAATGATCACTTGGAGCATCAGAATATAAAGATTGTAATGGGCATGGTTAGCTATGGATTGCTATTACAGGCCAGGATGAGATGGAGGGGGAAACGTTTTAAGTACTTTGTTACAGGTTAATGCGATCTCAGAATGTTTGGAGATAAATCAGATAAAGGTGGTTTATTGCATCTCATTATAAGGGATTTGATACAGGACGGGTTATATGATTTCATTGCCTTAGTGAGACTTGGCTCAAAGGTACGAATGAACCTATATTAAATGACTTATACCTGGAGAGAGATGAAAATATGTCATCGTTCATATCTTGAGAGAAAGAGAGGGTGGAGAAGTGGCAGTAATCTTTGGTATAGTTTAAAGTTCGAAATTAGGAGTGCAGGTTCTCAAGGAATTATTTAACAGGGAAGTTAAAGCAAGGGCGGCAGGCAGGAGAGCGTTTGGGGTGTCTTATTTTATAGACCTAAAGCAAACAGCCACAAATAGAGGATAATAGACAATATCAAATAGTGGTATCTGCCTTTAACGAGGCAGCCTGGACTCTGTGACGCCCCTTCCGGTTATCCCAGCCATACATAGCAAGACATGACACAGGTTTGGCAATAAACTGGTTGCAGCTTTATTTAGAACAACAATTTAATAACAGTCAAACAAATAACCAGCAATAACAAACCTCGTCGGATCAGATAACTCACCAGCCATACTACTAGCAAGGTGAGACCCTCACCGCCAGTCACCATGATCACATCGGTGGCCAAAACGCAACCACCTCTCCCCCCTTCAAGCCAACCTTGCCATATTAGTAGCAAAGGAAGGCTGACTTACAGGCAGGCCTTGGAAGTATATCAGACCATAACAATAGAATACCAGGAAACATTTGCAATTTCTCTGCTAGATCTTTCTTAGCCACTCTGATAATTTGATTACAGGTCCAAGCACAAAGATCATTGCCTCCTAGATGGAGCAGAATTGCTGTCGGGTGACTTCGGACTCAATCATGATGTTGAAGCAAGGGCAGGAGCTGGCTCCAATGTAGGCTGCGCTTGCCAAGCCATAGGATGGAAACCTTTGCCAATGGGAGGCCCAAATTAAGCCCTGCAGGTTGCTCCACTGCTCGCTGACCAGTCCAGTGCACATACAAATGACCAACTAGCCAAAAGAGCAAGAGCTGGCGCCGCACATCTGCAAAAAAGAACAAAGTTAGGAACTGAGTCAAGGATCACCATCATCCGCTCTTGGACTCATAGGCGAACATAGCCCATGAAAGATCGAGAACGCCATCTGCCAATCCTCTATAACGTGGTCTGGCAAGCCAACTGCAGCTGCACTGGTAGCAGCACCAATACGAAAAGAATGGGAGGCAAACAGATGAGGATTCTTTCCCAAGGACTGCAAAGCCAGACATAACACAGCCATGAATTGGAAATGGGGGTGAGAATGCCGGTGTACAAACAGCAAACCCCCCCCCCCCCGGGCCCTCTGTTCATAAGACCAGTAATGTTATATGCTGGCTACTGGGCAGGTTTTAAAATCCTCTATCGCATTCAGTACTACCCACAGCCCTTTTCCAAGCTGATCCATTTTAGATCTGGCTAATAAAATGCATATTTGCCCATCTTCCAAACTCAAATGCTCCCGCAACATGCCCATTGCTAGTGATCCCTGGGCAGAATTCACCCTCAATTTGCTGACCCTAAAAGCCTCAAAAAAGGGAATGAAAACACTGCTTGAAACAGGGCTACCTTATATGTGGACTCCCCTATTTCCAAAGGCACACTAAACAGACTTAGGAGTAAGTGGTGTGTAATCCGATGCCTGGAATCATGTGGAGTCGGTGAGAATTGTTACTAGCCTTGCAAGAGCCTACGGACCAAGAATCCTGCTGCTGGGCTCCCACTGCCCTAGCGAAAAAGGCAAAACCAGCCAATTGAAAATGCACAGCTGTCTTGGAGAACCCTCTGTCCTTGACAAAAACAATATACTGACCCATGACATGCTCAGGTACTCTGCCCTGCTGCCACCCATGAGTCATCAGGAAGGAGGTCACCAAACCGTAACCCCTGCAATAAGCAGACCATGTGCCAGCGCCACCAATTTTCTTCAGGAGACTCAGGATTCCCACTGGCCAGTCTGCCAAAGGTGCTCTGGGACCATGCACCCCTCTGCATCAGCTTCTGGCGCCAACATCTGGAATAGGGCCTATTGGAAATGGGAAAGAGAGTCAGCAATTTTGTTAATAAAACCAGGAATATGCCAAGCCCTAGCAGTGACATTTAAATGCAAACAAGACAAAACAAATGCATGCATCAGAGCTGCCACCTGTGCACAGCATGGCGAATAACAGTTAATGACTTCAACCACTGCGATGTTATCGCACCAAAACACCACCTTACGATTGCACAGTCTGTCTGACCACAACTCCAAAGCAACCACCACCAGAAACAACTCTAAGAAAGTGATGTTATGAGTGAGATCGGAATCCTGCCCCTCCTGCAGCCAGTGGTCTGCACACCAGGAACCTCGGAAGTAGATACCAAAACCCATGCTGCCCGCAACATCAGTGAACAACCACACGTCCACATTGGAAACTTCAGGATCCTTGAAGACGGAGGTCCCATTGAAATGCACCAAAAAGGTATCCCGGACCCATAAGTCCTCACGCATACTCTTAGTCATCCTGATGTGGTAGTGAGGCTTTGAAACTCCTGCCGTGGCTGCTGCCCACTACCACAAAAAGACATACCCTATAGGAATGACCCTGCACGTGAAATTCAAGGATCCGACCAAAGACTACATGTGATGCGAAGTTACCTTGCCAGCAGCAGACACTGTTGCCACTGACGTCCTGAGCTCAACTACCTTTGCTAATGGAAGACTTGCCACCATTTCCACTGAATCTAGTTCTATATCAAGGAATGTGAGCTTCACTGTCGGATCCTCAGTTTTTCCTGATGCCAGTGGGATGCCAAATTCCCGAGATAGATCAAGAAACCCTTGCAGAAGGGTGGTACAAGAATTCGAATGAGCAGGACCCACGAACAAAAAATCGTCCAGGTAATGAACAATATTGGGAATCCCGGTTCACTGCGCCAACACCCAATGCAGACAAGTACTGAACTTCTCAAAATATACACATGATATGCGCAACCCATTGGCGTGCACTTATCAAAATAAAAATGGCCCTAAAAACAGAAACCCAGCAGATGGAAGACAGACAGATGGACTAGTAGCAAACGGAAAGCGGACTCGATATCCACCTTTGCTAAAAGCGCCCCTGCACCGCATTGTCAGACTATTGAGGCCGCATCATCAATGGAGGCATAGCAAACCTTGCAAGATGCCTTAGGGATATGATCGTTGATGGACGCCCCCACAGGAAATAAGTTATGGATTTTATTTATTTATTTGTAAACTTTTATATACCGCCCCTTCCAAAGATTAGGGGCGGTTCACAATGAACAACAGGAAACATACATTGAACTTCTGAACATTATAACATTTTAACAGTCCATGTACAGTTGGATCAAATGGAATTTCCCCGGTTCTTTCTTGGGAACCACCCCCAATGAAGAAACCAAAAATTCCCGGAAGGGTTGCTTGATGAATGGGCCTCTCTACTCAAGCACAACTCGACGGCCAACATTTTCTGCATGATGGAAGGCATATGCTATATCGAAATCACATTGCGTGCCCAAATTGAAGCTACCTGTCCCAGCAGAGGTATCCCAAAATCAAATAGAAAAACACACTCTAAAATTGTGGCTAACGATTAAGCATGGCCTCAATCCACTCTGGGGTGGGATCATGGCCAAACCCCTCTGGATTACTTTGAGGAGGCTGAAGGGGCAACTGGGGCCCCTTTTTTGTTACACTTAACTGCCGAGTGTCCCCCGCACTGCACAGTGAGCAAACGTTGCGGAATTTACAATCCAGAAAGGGACAAGTGAATTTGTTGAATCTCCAACACATATATCCTGCAGCACTCCCACTCTCCTTCTGTTCTGACCCAAATGCTGCCAGCCGAAAGGAACAGCTTAGCCCCGAAGTGGGCACCGGCCCCATTTTTTGCAGCTCCCCTGCTAGCTGAATTTGGTCGGGCGGCCATGTGCGTCAACCACAAATTGATGTCCTGGGTTCCCTATGATAAATGAGCATTCTCTTCCATCATATCTCTAAACTTCTCATCGTAATTCAGCCAGGCCCATCCTTCATGCATCTGCGAAGCCTCCAATATGGAGTCAGCATAAGACAAGAGAGATCTGTACTGGTCGGAAGCATGATGTCCCCAAATACTAGCTAGACACAAGAAAGCCCTGGTTCAGTTAACACTACGCAAGACTTTTTAACCCTGCCAGCCTTCTCATCATCTTTCCTCTTCTTCCTGCTCTCCCCAGACCTCTTCCACCCCCTCTAAAAGATGGAAAATATCAATGTGACGCCGCTTGTGTATCTTCTGTCGTAATGCATGAGAAATACCATCCAGAGCTCTGAAAAGGTGGCTAATGTGGGAGCCCGCCCATTCGCTACCAGAACCGCACCAGCCTCTGAAGTCCGCCGCAACCCACGTAGCTGGATGAACCCGACGATGATTTGGACCAGGAAGTCGAGGAGGAAGAATCGGTACCAGAGAGGTGGGAGGATGCCGCCCCCCCCCCCCGTTACAAAGGGGTTCTTCACCTCCTCCCACCCCTCCCGTCAGTCCTGAATGCCCTTTTATTGGCTCTCGGTGCGTTCCTGCACCGTCAGCCAATGAATTTAAAAGTTGCTTCTCCCACGGTTTACCTCCCCCAAAGTCCTTGCACCCATGGTGGCTCCGCACCCTGATGCCAAACTGCGGAGGAAGGTAGCACATAGAGCCAAGCAACCGGTTAATGGCGGCCTGCTGGGAACCTGACCCACGGCCTGAAAAGTCGTCTTTTCAAATTACACAACCCAAAAACTTCTACTTTGAAAATGGAAGGAAAAATAGCTCCATATAAAAGAAACTGTAATAACAGCTTTATGACATTCTTATATTACATTACTGGTCATAAAAAAACCTTCCATTTAGCAAATTGAAATATTTTATATACCAGCTATTTTTCTGATTTTAAATATCTTGAATTTTGAAAAATTTTATATCTTAAACACTGCACTCCATCTTGCTTCAACAATAATGCATTCTTAGTTGACTCCAGTGAACTCAGGTGAATACCATTCATATAAATGTGGCGGTCTATAAAATAAACAATATCTATCAAGAAATTTTAATGTTAATTTAGAGGTATTAACACGGCATTTTTATTTTATTTTAAAAATGTTCTGATACTGGGCGATCTCAAGTTGCACTTGGAAAATTTGATGGTATCACAGAGCAAAAGGTTTTTGCAAGCTGTGCAGGATTTTGGTCTGCAAAAAGTCAAAATTTTGAAGAACAGAAGGGGGCACCCTTCCTGCAGCATCACCAGTTGTCTATTTTAGAGGTCGTTAACCCCTGAAGAAGGCCCCCCAGCCAAAACACGTGTCAGTTGATCTCCTATGTTTGAATAAAGTTCATTTCCATGGTGAATTTCCTGTCCTGCTTCTTTTATGCCTAAAGTCAAAACTTTGCCAGCTCATAGAAATGGACATCAGTTGGATACAGTGTTTAGTATCTGCATCTGTGCCAAAGGATTGGGGTATATGGGACTTAATTACAGAACCATTTATTTGGTCTGATCATTATTTAATTCATTTTTGTATAAACTGGAAAAAGGGTATGCAGAAGTTTAAGGAAAATATGGTTAAAAGATAGAAAAATTTATGAAATGTAGTGATAGGAGGGTTTGCCATCAATTTAGGAAGAAAGAGCCCCTATAAAACAGAGTCCAAAGAAAAAAGATCTCATTTTAGTATACAGAACACTTGAAGAAATGAAAAATCAATGTAGACAATTCGAATGTAGATGGAAATTGGAAAGAAAAATAGTTGTATGAGAATTGGAGGGTACACACGTTGTTGAGAACCACTGAGCTTAGACCTATCTGCAGCTTTAGATTTAATTGCTCATATAAAGATGGAAGAATAATAGCAGGATATTGGTATTATGGGAGTAGTACTGCAGCGGTTTGTTGCATCTATAACTAATCAAAGCTGCAGTTAGTATGAACAGAAGGGTTCCAAATGGTTGGAAAATGAATTGGGAAGTCTCTAGTTTTATTCAATGTTCATTTTGCTTCTCTGGGGTTGTTCTTCGATTAGAAGTAAAACATTTCATTTATGCATATGACATCCAGTTGATAGTCCTGATGGAAGATTTTTGGGACAAATACAAACTTGGATGAGTTCTAATGGTTAGAACGTAATCCCAACAAAACCACTTCCTTTTGCATGGGGTTGGAAGCAACTGATCCAGCCACTTCTGCCCTCACACAAGCAAGAGGTCTGCATCAAAGGGGTGGATGAAAAAACCGAACCGTAGCACTGGATGTTTCGGTAAGCACTGTGGTGCTGTTTAAAGGCATTGGCACCACTGCAGGTCCCAGAAGGGCAAAGTAGTGGCATTGGGATACCCTCAGACCATTGGCGCTCCAGGTAACTGCCTGGTTTGCCTAATGGTAGCAATGGCCCTGGAGGGATGCCAGTAAAATGATCTGTGCTTTTCATCATAAACCATACTGGGGACATTGCAAAAACTAAGTATTTATACTTTGGAAGAAAGGGATGCTGTAAGGAGAGAGAAGCTACAGAGCAGCATGTACAACTCTAGCCAGCTTATTCAGCAATGCTGTTCTTTATCTGTCATCATATGCTTTTATGTAATGTGCTTCACTTTATAAAATAGGCACTAGTGATACACAGAAAGCATGTATTAACTATGCTGGTCTTCATAAAATTACTATCAAATGTTTACTTGGACTCTGCAATGCCCCTTCTATACAAAGATCTATGTTCTCAAACGCTGAGGGAGATACTCTCCTGCATAGCCATGCATCCCACCTTCAAAGGATATAAATAGGATGGAGATGGTGCGGAGGGCAGCTCCTGAAATGGTCAGTGGTCTTCATCTTGGGGATAACTTAACGATATAGATAGGTGTACTTTGGAAGAAAGAGACTCTCCAGCCTATCATATCTCTATGGTATAAATGCACAAGAGGTGGGCTTCCCTTCAGTTGCAAGGAAGCTCTTGTCTTAGGATAAAAGTGAAAGGAGAGAGATTTGGAATTAGTCTATGGAATTCTTTCTTTACAGAAAGTGTGGTAGATGCATGGAATAGTCTTCCAGTGGAGCTGATGGAGACTAGGATGGTATCTAAATTAAAGAAAGCATGAGACAAGCACAGAAGATCGCAGAGGAAGGGATTGTAGAGTTTAGTAGTTGGTGTGGATGGGCAGACTGGATAGGTTGTATGGTCCTTATCTGCAGTCAAGTATTATGTTTCTGTGAATATTGTTTGGAAGTTGGTAGTTTTCTCCTGCTCTGTTGTATTTCCGGCTTAGTGGTCTTTTAATGTTAATTATGTTTTTGTAAACTGCCCTGCTGTTACTCATGAAGGGAGGTTAATCAAGCGACAATAAACATAAACATACAGCAGCAGATTGAAATCAGGGCAGCTGATGGTCCTTATGACTTCAGCAATAGTAGTAGTCAACCAGGCAAGCCCTCGCAACATGTGTCCCCAACAATGTAAAACACCAAACAGTATCCTTTTCTCGCTACACTGCTTATGTATGTAGTTGACCCTGTTATCCAAGTTCCATATCCTGTTAATTGTAATGACCAGACATATGCAATTTGTCGGATGTTTCTGTTCCATGTAAACCGCGCTGATGTCGAATAGTGCGGTATATAAGAAATGTTAATAAATAATAAATAAATAAATGACTTGAATGTAACTCACCTTGAACTTCTTCTTTAATCCCTAGTGGCATTTGGAGAGAAAGCAGTCCTCTCAGCCAATATGCTGCTGTAGGTGCCACTGGATTCCATGTGTTGCTCACAATATGCTTCCAACCTTGGTGATCAGCGTTCAGAAGAGACAAAGTTTGGTCTTGGTGGAGATATTGGCCTTCTTCCAGAGGCACCATTTCAGTGAGGCACATGCTACTGTTGCCTGGCCAATCCTGATGAGGACTTAGTGGTGATTGCCACCTTCATCTCCTCTACCAGCGATCCCATGTATTTGAATTCTTGAACCTGCTAAATATGAATTCCATCGAGGTGAACAATGGCCTGTGATCCATCTGTGGTCATAGCTTTGGTCTTGTCGACATTGATTCTTTGTTGTTAAGTGCCATTACGTTGGGGTCGACTCATGGCGACCCTCTGGATAGTTGTCCTAAATTGTGTTCGGTCTTCAGTCAGGCGGCTCATTGTTGACAGACTGGCACCCATAGCTGCTGTTATTGTATTGATCCATATCATTGCTGGCCTTCCTCTTTTGCATTGACCTTCTACCTTGCCAAGCATGATGCCTTTCTCTAATGATCTCTCTCTTCGCATGATGTCATTGATTCTTAGGCTGTAAGATTGGGTGATGTGGGCGATATGGAAAAAGATGTCAGTGGCCTCTGCATCCATGTCAGCAAATATGGCACTATTGTCTGCGAACATCAATTCAGTCAGGAAGTTTTTCGCACTGTACTGGACCCCACATCTGTCCTTGAATGTTTTCCTCATTATTGCGTCGATCACAATAGTAAAAAGCAGGGGTGAGGCGACATCTCCCTGGAGGATTCCAGTTTGGATAGGAAATTTCTTGGATAGCTCATTGTGGATCTGCATGCTGTTGGTTGAGCCATTCTGTGATGCTTGGTGAAGTTGGATGATCTTCAGTAGCACATGTTCATTCTGTAGTGCCTCCCAGAGGGTGGGGCAGTGAACATAGTCAAATGCGGATTTGAAGTCAATGAAGATGATAATGGTTCACTTTCTACACCTGATCCTTTCCTCCACCAGTTGACGAATGGTGAATATTTAAGCTGTGCATCCCGATATGGCCTAAATCCTGCTTGCTTTTCTCAGCTGGTCTGTTCATGATGTTCCTGCAGCCTTAACTGTATGATCTTCATGAACACTTGCCAATGATTGAAAGGAGGCTGATGCCGCGGTAGTTCGTACATTCCCGGCTATCGCCCTTCTTTAGGATTGGCATGATGATGGCTTTCTTCCATGCTGATGGAACTCATTCCATGCGCCAGATGAACTACTACTGGAAAGGGGTGAGCTAAATCCGAACAAACAAAATAAAATAATCAGGCACAACCAGGGCTGGTCTCTGGTATTATGAAACTTCATTTACAACTGCCTAGAGATTTTTTCCCCAGCCCCCACAATATAGAAACATAGAAAAATGATGACAGAAAAAGACCACATGGCATATCACTCCTGAATCTATCTCCTTTCACCCTCATCCCATGTCCCCTCGTAGCAGAACTTGGTTTCAATCAAAAGAGTCTCTCCCTCTGTGCATTTATGCCACGGAGGTATTTAAACGTCTCAGTCATATCACCTCTATTCTGCCTTTGCTCTAAGGCATAGGTTTTCAACCCAGACCTCGGGGAGCCCTAGGCCAGTCAGGTTTTCAGGATTCCCACAATGAATATGAATTAGATAGATTTGCATACAATGGAGGCAGAACATGCAAATCTTTCTCATGCATATTCATTCTGGGAATCCTGAAAACCTGACTGACCAAGGGTTCCCCGAGGACTGGGTTGAAAACGCCTGCTCTAAGGTGTACATATTAAGATTCTTAAGTCTGTCCTCATATGCTTTATAATGAAAACCACTAACCATTTTAGTAGCCACCCTCTGTACTGACTCCATCCTGTTTATATCCTTTTGAAGGTGCTGTCTCCAGAATTGCACACAATACGCCAAATGAGGTCGCACCAAAGATTTATACAGAGGCACTATCACCTCCTTTTTGCTGCTAGCCATTCCTCTCCCTATGCACCCAAGCATCCTTCTAGCTTTGCTGTCACATTTTCTACCTGTTTAGCTACTTTAATATCATCAGACACAACCACACCGAGGTCCCGCTCTTCTTTAGTGGACAAAAGTACTTCACCTCCTATACTGTATTGCTCCCTTGGATTGCTGCAGCCTAAATGCATTTTTTAACATTAAATCCCAGCTCCCAAATTCTAGATCATTGAAGAACTATGGCTAGATCCCTCCTCATTTACATCCTATACCTTCCTGGGTGTCTTTTGCAGATTTTGGTATCATCCGCAAAGAGGCAAACCTTACCAACAGCCCTTCTGCTATATCACTAACAAAGATGTTAAAAAGAATTGGACTAAGGACATATCCCTGGGGCACACCACTGGTAACATCCTTCTCCTCAGAGTGAGCTCCATTTACCTGTACCCTTTGTTGCCTCCCACTCAACCAATTTCTAACCCAAGCAGTAACTTTAGGGCCCATCCCTGGGGTGCTCTGTTTGTTTATAAGTCGCCTGTGAGGAACAGTGTCAAAGGCTTTACTGAAATCTAAATACACCACATCTAGGGCTTTCCCTTGGTCCAACTCCCTGGTCACCAATTCAAAGAAATCAATCAGATTTATCGGACAAGACCTGCCTCTGGTGAATCCATGTTGCCTCAGATCTTGTAATCCACTAGACTCCAGAAACCTCACTATTTTCTCTTTCAGCAGCGTTTCTAATAGTTTACTCACCACCGAAATTAAACTAACCGGCCTGTAGTTTTCAACCACATCCTTACTTCTGCTTTTGTGTAAAGGGACCATATGTGCCTCTCTCCAGTCCTTTGGCACCACTCCCGACTCCAACAAGGCATTGAAAAGGTCAGTCAGTGGAGCTGCTAGAATGTCCCCAAGTTCCCTCAGTATTCTTGGGTATATCCCATCCGGTCCCATTGCTTTGTCTACTTTAAGTTTAGCTAGTTTCTCACGAACACAATCTTCTGAAAATTCTTCAAGATGCCCCTTGCTTCTTTTCCTATTTGTGGGTGTTTTCTGAGGTCCTATTCCTGGTTCTTCATCTGTGAACACAGAACAGAAATATTTGTTAAAAAATTACGCTTTATCCTCATCAGCTTCCACATATTCCTCCCTTTCACCCTTGAGTCTGACAATACCACTTTTACCCTTCCTCTTTTCACTAACATATCTGAAAAATGTCCTATCCCCCCATTTTATTTCATTGGCTATTTCCTCCTCTTTTTGAATCTTTGCTTTCCTGACTACTTTGCTAGCTTCTGTAAGTTTTTCCTGTCTTCCTCTGTCTGTGATCTCTTGGATTTCATGAAGGGCTCCCTCTTTTTCTTCACCTTTTCAAGTACTACTTTTGAAAACCATAGCGGTCTCCTTTTCCTTTTACATTTATTTACCATTTTTAAAAAAAGGTTGGTTGCCCTTAAAATATCCCCTTTCAGTTTTGCCCACTGTTTTTCTACATCCCCCCCAGCTGTTCCCATCCTGCTAACTACTCCCTGAGGTATTGGCCCATCTTGGCAAAGTTAGTTTTCCTAAAGTCTAAGAATCCATTCAAAAGCGAGGATCTATCAGCCCTAGTCCTAATACTGAACCACACCATCTGGTGATCACTGGATGCAAAATGATCTCCCACTACAACATCAAAAACACTTTCACCATTGGTAAGCACCAAGTCCAGTATGGCATCTTCATGTGTGGGGTCTGTTACCAATTGCCTGAATAGTTCTCCCTGTAGAGAATCCAGGATCTACTTACTTCTAGATGATACTGCAGCAGGAATATGCCAATCAACATCTGGCATATTGAAATCCCCTATCAGTAGCACTTCCCCTTTCCTAGCAATGCTGCGTATGTCTTCAATTAACTCTGTCCACCTCTTCCTCTTGTGAGGGAGGTCTGTATATCACGCCAATGCAAATAGATTTCTCTTTCCCTCTTTTTAGTTTAACCCACAGTGCCGCCTCTCTCTCTAAATCCAAGTCAGCCACTCCCATAAAAGCTTCAACCTCTGGGATCTTATTTCCCATGCTACAGGCATTTATACATTCTGCTTTCCATATCTTGCCCCTTTTACCCATTTACATAAATGTATTTGTTTCACTTACCTGGGGACTTTCTTCACCCATCCCCAATGAATCTAGTTTAAAACCCTTTTCAGTAGATTAGCCAGTCTGCTACTGAAGACATGTCAACCTTTCTTGGACAGAAGGACACCATCTCTGCTCTGCAACTCTTGGAACAGCATCCCATGGTCCAGGAAACCAGAACACTCTGACACCATCCACGCAGCCATGCATTCATCTCCAGGATGCGAGCCTCTCTGCCTTGGCCTTTACCCTCAACAGGGAGGATTGATGAGAACACCATTTGTGCACCTATCTGCTTCACCCTCTGTCCCAGAGCCATGAAGTCACTTTTGATATGCCCAGAGGGATACCTGGCAGTATCATTTGTGCCAACATGGATTAGCAACATTGGGTAATAGTGGGCTTGATGAGTCTCGGCAACCTCTCTGTAACATCTCGGATTTTGGCACCTGGCAGACAGCATACTTCTCTGGACATCAAATCTGGTCGGCAGATGGACCCCTCAGTATCCCTCAGAAGAGAGTCACCAATCACCACTACCCTTCGCTTCTTTGTGGTCACTGATTCTGCAACTTTGGTGTACTTGAGCTCTGGTTTTTCCCTTTCCAGGGATGCTTTCACCTCCCTCCACTTCCAGGGCTGCATAATGGTTCTTCAATTGAAGGGCTGGAGAAGTTGGATTGGTTATTCTGCAGGCCCTGGTGAATTGTGTCCAACCTTCGTCATTCTGTAGGCACCCATTTTCTCCTCTGCTGGAGAGCTTGGATGTTGCAAGAAGCATCTCATTAATGTACTTCTCACTGTCTTAAATGCTCCTCAGCCTTGCAACCTCCTCTCTGAGTTCCTCCACTTGTTTCCTGAGAGCTTCAGCATGCAGGCACCATGCACATGGAACCGGTCCTTCAGCTGGCATTGGGACTCTGTCTGGACAGAGGCAGAAGCTGTAATGGGGGCAACAGCTTTAGCGATACGATTTTTCCCAGCCATTGTTCCGTTCGTGGAGCTTAGGTTTCTGTTAAAACAAAAGAGAGAGATCTACCAAAGTACCAGCCAGTTTCTCAGCTGTCCTTTCAGAGAAAAAGCAGTTAAATCTCTTTAAGTATGTTCAAAATGTGCTATTACAAGTCCCTGTGTGTAGTTAATTGGGGAGGTGCCCTATAAAGCAAGACTGCTCACTCTAGAGGTGGGTGGGAGTTGGGGGGGGGGGGGTAGGGAGGGAACTAACACCTGATTCGGTGTCAGTAGCTTCAAAGAGCTGAGAAAGATACTAAAGCAAAGTTTTAATCCTACCCCACTAAAGAAAATATTTCTCCGTTTAAAATAAAGCACCAAAAAGAATGTAACTTACAGAACCCTTTTAAGAGCTCCCAGGCAGACAGCTGTAATTTAAAAAGCCAGAAACGTTTACCTTTGCTTGAAATGTATAGCCCCTGTTAGGAATGCCTCAACAGGCAGGGCTTTGATGCCTTTTATGCAGGCTTTAGCTGCTCTCAGTTCTTTCACAGGGTAATCAAGCCCACTAACTCCTGATTAGGTGCCTATGCTGATTATTGCAGGGATTGTCCTGGGCCAGGGACATGCATCATGGCTCCTTCCGAAACCCTAGAATCAAGGGTTCTCAATATGGCCACTAGGTATTGCCTTAAAAGATTGAGTCGTGTGTCCTGGAGCTGTACATATTAGTTTCACAACTTCCTCAGTTCTAGTTAACCAGGAGAGTGGAAGTACCTATCTTTGCGACTAAAGAAGGAACCTTCCACATAGCAAGATGTAACACTGCTGCTGAGTCATTGGGCCAACATACAACAAAGCTTGAGTGTAAGTTTGAGTTCATAGACCCCTAAGTAGATGTGTAAATGTTTGTGCTAATGAGCTGTAACTTGGACAAAATAAATAGCAGTTCACATGAAAAGAAATATGTGAAGCAGGTTACGTAGAAAATTATCTTCCAGTGTTAGTGGCAAGGTATAATTGCTTTTGGCCAACCAGTTCATAGAGCACTGAATGATGATGCTTTTTTGTACATCGATACAGTACCTAAAATCTATAAGCCTATTCATATACTGAGATCAGTAGGCAAAAGGACACTGTTCCAGTAGTTAGGCAGATACATTTGGCAGCGACATGGACTCTGTCTTTTTGGCAGCTCCAGTTGGATGGCATAAATGATCACCAGAATTGAGATTGACTGATTTTAATAAATTTTAGAAAATGCCTGGAGACTTTGGGCCCGATATTCATTTGCGGCGGCAATGCACCTCTAAGGCATATAGCCATTGGCGCTGAACTTAAACCTTGGATATTCAATTTGGTACCGTATCCGGCCACTGGCATTAAATATCTGGGGTCGCCGCACAGCTGCACACGGCGCAGAAGCTAACAGTGCAGCGGTGATATTCAGCCGCTGTCCGCTTAGCTCCGTTGGCAAAAGTTAGGACAGCTTTTGCTGCGCCTGACTTTCATTGCTGAGGGATAACTGGGCAGTGGCTGAATATCGCCGTTATGCCCAGGTACCACTCCTGGAACATGCCTGACATGCCCCGATGCTAAGCGGTTAACATCGGGGCATGTAGCGGCAGCACTCTGGGATTTTCAGCGGCACTAATTGTGTTAGCGCCACTGAATATCCCGCTTAGGGGCATTTACGTGGGGTTCATGGTTTACAGAGCTCTAAACTGTGTAGATGCTTTTGAATATCGGGCCCTTTATTTTTTAAACAAGCTTTTGACTAAGAATGCCTATATCAGTTAGCTGCCCCTCCCCCCTTTTAAATGTGGTGTTTTTATTTGTATGTGATTTTGTTTGTTTTTATGTAATTTTTATGTTGTATAACTCACTCAGGACAGTGGTGATATGGGATATAAATAGCTTAAAAAATAGCATATGAAAGAAAATAACATTAAAACATCCATTAATATATTATATGGGATAGATATTCAATATAGTAACATAGGGGTTTGTTTACTAAACCGTCTTAATGTGCGCCCAGTGACATTATCGGGTGATAAGTTACCTTATCGTGCGATAATGGTGCTTTATCGGGCGCAAAGGTACCTTAGCGCGCGATAACGTGCGCAGTGGCGCAAATGAGTGCTGCAGGTGGAGATAGGCTCCCGGAGGGCAGAGGAAGGCTCCCCAGGGGCGGAGAGAGAGGGTCAATGGGCGGAGAGTGGGAGGGGAGAGGCTCGCTGAAAACTAACGCCAGTGAAACCCTGGCGTTAGAGCAGATTTAAAGGGAAAAGAAACCATTTCCGTCAGCAATGTACAGCAAAACCAGGGAAACCTACAAAAAGTGATAAGTATGATACATGTGCACAGAACAAAAGGGCAAATAAACAGTGAAAATGACCAGAAGAAAATATAAAAAAACCATAACTAAGCTGGGCAATAGTGATGTTAATGGGAAACATCAAAAAACACTCCCAAGAAAGCTCCAAAAAAAAGATATGAATTTTGGAAGGGTCTATGCTCTGTCCCCATACAAGGTGAATGAGCCCACAGTGAAATTGCGCTGATCAGGATTTTCCCTCTCCATTGGACAGGTTTCCTATGGCATGCACATGTTCCACAACAGCAGGGCGGGCTTGTCGGAATGGGCAACTGGACAGATGCTGGAAAAGGGGACACAGGGGACTGCAGGCGGCACATGCTGTGGTGCAGCTGGGTCACAGTGCGGACTAGGGTGATGCCTAGATGGCCCATAGGAATGCTGAAACAGTAGAGCAGCCAGACAGCAACTGATGAGGCCCAACATGGGCACGAGTGTGCTTCCCACAGTGTCACAGGGAATAATACCCAGCAGGTACCCCCAAGGGCACAGAACATTGGCAGGCGGTGCTGGGGGGAAGCATGGACAACTATGCAGGCACTCCTACCCTAGAACCCGCACCATAGGCAGCTGCCTACCCGCACACTGGATGGCCTGAGACTGCGCATCACCAGCACCACCAGCAGAAGGACATGTCAGCATGGTGGCAGAGGGATACTGGTGGTGGAGGGGGGTAGTGGTAGCTGCCCAGAGCAGACCATGGCCTAGCCCTGTGTAGGTGGGTGCCATGCACTGCAACAGACAGGCCCTGTCTGACGAACAGTCATGGTATCCCCAGGGAATGCACTGTCTCTGGGTCACATGTTCAAGTCCCAGCTGTGGTTCCTGCCAACCCAGTCCCCATATTTTACCCACTACTAAAACGTGCTAATACAGACAGAACCTTTATTGCAGATGACGTAAACATGCCCAAAACACCTACATTTTGCCCTACATAGCACAGACACCATAAACATGCGCATTACCTAGAGCAGAGTCTCCCAAATGCAGTCCTGGAGGGCCAAATACCATTCAGGATCCATGCTGCCTCTATTAAATATGGCTGTGCTGCATTTCCATATGCCGCCCCCATGGTATGCAGATGTATCTCATGCATATTCATTAGGGACCCAAAAAAAACAAACTGTCACTCTACACTTTAAACCCCAAGCAAAAATAGAGTAAGGTACAGGAAATTGTAAGCTAGCGTGTATGTAATAATGTCGGAAGAGCAGCCATGAGGTTTCAACCACCTCTTGAAGCTAAACGTCCATTTTGCTCAAATTTTTAATGAGCTCACAACAGAGCTGGATAAATAAAGGTGAAGCACCAAAAAAAGTGCCCACTACATAAAACCAACTAATTATATAGTATTTTAGAGTGTCTTAAGTGTACTGTGAGAAGTCCAATTCGGAAAAACCAAGAAAAAACGGTACTATAACTTATCTGAAACGTCCCATGAAAATTTTCTCCACATCCACTTCAACTGCAACGTGAAAACAGTCTCCCAGCTGATCACGAACGCCAGCGCATGCTCAATAGCAGTCTGAACCGCACCACAGGATTCATGAATGAAATAATGATGTGCCACCAATCAATGTTCAGCAATGAATGTATTGAAGACAAAAGGGATTAGTAAAAAAAACCAATGCAAAACTGTAAAAATTGCCAAAAGGGGTTCCCTTTAGTCTTCAATACATTCATTGCTGAACGCTGATTGGTGGCACATCGTTATTTCATTCATGAATCCTGTGGTGCGGTTCAGACTGCTATTGAGCATGCGCTGGCGTTCGTGATCAGCTGGGAGACTGTTTTCACATTGCAGTTGAATCGAGCGTTGAGACAGGGCTATAATTTGGTGTTTGCCTGAAACGCAGTGCTGTGTACCTGTTTACAACTGCAAATTGTTCTGAGAGATTATTCTGGGAGATGTCCGACAAAGGTTTGAAGAACTGAAGTGGATGTGGAGAAAATTTTCATGGGACGTTTCAGATAAGTGTTAGTACCGTTTTTTTCTTGGTTTTTCCGAATTGGACTTCTCACAGTACACTTAAGACACTCTAAAATACTATATAATTAGTTGGTTTTATGTAGTGGGCATTTTTTTGTGGTGCTTCACCTTTATTTATCCAGCTCTGTTGTGAGCTCATTAAAAATTTGAGCAAAATGGAAGTTTAGCTTCAAGAGGTGGTTGAAACCTCATGGCTGCTCTTCCGACATTATTACATACACGCTAGCTTACAATTTCATGTACCTTACTCTATTTTTGCTTGGGGTATTCATTAGGGACAGCATGAAAACCCGAACAGTGTTTGGCCCACCAGGACTAGAGTTGGGCACCTCTGCCCTAAAGCAGCAGCCAACAGGGGCAGACACACCCACAACCACAGGCTCAATTAGCCAATGCCTCCTGGAGAGGCAGGATATTGGGCCCTGCGTGCATCTCCCAATACTAGCACTTGCATACCTTAGCAATGCCACCCTAAACCTGGGAATACGGTACACAGCTATCAAAAGATTGCTATGATTACTGGCAGATAGCAATTCCTAAGTTAAGCACAATTTGCTGATTGAGCTGTATCTTAGCAACCTTTCTGATGTCTGTGGAGTGTGCTTCAGGTCTGGGGTGTGACAGTGTTGACCACCCTGGGGAGTGACCCCAACAGTATTGCGTACCATAGCCATGCTTGCACTGTGCCTAGGACTGGTGCGGTGGCCAGGGCTGCCAAACACCTCTATAGTTGCACAATGCTGGCATAGGTGTGGGGAGTGTGTGTCTGTCTATCCAGTGTGTGGTGGCTGCTAACACCTTCCTCAGCTCACACTGCTAGCACTGTTATTTATTTATTTTATTTTATTTATTTATTTAACACTCATTTTTATACCGCATCTTCCAGAGATCAGTTGCGGTGTACAAATAACAACTATTAACAAATCAAAGTTTGTTTTACATAGAACATCTTAGATATACATAGAACGTCTTAAAGTATCATAAATTAAACAAATTTAACTGGAACTGAGTTAAAACAATTAACTAAAAGAAAGTGGTGTCTATGTACATAATAGTACATAACAGATGCAACTATATACAAGAGGAAGGTATTAGGGCATAAGAGATGGATAGTCTTTTCGTTTGCGCTATGTGTGTGGTCTATTTAGGTTGAAGGGTTGTGCTTTAAGTTGTCAGTTACATTGTTTAGCCATTATCTAAGTTGAGTGTAAGGTTTTCCATGGTGTTATAGTGTTTGGTGAATAGATACGTTTTTAATTTTTTGCGGAATTCCATGATCTCTGTTAGTGAACGTAGATCCTCTGGTAGGGAATTCCAGATAGTTGGGGCTATATGTGAGAAGGCTCTATTGTTGGTTAATTTATGTGCTTTTGTGAAGTCCTTCGGAATCTTTAGTTTATTTAATTGTCCTTTTCTGTTAGTAGGCTTAGGTGTTTCTTTGCATATTAGATTACATAGTGTAGTCGGAGCCATATCATTTAATGCTTTGAATGATGTAATTATTGTTTTGTATGTTATCCTACTCTGTATTGGTAACCAATGAAGGGATGCTAGTATTGGTGTAATGTGTTGGAGTGAGTTTATTTTTAATATAATTCTTGCCGTTGCATTTTGGGCTAGTTGAATTCTTTTAATGTTGTGTTTTGAAATGCCCATAAGTATTAGGTTGGCAAAATCAAAGTGAGGGGTTATAATAGCTTGTGTTATATTAATGAAATCTTGTACAAATACTAGCGGGCGTAGTTGTTTGAGAATTTTAAGTTTGAAATAGATTTTCTTTATGGTGTTTCTAATGTGGGTTTCCATTGTAAGGTGTGTATCTATTATAACACCTAGATATCTTATTTCGTTTTTTATTTTAATTTCTTGATCTTGTAGTGTTATATGGGTTGGGGGGATAAATGATTTATTTTTGTTACAATTAGGACTTCGGTTTTAGCATGGTTTATGTGGAGGTTTTGAGTTTTTAGCCAAATTGTGATTTCGTTATAGCAGTCTGAGAGGAGTTGTAATGGTAGATTAGGGATAGTAAATGGAATGTACATCATAATATCGTCTGCATAGAGGTGATATTGTACTCCAAATTTTTTAAAGATATTGCAGACCGGTTTTATGTAAATGTTAAAAAGTAGGGCTGATAGTGCAGATCCTTGTGGTAAACCTATTTCTTGATTATATGTAGTTGAAGTTTGATTACCTATTCGTACATTTTGAGTTCTGTTGTTTAAATAGGAAGTGAACCATTTATGTACTGTCGAGTTTATGCCTATCTGTTTTAAGTTGCTGAGCATTATTGAGTGATGTACACTATCAAAGGCCGCTGATATGTCAATAAAGAGGAGGATGAATGCTTGTTTATGGTTGTCAATTCCTCTTAGGAGAGTATCAATTAATACAGTAAGTAGTGTTTCTACTCCGTGGCGGGGTCGAAATCCATATTGTTGCTCATCAAGTGGGTAAGATGTGTCTATGTATTCCTGTGTCTGTAATTGCACTACTTTTTCTATTATTTTGGCTAAAAATGGTATGCTAGAGATGGGCCTGTATGATATTGGGGATGTTTTATCTAATTTGCTATTCTTTAGAATTGGGCGTATTTGTGCGTGTTTGAGTGATTGTGGGAGGTAACCTTGGGTTAATGAGAGGTTGACTATTGGGAGAATGAATGATAGTAGAGTTGGCAGTGTGTTTTTTATCCATGATACTGGGCATGGATCTAAATATGAAGTTGTGGTATTGAGACCAGATATGATAGTTTTTAATGACGTTCTTGAAATGGGGTAAAAGTCTGACCATTCGTTAATAGGCTGCTGAGAGATGTTAATTGTATCTAATGACATTTGAGGTTTTTTAGATTTGTTTTGGTAGTGATTGGCTAGTGTTTGTACTGCGATGTCAGTAATTTCATTGCTAGAGGTTTGAGCGTTATTGGTAAGGTTTCTGACAATAGAAAATAGCTCTCGAGGTCTGTTAAATGATTTTGATAAGGTTGCTGCGTAGTAGTTTTTCTTTGTACTATCTAGTGCTTCTTTATATTTTATGAGATGGTTATTGTATATTTCCTTATGTATAGTCAACTTAGATTTTCGTCATTTAATTTCGTGTTTTCTTAGTTCTATTTTCATTTGTTTTAGTGTGTTATTGAACCATGGTGTACTGTTTGTTTTGGGGTGTATCCTTTGTTTATTTGTGTGGTTGCTTTTGGCTGCATTATTGATGGTTTCATACCAGTTGTGGACAGCGTCATCTAGATCTGATGTGGATGGCAAGAGGTGAGGGATTGTAGAGTCAAGGAATTCTGTTTCATTAAACTTTTTAAATTTTGACGTGGGGCCACTTAATGTATAGTTTTTGACATTAGTAGTATGATATGTGAGGTCTATTTTGATAGTATAATGATCAGACCAGGGTGTCTCTGTGAGTGCTATGGAATTTGGGTTGATTAGTTTGAAGAGTACATCGGGGAGAAAAATCAGGTCTAGTGTTCCTCCTTTTATATGTGTTGCGGTATTTATTATTTGATGATAATCTATATCTGATATAGCATCAAGAAATAATTTGGAGTTATGTGTTGATAGTGATGGGAGATTGAAATCACCTAGCATGATTACAGGGTTTTGTACAGTGGATGAGCTAAGGAGATCAATAAAGGAATCTAGGCAATCTGCACTTTGGTCTGGAGGCCTATAGATTAAGCAGATTTTCATGAGGCCGATTTTTATTAATAATGTGTCTATGTTATTAGAAATGTTTGTTTGGATTGATTTGGCATTTAATATCTTTTTCGTCATCATTAGGACTCCTCCGCCTTTTTTGTTGGATCTATGTTTGTAGAAAAGGTCATAGTTTTCATTATCAAGTTGATTTAGGTAGACTGTGTCCGTTTCAGAAAGCCAAGTCTCTGTGACACATAAGATGTCTGGTTTGGAGTCTGTTATTAGATCATTAAATATGGGGAGTTTATTTTTCATTGATCGTGCATTAATAAGGATGCATGATAGGGAGGATATGTTTGAGGACGTTTCCTTGCAAATTTGAGGTGAATTTGTTTGTTTTATGTGTATTAGTCTATGGTAGTTTACCTTTGGATAGTTGATTGGGTGAATATGTCCAATATGGTTGTCATATCGGGTATGATTGTGTATTATAGGGATGGTCATGTAATTTTTGCTGTTTAGACTTAGTGATAGATTAATTATTATTGACAATAGTATGAAGGTGTGTGATATTCTTGGAAACATGATGTTGGTGTGTGCCTTTTTCTGAATCTGGTTCAGAGGTATGTTAGCCAATGTGTCTGATTCAGTGGCGTGTTGAGTAGGGTAGTGATGGTGTGGTAATAACTGATGTGATAATATAAATAAGTTACTGACAACAGTAGGAAGAACAGTGGGAAGGACAGTTAATGACTAGTGTAAAGATGTAGATTAGCTTGATCAGTAGAATAATCAGTCTTTGAAAAAGGTTGGTTTGTTTGATTATTGATACAGACCTTTAAATACTTAAAGGGTATCATATCTCCCCTGTCCCTCCTCTCCTCTAGGGTATACATATTTAGGTGTTCAAGTCTCTAAAAAGTCTCTAAAAAGCTAGGCCAGCAAATCCCAAGTGGGCTGAAACATTGAGAAGTAGTTTCTTTACTCCTGGCGCTCTGACTGATCTTCTCTGACATGGGTTTTGCCTTGTTTATAGTATTTTAGTTATCCGTGCTGTGAGCTATTGCTGTCCATTTTGAAGGCCCATGTTTTGTTAATTTCTTTTAGTAAGCTGTATGATTGATTCATGTTTCAACCACATCAACTTGTACAGAAAACATCTAACAAGCACAGCTGGAGAGCAAAGCACAAAAAATTATATTGAGAGATGCCAAGTCAAACCATTTAAAAGAGAGAAGAATAAATAAAGAAAAATATATGAAACTTATACGGTGTCAAAAGAGCCAAATAAAACCTACAATAACATTCCCAACCCTCATTAAATGACTGAAAAATAGATAACTAAGTAAAGGAAATTGAAGGGAAGCTATACATTAAAAGTGAAATAAACGCACTATTACATGGTGGGGTTTCACTTTATTGGAAGTTTTTTTTAGCATTTCTAGTTTCCGTAATATTGTAAAATGGATGTAAAACAAAAGATGTTAAGCTATTTGCAATTAATATAAGGAGGCTATCTGGCTGAATCCGTGATTAGTTCAGGGTTCAAAGTTAACGGCATGCATTTTGTTTTCCAAAAAATTTGGCATTGATCACCACATAATTTTGACTGGGCATCTGAACTTATTTGTTTAAATTTAGCACTGCATGTTTGGCTTATCCATTTAATTTAAAGGGTGAGTGATCCAGTTAGCTGCCTGCTGAATATTGACCTCTGTGTAATTTATTAGAGAGAGGTTGAGGCTTAGGAAATTAATAAAGGTTAATGTGAGTTGTGCTAAGCTCTTTTTTCGTTCTGTATTCTGGGACCAATAATACAGCATAAGATGAGATGTCCATGGGGAAAACAATTTTCAGAAGGCATTTGGCTGTTTTTGAAAATCGCTTCCCCCCTATCTCAAACACATAGGGCTTAACGTGCTCGTATGTTTCCCTTGGCAGAAAGTAGATGGGCTCATTTGCTGGTTAGCTCAGGGAGGGAAACGCCTGTATATATGCTGCTTGTGTTGAAGGGGTAAAGGAGTTGCTAATCTCTACGGTCACCTTTTCCCTTGGTAATTTCCAAACTGAAAGTTTGCTTGAATTTTCCATGTGAGAATTTAAATGTAGAAATTTCTTATTCGCTTAACTGGCCAAAGTTCAAGGCAGATTACAGCAATAAAAGAAGAATAAAATACAAAATGTATAAGCAAAACCAGAAAAATAGAAGCCGTTTAATAAGAAAAAAAACAGTACTACATAATAAAGCAAGATAAAATAGGTCCAAAATTATGCAATAAACAATAAAACAAAATAAGTGCAAAGTTTGTATGTAAATGTTCTTCTGCACTGTGCCTCTGTAAAAGACTTGCATACATTTAAGAGCTGTCCTTTAATCAGGGTCATTCAACCACTAGCCGATCGCTGAGGGCAACAGCATCTTGGAGGATGGGGGTAAAGAGCAGCAGCAGCAGTGAAAGCAAAGAGTAAATTCTGACGGGTACAGAATCTCAAAGAGCCATCAACATGTTTTTACCTACAGGGAAGAGCAGGCAGGCACACGTACATACAAAGCAAAGCTTAATATTTAAAGTATGATGTTCAAATCTGCATTTCTACAGGATTGCTGTTGGAAGGGTAGTGTTCAGATGATCATGATTGTTGAGTTTATAAAAATTTCAGGAGGGGGAGGGCGTAAGGCTGAAGGTTTGCCTAGTCACTAGTGCATCCAATACCTTACACCAGTTTTGGGGATGACCCTGCCTTTAATATGCACCTTGGATGTGTTTTTGTGTAGCAGCAGAGAATACACAACCTAATAATACCAGGAGTCAGTTCAGAAGGTCCAAATCATTTATTTGTGCACAAGACTCAAGCAAAGTCAATTTCAAAATGGCTGAGCCCTGTTCTCTGGCAATACAACAACTTTTATAGACTTTTGCTCTATTCTAGGTATAGAAAAACATTTCATTGGTCCCGGTAACCTCCCGTACCTCTTCTATTGGTCCCGGTACTGATATGATTATCCAATTATGTTCTTTGAGTGGGCTCAGCACCTGCTCACCCCCCTTCTAGTCCCAATTACAATGGTCAGTTCACCAACTTGTTACTTTCCTACTTTCAAGGCTATTGGGCTAGTTAATACGTGCAGGGAAGCAGGGCTCTGTAACCTTTCTGTCAGCAGTTTTAATTAAATCCCTTACAGCTGTACTTTTCTTATCAGTGACTTTTAAACATATTTTTCTGTATTTTTCCAGGTTTCAATTCTACTTGTCTAAGCTAATTCAATACTTTACTGAGTTCTAATTCTACAATAGCAGCATGTTGGGGGATGTGCAATTCCTATGGGCCTCTTCACAGGCTTCATTTACAGGTCAAGCCAGCCAGGCCTGTCTGATTAGTTCAATTAGCATGGAGCATAGGCCTTCGCCTACCACATTTGTATTTGCAAAATGCAATGTGTGCCTTTGAGTCAGTCCTGACTCCTGGTGACCCAGAAGCTCCTGGGTTTTCTTGGCAGTGTCACCGGAAGTAGATTGCCAGGCCTTTCTTCTGAGGCAGTGGAGAGTTAAGTGACTTGCCCAAGGCCACAAGGAGTGCTAGTGGGAATTGAACCCTGGTTGCTTGGTTACCAAGCCAGTGTTCTAACCACTAGGCTATTAGAGAGGCCCAAAATGCACGTCTAATTTGATCTTTCTAATAAAGCAGTGAAAAGTCTATCTTCTAATTGTTTTGTTGCGCTGTGATGGAGACGGTGCAATGCATTCTAACTGTCCTTGAGCTGTTTCCTACTGTCACGTGTCCCTATCCCCAGCCACGTGCTTAGGGGATTAGGGTTGCCATTTTTGCCCTCTTTAAAGGGTTTGAAAACTATTTCCTTTGGGAGCAGTGCCCTCTGGGAGTTGTAGTTTTCCTCTTAAAAAGGATAGTTGTGGAGACATCGAGTGAAGGCAAACGTGACACAGTTTATTTTCCCAAAATATGCACAAATAAGGTTCAAACGCAAAGTATCTGGATATTTCCTCCAGGACAAAAAGTACAGAAAATATTTACATCCTTAAGCTGAGTAACTTCTCAAAGGCATTAAACAGACGCAGACGTTTCATCAATCAAAACAGGCAAATCAAAAGTACAGCTGCTTAGGTTCAGCAAAGTAAAGAATGTCTTTCTGCTTCCTTAGTAAGATAATATACAGTGCTGCGCAAGCTTGTCTTACTTAGCCTGGTTCCTACCTTAGCAAGGTTAAGTTTTCTTGATAGTGCTTTTTCCCAAAAGCATTTACTCAGGCTGCTACTCCTTAACCAAGGATTCAGTAGCCTCTGCACGACACAAAGAACAGTCCATTGACAGTTCAGTAATCAAGGAGTCTGGTTCATTATACTCCACTTGCATTTCCTCCTGCTCTGGAATTATAATATCCTGAACTGAGCCCTCATGACCTGCCTCTGGTGGAATTCTTGCTGAGGATTCCTGTAACTCCCTCCAGGACGTCTCTACCCGGTAAGGAATATGGAGAACTGTATTACTGGATATCTTTCTTTGGTTCTCTTGCCCCAGTTCCTCTCTGAGGTTTAACCACTGCTCTCTGTTGGAGGCTGGGTTCTTCTGCCTCCTGGTTTGAAACCTAGGCACCCACCTCTGAGTGTTGTGAACCTCTTGGTCAGGAACAGAAGTTTGGAACCTGCCCTGCTCTCTCCGTCTGAGCAGCTCTTGCCTGGTTTCCCTTGTGCCAGACTCTTTCCAGGTCCTCCTTCTTTCCTCTGCTTGGAACTTTCTTTCTGGGAATTTCCAGCTCAATTTCCAGTCCTGCTCTGAGTCCGTCTCTGACTCTGTCTTCCTGGACTCTCTCCTTGAGTGTTTGCTTGCTCTGCTCTTCCCTTCTGAGCAACCTTTTCCTCCTGAGCAGCTCTTCTCCCCTCTGCTTTTCCCTAAGCAGGGTTTATAAAGGTGCTTCCTGGGCAGCGTTTCTCTCTGCCTTAACAGGTGTTCATAATCATGCTCCAAGCCTGCTACTCCGTCAGCAGAGCTTGGGTTTGGCAGCCTAGTCTCAAACTCTAAGTTTGCTCTGAAGCCTGTGCACTACTGGAATGTTTTTAAAGGTGCAATCACTGATTTTCTCTAACTCTGCAGGCTCACCAGTGCCTTCCTCATCACACTACCCAGTAGCCAGTGTCTGTGCACCATTCTTTGCTGGGCCTGACAAAACGGATCTGTGAACAGCCCCATACTCTTCAAGAAGGTTAAAAGGAGGCTAGCTAAAGGTCTGCTGCTTTTTACTCTGGTGAGCCTGGAAAGTTAGCTTTTTGCTTGGGCCCATTTTGAGCACCGGGTCCAGCCAATGAAATTCACCGTCTTTTTCTAGAGGATCAATGTAAAACTGAAAACTACGAGGTGTGGACACAATGCCAAGTGTGGGGTGTGTATTACACATTATAGATACAGCGTGACTGGAAAGCAGACTCTGGTGATTCTCTGTGTTTGTTTGAAGTGACAGAGCTGGGAGTGGAGGGAACAGAGGAACAGTTGCCCAGTCCGAAGTTCATAAACCAGTGTCCACCAAAATCCCAAATCAATATTAGTCTAGAAAAATTAAATTTTTTGTCACTCTGCGCTCATACCACAGTATACTAACCACGCTATTCGATCTCTGGAGTCAGTGTTTCTTTAATTAAAATTCAATATCTATTTTCAAATTACTTTGAGGGGAGAAGGTCCTTGAACCTTTTGGAAGTTAATAAGGAACCACACAGTTAAAATGTTTTGGAACTATTGCTTGGTGAATCTTTCCCAGATATCTTATAAACTCCTTAGTATTTGTGGTAGAAGCCAAGAGTGCTGCTGCAATGCAGAAAAGCCAATTTGTGTAGGGCGCCAATAGAAGAGAGCACAAAAACGTGTGGGGAGTGCATTCAAAAGGGTTTGGTCTATAAGCGAGACTGACTAACTGGCGGAACTGTATTCAGCGGCACAACAATGGCGCAAACATATATTTTCTGTTGCTTCTCCAGTTTTTTGGAATTCTCTACCCTCTGGCATTATGTTCTGAGTTAAATCTTTTGACCTTGCATAAAGGTCTAGAAATTTTTCTCTTTCCTTAAGGTATTTTTTTTGCCTCGTTAGGGGGATAAGGATGCAGTGGCAGTGAGGCAGATATGAGGCGGCTGGATAGGATAGAGGTTGAATAGGATGTTTTTAATTATTTCAAATTTTAATTTATACTTGATTGTTATTTTATTGATGTCTGTACTCTACCGAGAATGCTTGATGGCTGGGATAGGGTTCTTACTTTACAAGTTTTTGTTTAGTTTTTTGCCAAGCAAAACATCGTTATTAAGTCAGAAATTGAACATCTTGGTAACATTGTTGCCTCAGGTGCGCATATCAATTTTGAGCCCTTAGGGGAGGAGGGAATATATACAGTACCTGCCGCAGACGGGCGGTATATAAATGCCTTAATAGAATAGAGTTACTGTGTGACCATAGGTATGCTCTAGCAGGGAGACACATGTCTGTTTTATCTATATGACTAGGTTGTGAACTCCAAGGAGCAGAGGGTATTTTGTGTCTCTGCACAACATTGATAATGCTATGAAAAGGATTAATACTGGAAGTGAGCTGCCATGATTTCAGGGCACCTGTAACTCTACATGTGCTCTGAAGGCAGTTTGATTATGGGTAGACTTGGTCTAGAAGAGTAAGGCGCTTACTGAGAAAGAGGAGGAAGGAGTAAGGGGGCCAGAGATTAAGCTGGAAGACTGGGAAGATCAGCTGGGCATTGAGTTGGGAAGGAGGACTACTCTTGACGACGCAATTTTAAATTGGAATTCCACAATCTCAAATGCTGCTAAATCAAATTACCACTACACTACAGATCCTTAGAAAGGAAATGGAGGAAAGCACTTAAACACAATGATAGGAAAAATTGGAAAATCACATGTAAAAGATATAAGGTAGCAATTGGTCATGCTCGTCAACAGTATCATGCAAATATAATTGCTACTGCTTCTTCACAACCGCGTTCCTTGCTTAAAATAACTTCATCCTTAATAAGGGACAAAACTAAAGTGTGACCAGATCCAACTTTATTGGTTCAACATATTACGGATTATTTTAAACAAAAAATAGAAAATGTACGCAATGTTTTTGATAAAGGACAGATAAATATAGAGGATTTTTGGGAATTTTAAATAATAAATCACTGGATAATTGTGTTGTGATTTTGTTTGGTTCGAATTTACAATTCCTCCTTTTGGAATGATAAATGAAATCTTCAATAAGCATGCTAAAAAATGTTCTCCAGCAGATTATTGTCCAACTTATTTTTGTATGCAAGCACCACAAGATTTTAGGATATGGTTTTATGGTACTGCAACTGAGTTTTTGACTCAAGGAATATATCCAGATATTTTGGGAGATATCATTCTGAGAGCTATTCCTAAAGATAAGAAGTTGAGTATGGCCGTAGTTACAAACCTTCGCCCTATAGCCAATATACCCTTATTAATCAAAAGTTCAAGAAACAATAGTAGCAAATTGATATTTTGAGGGTCTTTCATGTCAGATTTAGGAAAGCTTACAGTACCAAAATTGTTATTAGGTGTTTTGGTCTCTGATATAAAGGAAGCATTGGTAAACGGTTATTTGGTAGTTCTGCAGTTCGATTTATGCTCAGCCTTTGATCTAGTAGATCATGATGTGTTAATGCTTCTATTAGCACATATAGGGATTACTGGTGCAGTTTGTAGCTGGTTCTGTGTTTTTTTGAAGTATAAAAGATATCGGGTGCAGTTGGACCAAGACAGCTCTTCTGGGTGGGATGTTTGTTGTGGGGTTCCACAGTGCTTCCCACTGTCGCCAATCCTTTTTTAATTTAATTATGACTACTCTAGGGCGTGCTTTCAAACAATTGAACTTAAAATTTTATACCTGTGCAGATGATATCTCTTTGTTATTAACTTTTCCTCCATCTTCAAATGATTTCTATTTAACTATTAATGCTGCTAAGTAAAGTTGGAAGTCTGGGCAAAATTGTTACGACTATAAGCTAATAATTCTAAAACGAAGGTTATATGTTTTAATAACAAACCTTTACTGGAACCTTTATTGCGTGCTTTGTCATAATTACCTTTGAAGACAGATTCTGTTTTAAAAATATTAGGGTTCTCTTAGATACAGACGACATTTGAGACTTATGTTGGCTCAATTATTTCTAAATTTAGAACCTTTTATAAATTGTCAGTTGCACAGACAAAAGGGTTATTTTTCTAAAGAACATTTTCAACTTCTGGTGCAAAGTTCCATATTATCATATTGGGATTACAGAAATTTATAATTTCTGAATTGTTCTCAACATCAGATTAAACTATTCCAGTTGTGTCAAAACATGGCTGCCTGCCTTTTCTATGGTGTTTCACGGTATACTTCAATAACCCCCTTATTTTATAAGCTACATTGGTTAAAAGTCTCAAATCTGATTCAATTTAAGTTTTTTACTTTTTTATATAGATTGTTTTAATGATTTTGTTCCAGAATATTTTTCATCTTTATTACTTCCACTTGCGATATGTAAATCAAAATGCTTACAATCAGCAAGTACTTTATTGTATCCACCATGTAGAGGCATCTACTCAAAATCATGCTTTATGCATACCATTGCATACATGGCGGCGCAGTATCGGCCAGAATTGCCCAAACAATTGAGAGGTATTTCTTCTGTCTATCAATTTCACAAAAGATTGAAAACTTGGCTGTTTAATATTAATTAGAGTTTTTTATTTTTTAATTATGCTTTTATCTTGCTGTAAAACCGCACCGAACCACAATGTTGATTGGGATCGTTGCGGTATGCAAAATTGTGTTAGGTTAGATTAGATTATGTAAACTTTTAAGAGTGGGCATGCTTAGTAGGGCATGCTTTTCGTTCTAGTAATTATCCATGAGAGTTGCTGGTTAGCCCAACCAAAGGGAGGAGCTGGGAGTTTACTTTTGGGATTATATTGACCCATGGTTTTGGAGGGAAAAGGATTCCCTTAAGCAGAGTGTCCTGCCTACCACACCTAAGTAAGTAACAGGGAAACAACCTGGGAAACTGATCTATTTTTGAGCATACTATAATCTTGTGAGAGATAATCATTGCTATAGAAGATAAGTGTGAAACACCATTGGTGGGGGAAACTACTAAAAATAAGCCGGATAGTGTGTCATTGATGCTAATAGGCGCCGCAAGATGTTCAAGATACTTAAATATCTTTGTAGAGGCAGCCGATAAGTCTGAGACCACTTCCGTGCAAACTAGAAGATAGCAGAGAGTTCCCCTTTTTCTGTTGACATAATTGTTCATAGTGGAGTAATTTTTATCTATACTTATTTTGATATTACTCTTATACATTAGACCGTTTGCTTTTTGTATAAATACCACACTTAAGTGGCAGAGGCCTAGAAAGAAGAGCACCTCTATTCCAACAAATTGCAAGGTGGCTAGTTACTTCTGAAAGCTATCCTGGTTCTCACCTCAGGTAAAGTGGAAAGCAGCTCCATGGACGTATTCCTTAATCTACCAAGCTGGCCTGAAAGCTGGACTAGCCCAAACTAGTGGGGTCTTCAAGCTCGCAGAGAGCTGGAGGCAGAAGAAAAACAAGAGAGGTCCACACAGCATTCCCTAACATCTAAGATAGGAGTTAGGAGTAGTTATGAGAAACAAGCAAGGAGTTCCCCAGGAAATAATCCTGTCTACCCTCTGGGAAGAGGATCCACTTAATGCTAATACAGCAAGAGTCTTCTTGTGCTCATGGTGTGTTGTAATAGGATAAAGAGTGTCTTACTGCTTGTGGAAGGAGGAAGGTAATGCTCTTGTAAACATATTCTAGCAAGAGAAGAATGTATAGCCTACCCCCTTGTCATTGGCATTAGAAAGCATAAGGGCTTAGGTACTATTTCATGCTGTTAACCCTGTTGGGTCACTATTAAATTTGAGTTGTACATTAATTGCCCATGCATGGAGTGGAGCTTCTTCTTGCCTGTTTGTACTAGAGAGAAAGGGTCCTGGAGAGATTTTCTATTCTCCACCCCCAGGGACTCATCACCCTATTTTATATAACCTCTGAAACTGCTGTCAAACAGGGGCCTGCCTGGGGACTCCTTAAATTAGTATGAAAAATTTCCAATGAGTTTTTTGATATTCTGTCGTGAGGAAGTGATATCACAAAATGCTCATAGTTGAGATGGTTAGATGAGCTTTCTCCTCAGTCAGCATGACCTTTTACCACATCCAAACATCAGGAATGTAATTCTGGGAGGTTTCAATATACATTCAGAAACCAGGAAGCCCTCACATGACTTGTGATAAACTACAGGTCTTTCTCATGGCAAAAACTAAATTGAAGTCTGTATCCTTGCACGATCTGTCAGGAAAGCTTATTTTCCCGTTGTTCCATGCTGAGAGAGGAACATTAGCAGCTTTGTGAATTATCTGCTAAGCAACTTCCTTTTCATCTGTACATGCAGACGGGGATACTAAAACTGTTTCTGTTTTGCTTGCTGAGCGGAGACCTTTGGATCCTGAAGGGAAGGAACAGTGTTGCTCTTCCATCATCCTGTCAGTGGAATCAGGTTGCTGTTTCCAGCATTATTTCTTTCCCTCCCTGCCACTGCTTCATGATGATGAACTTTAAATCATGTTTGCCACTTCCCATACTCCTAGGGAATATTATTATAACAGTGAAGTAAATATATAATTTAATGTAATTACACCATTGACCAGTTACTTAGGTGTTGGTGGTGTAATTACAAGCAATCCCCTGATTTGGACATCACTCCTGTCACAGTAACATAGTAACACAGAGTGCATTACAGCAGAAAATGACCAGCTGGCCCATCTAGTGTGCCTAACGTGTCATTTCTGATGTTATCGACTATACAGCTGGACCATATGCAGAATATTTATTTATTATTTATTTATTTAACACTTCTATACCGCGCTATTTATTATCAGTGTGGTTTACATTTTAACAAGGGTCACTCATCTTATCCAAGACCATAGTTGTTGTCTTCCTCCTTTGTACTCTACCCTCTTGAGTAGATGAACCTGCAAGATCCCGTATTAACAGTAAGCATCCCTCCCTAACCATGTCTAACCACTAAATTTCATAATACTTGGTTAGCTGGTGCCTGAACATTTGGCCTTCTACGTCCCAAGGGTATTTCACCTCCACCACAAACCTGCTGCGGCGATCCAGTCAACACAAGGAAAATGGAGCTTGCCAGATTGTCCTGGGTGTGAGTAGCTATTGCTCTATTTGCAGCTTGCCGGCTAGATCTAGCTGCTAATTAAGTATATTATTCCATCCTGCTAGTAGTTTCCTGCCTTTCCACTTGTCTTCCAGCATCTCATGTTGGTTACTTTGCTTTTCGTGCTGATAGCTCCCACGCTTACATTTTGAAGTACCGCAGAACTTTAAATGCATACCGATAAGTTGTGCTTGTGCTGACCTTTTACGTTTTTCCATTTGAGCCTCGTTACCTGCTCTGGGAGGGAATGCCACATTTCTCCTCACTCTTTCAGTGAAAAAATTATTTCCTGAAGTTGTTCCTGAGTCTACTGCTTTGGACCCTCCTTGTTCTAAAGCATTATTTCCATTCATAAAAATTAGCTTCTCATGCACTATTAATACCTTACCGTTTTTTAAATTCTCTATCAGTCTCCCACATCTTTTCCTCTCCTGTAGGATGCACACATTCCAATGCTTAAGTCTCATCTCCTAGGACTCTGGTGCAGAAACCCTGTAATATTTTGGAAGACCTCTGGACTGCTTCCACCGATTATCTTCTGCAGGTGTGACCTCCAGGACTGGACACAGTCCATGTAAGCACTTGCACAATGGAATAATAATTTTTTTTCCTACTTGTTCCTCTTTCTGTGCACCCGAGAATCCCTCTGGTTCTGAATGCCACCTTCAATCTATTCAATATACTTGCTCCTGGTTCTCCCTTTATGGACATCGGTATCTCCCCTTCCCTTGATGTATCCATCTGTTTGTTTGATTTTTGCATTCCAATTTTATAGCTTTTTCATGTTTTGAATGTTGAAGCTTTCTTAGATCACGTTTTGTATTGTCTAATTCCTTAGGCATGTCCACCTTGCTGCAGGTTGTAGTGTTATTCACAACTGTCCCTCTTACTCCCTTTGTAATACGCTGACAAAGATATTGATGAGAAAAGGCTTCTCTGACACTAAATATGCTCGCAGAAAGCATACCTCTTAGAACTTTTAGGTTTTTGGTATTATTTGGCAACCCTGAGAGTCTGATAGACTCCCTGCTGCCTGTAGATCTAGCAGCTTAGTAATTTCTTTGGTTATGACATGAAACTTTGAAATGCTCGTTTTCAACCCTCCAAATCTGATGATCTTGTGGGTAAAGGGAGTTTACAGATTTACTTTGAAAATATAGATACATGGAGTAAACCCTGACGTTATATTAGCCCAAAGTAAACTGCACATTAATATTTGGGGGCTAAAAATGAGAAGTAGACTAGGATTAGATAATGAAATAGTTAATGGAAAAAGAGGTAGGGACAAGAAGCAATCTAGAGATGGTGGGAAAGCATCATTTAGGAAAGTCTTGTGTGCAAACGCATGAAGCCTCATTGGCAAAATGATTGATGTGGAGACCACTGGGAAATAGTCTAAGGACCATAGACCTGCACAGACTGCTGTAGAAGCCAGGAGTCACAAAAGGAAGCATCAACTTCTTTGGCACTGAAGCCTAAGCCTTGGTCCAGAGATTAAGACAATTCTTGAGTTCCCAGCTTGGCCTGAGCATCAAACCTCAGGTGCTGAAGCCAGGATTGAGGGGAAAAATGCTTCTGAGAACATATTAAAGGAGAAAGCTTATCTGTGATTGTGTCCTTCAATTCACAACTCAGAGGGCGGGAAGGTAATGGTGTGCTCTCTAACCTCAAGTAGCTAAACTTGCAGCTCTTACTAGCTCCTTCTCCCATTTAGGATGTTTGCCATATAAATCTCTCTGGTGTCAGGACAGTTGCTGGCTGGGACATTAACAGCTGTTAGGTTTGGGATATTCTAGAGTCCACTGCTGACTTAAAATCAGCCATCAAGATCTGGGACAATATTCAGGTATTCTGAACAGTTCTGTTTTATTTAGAAACTGTACCTTAAGTCCATTATGAAACAGCAGAGTTCAAGGTCTGGTTGAGGCAAAAAATTGGATATCCAAATACACAAGAAAGAGGTGAGAAGAGAAGAATACAAGAGTGCAGGTACAATATTTAGTTGTCAGTGAACCAGTCAGAAACACAGCCAGAGACAGGGAAGAAAATAGCCCAGCCAATCTGGGCTGGCTCCTCCTGGGCCAGTTAGAAGCCAACATGTTAATAGACAGGAGTAGCATAGCTGCAAAGCACTCCCACTGGATATTTAATAGCTCATCGCAGGCGAGCAAGCCCTGAAACCTATAGGACAGGCATGTCCAACAGGTAGATCGTGATCTACCTGTAGATAGTGGAGGGGTCAGAGGTAGATCGCCAGCCCCACTTGGCTCCATCTCTCCAGCAGCTCGCCCCGTCGCTAGGAGAGAGCTTGTGCCGGCAGGTCGTCTGCCGAGAGCTTACCGCCGCTGCTGATCCTTTGCCTGTCTTTTTTTCCTTGCCTGAGGGAATCTTGCCTGCGGGTGTATTGGGGGCACTTGTTGTTTTCGTGCCAATAGTTTGTGGGTACCCCAGGGGGCCGCTGCCCGCGCCCTGTGACAAGACGCCACAGGCCCAGCGTCATACCTGGTCTCCTGCCTCTCAGAATCACCCATTCCTGCCCCCGCCCCAACACCCTTTAGAAGTGTGTTATATACTGGGCGATATCCATTCACCCGGGCTTTACCTGAATACACTTACCGTATTAGTTGTGTCGTGTGCTGGTCATTGGTCGCTTTATAATTCGCTTTCATTACACGTTTTCAGGCAGACACAACAAAATGTCAAGAATTTGGTGATTTTGGTGGGCTTTTCCAATTTTGTTCTAACTTGCCTATGGCTTGCCTTCGAATTGGTTCAAACCACTATAACTTTTGCTTGCCTCTGCAATTTTATTTTGCCTAGCCTTTGCATTGATTCTACACTGCAATTTTATTTCGTCTTGCCTTTGCATTGATTCTACACTGTGATGGTATTAAATTGCGTGTGGTGGTATTTGAACTTGTTTGGCGATATTTGATTTATCTGGTTTGCTGGACAGGTGTTTGAGTGTTTTTGATGATTGTTTGGTGGTATTTGATTATTGGTGCCAGTATGATGATTTCTTATTTTTAATTTTAGAACTGCATGTGTGGTTTTGGCATCTCCAGTCCTTGTATTGCACATCATCCAGAGGTCTTGAGTTCCTGTTGATCTTTAATACTTTGGGACAGTGACAGTTTTGGACCAGATTCAGCCAGTGTTTATACTAACTTAGCAGATTTGGCCTTCTTACATCCAGCCACCCCAGTATAACGAAGATGAGTGTTCCAAAGAAGAGCAAAACCTACCACTTTCATGATGAATGGGAAATGGACTACTTCATCATGGTGAAAGACAAGTGGTGTTGTCTAATTTGTAACGCCCCAGTATCCTTGCCCAAAAAGGGTAATCTGGAACGTCATTATAAGGCTTTGCATAGCGATAAGTTTGATGCTGATTTTTCACCCAAAAGTGAAATTCGTAAACTGAAGCTCAAAGAATTTAAATCAAAATTGGCTACTCAGCAACAGTTGATGGCGAAGCCAAGGTCACATTTGGTTAATGCAACAATAGCATCCTTCAAGGTCAGCAACCTGATCTCAAAGAAATGCAAACCTTTCACTGAAGGGGAATTTGTAAAAGATTTGTTTTCTTGAAGCAGCTGACAATCATTTTTGAAGGATTTAAAAATAAGAAAGAGATCATAGCTGTTATTCAAGATGTACAATTGTCAAGAAACACCGTCGTGCGGCGAATAGAAAAGATGTGTGGAGACGCAACTGAACAATTGTTGGAGGATGTTTCAAACTGGATGAATCTACAGACATAAGAGACATAGCTCAGTTACTAGTCTTTATCCAGATGGTTTTTGAAGACTTCAGTGTTAAAGAAGAACTACTTGCAATGATTTCTTTAAAAGGGAGAACTACCGGTCAGGAAATATTCGGTTCTTTCCATTGTTTTGTGACAAAGTGTAATCTTCCATTGCATAGACTTGTTTCCATCACTACTGATGGAGCAAAAGCAATGACAGGTGAGGTTAACGGTTTCCTAGCCCTCTGTAGACAGCATGACGACTTCCCAGATTTCCTTTCTTACCACTGCTTCATTCACCAGCAAGTTTTGACAAGCAAGAGACCCAATACAAAGACGGTCATGGACATCACTTTCAAAATTGTAAATTCAGTTCGTGGAAGATCACTTCAAAGATGGCTTTTCAATCTTACTCTTGATGAAGGGGCAGCGGAAATCATTTTGCACACACATGTAAGCTGGCTAAGTAGGCACAAATTTCTGCAAAGATTTCGTGATTTGCTCAATGAAATAAGAAGTTTTTTGAAGGAGAGGGGAGATGACCAAGCAGAGTTGGAAGATGAGGAGTGGTTATGTGATCTGGCATTTCTCGCTGACTTTACAGACAAACTAAGTGATATGAACCTTGAACTACAAGGTAAAAACAAATGAATTGGCGAGGAGATGAGTACAGTTTCATCCTACAAGAGCAAATTTGAGCTAATGATGACTGACCTTGCAAACAACACTTTTATATCATTTTCCTAATACGCAGGACCATCTGGGACAGTATCCAAATTTTGTTTTTCAGAACGAGAAGTATGTGACAGAAATCTGTTCTGTTATCCAGGAATTCGAAAATAGATTCTGTGACTTCCAAAAAATTGGAACTGTTGTGGAGTACTTGTCATACCCATTCAAAGTAGATGTGGACATTATAAAGAAAATGCAACTGCTATCAGTAAAAATTACTCATTGAACAAGCCATCTCTTGAAAATGAAATATTAACCCTTAAAAATTACATTTTTCTCAAGACCCATGCTGAGCAAGAATCGTTTTGGAAGCTAGTGCCTAGAGACAAATTTCCCAACTTGAGAAGATGCAGTGAAGCTTTACACTCCTGTTTCGGTTCAACTTATTTGTGTGAATCTGTGTTTTTCCCATCTGAAAATGACAGAGTACACAATGTTCCAACATGACAGATGAACATCTCCAGGATTCCGAGACCGGCCCTCACGCAATATTCACCCAACTTCAAAAAGCTGGTGGATGAAATGCAGGCTCAGACGTCTCACTAATGAGCAAGAGCAAAATATTAAAGATTGTGCAAGATCAGCCTGGATCAATACTCGACCTAAATTTAACACAAATTACTCAAAAGTTAAAGAAAGTTATTAAGACAGTTAAAGAACGTTATTACTCAATAAAACTTTAAGAAAAAATGTACTTTCCATTTACCCTCGCATTTCTTACTGGATCTTCGTCTCTCTGTTTTGTTTTTGCTGATCACATCCAAGTAAATGACAGAAGGTTCATTAAAATGGGGGGGGGGGGGAATCCTCCAACTTTATTGGGTTAAAATTTAATTTGAAACTAATTTGAAACTTAATTTTCATGGTGGTAGATCACTGGCACTTTTGGACAGAAATAGTAGATCACAACGTGTTCAAAGTTGGACATGCCTGCTATAGGACATGTGTTTAAGGTCAGCCAGCACATGACAAGTAGCTCAATTCCATTTGGAACATCAAGCAATATACAGTGGAACCTCGGTTTTCGTGATTAATCCGTTCGAAAAAGTCTGACTAAAACCGAATGTATGCAAACTGAAGCAATATTTCCCATAAGAAATAATGTAAATCCAATTAATCTGTTCCAGACACCCAAAAATATTAACAAAAAATACATTTTATAGATAACCATATTTTTACATACAGAAAACAATGAGAAATAAATATAAATGACTAATGAAATGGATAAATGAACATTTAACATCTCTTTTACCTTTATTGAAGACTCTTGTTGGCATATGGAAGATAGTCAATCAGGAAGAGAATCAAAATAAAGAAAATCCCACTTCTGGCCACAAGATGGTGCTCCATTTTCAACTGTACGAAAACCGTGACAATGTACGAAAACTGGGACAAAATCTTGACGAAAAAAGTCAACGAAAACCGAATCGTATGAAAACTAGGGCATACAAAAACAGAGGTTTGACTGTACCTAGTGATAAGAGTGTGTCTTCGTACTGCAAGAATTAGTGTGGCTCCAAGCATAGTGAGTCAAAATAGAATGGCCCCAGAGATGGAAGAACATAAGATATGCCATACTGGGTCAGACCAAGGCATCAAGCCCAGTATCCTGTTTCCAACAGTGGCCAATGTAGGTCATACGTACCTAGCAGTTTCCCCAAAAGACACAGGTTCCGCAATGCTTGTACTGGGTCAAGCATTGATATCCTGGGTCCCTTCTTAATAATGGTTTATGGACCATGGAGACTGCATTGAATATCCGGTGATTGCCACAGGGACAGGAAGCTGCCGAGGCTAAGAGGGCAGCAGTGATATTGGCTGCTGCCCAGTTAGCAATTGGCGCCTTAAAGATAGGCAAGGGACCCCTTGCCTATCTTTAAGGCGCCGATCACTAACTGGGCAGTGTGCAGTATCATTGCTGCCCAGTTAGTGCCATTCCCTGCCTTCACTCCATCCTGGTACGCCCCCAACACTCCCTGGTGCTAACCGGATATCATCGGGGTATGTAGGGGACATAGACGGAGATATTCAATTGCACTAACCATGTAGATGCCAATGAAATCCCTATCTAAGGCATTTACCCTTCGAATATCAGGCCCGTGGTGTACAAGAGCATTTTAGGTAAATAAATATTAGGTGTATTAAAATGTTTGTATTTTTATTGTATCTGTTTAGATTGTCTCTTATGTGATCTGCTTTGAATCAGAAATATTAGAAGCAGGATATAAATGCCATTTTAAATTAAATTAAAATGAAATTAGTTGCAGATCAAATGTGAGCTTAGGGTACCCCTGTTCAGTCTTAATTACCTAGATGACCTAAAAGAGTTGGTGGCAGTACCTGCCTACCATTCATCCAGGAATATGCAAAAAGATGTGGGAAATCCTACCTTTATTACTCTTAGTAGGAAAGAAGACAGACACCAAATATCATTTCCAAGCAGCTAAAGAATTCAACTGGTTCTGATTTCTGCTTTAGTTTATGGTGGTTGAATCTGTCCGGGGGGGGGGGGGGGGGGGGGGCAACCTAAGATGCACATGTTGGTGCTCTCCAGACATGGGTCTTGGACTGTCTTTGGGAGAGGATATTGTCAAAATGCTATACTTCAGTCCCTGTATTACATTCTAACAGGCCTACATATGCTCCAACACATGAACACCTTATTGGCAAAACATAGGAGCTTAAACTATCTCCTTCAAGAGGACTGAAGTGAATTCAGTGCACTGTCACCTTGAAGTGAAGTAGGCAGAAGCATCCTGGACACTTGACATATTGTGATTTGAAATGGGATCTAAGGCCTCTGCAATGGTTCTAGACGAGTGTAGACTTTTGTGATCACGTGATTCTGGCTTCCATTAAGAGACAGGAAAGACTCACCAATATTCCTTATATAGGAGCAAATTTCTTTGAAGGTAAGGGCTAGAAGGGTTTTTTGTTTGTTTGGTTTTTAAGGACTATTCTAAGATGCTTCAGATCCAGCCTCCACCTTCAGGAGATGCTAGAAGTATATTTTCCAATAGAGAAGGTACTTCCAGGGATGACTCACCCCAGCCAAGAGAAGGGATAAGATTTTGCTGCTGTGAAGATAGAAGATCCAAACCTCACACTTTAAATCTGTGGAGGCCAATTTTGATCAGAGCCCGTCCAGACTTCCAAAATCAGGACAGGCTGGATTTGCACCCGATTCTGATCCTGCTGGGGCTAGATGTCCCTGCAGGATCAGAATTTGGTGCAATGGGCCTGGACAGACAGGACATGCCCTGATTCTGGCCCACAGCACGTCCAGTTATTTCTCTGGCTAGTTCAGCCTGGGCTCCTTCATGGAGCCGCGGTGCACTGGTGTTGCGTCGCCATGGCACTGCAGCTCCATGCAGGAGCCCCGATCGCCCACACCAGTGTCTTGCCTAGAAAGGGTGTAAAATAAAGACTAACACACTTTAGAATAGAGATAATTAGTTTTATAAAATATAAAAAAAGGTAACTTGAAAGCAAGTAATTCACTTATCCACATATAATTAGTTAGGCTGTGCATAAAAAGCAAGATACAAGAAGACGATACATTACCAGCAGAGCTATAAGCTTCATCTCATGCCAACACTTCGACTGAATAAGTCTCGGATTCAGCCAGGCAGAAGACTCTGTCGGGGAAAACCCTAGGCAGTGCGCGTGTTCACTCTGTAGGTGAGACTTAATCTCTCTCTCTCCCCCCTGACTGAAAAAGGCACCTTCTTTATATTTAGTTGCAACAGCAACCAGTGATTTTTCCATCAGTTGACAAACACACAGAATAGGATCAGCTATCCATTAAACATAAGAAGCTGGCCAGGTGCCTGAGAATGCTCAAGGGAGGGGCATCTCCCATCTCATGGTTCAGGAACTCAGAACTCCATCGATAGATGATCTTCAATATATTTTGTCTATGAGAAAAAGCACAGTTGCTATGGGAAGAAGTTTTTCCTTATCTACATCCTTATATCAGGACTCCCTCTCATAGGTTTCACGTGATGTAGTTCTGCAAGATGTTTCTCAAAAAACTGCACAGGAATTTCTTTCCTACAAAACTGAGATTTCATTAATCCCTGACGTACTGCTGACGCATAATCAGTAGTTAACTTTAACTCACTTTCACCACATTCGGTCCTTTGACTATTGATTATACATATAAGATACTGGCAACATAGTGTGGAATTTAGACAGATGAAACAACAATAAAGCTGGGTATACATTGAATAAAGCAACATACCATAATCAATAAACAGATATTTGCCATGGTGCAAGCTAAAGCATTAATTGTGCGGGTGTTATATTCATTGTCATTAACAGTTCCCCTTCGCATCCTTAGGTGCTGACATTTTGATATTTCATTAGGATTACAAGCCATTTTATAACACACATCGTCTCTGGCGATATTATGGGTAATTCTCTAGGAACAAACAGGAAGTCAATCCTCACATATGGTTGATGCCAACAGAGCCCGCACGGAGCAAATCCCCAGCTTTCAAAGAAAGCCTTTGGGAATTGCTAGCATGCATGTGTGGTCCCCTTCCAGCCCAAGGATGCCATCTTGCTCAGTCTTCTTTTTTCCACGGAGCCCATCAGGTAGTCTGTACCTGTCCCGGTAAAAGTTGATTTTTTTGTGCCTTTTTGGCTGTGTCTGGTCTCGTGCCGGTACCCTTTCCCACCCTGGCCTCGGTACCTCGGTATTGGGTTGGTTCCTCTTTTTCTGCTAAGTTTTTGATTTTCTTTCTTGGGGCGTCTTCATGCCCTTTTTTCCTCATTGGCAGTCTTCGACCTTGCTGGGGTCCTTTTTCCCCCCATGGCTACCAGCAGGTTTAAAAAGTGCGATCGGTGTGGGAAGATTATGTCCCTCACTGATACGCATGACTGCTGCCTCCGGTGCCTCAGCCCAGACCACGACCCGGCAATCTGTGGCCTGTGCAGAAAGATGTCCTTGAAGACCTTGAGGAGCCGCCAGCAGCAGCATGATAAAATTTTGCCCTATTCCCCCCATGCCACCGAGAGCCAGGACCTTGTCTGAGGCCTCTAAGCCTCGGGAGGAGCACTCTGAACCCGAGCGTCATCAGGGGTCCTCAGAGAGGGGGTCTCCCTTGAGGGAACTGAAGAGAGGGAAGAAACCCTCGAAGGCGGCATCTCTGGACGGTTCAGATCTCGGGGCCAATCGCGGAGCTTCAAGCACCTGCCCGAGGCTTCTGAGAAGGAGTGTCCAGCCAAGGTTCCTCGCAGGGACCTGGTCGCAGATCGGCCTAGGCAAGTACATACTGTCCTAGTTGAGGACTCTCTGGGGGAACCGGCTTCTGGCCAGAGTGTATCAGTGCCCGAGCCGAGGGCTGCGGAGCCTTTGGGACTGCTGTCCAAGATGGTGGCCTTGGAGTGCAGTGTCACTGCCTTCATGGAGCAGCAGCGGGTGCTGATGTCTGGCATGTCCGGTTCCTCCGCCCTGACCACCGGGCGTTCAACGTCGAAGTGGACCCCAGAGGCCGAGCCGATCCTCGAGGACTTGTGGGCCCACGTTGATCTTCTGCCAAGGTCACTTCAGCCTCCCGTTCATCGGGACCAAGGTCGTCACCGCCGAGCCTGCAGGTGTCGGGGCGGATGGCTCCTGGGCCCTCGAGGCCCGAGGAGCTCCATGAGTCTTCCTCTGAGGCCTCCGCTTGGGAGACCGAGGACAAGGAGTCCCTGGACACTCGTCGTCATTGAGATTGCCCGTCTGATTCCCTGATATCTGAACCTTGTCGAAGGTCCCCACTGGAGGATATGGGTTTTCTGGACTTTTTTCGAGATACATCCAAGACCTTGGCTTTCCCGACGGAGTCCGGTAACCATTCCTCTATCTTGGAACGACTTATGCTCCGCATGTGGGAGACGTCGGCATCGACGCTAGTGATCAGCAAGCGACTCGACTCGATGTATCGAGTCCGTCGGAGTCCTGGGTTTCAAAAAACACAACTGCCACACAACTCCATGGTTGTTGAGTTGGCCATGCGTCGACTGAAGAGTCAGAAGGCGCACTCCTCGATGCCCGCCAGCAGGGAGGCCTGCACCTTGGATGCCCTCGGCAGGAAGTGTTACCAGGGCGCAATTCTGAATTGTCAGATCCAGGCCTACCAGCTGTACATGGGCATGTACCTGAGAGACTTGGCAAAGGAGCTCGCCGGGTTCTCGGCTGGCTCTATAAGGAGCCTTTGCAGTGCTTCAAGGGTCTGTCCAAAGCTGTCCGTGAATGCTCCAAGTTCATGTCTCAGGTGGCCTATGATGGGTACGAGTTGGTGGCCCAGGTAGCCACGGCGGGCATCGATGCATGCCGCCAAGCTTGGCTGCAGTCGTTGGACCTCCGAACAATGTGTACAGAACAAGTTGGTTGATGTCCCATGCCGAGGGGAGAACCTCTTCGGCAAACCAATGACCGACAAGGCCGCCGAACTGGAGACCGAGTTCATGACGAGGACTAGGCTCTCTAAGAACTCTGCCTCTTCTCGTAAGAAGGGCTCGGGTAAAAAGCCCTTTTACCCAAGGAAGTCCACTGCTTACTGAAACTACCTCCCTTACCAGGCCTCCCCGGCTCCCCAACAAGGGCAGCAGGCGAAGGGACAGGGGTATGGCCTGCATAAGCAGAAGGCCCCCAAACCCCAGGCTCCAGCTCTGGCCCAGCCTGGAGGGGGTTTTTGACTCCTGCAGCATGGCTCTTCTCCCAACCGGAGCTTGGCAGCCCACAGGAAGTCAGCTCGCCCTGTATGCCCACAGGGGGGGAGCTATCAACACCGATTCCTGGGCATTACAGGTGATCGGGGAGGGATACCTCCTCCATCTAACCCAAGTGCCTCCACACTACTTCCCGGGAGAGCCTATCAGGTCTCCTCTTCACTGGGACCTTCTTCTGAAAGAGTTGGCAGGTCTTCTCGAACATAAGCCCCTTTAGTCCAACACTATGCAATACAAGTCTCCAGAATAATGTGCTCTATAAGTCTGAGACCTCTGGCCATTAGATGATAGAGGGGTAAAAGGGGCAGTAAGAGGAGACAAGGCTATAGCAGAGAGACTGAATTCTTTGCTTCGGTCTTTACTGAGGAAGATGTAGGGATGTTACCCAAGACTGAAGTGGTATTTAAAGGTGATACTGCAGAGGAATTGAGAGAAATATCGCTACACCGGGAAGATATATTACAACTATTTGATAAACTGAATAGTAGCAAATCACCTGGACCGGATGGTATACATCCAAGAGTGTTGAAAGAACTGAAATATGAGATTGCGGACCTGCTATTGGTAATCTGTGAACTTTCATTAAAATCATCTGTAATACCTGAAGATTGGAGGGTCGCCAATGTAACACCAATCTTTAAAAAGGGTTCCAGGGGTGACCCGGGAAATTACAGACCGGTGAGTCTGACGTCAGTACCAGGGAAAATGGTAGAAACCATCATAAAGAACAAAATTACACAGCATGTAGATAGTTATGGCTTAATGGGAGACAGCCAACATGGCTTTAGACAAGGAAGATCTTGTCTTACTAATCTGATATGTTTTTTTGAAGGTGTGCATAAACAGGTAGACAAAGGTGAGTCGGTTGATATAGTGTATCTGGACTTTCAGAAAGCTTTTGATAAGGTCCCTCATCAGAGACTTTTGGCGAAACTAAAAAGTCATGGGATAGGAGGCAGTGTACTATTGTGGATCGGGAACTGGTTAAAAGATAGAAAGCAGAGGGTAGGGCTAAATGGCCAATATTCCCAATGGAAAAAGGTGAATAGTGGAGTACCCCAGGGATCTGTACTGGGTCCGCTACTTTTTGACATATTCATAAATGACCTGGAAAAGGGAATAAGAGTGAGGTTATCAAATTTGCAGATGTTACAAAACTGTTTAAAGTTGTTAATACCCAAGAGGATTGTGGAAAACTGCAGGAGGATCTGGATAAATTGGAAGACTGGGCATCCAAATGGCAGATGAAATTTAATGTGGACAAGTGCAAAGTTATGCACCTAGGAAAGAACAACCCACACTATAGTTACACAATGCAAGGTTCCACATTGGGAACCACCACCCAGGAAAAAGATTTAGGAGTCATCGTGGATAACATGTTAAAACCCTCTGCCCAGTGTGCAGCGGCAGCCAAGAAAGCAAATAGAATGCTAGGTATCATAAAGAAAGGGATGGAAAATAAAACAAAGGATATTATAATGCCTCTGTATCGTTCCATGGTACGACCGCACCTTGAATATTGTGTGCAGTTCTGGTCACCGTATCTTAAAAAGGACATAGCATTATTAGAAAAAGTACAGAGAAGAGCCACCAAAATGGTGAAGGGGATGGAAGGCTACTCCTATGAAGAGAGGCTACAAAGGTTGGGGCTCTTCAACCTGGAAAAGAGACGGCTGAGGGGAGATATGATAGAGGTCTATAAATTAATGAATGGAGTGGAGCATGTAAATGTGGATGAATTGTTTACGCTATCAGAATATAGAAAGACTAGGGGACATGCAATGACGCTACAGGGTAAACTATTTAAGACAAATAAGAGAAAATATTTTTTCACTCAACGTGTAATCAAACTCTGGAATTTATTACCGGAGGATGTGGGCTGTTAGTGTAAGGGCTGTTAGTGTAGCTGGGTTTAAAAAAGGTTTGGACAAGTTCCTGGAGGAAAGGTCCATAAACCTTTATTAAAAAGGGACCCAGGATAATCAGTGCTTGACCCAGTACAAGCATTGTGGAACCTGTGTCTTTTGGGGATACTACTAGGTACGTATGACCTAGATTGGCCACTGTTGGAAACAGGATACTGGGCTTGATGGACCTCGGTCTGACCCAGTATGGCATATCTTATGTTCTTAAAAAATTCTAACAGTGAGGTTCTGCTCTGTATTACTGAGCAGACGTTATTGTATTTCAGTAGACATATCAGCTCAGTTAGAAGACCATTAATAGTTGTATGAATACAAGGTCTTCTCGAGGACCATGCGGTGGAACTGGTGCCCCACCACCTCAAGGGCAGGGGGTTCTACTCCAGGTACTTCCTCATGCTAAAGAGAACAGGGGGCCTAAGGCCCATCCTTGACCTGCGCAACCTCAACAAATTCCTGGTGAGGAAGAAATTCAAGATGCTCTCCCTTGGAATATTGCTGTCTTACCTCCCTCAGGGAGACTGGCTATGCTCCTTAGATTTAAAGAATGCCTACACACACATCCTAATCCACCCAAGCCACAGGCAATACCTATTCTTTGTGGTAGTTGGCAATCATTACCAATACAGGGTGCTTCATTTTGGCCTTGCCTCGGCTCCCAGGGTATTCACAAAGTGCCTGGCGGTGGTCGCTGCCTTTCTCAGGCTTCAGGGGATCTTTGTCTTCCCCTATCTCAATGACTGGCTCATCAGGGGCACTACAGCTCCCCAAGGTGCAGCAGGCCACAACTCGCACCACCCAGGTCCTTCAACACTTGGGTTTTGTTATCAACTACCCCAAGTCCAGCCTTTGCCCAGCACAAGAGCTGGAATTCATTGGGGCAAGGATCAACACCCTTCAGTCAAAAGCCTTCCTGCCTGCAGACAGGGCAAGCAGGCTCATGGCATGTCTTTGGCTAGGGTATGTGCAGTTCGTATGTGGAGGCGGGCATCTGGAGTGAAATGGACTGTGGAGGCCATGTGCCCAAGGAGGTGCAGCAGATGCCTTGCCGGCACTGAGATACGGTGTTTTATAAGGCATCTGGTGTGCCTCCTCGGGCATATGGCCTCCACGGTCCATGTCACTCCAGACGCCCCCCTCCACATGTGAACTGCACAGTGGTGCCTCAGGGACCAGAGGTCCCAGGCCATGGGACATCTCCAGGACAGGGTCAGAGTGACCAGGTGCCTGGTGCAGTCCCTGACCTGGTGGCTTTCGCCCCATCACTTGGAGGCGGGGATGCCCTTCCAGACCTCTCACCACTGAAAGGTCCTCACCATGGATGCTTCCCTGCTGGGCTGGGGAGCCCATTGCCAGGGATACCGCACCCAGGGAGTTTGATTCCCAGACAAGAGTGCTCAACAGATCAATCTGTTGGAATTGCGTGCAATCCATCTTGCCCTGAAGGCTTTAAGGCAGTGCCTGGGCTACAGGACTGTCCTGGTGCAGACGGACAACCAGGTTGCCATGTTCTGTGTGAACAAACAGGGGGGCACAGGGTCCCGTGCCCTCTGTCAGGAAGCCCTAGATCTGTGCTCTTTTGCAGTCTGGCAGGGCATTCTCCTCAAGGCGCGGTATACCTGCCGGGCCAGGACAACTGGCTGGCCAACAGCCTCAGCAGGATGCTCCAGCCGCACGAGTGACAGCTGGACCGAGAAGTAGCCAGCGGGCTTTTCCAGACCTGGGGGGAACCGCTGATGGACTTGTTTGCAAGCCCGGTCAATCACCAGTTGCCCCGCTTCTGCTTGAGGCAGCCGCACCCTGCCAGTGTGGTAGCCGACGCCTTTCTAGTCTCATGGTCAGTGGTTTTTTTGTATGCTTTTCTCTCGATGCCTCTTATCGCCAAGACTCTGTTCAAGATTTTTCACGACAGAACTTCAGTCATCCTGATAGTCCCACGGTGGCCCAGGCAACCATGGTTTCCACTTCTCCTACAGCTAGAGGTGGAGACCCCCATCCCCTTGGGGTCAGCTCCATGGCTCCTTTCCCAGGAGGGGGGCTCTCTTTTGCATCCCAACCTCAGCTCCCTTTTGCTGACGACGTGGCTCTTGAGAGGGTGACTCTAGCCCCGCTCCTCCTTCCGAAGGACGTGGAGGATGTTTTGCTGGCTTCATGCAGAGCGTCTACCAGATGGGCTTACGCTTTTAAGTGGCGCAGGTTTGCGCTTTGGTGCGCTGAGCAAGGGGTATACCCCCTTCTCTTGCTCAGTGGTTGTGGTATTGCAATATTTATTTATTTATTTAGACAATTTTGTATACCGCCTTATCCTTCAATCAAAGCGGTCACAACACAATTGGGGGATACATTTAACACGCAGGGATATGAGACACATACACTAATACTTACAGGGAACATGGGCAATGGAGGGTTAAGTGGCTTGCCCAAGACCACAAGGAGCATCTGTGGGACTAGAAACCCCAGTCCTTCCAGCCCAAGGTTGCTGTTCTCTAGTGGGATTTGAACCCCCGACCTTCCGGCCTGAAGTACCTTGCCCCAACCACTAGGCTACTCCTCCCTCTCCAGGATGGGGCTCAAGTCCAACTCAGTCATAGTGCATCTCAGTGCCCTAGCGGCGAACCACCATCAGGTGGATGGGAAGCCCCTCTAAGTTCATCCAGTGGTGTCCCGGTTCCTATGGGCCTACTCCTGTTGAAGCCCCCGGTCTGCCCTCCCCCCGGTGACCGAATGGGATCTCAATGTAGTGCTGGTGCAGCTCACCTGGCTGCCCTTCAAACCGTTGGCCACGTGCCACCTCCGTTATCTCTCCTGGAAGGTGGTTTTCTTGGTTGCGCTCACTTCTGCCCGGAGGGTGAGTGAGCTCCAGGCCCTCATGGCGGAGAGGCCTTATACCAGGTTCTAAAAAAATAGGGTGTTGCTTTGCACGCACCCCAAGTTCCTTCTGAAGGTGGTCTCCTCGTTCCACCTCAACCAGGAGGTGGTCCTTCCTACCTTCTTTCCCACATCGCATGCCGGTCAGGCAGAGGCGGTCCTGCCTACCTTGGACTGTAAGAGGGCTCTGTCCTTCTACATTCAACATACTCAAGGTCACCAGAAAGCCTCTCAGCTTTTTGTTTCCTACGACCCCAGTAAGCTGGGGGAGGCGGTGACCAAGCGTACGCTGTCCACATGTGTGGCGGACTATGTTGCCCGGGCTTATAAGGAAGCGAGGCTTCTGCTGGAAGGCTGTGTTATAGGGTCAGGCCATGTCGGCATCAGTAGCTCACCTGCACTCTGTTCCTCTGGCAGACATCTGCCGGGTCGCCACCTGGTCGTCAGTTCATACCTTCGCAGCTCACTACTGCCTGGATAGGGAGTCCCAATGGGACAGTACCTTCGGCCAGGCCATACTCCGTATCCTTTTCAGGGTCTAGGCAACTCCTGCCCTCTGATCCTTCTATGTTCAGGCTAATGGAGTGCTACTTCCTTGGACGCAGGTCCTATTCATTGCGGCTGCTTGCAGCTCTTGATGAGGGAGCCTTTTTTTACTATAGGTTCATGGTAGCCTGTAGCTGGGGAGTCCCATATGTGAGGACTGACTTCCTGCTTGTTCCCAGAGAAAGTGTAGTTACTCACCTGTAACAGGTGTTCTCTGGGGACAGCAGGAATCAGTCCTCACAACCCTCCCTCCTCCCTCCTCCCTTTGGAGTTGCAGTCCTATTATCATCTTTATTTTTTTGCCATCTTTTTAGCTATGTCATTTGACTGAGCAAGATGGCACCCTTGGGCAGGAAGGGGACCACACATGCGTGGTAGCAATTCCCAAAGGCATTCTTTGAAAGCTGGGGATTTGCTCCGCACGGGCTCCGTCTGCATCAACGTCACCCATATGTGAGGACTTATTTCTGCTGTCCCCAGAGAAGACCTGTTACAGGTGAGTAACTATGCTTCATTCGAGTCATGTTATCCCAAAGATTGAAGTTAGTGGGACAATCTCTGCCATATTCATATAACATAAGGTATGTTCTTACATCATCTTCGGTTACAAGACTGTCATTTTGTATAACTTTAAAATAGTACAAGACTTGAGCCGGTGTAGGTATTTCAATTAAGCATTCAGTCAATAGATCCACTGGACTATGCATGTCCAAAAGACAAAAATTAGAAATGTTTCTAAGACATTCCGGGCTAAGCAAGTTCAGATATTCTGAGGTTGTTCTAAAGCATTAATTAAACGCTTAGGCAAATGCAACTCTGGTTGTGTTATCACATAAACTCTCCAGTAACAGATTCTCCATGTACCAAAGACCAGGCTGGTAATGAATGCAGGGCTCCACACATCAAACAGTAAGTAAGAATTTGAGGGTTTCTTTGTTTGGTTTTTTTTTACATTGCTAGCTCTCTGACTGGGAGCTCTTAAAAGGGTTTTGTGTATATTTTTTAAAGCAAAGTTACTTTCATTTTTGCTGTTTTAGGGGAACTTTACTTGAGCACTGTAGGTTGCTGACTCCAGTAACCTCCTCAGGTTTAGAAACTCTTAACACCTAATCAGGTGTTAGTTCCCTCCCTACCCACCCCGACTCCCACCCACCCCTAGTGAGCAGTCTTGCTTTATAGGGCACCTCCCCCTTTAATAGATCACAGTGAATTGGACTAGCACATTTGTATGTAATTAGAGTTTTAACTGCTTTTTCTCTGCAAGGACAGCTGCGAAACCGGCTGGTACTTGGTAGATCCCTCTCTTTTGCTCTAACAGATACCTAAGCTCCACGAAAAGAACAATGGCTGGGAAAAATCGTATTGCTAAAGCTGTTGCCACCGTTACAGCTTCTGCCTCGGTCCAGACAGAGGTCCTAATGCCGGTTGAAGGACCGGTCCCATGTGTAGGGTGCCTGCATGCTGAAGCTCTGAGGAAACAGGTGGAGGAACTCAGAGAGGAGGTGGCGAGGCTGAGGAGCATTCAAGACAGTGAGAAGTACATTGATGAGATGCTTCTTGCAGCAACCAGGCTCTCCAGCACAGGAGAAGATGGGTGCCAACAGAATGTCGATGGTTGGACACAAGTCACCAGGGCCTGCAAAATCACCAATCCAACTTCTCCAGCCCTTGAATTGAAGAACCATTATGCAGCCCTGGAAGTGGATGAGGTGAAAGCATCCCTGGAAAGGGAAGAACCAGAGTTCAAGTACCCCAAAGTTGCGGAATCAGTGACCAGAAGTAAACGAAGAGTAGTGGGGTTGGAGACTCTCTTCTGAGGGGTACTGAGGCGTCCATCTGCCGACCAGACTTGATGTCCAGAGAGGTATGCCTGGTGCCAAAATCCAAGATGTTACGGAGAGTTTGCCGAGACTCATCAAGCCCACTGACTATTTCCCAATGTTGCTAATCCATGTTGGAACAAATGATACTGCCAGGTATACCTCGGAACGTATCAAAAGTGACTTCATGGCTCTGGGACAGAGGGTGAAGCAGTTAGGTGCACAGGTGGTGTTCTCTTCAATCCTCCATGTTGAGGGTAAAGGCCAAGGCAGAGAGGCTCGCATCCTGGAGATGAATGCATGGCTGCGTGGATGGTGTCATCGAGAGCGTTTTGGTTTCCTAGACCATGGGATGCTGTTCCAAGGGTTGCAAAGCAGAGATGGCATCCATCTGTCCAAGAGAGGTCAACGCATCTTTGGTAGTCGACTGGCTAATCTACTGAAGAGGGCTTTAAACTAGATTCGTTGGGGATGGGTGAAGAAAGCCCCCAGGTAGGTGAAAGCCCCCAGGTAGGTGATACATTAAATACCTTTATGGAAATGGGTAACAGGGGTAACATATGGAAAGCAGTGTGTATTAATGCCCGTAGCATGGGAAATAAGATCCCTGAAGTTGAAGCTTTGGTGGGAGTGGCTGACTTGGATTTAGTGGCAGTTACAGAAACGTGGTTCACAGAAAACCATGACTGGGATGTAACTATACCTGGCTATACTTTATTCAGAAAGGACAGGGTAGGAAGAAGGGGAGGAGGAGTGGCACTATATGTAAAAACTACTATTAAAGCTTTGGAATTACAGAGCTTAAAAGGGAGAGAGGAGGCATTGTGGGTTAAACTAGAAAGAGGGAAAGAGAAATCTATTTGCATTGGAGTGATATACAGACCTCCCTCACAAGAGGAAGAGGTGGACAGAGAGTTAATTGAAGACATACGCAGCATTGCTAGGAAAGGGGAAGTGCTACTGCTAGGAGATTTCAATATGCCAGATGTTGATTGGCACATTCCTGCTGCAGTATCATCTAGAAGTAAGGAGATCCTGGATTCTCTACAGGGAGAACTATTCAGGCAATTGGTAACAGACCCCACACATGAAGGGGCCATACTGGACTTGGTGCTTACCAATGGTGAAAATGTTTCTGATGTTGTAGTGGGAGATCATTTTGCATCCAGTGATCACCAGATGGTGTGGTTCAGTATTAGGACTAGGGCTGTTAGAATCCATTCCAAGGTGAGGATCTTAAACTTTAGGAAGACTAACTTTGCGAAGATGGGCCAATACCTCAGGGAGTCGTTAGTGGGATGGGAACAGCTGGGAGATGTAGAAAAACAGTGGGCAAAACTGAAAGGGGGTATTTTAAAGGCAGCCAACCTTTTTGTTAAAATGGTAAATAAAGGCAAAAGGAACAGGAGACCGCTATGGTTTTCGAAGGAAGTAGCTGAAAAAGTTAAGAAAAAGAGGGAGGCCTTCATGAAATACAAGAGATCACAGAGAGAGGAAGACAGGCATCTGTATTTGGAAAAACTTAGAGAAGCTAGCAAAGTAGTCAAGAAGGCAAAGATTCAAAAGGAGGAGGAAATAGCCAATGCAATAAAATGGGGGGATAAGACATTTTTCAGATATATTAGTGAGAAGAGGAAGGGCAAAAGTGGTATTGTCAGACTCAAGGGTGCAGGGGGGAATATATAGAAGCTGATAAGGATAAAGCGGAATTGCTTAACAAATATTTTTGTTCTGTGTTCACAGATGAAGAACCAGGAGTAGGACCTCAGAAAACACCCACAAATAAGAACAGAAGCGAGGGACATCTTGAACTATTTTCAGAAGACTGTGTTCATGAGAAACTAGCTCAACTTAAAGTAGACAAAGCGATGGGACCGGATGGGATACACCCTAGAATACTGAGGGAACTTGGGGACGTTCTAGCAACTCCACTGACTAACCTTTTCAATGCCTCATTGGAGTCTGGAGTGGTGCCAAAGGACTGGAGAGAGGCTCATGTGGTGCCTTTACACAAAAGCGGAAGTAAGGATGTGGTTGAAAACTACAGGCCAGTTAGTTTAACTTCGGTGGTGAGTAAATTATTGGAAACGCTGCTGAAAGAGAAAATAGTGAGGTTTCTGGAGTCCAGTAGATTACAGGATCCGAGGCAGCATGGATTCACCAGAGGCAGGTCTTGTCAGACAAATCTGATTGATTTCTTTGACTGGGTGACCAGGGAGTTGGACCGAGGGAGAGCTCTAGATGTGGTGTATTTAGATTTCCGTAAAGCCTTTGACACTGTTCCTCACAGGCGACTTATAAACAAACTGAGCACCCTAGGGATGGACCCTAAAGTTACTGCTTGGGTTAGAAATTGGTTGGGTGGGAGGCGACAAAGAGTACAAGTAAATGGAGCTCACTCTGAGGAGAAGGATGTTACCAGTGGTGTGCCCCAGGGATCTGTCCTTGGTCCGATTCTTTTTAACATCTTTGTTAGTGATATAGCAGAAGGGCTGTCGGGTAAGGTTTGCCTCTTTGCGGATGATACCAAAATCTGCAATAGAGTAGACACCCAGGAAGGGGTAGATAACAAGAGGAGGGATCTAGCTAAGCTTGAAGAATGGTCTAGAATTTGGCAGCTGGGATTTAATGTTAAAAAATGTAAGGTCATGCATTTGGGCTGCAGCAATCCAAGGGAGCAATACAGTATAGGAGGTGAAGTACTTTTGTCCACTAAAGAAGAGCAGGACCTAGGCGTGGTTGTGTCTGATGATCTTAAAGTAGCTAAACAGGTAGAAAAGGCGACGGCAAGAGCTAGAAGGATGCTTGGGTGCATACGGAGAGGAATGGCTAGCAGAAAAAAGGAGGTGATAATGCCTCTGTATAAGTCTTTGGTGCGACCTCATTTGGAGTATGGTGTGCAATTCTGGAGACCGCTCCTTCAAAAGGATGTGAACAGGATGGAGTCGGTGCAGAGGGTTGCTACTAAAATGATTAATGGGCTTCGTTATAAAGCATATGAGGACAGACATAAGGATCTTAATATGTACACCTTAGAGGAAAGGCGGGATAGAGGTGATATGATTGAGATGTTTAAATACCTCCATGGCATAAATGTTCAGGGAGAGAGCCTCTTTCAATTGAAAGCAAGTTCTGCTACGAGGGGACATGGGATGAGGGTGAAGGGAGATAGATTCAGGAGTGATATGCAGAAATATTTTTTACGGAAAGAGTAGTGGATCCATGGAATAGTCTCCCAGTGGAGGTGGTAGAGATGAGGACAGTAACTGAATTCAAAAAAGCATGGGACCAACACAGAGGATCTCTAAAGGTAAAAAGTGGACTGTTGTAGTTGTTGTTATGGAAGGACAGACTAGATAGGCCATGTGGTCTTTTTCTGTCATCATGTTTCTATGTTTCTATGTCACTAAATGGCATACAAAAACTTTCTGGAGCCGATCCCGGTCATTGATTGATCTGTACTGGTCCATTGGCTTTGAAGGAGGGTCAGAGTTTAGACATAATCTATAAAGAAAAGACATCATTTTATTCTCGTAAGTAACATTTGCTTGCTGGTACATATTCCCATTTTTCCTGTCCAGGTTTCATAATCAGAATTTTGTTGTCATTCCCAGTGGCAATAACTTCTGCCTGCTCAGGTGGATGATCTGCAGATTGTACCCAAATCTTTGCTCCAGTGCTTAAGTTAGTAGATCCAAATCCAGCATCCCCTCTAACTGTTAGAGTAGTGGGGGCACTTCCTTTTTTCACAACTCGTCCATAAGTGGGAATAATAAGTAACTGGGCTACTCTGTCCCTAGTCTGAATCATTAAATCTGAATTACCACTGTTCATCAGAATAATTTTTATTTCTCAAGCATTGTTGATCTAGATGTTCTAGGTCAGAGCAGAGAACTTTCTGCTGCAGCATTCTAAAATGACCAAAAATTCTTAGGAAGGCTCTCTTATCTCAGGACACAAAATAAAAAGGATCAAATACATATAGGTCATTACATAGAATTACAAGAATTGTGCTCAACAAAAGGTAATGCATTCATAACCACAAAACTTTCAAAAACAGAATTTAAAACCAGTTAGAAATTCAGTTATTGTTTACAACTTCTCTTTAACACTTTATTCAACACCAGCAGCATAACAGACAAGAATATTGCTAATCTCTTGACACACAAAAATCAATAGACAAATTTTCTTAACCAGGATACACTCAGATCCCTAACATAAAAAACAAAACTTACACATATTTACTGCACACAAATAAATAAATGGTTAATGTTCTTTCTTCCTCTTCCATCACGCTTGTCAAATCCAAATAATTTTAAACATAATACAATTATGATCATGCAGATTTATTTCTGAATAATTCTACTGCCAATTGGAATCATAAGTTGTTCTTACTATATATTCATAGGGAAAAAGAAAACAATTTGCAACATTCAGGCTGTACTTTCATTTAAACAAAATAGTTTATAGTTAAACTTCTCTAACAAAACTTGCAGTCAAGGTCGGCCAGCCAGACAGCTGCACACAATATCTTTCACTACAGAGCTAATGTAAACACACAAAACTGTGCCAGGCTTGTTATCTGTACTGTCTGCTTTTAAGGTTCTTACTTCCGTGTACAATACATTCCAGTCCCAATCCATTGACTCAGAAAATCCATTCCATACTACAGTACAAACTCATACAGACAGGGGGGAAAAATCCCAAACAAACCACTAGCTGTTCATATACATTAACACTGCAAAATCCATCATAGAGTCTCATCTCCCTCTCCATATTCATCAAACCAACACATCCCATCATATCAGACCATCCTAATCCATTTCCTATCTATCAAAAAATCCTTCTCTATTAATATCATATCTCACCTCACGCAATGCCTTCTAATAACTTGCTTGTATCACCAGCTATATTCTCATACCAGCTAACATACATACATAGACCATCAAAACATACTAATCCTTACAGACTAAGGCATAAAACTTTCTAAACTAAGGATTACCAGACAAGAACAACAAATCAGAATGCACAGAAATCACAGCATCATTTATCTGTTTTTTCATTCATACTGGAATCAGAAAGCTATCAAAACAAAAAGCACCTCTCTAGAAACCAAAATGCACAGCTCAAAAAGAAAAACAATTGAAATTACCTACCCTAAGACCCAAGAGTGAAACATGAGAACGTAAGATATGCCATGCTGGGTCAGACCAAAGTCCATCAAGCCCAGTATCCTGTTTCCAACAGTGGCCAATCTAGGTCATACGTACCTAGCAGTTTCCCCAAAAGACACAGGTTCCACAATGCTTGTACTGGGTCAAGCAGTGATATTCTGGGTCCCTTCTTAATAATGGTTTATGGACCTTTTCTCCAGGAACTTGTCCAGACATTTTTTAAACCCAGCTACACTAACAGCTTTTACTACATCCTCCGGCAACAAATTCCAGAGTTTGATTACACGTTGAGTTAAAAAATATTTTCTCTTATTAGTCTTAAATAGGTTGCCCTGTAGCTTCATTGCATGTCCCCTAGTCTTTTTATATTCTGATAATGTAAACAATAGATCTACATTTACCCGTTCCACTCCGTTCATTAATTTATAGACCTCTATCATATCTCCCCTCAGCCGTCTCTTTTCCAGGTTAAAGAGCCCTAACCTTTTTAGACACTGTTCATAGGAGTATCCTTCCATCCCCTTTACCATTTTGGTGGTGGTTCTTTGTACCTTTTCTAATAACAATATATCCTTTTTAAGATACGGCGACCAGAATTGTACACAATATTCAAGGTGCCATCGCACCATGGAATGATACAGAGGCATTATAATATCCTTTGTTTTATTTTCCATTCCTTTCCTTATGATACTTAGCATTCTGTTTGTTCTCTTAGCCACTGCTGCACATTGGGTGGAGGGTTTTAACATGTTATCCACGATGATGCCTAAATCTTTTTCCTGGGTGGTGATTCCCAATGTGGAACCTTGCATCGTGTAACCATAGTTTGGGTTGTTCTTTAATAGGTGCATAATTTTGCACTTGTCCACATTAAATTTCATCTTCCATTTGGATGCCCAATCTTCCAATTTATCAAGATCCTCTTGCAATTTTCCACAATCCTCATGGGCTTTTAACAACTTTAAATAGTTTTGTGTCATCTGCCAATTTGATAACCTCACTCGATATTCCCTTTTCCAGGTCAATTATGAATATCTCAAAAAGCAGCGGACCCAGCACAGATCCCTGTGGTACTCCATTATTCACCTTTTTCCACTGGGAAAATTGGCCATTTAGCCCTACCCTCTGCTTTCTAACTTTTAACCAGTTCCTGCTCTCACTTGGTTTGCAGCTTGTCGTGCTGTGAGGGCTTGCGTGCATCAGTGATGCTGAGAGCTAAACTATCGGTAGTTTAACTACTGGCAGGGTCTCCCAAGATGGACAGGTCTCAGCTGAGGTGCCAGACCAAGACAAACCACCCATCTGGGCAGCAGCAGAATGGGACAGTGTTGACAGCGGAGGATCACATTTTTGTGACAACGGCAACAACACCAAACTTAAACTGCGCGGAAGAAAGGCCCGGCAATCTACTTCTGTATCTTGCCATGAAAACCCAATGGATAGTTACAACAAAACAAATTGTGCTATGGTGCTGGAAGATGAGACCCCCAGGTCAGAAGGCACTCAACTAGCTACTGGGGAAGAGCTGAAGACTTTTCAGAGTAAAGCCAGCATTTATGATGTGGTTGGATCAAAGCCCTCGGGAAGTCTGACTGCTGATGTAGCTGCGCATGAAATGAGAGTCAGAAGCTGTAAAGATGTCTTACACATTGGAACATGGAACGTACGAAGCATGAACCAAGGGAAGTTGGAGGTGGTCAAGAATGAAATGGAACGTGTACAACTTGATCTGTTGGGTGTCAGCGAACTGAAATGGACTGGCATGGGGCACTTTGCATCAGATGATCACATGGTCTACTATGCTGGAAATGAAAGACAAAGAAGAAATGGTGTTGCATTTATAATAAAGAAGAAACTTGCAAGAACTGTAATGAAATACAATGCAGTCAGCGAACGCTTAATCTCTATTCGTCTACGAGGATTGCCTATCAACACAACTATAATTCAAGTATATGCCCCAACAACAGCTGCTGAAGAGAATGAAATTGAAGAGTTCTATGAACAAGTACAAGCTGAAATAGACAGAACATGCAAACAGGATATCCTGATAGTCATGGGTGACTGGAACGCAAAGGTTGGCAACAAAGAAGAAGGCAAAGTAGTTGGAAAATATGGACTTGGCAACAGAAATGAAGCTGGAGAAAGACTGATAGAATTCTGCAAGACCAATAACACAGGTACACTACCAAAAAACTGCCTCCAGTTTTGCAACTGATTCCTATAGATTTTGGGGTGCTGAATCCAGGAAAAATAGCCAAAATGTTCCATCACGTCACGTTTTCTTGCAAAATTAGATTTCTTACCCATATAAGGAATGTTCACATAATTTCTTTTTAGCCGACTGCAGTTTATTTTCTTGGCCCAAAATAGAGGTTGTAATGGTTAACTAACTAGAAACACTCCCTCATGATATTTTAGAGTGTTTTGTATTCATTTTATACATTAACAGGACAATTGGGAGGCGGGGGGCTAAATCCAGTACTCGCACTGGCGCATGTTCTTTCCTGTTCGCCTCGCCTCGTTCGCTCGCTCAAACACGGTGGTTGCGACATGAACGTTCCTGTCAAATTTCAGTTTCTTGCAAGTTCATTATTACCTTTTGTTTGCTCAGTCATAATCCAGCTTTATTCCGAAGTGGTTCACTACAGTTGTAGTTTGCAGTGCTGTGTATTTGTGATGGCTCACAGAGCCAGAGGTTGCGTCAACTCTCCGGACAGTTTTTGTTTTATTTGTGGGGAATATACCGTGAAAAAGCGGCAGAGGAACATTTCTGCATTTATTAAAAAAGTATATTTCGCCTATTTCGGTTTGAAGTTAGGCGATCAAGACAAACTGTGGGCTCCTCACAAAGTGTGCAAGACATGTGAGGAAGATCTACGCTTATGGATGAAAGGTAAAAAACAAGCATTTCGTTTCGGAATACCTATGATGTGGCGTGAACAAAGACCACAGCAGTGACTGCTATTTTTGCTCTTGCATTGTGAAGGGATACAACTTAAAAAATAAGAACGTAATAAGTTACCCCAACCTTCCCTCAGCAATTAGGCCTATGCCTCATAGCAACGAAGTACCTGTGCCTGAAACACCAAAATCTTTGGATCATATTTGTGTGGACGGTTCTGATCATGATGAGACTCATCAGATGACTTTTCCCGATGAGTCCAGTACTTCCGAGTTTGAAACTGAACCAGATCCGAAACCTGAACTTTTCTCTCAAGCTGAATTGAATGATTTAGTCCGGGATTTAGGACTCCCAAAAGATGCTGCCCAACTGCTAGGTTCTCGGCTTAAACAGAAACATCTATTGTCACCAGGAACAACTTTTTATTGGTACCGCAACCGCGAGACACAATTTTTGAAGTATTTCAGCAAAGAGGAAGATTTGGTATTTTGCAACGATATATACGGAGTGATGGAAAAGTTTAAACTCAAGTATGATCCTGCTGAATGGCGGCTGTTCATTGATTCGTCAAAAGACAGCATAAAAGGTGTTCTTCATAATGGCAACACATTCGCTTCAGTTCCTATTGCTCACTCTGTTATTCTCCAAGAAAAATACGAAAATTTGGCCCTGATTCTTCAGAAGATTCGTTATGATGAGCATAAGTGGATGATTTGTGGAGACTTTAAAATTCTATCCATGCTATTAGGGCAGCAATCCGGTTTCACCAAATAGCCCTGCTTCCTTTGCTTGTGGGATAGCCGGGCCCGCGACCTACACTGGGGGAAAAAAGACTGGCCAATTCGGGAGTATTTGAGACCCGGTGAGAAAAATGTTCTTCATGAGAGCTTGGTACCTCGTGATAAAATTCTATTACCACCTCTCCACATTAAGTTGGGTCTCATTAAGCAATTCATCAAGTCCCTTCCAAAAGATGGTGAGTGCTTTCGGTACCTTTGCTCAAAGTTCCCCCGACTTTCTGAAGCAAAGCTAAAGGAAGGAGTGTTTGTTGGCCCTGATATAAGGAAACTCATTTCAGATGGAGCATTCGCTGAAACGATGTCTGAGAAGGAAAAAGAAGCCTGGGATTCCTTCAAGGATGTTGTTCTCAAATTCTTGGGGAACAGGCGGGATGAGAACTATAAGGATATTGTTGCCAGGATGCTCAATGCCTTCAAAGAACAAGGCTGTAACATGAGCCTGAAAGTCCATTTCTTGCACTCCCATGTGAACTACTTTCCCGAAAACTTGGGGGCGTACAGTGAAGAACAAGGTGAAAGGTTTCACCAGGACATCAAGGACGCAGAGAGAAGGTACCAAGGAAGATGGAACACCACTATGATGGCTGATTTCTGCTGGTTGCTGCTGCGGGAAACCCCAGATGAAAAATACGCCAAGCAGCGCACCAAGAGAAGCATTCGGGGGAAGAAGAAACGGGCCCACCAGGAGATTGATTGACCCAAGAATGACTTTAAAATCTAAACTATGTTGACAAATATCGTGTTTTTACTAAACTTTGAAATAAAAATTTGCTAGTTATTACCACAGTGTCGGATCTCATTTATTAGAATTTTATTTTCACACCATCGGGTGTTTGTCTTCATGTATTGCAATGGTGCGGTTTGCGTTTTCTATTCTTACATACATACCTGTACAACATTTTTTGCACATTTCTTTGCTTTGCTTTGTGTCTAACCTCGCTCTTATATGCTCAATGTTTGTGCACATGTATGTGGCTGTTTTAAGTGCAGACAATTTTGCTACCATCACAGTGTGTTTTGTTGACATTACTCTATTCTTATGTGCTGCCTTGTTACAATTTTCTTTATTCTTATTTGAATAACTACTAAACAATTAGTATAAAGAATTCATCCAAGAAACTTTTATCTCGATCGCACTCAATCTGAAACGTTCACCTCAAACTGCTAACCCAATGTAGCAAAAAATCTGTACGTGATGGAGCAAATTGGTTACCAGATTTGGATTCAGCGCACCAAAAAATGTAAAAATCAATCGAAACATTAGAGGCAGTTTAAAAAAAAATTTTTTTAGTGTACCTGTGTAATCTATTCATCTCAAACACCTTCTTCCAGCAACACAAGCGGCGACTGTACACATGGACTTCACCGAATGGATTATATAAAAATCAAATTGACTACATATGTGGAAGTCAACGATGGAAAAGCTCTGTAACATCAACAAAGACAAAACCTGGAGCTGACTGTGGTACAGATCATCAACTACTCGTATGCAAACTCAAGCTAAAGTTGAAAAAGAGCAAACCACTCATGAATGCAGCAAAATATGACCTTGAGAATATACCACTGGAATTTAAAGACTGCCTGCAAAATCGATTTGCTGCTTTAGATACAAATGACAGAGCTCCGGAAGAGTTATGGAATGACATCAAGAAGTTTGTGTTGGAAGAAAGCGAGAAGTCTCTACAAAAGGTGAAAAAGCAAAAACGGCCAAAATGGATGACGGAAGAAACTCTGAAAATTGCCCAGAAACGCAGAGAAGCTAAAGCCAGAGGAGAAAGAAAGACAATCGCAGAACTCAACAGAGATTTCCAACGTGCAGCAAGACAGGACAAGGAAAAGTACTACAATGACACTTGCAAGGAAATAGAAGCAGAAACTATTAGAGGAAGAACAAGATCGGCTTTCCTAAAGCTACGAAAGTTAAAGAAAAAGTTCCAGCCTCGAATTGGAATGTTACAAGATGCTCAAGGTTCTATGTTGAATGATGCTGAGAAGATCAAGAAAAGGTGGAAGGAATATACAGAGTTTTTATATGATAAAGATCAAGTGGACCAACAGCCGTTTCAACCTGTACCTTATGATCGGGAACCATTGGTGATGAAATAAGAAGTTGAAGCAGCATTGAAAGCCTTATCAAAGAACAAAGCACCAGGCATTGATAGAATTCCCATAGAAGTATTGCAGTAATCTGATGCAGCTGTTACCGTACTCACAAGGCTCTGCCAAGAAATATGGAAGACAACATCATGGCCAACTGACTGGAAAAAACTGTGTTTATACCAATACTAAAGAAAGGTGATCCAACTGACTGTGGAAATTATCGCACAATCGCTCTGATCCCACATGCCAGCAAGATTCTACTGAAGATTATTCAAAAGAGACTACAACCATACCTGGAACAAGAACTATCTGAAGTGTAAGCAGGGTTCAGGAAAGGGCGAGGAACGAGAGACATCATTGCGGATGTGAGATGGATCCTTGAAAAGACTAAAGAATACCAAAAGGATATCTATTTTTGCTTTATCGACTATAGCAAGGCTTTTGACTGTGTAATCCATGAGAAACTCTGGGCCACATTAAGAAGCATGGGTATACCAGAACACCTGATCGTTCTCTTGCGCAATCTGTACATTGATCAAGAAGCAACAGTTCGAACGGAACAAGGAGAAACAGAATGGTTTAAAATAAGCAAAGGTGTAAGACAAGGCTGCATACTTTCCCCCTACCTGTTTAATTTATATGCAGAACAAATCATCAGAGAAGCAGGATTGTATGAAGACAACAGAGGTGTGAAAATTGGTGGAAGACTCATCAACAACCTTCGCTATGCTGATGATACCACATTACTGGCTGAAAGTGAAGATGATCTGAAACATTTGCTTCTCACAATCAAAGAACATAGTCTCAAAATGGGCCTGCACCTTAATGTAAAGAAGACAAAGATCATGACAACTGGCATAATCAACAGGTTCATTGTTGAAGGAGAAGAAATTGAAATTGTGAACAACTTTAACCTACTTGGATCAACTATCAATAAAGAAGCAACAAGCAGTCAAGAAATCAGACGACGCATTGCTCTTGGCAGAATGGCTATGAAAGACCTAGATAAGATTCTCAAGAGCAGAGATGTCTCTCTCCATACAAAGATTCGACTTGTTCAAGCCATGGTATTTTCAATAACATCATATGGATGTGAAAGCTGGACAGTGAAAAAGATAGACAGGAAGAAAATTGATGCCTTTGAATTATGGTGCTGGCGGCGAATACTGTGTATACCATGGACTGCCCGAAGAACAAACCAGTCGGTACTAGAGGAGATCAAACCTAAGCTTTCTTTAGAAGCTCAGATGACAAGACTTCGACTTTCATACTTTGGACACATCATGCGAAGAGAGAGATCATTAGAGAAAGACATTATGCTTGGCAAGATAGAAGGTCAACGCAAAAGAGGAAGGCCAGCAATGAGATGGATCGATACAATAACGGCAGCTACGGGTACCAGTCTGTCAACAATGAGCCGCCTGACTGAAGACCGAACACAGTTTAGGATAGCTATCCAGAGGGTCGCCATGAGTCGACTCCGACTCGACGGCACTTAACAACAACAACAACAACCAGTTCCTGATTCACAATAGTACACTGCCTCCTATCCCATGACTTTTGGCAAAACTAAAAAGTCTCTGATGAGGGACCTTGTCAAAAGCTTTTTGAAAGTCCAGATATACTATGTAAACCGACTCACCTTTGTCTACCTGTTTATTCACACCTTCAAAAAACATAATAGATTAGTAAGACAAGATCTTCCTTGTCTAAAGCCATGGTGACTGTCTCCCATTAAGCCATGACTATCTACATGTTCAGGAATTTTGTTCTTTATGATGGTTTCTTCCATTTTTCCCGGTACTGACATCAGGCTCACTGGTCTGTAGTTTCCCGGATCACCCCTGGAACCCTTTTTAAAAATTGGCGTTACATTGGCCATCCTTGAATCTTCAGGTATTACAGATGATTTTAATGATAGTATGATAAGAACACAGACATTTCAAATATCAACTTACAAGTCTGATGAAATACAGCTCTGACTTACTAAGGAAGAAAATCAGCATATGAAAACACAACTAATTACCAAGTTTCAGCCAGGCTTTCTAAATCTCTTACAACCAGAAAAACATTATCCTTTTAAAAATACAACGTCAGAAAAGCAAACAAATCATTATACACTTTCTCTTCTAATACACACAACTTATATTTTCCCTTCAATTTTTCACATGTATAAACATTATCTTCAAACATCACAGCTCCTCTGAAAAAGCCTCTCCTAAAGAACTTCACAATATCACCATATTTACAATAAGCTGCCTCTCTTAAACACTGTCTGCATGCCATACTCACAATCTTCTTTAGTTGAGCAATCAAATTTGTTTTGTTGGATTTTGTCTGATGCATCTTGCGATATACAGACAACAAAGCCCATCCTCTTCTCTCTAAGGTACTCGATTTTGTCCCCTTTTCAACAGGTATTTTTTGCAAACAAGTAAGGACATTCACGGGCTCAGCGTCTTTTAAAACAGAATCCCAATTCTCACTTAGTCCTGACCAGCAAGACCACTCTCTAGCTAACATCTCATAAGGCACTTGATCCCAGCCGGGAATATCTACAGTATTAACACTATTTACACTCTTTCCTTTCCTTTCCAGCTGTCAGACGGCTGCCTGGTGAGAATCTTCACAGTCTTGTCAAGTGCATATATCTACGTATATGATTTGCAAGGTATTGTGGGCAATGTAGTTCATTCACACCAGACACAGTTGCTGACAATAATTTAGTTGTGCTCTTGGGTAAAGCCAATAAGATATTTATTAATGGGGTTATTTCTCCCAACACATATATGCTTGGTAGCACATAAATTAGGTAACTTGCTTTCAGTGTTAACTTGGAAAAACAAAGTCAAAATCAGGAAAACAACAAATGAAAAGCCACAAAGCAAGAAACAAACTGTTCTTTTCAGGTTAACTTCTGATTATTTCCCACATAGATACAGAAGTGATTCTCTCCTAGCTCACAAGCAATTAGGTAAGGCTTAATTGCTAGCAGTTATCCAGCTGAAACCCCTTAGCTGGCTTGCTTTCTACGGTGTGGGTCAAATCCTGCTTCAGGAGCTTTTCTGAGTAGATTAAAGAACAAATTTGTATTTCTTTGTGATGGTTGCTGTATTTTATAACAGAAAGTTACCAACGGAGTTTAGACAGAGAACAGTCCATATAAATAGGATCTTCATCTGCTATTATTCCCCCTTGTTCAACAAGCATGGGTTCAATATCATGGATTGGCACAGATGAATCTATCAATGGAGCACTTTCAGGAGAATACTTGTTTCCCTGCTGTCTTTCAAGGTTATAGCTAGGGCATAGATCAGTGTTCATACCTGAGCTTCCATTGCTGCTAGAGTTCCTCTCTATATAGCCTGGCCAGTATGTAGTCCAGTTCTTATGTCCAGCCTTCCAATCCAGATCCCTGGACACTGGATCTCTCTTCACATACCTTCTGGCACAGGTCTTAGGGTCCCTTCCACGTGCAGCTGTCTCCCTCACAGGTAGCCTCTGGTGATTCCTAATAGCTCTGCAGCACCATTCCTCTGGCCTTCCCCAGTCCAATGGTGTATGCTGGCCCTTGGAATACCTCCCAGTATACGTACTGCTTTGGACTCTTCTAGACCTCTCAAAGGCTTTTCTCTTCCTTCTTCCAAAGGGTCTCTTTCCCTCTCTGTCCGTCCGGTTTGGCTTCTGCTTCTGATGATCCTTCAGATGAAACTGATGATCAAACTCAAGCTGATTCTCAGGATACTGAGGACAATTCTCTGGATATCCAAGGTGATCATGAAGATGGTCATCTGTAGAATAAACTCTACTCTTATTCTGCTTAGATGAGTGATCCTCCCTAACACAGCGCAGCTGTGCTGAATCAGGCCCTGCCCTTTGAGATGAGTGCTTAGGGATTACCTCATAGCCCTCCTGATTGAACACACGTTTCCCCACTTCAGCTCCTCTAATGGCTGTTGGAAACCTGGTGCATTCTGGGACTGGTAGTCTTTTATGGCAAAATTCTGTTTTCTTATTTCTACCAGAACTGACAGGTTGCTTGTTCAGAGTCACTTCACCTTTTCTATAGCTCCTTCCTGAGCTATGATAAGCTTCCTTATCACAAGCTGCAAAGCAAGTGCAATGTTGACAAACACATGGCAGTACTCAGGTATACGTTCAGGCTCACATGGTAACAAACAGAGCTTAGGAAGAGGAGTACATGTTAGCTCTTAGATGTTTCCCAATAATTGTTCCATCATCTGCCAGTATAACTGTACCACATGGCAATGCAACTACATATGCAAGAAAGTTCCTCTGGTGCCAAAACTCCACCAACAAAGGTCTGAGGCCATGTGCTACCTAGTGTCATAAAACTAGGCGTGGGTCAAAGGTCATGGGTCCTTCAGCCGGATAATGACCCAAAACATATATCCAAAAGTACAAAAGAATGGTTAAAAAGGAAAAAATTGAATTTTTAAACTGGCCAGCAATGAGTCCTGATCTCAGTCCAATCGAAAACCTTTGGAAAGAGCTGAAATCTGCCATTGATAAAAGGAATCCTGGAAATATTCATGAGCTGGAACAAATCACAGTTGAAGAGTGGGAGAAACTACCAGCAGACAGATGTACGAAACTTAGATGGCTACAAGAAACGTTTGGAGGCTGTCATCACTGCCAAGGATTGTATAACCAAATATTAGTGAAAGTTGCCATTAATCCTATCCAATTCATATTTTGTTTTTTTCTCAGAAATGACTACGTCACAGTCGTATAGAAATCATTTTTTGTTGTAGTATACCTTTGAACATACTATTAAAATATTATGATGACATGCAGCTGGAATATTTCCAATTATTTCTCAAGGTATTGTACACAACATACCTAAAATGCAAGGGTGCCAATAATGTTGACCTTAACTGCAGCTTTATATCACAGTGAACGCCCATAGCTGATCGGCCAGCTTGCTAATTTCAGTGGTGAGGGGTCTGGAAGGGCATTCCTGCCTCCAAGTGATGGGGCGAGAGCCACCAGGTCAGGGACTGCACCAGGCACCTGGTCACTCTGACCCTGTCCTGGAGATGTCCCATGGCCTGGGACCTCTGGTCCCTGAGGCACCACTGTGCAGTTCACATGTGGAGGCGGGCGTCTGGAGTGACATGGACCGTGGAGGCCATGTGCCCGAGGAGGCACACCAGATGCCTTATAAAACACCGTCTCTCAGTGCCGGCAAGGCATCGGCTTTAAATTTTGAGCACATAGTTTTTTCTTGGCTGGTGTATTTATGACAGCTGAGAAGCTGTTTGAAAAATGAAACTCCCCTTCGAATATTAGGGTCACTTTTTCAGTCTTTTGGCAGGTAGCTAACATCCTTGAATTGATTTTTATTTTATCTTATATGTGATACTAAGAGTCACGCTTTTTATGGCAGAGTTGTTCTTCATTCTTTATTTGTTTGGTATATAGTTGTTTGATCTGTTTAGCATTTAGGGCTGTGTACCAGGTGGTCTTACTGCTCCTTTTGGATATAAGCAATATCTTTCTTTTGCTTTTTTCTTTTTTTGCTTGTTAAAGAATTTTTCCTTCTTCCCAATAGTTTATGCTCTTTATGTCTTTCCTCATTTAGATGGGAGCAGACATCTTTTTTTTTGTAATATTGCTCTGCATTTGATTGTGACTGCGGTCAGATACTTGTTTTTCCAAGTGTTATTGGCCAGTTTAATTTATATTGTGTGATCTCCTGACATCGGCATTTGCTGAAACGTGGTCCATGTTGACATTATTTTCCCATTTTTGAAAACTAGTGGTTACTGTTTTTATATAATTTTGGATATTATTGTATAAATTTATGTACTTATGTACTTATTTATTTTTGTAATAAGCTGCAGAAACAAAGCTAAATACTTTCTCTTCATTTATTTATTTATTGGGTTATTGAAGTCTTGCTGGCTGTCCCAGGGCTACTTACAGCTCCTTTTGGGACATAGTAAAAATAGCAACATTTCATGAAATACATATTTCTATGATAAGCATCCAGAAGAGGTTAGAGCCATGCAGATTACTACTGTTCCTACTAATTATTTGTATAGTACTATAATACATACACAATGCTGTACACAAACACGTAAAAGAGCTTAAAATCTAATCAAGACAGGCAACGAGAACAAACGGGATTAGGATAGTTTAAGAGTGAAATGATGATTAAAACACAAGTGTGTTAAACAGGAGAATAATGTGGTCAGAATCCAAAAGCAGTCTGAAAGGTGGTTTGTTTGTTTTTTAGCCTGGATTTGAAGAAGCCCAGAGATGGAGCCTGACATATTGACTCAGATAGACTATTCCAGGCATACGATGCAACAAGGTGGAATGAATTAGAGTCTAGAGTTGGCAGTAGAAGATTAGGGCATGAATATGAGCGATTGGCCTGATGAATGGAATTCATGAGATGGGTGGAGGGAGAAAGGAAAAAAGAGAGGTAATGAGGAGCTGCAGAGTGCACGCACTAGGAGGTCAGTAGCAGAAGTCTGATGAGTATATGGAAACAGATAGGGAGGCAATTAAGTGATTTGAAAAGAAGGGGTTATGTGAGCCTAGTGACACGGTTCCAAGATTAGCCATGCAGCTGACTTTTGAATGGATTTGGAGGGGACTTAAATGATTCATTGGGAGACCAGCGAGGAGCAGGTTGCAGTAGTCTAGACCAGAGGTGACAAGAATGGGTAAGGGTCTTGATAGCATGCTCAGAGAGGAAGGGATGAATTTTACTAATGTTATAGAGAAAGAATAGACAGGTTTTAGGTATCTGTTGGATATGGGAGGAAAAAAGAGAGTAGAGTCAAAGATGACCCCCAAGATTGTGAGCTAAGGAAATTGGCAGGATAACAGTGTTGTCCACAGAAATGGAGATGGGAGAAAGGTTGGGTTTAAGGGAAATGATTAAAAAAAACCCTCCTCCATCTTTACCATATTCAGTTTCAGATGGCAGCAGGATATCCAGGAGAAACATCAGACAATGAGGCTGATATTTGGGCTTGGATTCCAGGAGAAATTTCCAGTATAGAGAAGTAAATCTGAGAGTTATCAGTGTAAAGATGATAGTTTGTTTATTTATTTAACAGCTTTTATATACCGCACTTTTATCATCAGCGCGGTTTACATTTTAACAACTTTGTACTTAAGCATAAAACATATGTCAAGTTTACAGGTAACAGGATATAAAAACATGGATAACTGGGGTTAAAATAAATAACAGATATTCACAACTATTTACAATAGATTCTCAAATGTTTTGCGTTCTAAAGGTGGGGGTCTGTGAGGTTTTGACCTGGAACAGGTAGTGAATTTTCAGGAACTTATTCGACTAGCCATGATCATTGGTTTGTGTTGGAGGGGTAGGGGAGCCAGTACATTGTGAGAAGTGTTGTATGAAGAGGTGTGTTTTTAGAGATTTTCTGAATTGAGATAGGTCTTGTGATCTAATGCTAGGTGGCAGCGCATTCCAGCATCTGGGGGCGAAGGATGAGAATGCTCTTGAAGTAGTTGTCTGGGTGAGTTATGTGAGGTCTTTTGGGACCGTTAGCATGTTATCTGTTATGGATCGTCTAGATCTGGTGTTCTGTGTGTGATGCAGGAGGTCGGACAACGAGGATGGTAATATTTGATGGAAAGCTTTGAAGGTCAAAACGAGGGCTTTGTATAGAATCCTGCATGATATTGGGAGCCAGTGAAGTTCAAATAGGATGGGAGTAATATGTTGACTCCTTGAGGCTCCATATAAGGCCCTGGTCGCTGTATTCATGGCCAGTTGAAGTGGATTCAGCGTGCTCTTGGGTAGGCCGTGTAGTACAATATTTGCGTAGTCGAAGTGAGGAGTGACTAATGCCTGGAAAGTTGTGCGGAAGTAGCATGGTTCAAGCATAGGTCTGAGGTGTCGGAGTGTCCTGATCTTATGGTAGATGACTTTTACAGTATTTTTTATATGTTCTTTGAATTCAAGCCGCTGGTCAAGTATGACACCCAGGTAACGTATTGAGGTTTTTGAGTGGTAGATCGGCATCTCTTGTTCTTAGAGTTGGTGGAGGAGAGAAGTCTTTGTTCCTTGTGACGATCAGGACTTCTGTTTTTTTTTAAATTAATTCGGAGATTTTGTGTAAGCAGCCAGTCTGAGATTGAATTGAAGCAGGTGATTAGTGTAGTCTGGTTTTAGTACGTTGATTGGAGTGAATAGAAGCACATCATCCGCGTAGATGAGACATGATATTCCGAATGAGCGGGAGATGTTGCAGATGGGCTGCATATATATGTTAAATAGAAGAGCTGAGAGGGAGGAACCCTGCGGTACTCCTTGCTTCTGGTGGAAAGGCTGAGATTTAGTATTACCAATCCGTACCTGTTGCCAGCGGTCTTCCAGGTAAGATTTGCATCAATTCCATGCCATTCCTTGAATCCCTTTTTCGTAGAGACGGGCAAGCAGTTGGTCATGGTCAACAGAGTCAAATGCTGCTGCTATGTCTAGGAAGACTATTGCAACTCCATTCCTGATGTTATCTGTTGTATTAATAAGCGTGTTCATTAGGGATGTTAGAAGAGTATCGACTCCATGGGCTTCTCTGAAGCCATGCTGGTTTGGATCTAATGGGGCTTCGGAATCAATGTGTTGTTGGATTTGTCTCAATATAACCTTTTCTAGGATCTTGGCTAATAAAGGAATACTTGAAATTGGGCGGTAGGAGTCTTCCTTTTTTGGATCAAGTTTATTGTTTTTCAGAAGGGGGCGGATGGAGGTCTGTTTGAGGGCTGTTGGAAATATCCCGGTGCTAAGGGACTGGTCAGCTAAGGCTGATATGTATGGGCTGAGCTCTGTTCTCAGTGATTTGAAAACAATGGGAGATCAGCGCACCAAGGTAATGAGTATAGAGAGAGAAGGGGTCCCTGAGATCCACCAAATGAAAGCGGGATAGCAGTGAAGTAGGATCAACCTGAACATTCACTAAAAGTGTAATGGGAGAGATAAGAAGAAAGCCAGGATGGAATAGAGCTCCTAAATCTAAGCAAGAGCAGGGTATCTTCACCTGACATTTCTCTTACACTTCAAGCTCATTTATTTAGACAGTTTTGTATACCGCCTTATCCTTCAATCAAAGCGGTCACAACACAATTGGGGGATACATTTAACACATGGGGATATGAGACACATACACTAATACTTACAGGGAACATGGGCAATGGAGGGTTAAGTGGCTTGCCCAAGACCACAAGGAGCATCTGTGGGACTAGAAACCCCAGTCCTTCCGGCCCAAGGTTGCTGTCCTCTAGTGGGATTTGAACCCCCGACCTTCCGGCCTGAAGTACCTTGCCCCAACCACTAGGCTACTCCTCCCTCATATCTCCACCTGCTTATCTGACATCTCTGCCTGGATGTCTCACTGCTGCCTGAAGTTGAACATGACTAAAACCAAACTTATCTTTCCCCCTATACCCTCCTCCCCCCTTCCTCCTTTCTCTATCACTATTGACCATACTCGTAACCTTGGAGTCATCTTTGACTCATCGCTTTCCTTCTCCACACATATTCAACAGATTGCTATAACCTGTGGTTTCTTTTTCTATAACACTAACAAAATTCACCCCTTCCTCTCTGAACACACAATTAAAACTCTTGTCTGCTCTTTAGTTACCTCCCATCTTGACTACGGCAACCTCCTCCTTGCTGGTCTCCCTCAGAGTCATCTCTCGCCTCTTCAATCTATTCAGAACTCTGCTGCGCAGCTGATCTTCCACCAGCTCCAAAACACTCATATAACCCCTCTTTTGAAATCACTTCACTGGCTCCCCTTCCGTTTCCATATCCATTTTAAACTTCCCCTTCTAACCTATAAATGCATTCACTTTACTGCCCCTCGTCACCTTTCCTCTCTCCTCTTTCCCTACACCCCTCCTAGTGAACTCTGCTCCTCCTCTGGCTTTCTTCTCTATATGCCCCTTTCTTCTACTGCCAACTCCAGACTTCAATCTTTTCACCTTGCTGCTCTTTATGCCTGGAACAAACTTCCTCTATCTTTATATCAAGTTTCATCTCTATCCCTCTTCAAATCCATTCTAAAGGCTCACCTCTTTGAGGTCACTTTCGGATCCTAATCTCTTGTTCCCTTTGTGTCTCATCTCTCTATTGAACCCCTTATTTCTCTTGTATTATGCTATCTGTCTTAACTAGATAGTCCCTGCTTGTAGATCTTATAATCTACTATACGAGTTTGTACAACGCTGACATGGAAGAATTGGTGGTGAACATTTTTGTTTTTTGTTTTTATTTTTTAGCTTTTAAATAACCCCCTGAAGAAGCTCGTTTAGAGTGAAACGCAGGAACGGACGCCGAGAGATGGCGTTGGGGCATACAGAAAAGCTAAGCAGTCCTTAAATTTTTCTTTTGATTTGAAGATTTCACTTGTGGTATTTCATTTGCATTGGTGTAAAAAGGTGCCCACAGGTCATTGATGCTATTAGGCACCATACTGGATATCTCACGAATAAGGTGCAGTGCCGAGGAGTCTGAGACCTAAACAGCACACAATACACATTATGAGAAATGATTCATTACCACAGGTTGAAAATTAATGTTATGTTTCCTGAGGTTACAATGGAGTGATTGTTACTGCTTTTATTGATCTAGTCAAGACAGACAACAGAACAGCTGAGGACAAGGAAACACATAGGAGACTTAAGTGGACCAGGATCCAAAAGTGGCCTCAAAGAGGTGAGTTTTCAGCCTGGATTTGAAAACGGCCAGAGATGAAGCCTGCCATACAGACTCAGGTAGTTTGTTTCAGGCAGCAGCAAGGTGAAAGGATCAAAGTCTGGAGTTGGCAGTAGAAGAGAAGGGCACAAATAGAAGTGATCTGCCAGAAGAGCGGGAATTCCTGAGAGGAGGTGTAAGGAGAGTTAAGAGAGGAAAGTAGTGAGGAGCAGCAGAAAGATTGCACTTATGTCAGTAGATGCTTGAACTGGATATGGAAAAGAATAGGGAGCCAACGAAGCGACTTGAGAAGAGAGGGCTATATGAGCATTTCAAGGCTAGCGGAAGATTATCCATGTAGCTGAGTTTTGAACAGATTGTGGGGGGAGAGAGATGATTCATAGGGAGTCCAGAAAGGAGGAGGTTGCAATAGTCTAGAGAGGAGGTGACTAAAGAGTGGATAAATATCTTAGTGTGTTCAGAAAGGAAGGAGCGAATTTTGCTAATGTTACAGAGAAATGTTTTAGCTATTAGTTGGATGTGTATGGAGAAGAACAGAGAGGAGTCAGACGACCCCAAGGTTGCAAGCCGAGGAAACGGGGAGTAGTAGAGTGTTATCCACAGAGATTGAGAAAGGAGGAAGGGGAAAGATGGTTTGGGGGGGGGGGGGGAATAAGAAGCTCGCTTTTAGCCATGTTCAATTTCAAGCGGCGGTGAGACATCCAGGCAGCAGTTTCAGATTGGCTTGGATCTCTGCCTGCCTATCTTACCTAACAAATAGATGGCAGCAGATAAGGCTAGGACCATTCAAATCTGCCCCTTACTATCAACATCAAGGGGTCCCCCCAAGGCTCTGCCCTACCTTCCCTTTTATTCAATCTCTACCTTCAGTCCACTTGTGCAATTATACAGGCCCACAAAGTACTCTATCACTTATATGCAAATGATATAATGCTGTACATACCTTGCTCTACTACATGCCCCACTTTACACCAACCTGGCCACATGTTTCACAGCAGTCATAAGCTGGCTCTTCACAGTCTTTCCATAAATTTCAACAAAACGGAAGCTCTCCATCACAAGAGACCCAAATTTCCACCCCCCACCTCCCTGCCATCTCTAATAATTCCTGGAACTACTCAAACTACACAAGAAGGTACATTTCAAATATTTATTTGTACATTCTTTTATACCGCTTCTTCCAGAGATCAGATGCGGTTTACAGGTAACGTAACGAAAATAATAATGGAACTACTATTATTTTTACAATGAACATTTTTAGAGCAATTTTAACTAATATACAAAGAACAGTAGGAACAATTGGCAAGTTGATACCCAGCTTATGTAACTGATAGAAACAATTAACATCAATAACTATTTACAATGTGAAATTATTAAATGTTTGTATGCTGGATGATTAGATGACACATTTGATGTAAATGTAATAGAGAGGTGTGAGTATGAGATTTGCTTTAAGGTTCTTAATTTCTCTTAGTTCGACTGGGAGGCTGTTCCACAATGTGGGTGCAAAGTATGAGAAAGCAGTGTTGCTAGTCTTCTGCCTTGATTTTCTAATGGAATCAGGTACTATCAATATGTGTAGGTTCATTCTTGACCTGTATTCCTGGGGGTATTAATAAGTGTTGCCAGATAGGACGGTGCTATATTGTTAATAAGCATAAATGTTGTTAGAATTGATTTATAGGTAATTCTAGATGGTACCGGAAGCCAATGCAAGGCGTAGAGAATAGGAGAAATGTGGTCTGATAACTTTGCTTTGAAGATAATCCTTGCGGCGACATTTTGGGCCAATTGCAGAGTGTGCAGGTTTTTCTTAGATGTTCCTTGGAGTATGCCATTACAATAATCTAAATGAGGTGGTGTTAGAGTTTGGGCCACAGTCCTGAAGTCATTGTTGTCTATTATCGGTCACAGCTGTTGGATTGTCCTTATTTTGAAAAAAATGTTTTTAACAGTTGCTTTCTTGGCATCATCTTGGATCAGCATCTCGCACTACAACCACATATTAACACCTTGAAATTCATTTTACTACAAGATGAAAAACACTACAGCACCTTCGACCAGTACTAGACTAGAGGGACTTCCGCACACTTTCACTCATTGGTTTTTCCACATTTGGACTACTGTAACATCATCCCTCAAGGACTGCCCAAATACACACTGAACCCATTACAATTGGCTCAAAACACTGCAGCCCGCATTATGCAAGCAGTGTCCAAATCTGAACACACAATACCAATTCTAAAACATCTCCACTGGCTTCCCATTGCAAGCAAACAAAATAGAAAGTCCTGCTGACCATCTTCAAGTTTTCCCACAACTTATCCTCAGAATACCTACAATTTCTCTTACAAAAGCATGAATAACAGAAACAGAAGATTAAATACACTGTACCCCTGCTAAGAGTAAACCAGTCTACCTCTAACCGAGCTTTCTTGCTGTTTGTGCTATTCTTTTGGAGCAATCTCCCTGTCAATTTATGCTCAATCTCTGACCTAAAGGACTTCTGTGAGAGCCTTAAAACTCAGCTCTTCAAGGAACACTTTGACACTGCAACCTGAAACTCGCCCCCTACCCTCCTCCCCAAGACTATGTAACCCTTCTCCTGCTTTACTAATACTTCTAGATCTAATGTATATTTAGTTAAATTCTACCCTATAAAGTGGTATATGAAAATAGCTAAATAAATAAATGTAGAGGATGTAAACCAGATTGCAATACAGAGAGAATGACTTGACAGAAAAAAAGTCAAGACCGTGTAAGTAGTTTGGATGCATAGGGGAGGAGGGGATGGGCCAATAAAGGCCGGTAGGGTTTGGTAAAGCGTTTTTGAGAAGTGATGTAACCACAGCTTGTTGGAAGGCACCAAAAACAGTTACAATGGAGTGCAATAGGTTGTGGATGTCATAGATAGAAGGGACAACAGTGAGGGAGATGAGATGGAAATGGGATCGGAGGAACAGGCAGTGGGTTTGTATGAGGAGAGGAGGAAATGTGCAGGTTTCTCCTCGGTGGTATAGGTCATGCATTGATTATCTGCTGGTTGCTGAATCCCTGTTTGTCTTGGTGGATGATGCAGTCTGGGGGCCAGGTGAGATCTCCGATCACGACATGATTTGGGTGGACATTTTATGGCTGGGGTCAAAGTCCCGACCTAGGCTGGAATATACCTTTATAATTTATTCTTCAAGTACTCGGGCCTTCCCAGTTTAATCGATTTAAAAACCATCACTAAAAGCTTAAAACAACATTTTTGCTTTAAGGGAAGCCACCGGTGCAATTTTTTCAATAATGAGCGTGCACACTCATTTGATTTGATAAATCAATTTTAGTTTAAATTAAACTGAGCAGGTGACAGTTTCCATCTGCCTCACCCCAATACCTTCATTTTCTATAATTACCCCTAAGGAGCACAGTTCTGTCACCCAAGGAATCAAGGAGGCATCAGTCATAGATGGGGGGAAGGGGAGTGGTACCAACATGTTCTTAGCTATCCTTCCTAATCTTAGCCGAACAATCTTAGAGATATTCAGTACTAGCCCAATCGCCCAACCAGTTTCTAACCTCATTTAGGCAGTCATTGAGTGCAGCGTGCTCTATCGTCCTCCAGCGGGACTATTAACTGAATATTGCCTGCACATACAGTAAATAGATTACAATCCCATCGTTTCTTACTATAGTGCCCAAAGGTTGAAGGTAAATATTAATCATAGGGGATAATGGAGCCCCTTTTGGCACACCCCATGATAAGGGGCACTGTTTTGACATATTACCACACCTCACTTTAAAACTAAGATCTTCCAAAAATGATTTTATCCACAAAGACATTCCCTCTCAATTCCCTAGTGCCTGACAGAGTAGTGCCGTAGATTCAATGAGATCAAAAGCCACTGACAAGCCTAATGAAATCAACAGTACTGGAATCTTTGTATCCAAATAAAACTATAAATGGTCCATAACTACAGTTTGTAAAGTTTTATGCCCTCTTCCCCGAAATTTTGATAATCAAACTCAACAGTCATGATCATTTGAACATCACCCTAACAATCACATTCCTGCAAAAATGCGTAATTGGACATCATTCTTTTAAATATTCAACTTTGCTTTGTATGTATGTGTGTGCCTGCTCTCCCTGCAGGTAAAAGGATGCACTGATGGTTGAGTTTGTGTAGCTGTCAGGATCTATTGTTTTGCTTTGACTGCTGGTGCTCTCTACCTAGCTTTGCCTAATGGTTGGGCAGACTCTGTAGTAGAGACACAGCACAAGAACCAGAGTGAAATCCAGAAAGCTCAGGAAATTACGACTCCTGGCGACCCAGCAGCCCCTGGGTTTTCTTGGCAAGGTATGACCTGAAGTACATTGCCAGGCCTTTCCTTCCAACGCAATGGAGGGCAAAGTGACTTGCCCAAGGTCACAAGGAGTGCCGGTGGGAATTGAACGCTGATCTCTTGGGTGCAACGCTGTTGCTCTAGCCACTAGGCTACTCCTCCACTCCATGCAATAAATATAGATAAATAAAACTATAAGCACAAATAACAAAATAAGTGGAAAATCATTTCAATCCTGATAAAGTACTGTGATCGCTGTGTTAGAACACTTTAATGGTAGTTAGAAAAAAAGGAGAAACTAAAGAGGAGCATAAGGTGATATGCTTTTATTGGACTAACTTAATACATTCTTGGACTTGTTTTCTAAGATTTAAAACCACTTTCATCAGGTCAGGACTAGCTTTCAAAGATTAAAACCTTCTTAAGGTCAGGATCTGAAGAAGGAGGTTTTATCCTTTTGAAACCTAGTCCAAGAATGTGTTAAATTAGTCCAATAAAAAAGCGCCTTATTTTCCTTTTTTGTTTCTCTTTTTTTCCCTAACTAATAAGAAATTTCAAAGAAATATAAAGAAATTTCTTCATTGTGCATAGATAATGAAGTAACTTTTTAATCATTAAGTTAAGATGTACTCTTTTTTTTTTTTACTTGAGTATTTGTGAAAGGTACTAGACGGAAGATGTCGTCTGGATTTTTTCACCGGTGTGCAGGACAGGGAGTGGCAAGCTTCCCATAGTGTGCAGCTTAAGTGTTTCTGCTCCTACTAAAAAGGACCACAGTTTTGGCACGTTAGGGCAGTTTTTCCAGGCCCATTCATTTCTTGGCTTCATTTCAGAAATTGCCAGCAAATCGTACAAAGACCTAGTCACTGGGAGACTGGACTAAGGTTACCACATTATTTTACAGATGTCTCCAGTTGACTTTTTAAGGTAGCAATAACTTTTCACCACTGCAAAACCCCCTGAGTCAAATTTGAAGAACGATGCAGAATTGAAAGATCTCAGATTGCTATGTCAGTCTACTGAACCATCCAGGCCATTTGATAAGTCATAATAAATTATGTAATTTTTCAGTTCATACTTACAATATCATAATGAAGAAAAACGAATAAATCGTCAGACCTAGTTAATCCAAATATGTTTATAAATAGAATTTTGTGTTTTAAGACATTTGGATAAACCAAAGATATCAAATTGTACACATTAGGAGATTGGTAGTTTCGTTGCTCACAATCAAGGTTCAGCCATTGGCAGACTTCAGTGTATTGAAGGTTTAAGAATCTTTAAAGGTGTGTTATTTGAAGAAGAATAAACAGCAAAGGGTCTTGTGTTGTCATAATCTAATTAGTCAGCTATACTGTATTTGTGAAAATGGGCAACAAGTGGAATACATTTTCGCCTTGCTTTTTCACTCTAATCATATAGGTGATCCGGAGGGGTTGGCTGACTATCAACAACATTGGCATTATGAAAGGAGGGTCCAAAGGTTACTGGTTTGTTCTGACTGCTGAGAGCCTGTCCTGGTATAAAGATGATGAGGTAAGTAAGGCTAATATTGTTTTACAATGTTTAAAAAAACAATGGCTAGTTCTCTTTAGCTCAAGGTAAGGCTTCCTCATTTCAAATCCTGTCACCTTTTGAAACTTGTACTTCTAATTTTTCATGCAGCATGGATACAGTACTGTTTAGGGTTTCTTGTCTAAAAGTTTGTATTCTTGTTTTTAGCACCTGACTGTTCTATTGCTCAAATCTGATGGTTTTCCTGAAGATCCTATTTTCTTCATGAATTTGGTTCAAATGCAATTACATTTTTGGATGATATCAGCAAATGTAAGAGAACATACTGTATTGTAATCAGATTTACTAAAATTTCATGTCATGTCACAGCATTTTTTTAATTTTCATGGGAAGATAGTGTGATATATGCATTATCAATTGTTGATATAACGCATGAGGTATTTTGGTTCCAGGACTTTGTGGAAGAGCAGGACTTAAGAGGCTTCCACCACTTCCACTAGTGCTATTTATTTGTATAGTGCAGTTAGCTAGACTCGGGACTATACATATGCACATAAGAGACAGTCCCTGTTTCACCGACCTTACAATCTGTACAAGATAGACAAGTAGGACAAACGAGGTTAAAACACACATAGGTGTTAAACAGGAGAATAAGGAGATCAGGATCCAACAGCAGCCTTGAAGAGGTGGGTTGTAGCCTGGGTTTGCATAGGACCAGGGATGGAGCCAGACATACAGATTCAAGTATTAATTCCAGGGCTGCCCAACCATCAGGCAACCTAGGCGATCATGTCTACAGGTCAGCAGAGGATAGAGCATTAAAAGCTAAACGATAAATTCTGACAGCCAGGGGGAACATACGGGCTGAGATTTGCTTAGGGTGCCAACATTTTGAATCAACGCTGGGGTGGCCCTGATTAATTCACAATATGCTTAGTACCGAGAGGGATTTTTTCCTCATATGGTAAGTTTTATGGGGAAGGTTCTAGTTCTGCTCTGCACAGATTGTTGGGGAAGGGGCTAGAGGGCAGGGTTCAGTGGATGCAGAATATATGTTTGGATTTAATGCCATATGGGAAAGCGTATGTGCATTGGAGAGGCCTGAGAAGGGGACTGTAGCTGAATAGGTGCTGAAGAGTCCCCCCCCTTGATATAGCCTGCAGATGCTAAAGCCTGCACCGTTGCCCCCTCTGCAATTACTTTATCTCTATGGGGCAGGGGGCAGGCATGGGCGGAGCATAACTAGCTATAGGTGGCAAGTTTTTTTTCTTTCAAAAAGTTGGCAACCCTATCCACTACACCTTCTCCTCCTGATGCTAAATCTCCCCAATCTTTCCTCTTCCTTCAAACTTGAAGTCCACTTCACCTGTTCCCTTCTTTCCCCACTTCTTCAGCCATTTTATCTTCTATTCTGTCATCTACCCTTGAGCTTCAACATTTTTTCCTCTCATTCAGCATCTCCATTCTCTTTGCAAACACCTCGCCCTAGTTATCGTTGAGCCTACTCTTCTCTTCCGTGTACTCTCCTGCTCCTTCTGTCATTTGGGGACATCAATCCAATTTTGGCCCTCCCAGGCATCTCTTCCTGCCTGTTCAGATATAAGTGCAACCCCTCAAATCATATTCATAGCCTAACAAGTTTGCCTACATTCACATCTTTATCTCTAATACTTTGCATCTTCTTGCTTTCAACGAGATTTGACTCCTCCTGAGGGATCTGCTTTGGTTGCCCTCTCTCACGGAGGCTAACTTTTCTCCCACACACCCCTCTCCCAAATGGCTGCAATGGTGGTGGTGGCTTACTACTCTATCCTTCCTGCTGGTTTCAGCCCCCTTTTTTTCAGTCTCATTCCTTTTTTTCCTCAGAAGCCCACTAATCTCTTCTTTTCTGTTTTCTTCCATTTATTTTTCTGCTTCTCTATTCAGATTTCACTCCTTACAAATCACTCCTCAAGTTCACCCTTTTACTGTATCTAGCTATAGCTTTCCATCTCTTTCCCTCACTCCAACCCTCCCATTTTCCAGCTCTTTCCTTCCCCAGCCTCTTATTTCCTAGTCTTTCACTAACTTTCCCCCATATCCAGTATCAACCCCTCTCCCCATCCTGCTTCCCTTCCTCCATCCAGTATTTTCCTATCTCTTCCTCCATGTCCATCATCTCTCTGTCCCTATCCCCCATATCCAACATCTCCCCTTTGTCCCTTCTTCCTCCTCCCATGCCCAGCATCTCCTCATGTGTATTTCTACCCCCAAATCCAGCATACCCCCTCTATCCCTATCCCCCCCATGTCCAGCATACCCCCTCTATCCCTATCCCCCCCATGTCCAGCATACCCCCTCTATCCCTATCCCCCCCATGTCCAGCATACCCCCTCTATCCCTATCCCCCCCCCATGTCCCGCATACCCCCTCTATCCCTATCCCCCCCCCCCATGTCCAGCATACCCCTCTATCCCTATCCCCCCCCATGTCCAGCATACCCCTTCTGCCCCATCCCCAGCCCCCTCTTCTGTTCCTTTCACCGCATGTTCAGTATCTCCCCACCTCATTTCCAGCTGGCTTCCCTCCCTGCACTGCCTGCCCAGCCTGCCCTTGCCCCTCCGCCACTTTTCCTGTTCCAGTAGCGGCAGAAGCAGACCTCCAATTAAAAGACAAAAAAACACGGGTATTTGCGACTCCGCGCTTGCACAGCTGATCTGGTCCCTCCCTCTTCTGACGTATGCTGGCCTGCAGCTCATAAAACTGGCCGGGCCGGCATAAAACCCTGGTAGTGGAGCATGAGAAATAGATAGAGAAGCTTCCTTATTTTGGTCTTTGCATACTTAACTGCTCTGTTTGGACTACATTTGTGAATTCAGATAAGATTCTAATTTTATCTGTTTTGCTGCATTGTATATATTCTGGTTACCTTTGTCTCGCTGTGTTTATCTGTGGCTCATAAGAGTTGTAGGCCCGATATTCAGCGTTGGTGGCCAGCAAACTGTGAAAATTGACTTTGAATATCAGGCCCCAAGGTCTTAAGCTGTTTTCCTACTTATGATTCTTTTCTGGTTGCTGCATTTATTCATTCATTCCATCCCACTTACAACACAGAGAGAGAGAGAGGCAGGAGGTTTTATCTTTTCTTCTCTGCAGACAATCAATCAGGGTTTTATTTTCCATTTGCTATCTCTTATTGATATTTCATTTCAAACTATGAGCCTTTCCTTAGCCCTTTATTCACATGATTGGTTACCAATGCCTGTGTAGAGGGTAAGGGTCTAACTTAAGCCTCTCCCATCCTTTCCACACCCATTCCTCCAAGAGCTACAGTTCCTGTATAATTTGACTCATTAATACCATTACTTCCAAGTGCGCTCCATATCACTGAGACTTCCACTCGTAATACTCCAGTCTCTTTCCATTTGCTGAAACATATCTCCTCAGATGTCTAGTCTCTTCTCTGTCTGTTTCTCAAGAGGTGAGCCAGTGAGGCACTCTCTCGGGGCACCCGAGCTTTAAGAGCACTGGAAGCCTCCTTCCTTGACTTACCCCTTCACTGCCATGTAAGCATTTTCCCTCTCTCCTTCGACTGTGCTATGCAGCAGCTTCCGGCACTGCCTCATTTCTAAAAGCCAAACACAGGCACTTCCTGTTTGAGACTGGAAGTGCCTTTGTTTGACTTTTAGAAACATGGTGGTGCTGGTAGCTGCAGCATAGCACAGTCAGGAGAGAAAAGGAAACCACTTCCATGGCCGTGTAAAACATAAATTCAGCTGCAGTGAGAGAAGAGGAGAGGAGGTGACTGGCTGGGGCTGGGACTGGAAGGATGCAGATGCTGGTGAGGGTGCTGAAAAATGCAGAAGCTGGATTGAGAAAGGAGAAGGGAGACAGATATTCTGTCTGGGGAGGGGAAGAAACAGGGTCATATACAGGGAAAGGTTGAGAGGGAGGGGCATAAGAATGGATGCTGGGCTGAGGAGGAGGAATACAACAGAGGTGTGGAACAGGACTAGGGAGTTAAGAGTAGGAAAAGAAAAGCTGATAAGTAGGTGGAAGGTGAAAATAGAAGGACTGGAGACCAGAGGGAGGGAGGCAAGGAGTAATGAAATCTAGCTTTAGTTAAATAAAAAGACAGATTGAGAGAAATGGGGAAAAAAAACCCCAGAAAGATCAATATCGGAGATGTAGGAGAGAGGACAGTGAGGGAAGAAAATGGAAATGAGATCCTGGAAAAAGGATGCAGAAGAGAACCAAGAAAAGGAAATGATAGAGAGGTCCAGCCCAGTTGGAAAAATAAACTGATCAAACAAAAAACATACAAAATAATGTCAGTTTTTAGAGAATTACTACCAAAAAGCTCACACCAAACACCTCTCTCAATAGAACGTCATATAACATTATATATGTTGCTTAACCAAATCCCAGTCAATGATAAAAAAGAAGCAAAACTACTTAGCTTAGGACAGTGTCCAACCATAGTACATGTGGTCTCACATCTAGTTGCTCCACCACTTACTGAGATCTCTGCCTCTATAAAAAACAATAAATAAAATAAAATAAGTCCCAAATGTTATATGGTATTCTATTGAGAGAGGTGTTGATGTGGTTTTTCGAAAGTAACAGATTGAAACACACCAGGTAAAGGAGTTTTTTGTGACTTTTGTAGTTTTTAGAGAATGACATGAAAATCTGCATTTCTTATATTTTAGGAGAAAATGTTTTTGTGTTTCTCTTTCTTAACTGTTCCACAGCTCAGAATCTGTAATTGGGGGGTTTCCATTTCATATTTTGTCTGCATATTTGTTTCTAATTTGTAGTTTCTTATTCTTTACTAGATGATGGGTCTGTGTTTTCCATGTGCAGCCAAGGTGAGGGATTCTGTTTATATAGGGATATGTTTACTAATCGGCGGTAGCTGCTTCCGTGCGATATTGGAACTGCTACCGGCAATTAGTAAACATACCCCATAGTTTCTGTGTAGGAATCTATAGCAATTCAGCTCTTTCTAATTAGAGGGGTATTGGTGTGTTAGAATATTTGTAGTGCTTACTTTTTATAGGTAGGGTTGGTGCTAGGACTTGATGCTAGTATGGTATGGTAAGTTTTTGAGTGTCCATTTGCAGGGTTTTGCATTGTTACACACAATGTCTGACAGTGGAGGCAGTTTGTGATGTCACTGATGTGACACCAGAATTTAAAGAGAATCATTTTTATTTGTTGATCTCTGCATCTGTTGGGCGAGTCTGGGATTTTTCCATATGAATGGTTATGCTTTATTGACTAATATCAAAGGCAAACACATAATTAGTCCATCTGTGTATTTTGAAAACATAAACAGATAATATTGGGTTATTTAAATTGCTAAACGGCTAGATATTCTCTATATATTTGTGAGTCATGTTAGGGAGGAGCGAGGGTAGGTTAGAAAATTATCTAGATCGTGGCGATATTCAGCCACTATTTGAATAAGTTTTACATTTTAGGCTGAATAGTAGTAGAGTTACCACACCAGCATTACAGTATCTTTATACTCAGTGCTGCCACCTGTATGGATAGTGGGATCTAGCTAAGCTTGAAGAATGGTCTAGAATTTGGCAACTGAAATTTAATGCTAAAAAATGTAGGGTCATGCATTTGGGCTGCAAAAATCCAAAGAATCTGTACAGTAAATAGGGGGTGAGGTACTTCTGTCCTCAAAAGAAGAGCGGGACCTTGGCGTAATTGTGTCTGACATTGTTAAAGTAGCTAAACAAGTAGAAAAGGCGATGGCAAAAGCTAGAAGGATGTTTGGGTGCATAGGGAGACGAATGTCAAGCAAACAAAAGGAGGTGATAGTGCCTCTGTATAAGTCTCTGGTGCGACCTCATTTGGAGTATAGTGTGCAATTCTGGAGATAGCACTTTCAAAAGAATATAAACAGGATGGAGTCAGAACAGAGGGTGGCTACTAAAATGGTTAGAGGTCTTCATTATGAAGCATATGAGGACAGACAAAAATCTTAATATGTATACTTTAGAAGAAAGGCGGGATAGGGGCGATATGATCGAGACCTTTAAATACCTCCATGGCATAAATGCACAGGATGGTCTCTTTCAGTTGAAGACAAGCTCTGCTACAAGGGGACATAGGATGAGAATGAAAGGGAATAGACTCAGGAATAGTATGCGGAAATATTTCTTTACGGAAAAAGTGGTAGATGTGTGCGTGGTAGAGACGAGGCAGTATCTGAATTCAAAAAAGCATGGGACAAACACAGGATCTCTAAAGATAAAAAGGGGACAGTTGTAGTTGATATGGGAGGGCAGACTAGATGGGCCATGTGGTCTTTTTGTGCCGTTATGTTTCTAGTGATGCTGAATATACAGATTAAGTTAAAGGGCAGTGCCGGCATTTAATATAAGCCAGCGATTGTGCCGGCTGAAAATTACCCCTCTTTGTGCTGTTTATACCATAAGATTGACCTTAAGAGGAGAAGCGCAAAAGCGAAACTTGGCTTAGGATGCCACAATCCTTTGAACCGGCCCTGTGGAAAAGTTATGTACATGGATTGATGGTACTAAGTTACTGGTGGGATTTGAAACTCCCCCGAGGGAGTGGTTAACATGAAGAAAGATCTACAAAAGCTGGAAGACTGGTCTAAAGCTTGGCAACTACGATTTAATGCAAAAACGTGCAGTGTCATGCACTTGGGTAGCAGAAATCCAAGAGAAATGTACGCGATAGGGGGAGAAAGGTTGGTATGCACAGTTCAGGAAAAAGACCTTGGTGTGATTATCTCTGCTGATCTCAAGGTGGCAAAACAGTGCGACAAGGCGGTGGCAAAAGCCAGGAGGATGTTGGGCTGCATACAAAGAGGGATTACCAGCAGAAAAGAAGAGGTACTTATGCTACTGTATAGGTCACTTGTGAGGCCTCACTTGGAATACTGTGTTCAGTTTTGGAGACCATATCTTGCAAAGGATGTAAAAAGACTGGAGACTGTTCAGAGGAAGGCGACCAAAATGATTTGGAGCCTGCATCAGAAGCCTTATGAGAAGAGACTTGAAGACCTAAATATGTATACTTTGGAGGAAAGGAGGGACAGGGGAGATATGATTCAGACCTTTAAATACTTAAAGAGAAATGATGAACAAACAAACCTCTTCCAAAGACGGGGAACCTGTAGAACTAGAGGGCATAACATGAAACTGCAAGGGGGTAAATTGAAAGGCAATGTCAGGAAATATTTTTTCACTGAAAGGGTGGTGGATGCTTGGAATACCCTCCCGATGGAAGTGGTAGGGGCGAACACGGTGACGGAATTCAAAAAGGCATGGGACAAACACAGAGGATCCCTTTACAGAAATAGGAAAAAACCAAAATAAACGGTACCATCTAACTTCTGAACCATATAACGTCTCAACAAATAGGGGTGGGTTTACCCCTGAACAAGGATATGGGGAGGGGTGGCCTGCGCGGAGCGACAGGTGCACCTACTCTTGTCATCTTGCAGGGCAGACTGGATGGACCATGCTGGTCTTTATCTGCCGTCAACTACTATGTTACTATGTTACTATATATTAACACCAATGAGTTTACCCAAGATCTTGAGTTCCATTTTCATGGCAAGAAGTATTGATTTTTTTTTCTGTTAATTAAATGTTGTGTTTTAAAAACTTATTTTAATGACTCTCTTTATACTGAAACATTTTGAGAAAATCAGCTGCATATACCCTTAATATTGCTTATGCTCATTTTCCCACAGATTTGAAGGAGACCCGAAGGGCAGTATTTTACTAGTAGTAAAGTTTCTCCGCAGAAGGAGCATTTGAGATATAGGTACAGGATCTTTGTGAATAGTTCAGAGGCAGCAACTATGAAAATTAGATTAACCAGGCTTTAGAAAAGAGGATATAAAAAGGGCATCACACCTCCTCCCCCCCCCCCCCCACTCAAAAATAACTATAGATAGTAGCCACGATGTCCTGGCCCTGAGTGAGCAGGGTTGCCAGAAACTGTAAAGAGAAAAGTTGAAAAAACAAAGAAGGGAAACAAATGTTTAATTAATGACAGGGTTATTTAAATAGTGAAACCAGATATTTTAGATAGGCATCAGCTCCTTGGGAGGTTATTAGCATCCCAAAACTTTAATTCATTGTAAGAACCTGGCAGTCAGCATTCAGCAGTTCAGTGACTGTGTAAATATATAATAATCGATCCATGTGTATTGTCAGAGCGCCAGATTCAAGTCTGACCACTGACAGTGTTGGCATAGCTTTATACGGCTAACTTCTCCATATAAAATTATTCTATTTGTTTCTGCATTCAGGTTGACATTGAAACTCACACAAGTCTACTTTTAAACACTGCAATTGGTGGTTGTTTTTTAAATACCAGCTGTGGCATTTAAATACAATACATATCTTCAGTGCTGCAATCCGCTGGAATTATCCAGATAATGGACCGAACATCGGTACTATTTTGATCATTTCCAGAACCACCCATGCTCCACGGTGGTACTAGATGGATAGTGCAAGGCTGGTCAGCAATGATTTTCAACCATACTGTACGGTTTGTGCCGCTGATAACACAGATACACTAAAAAAAATTTTTTTTAAACTGCCTCTAATGTTTCGATTGATTTTTACGTTTTTTGGTGCGCTGAATCCAAATCTGGTAACCAATTTGCTCCATCACGTACAGAGTTTTTGCTACATTGGGTTAGCAGTTTGAGGTGAACGTTTCAGATTGAGTGCGATCGAGATAAAAGTTTCTTGGATGAATTCTTTATACTAATTGTTTAGTAGTTATTCAAATAAGAATAAAGAAAATTGTAACAAGGCAGCACATAAGAATAGAGTAATGTCAACAAAACACACTGTGATGGTAGCAAAATTGTCTGCACTTAAAACAGCCACATACATGTGCACAAACATTGAGCATATAAGAGCGAGGTTAGACATAAAGCAAAGCAAAGAAATGTGCAAAAAATGTTGTACAGGATGGTGTGAAAATAAAATTCTAATAAATGAGATCCGACACTGTGGTAATAACTAGCAAATTTTTATTTCAAAGTTTAGTAAAAACACGATATTTGTCAACACAGTTTAGATTTTAAAGTCATTCTTGGGTCAATCAATCTCCTGGTGGGCCCATTTCTTCTTCCCCCGAATGCTTCTCTTGGTGCGCTGCTTGGCGTATTTTTCATCTGGGGTTTCCCGCAGCAGCAACCAGCAGAAATCAGCCATCATAGTGGTGTTCCATCTTCCTTGGTACCTTCTCTCTGCGTCCTTGATGTCCTGGTGAAACCTTTCACCTTGTTCTTCACTGTATGCCCCCAAGTTTTCGGGAAAGTAGTTCACATGGGAGTGCAAGAAATGGACTTTCAGGCTCATGTTACAGCCTTGTTCTTTGAAGGCATTGAGCATCCTGGCAACAATATCCTTATAGTTCTCATCCCGCCTGTTCCCCAAGAATTTGAGAACAACATCCTTGAAGGAATCCCAGGCTTCTTTTTCCTTCTCAGACATCGTTTCAGCGAATGCTCCATCTGAAATGAGTTTCCTTATATCAGGGCCAACAAACACTCCTTCCTTTAGCTTTGCTTCAGAAAGTCGGGGGAACTTTGAGCAAAGGTACCGAAAGCACTCACCATCTTTTGGAAGGGACTTGATGAATTGCTTAATGAGACCCAACTTAATGTGGAGAGGTGGTAATAGAATTTTATCACGAGGTACCAAGCTCTCATGAAGAACATTTTTCTCACCGCGTCTCAAATACTCCCGAATTGGCCAGTCTTTTTTCTCCCAGTGTAGGTCGCGGGCCCGGCTATCCCACAAGCAAAGGAAGCAGGGATATTTGGTGAAACCGGATTGCTGCCCTAATAGCATGGATAGAATTTTAAAGTCTCCACAAATCATCCACTTATGCTCATCATAACGAATCTTCTGAAGAATCAGGGCCAAATTCTCGTATTTTTCTTGGAGAATAACAGAGTGAGCAATAGGAACTGAAGCGAATGTGTTGCCATTATGAAGAAGAACACCTTTTATGCTGTCTTTTGCCGAATCAATGAACAGCCGCCATTCAGCAGGATCATACTTGAGTTTAAACTTTTCCATCACTCCGTATATATCGTTGCAAAATACCAAATCTTCCTCTTTGCTGAAATACTTCAAAAATTGTGTCTCGCGGTTGCGGTACCAATAAAAAGTTGTTCCTGGTGACAATAGATTTTTCTGTTTAAGCCGAGAACCTAGCAGTTGGGCAGCATCTTTTGGGAGTCCTAAATCCCGGACTAAATCATTCAATTCAGCTTGAGAGAAAAGTTCAGGTTTCGGATCTGGTTCAGTTTCAAACTCGGAAGTACTGGACTCATCGGGAAAAGCCATCTGATGAGTCTCATCATGATCAGAACCGTCCACACAAATATGATCCAAAGATTTTGGTGGTTCAGGCACAGGTACTTCGTTGCTATGAGGCATAGGCCTAATTGCTGAGGGAAGGTTGGGGTAACTTATTACGTTCTTATTTTTTAAGTTGTATCCCTTCACAATGCAAGAGCAAAAATAGCAGTCACTGCTGTGGTCTCTTTGTTCACGCCACATCATAGGTATTCCGAAACGAAATGCTTGTTTTTTACCTTTCATCCATAAGCGTAGATCTTCCTCACATGTCTTGCACACTTTGTGAGGAGCCCACGGTTTGTCTTGATCGCCTAACTTCAAACCGAAATAGGCGAAATATACTTTAATAAATGCAGAAATGTTCCTCTGCCGCTTTTTCACGGTATATTCCCCACAAATAAAACAAAAACTGTCCGGAGAGTTGACGCAACCTCTGGCTCTGTGAGCCATCACAAATACACAGCACTGCAAACTACAACTGTAGTGAACCACTTCGGAATAAAGCTGGATTGCGACTGAGCAAACAAAAGGTAATAATGAACTTGCAAGAAACTGAAATTTGACAGGAACGTTCATGTTGCAACCACCGTGTTTGAGCGAGCGAACGAGGCGAGGCGAACAGGAAAGAACATGCGCCAGCGCGAGTACTGGATTTAGCCCCCCGCCTCCCAATTGTCCTGTTAATGTATAAAATGAATACAAAACACTCTAAAATATCATGAGGGAGTGTTTCTAGTTAGTTAACCATTACAACCTCTATTTTGGGCCAAGAAAATAAACTGCAGTCGGCTAAAAAGAAATTATGTGAACATTCCTTATATGGGTAAGAAATCTAATTTTGCAAGAAAACGTGACGTGATGGAACATTTTGGCTATTTTTCCTGGATTCAGCACCCCAAAATCTATAGGAATCAGTTGCAAAACTGGAGGCAGTTCTTTGGTAGTGTACCTGTGTAATCAGTCAGTAGAGCCGGCCAGCGATACTTACAGCAGGAGCTTCTTTTGAATATTAGCCCAGGATGTTACACAGAGAGTGACTGAATTTTGCAAGTCTACATCAAACCTTTGGCCCCAGCTCTGGACCACTCCTAATCCATCTTCACTTAGCTCAGATACATTTTATCTGTATAGCAACCTATATGGCCGAGTTTTATATGTTGCTCAGGATGGCAAATTTTAAAAAGAAAACAAGCCCTTTATGCAGTGAGCAGTAAATATGACTAAATAGGGCTTTTGAATATTGGGTTCCAGACATTTAAAGGATTTAAGGGTAAGAATTGTGCATAGATAAGAAATCCTAGTTCTATCCTGATTATTACAGAAAGCAAATTGTTACTTAATATCTGAAAATTGTAGATTTCACATGCTATGTTTAAATTATTAGAAGTAGAAATTTGAAGTGAATCCTTTTATTAACGGTAGGCTGAATTGTGTCCTAGATTGCTTCACATTTGCATGTATTAATATGAAGCAAGTAGGCTGTACTTCGGAAAATGAGGAGAGAGGTTTGTCTGTCCGTCAGCAAGAGGTTTTGTTAAGAAACAGTTTGAAAGCCCATCATTTTCAAGTTGCTACTCTTTGAGTACTTAAAGGAAACCTATATAAGGAGCATATTGGCAGAAAAAGGAAACAGAGCAAATCCATAGAACTGGATGTGTTTTTTCCAAAGTGTTGATGAATGATACTGATTTTAGGCCACTTTTATAAATATATGCATAAACTGCTTGGGGAGACATTGATTTTAGGCCACTTTTATAAATCAGTTTGTCCATTTCAGAAGAAGATTGAGATACATGAGACTTTTGGGTTAATGTTAATTCAAAGGTGGCTTCCTTGGAGGCCCGTTTGGATCAGTGTCAACAGACTGTCCTTACAGTTACTAAGGACTCCAAGGTTATTCATAGGAAGCTTGAGGTTCTCTAGAATTCTTCTAGAAGGTTCTTAACTTTCCCAAGGCTCCTTCTATTTTGGCCTTGGAATTGGTTAAGGAATTTCTGGTTTCTAGTAACATAGTAACATAGTAAATGACGGCAGATAAAGACCATTCTCCAGGACCAAGCAGGAAGTCAGTCCTCACATATGAGTGACGTCGGCGCCAACGACCACCCCATGCGGAGCATTTCCCCAGCTTTCAAAGAAAGCCTTTGGGACTGCAGCACGCATGCGCGGTCCCCTTTCCGCCCAAGGGTGCCATCTTGCTCAGTCTTCTTTTTTCCGCGGAGCCCGACGGACGTGTTTCGTTTTTACCCGAGGAAAAAGTTGGTTTTTCTACGTGGATCCGTGTTTTCTTCGGTTCGACGCCGGTTTCCCTTTCCTGCCTGGGCCCGGTACACTGGTATCGAGCCCGGACTTCATTTTTCGTTTTTTGTCCTTTGTGACTAGCGTGCGCACCATTTTTCTATTTTTCACTTGCAGCCCCGTCTTGTGACCTCGCAGGGGCCCTTTTTCCCCCAATGGCTGCCAGCGGGTTTAAAAAGTGTGATCGGTGTAAGAAACTTATGCTCTCACCGACACACATGACTGCTGCCTCCGCTGCCTCGGGCCCGATCATGACCCGATGATCTGTGGCCCATGTGGGAAAATGTCCTCAAAAGCGTTGAGGAGCCGGCAGCACCAAAAAGAAAGAATGTTCTCTGACTCTGCGTCCGGCCGGGCCCGGACTTCGTCAGAGGCCTCGACGTCTCGGGACTCCGATCCCAAGCATCGCCGGGGTTCCTCTGAGAGGGGGTCTCCCTCGCGGAAGCGCATCGCAGGAAGAAGAAACCCGCGAGGGCAGCGTCGGTGGATGCACTTGGCTCCTCGAGGGCCAGGTCGCATAGCCCTGAGCGCCTTCCCGGGTCTTCGGAGTCGGAGAGGCCTGCTAAACAACCTAGTATGGAGCCTGAGTCCCCGAGTCATGTGAGTACTGTAGTCCTGGTGGACTCTCCTCCGGGGGAGTGGACATCAGGCCTGATGCCGTCGGGGGCCGACACCGTCGGGGGCGGCTGAGTCTCCTGAGCTCGGACTCAGGTTGACGGCCTTGGAGAGCAGCTTGGCTGCCTTCATGGAACAGCAGCGAGCACTGATTGCCGGTCTCACCGGTGCATCTGCCCCGACCACCGGGACATCGACATCCAAGTCGACCCCGGAGGCCGAGCCGATCCTCGAGTCCATGCGCTCTCGAGTCGATCCTCGGCCAAGGTCTCCCTCGGCCTCCCATTCGGGACCGAGGTCGTCGATGCCGGTACCCTCGGCGTTGGGACGGATGGCATCTGTGCCTGCCCGTCCAGAGCCGCTCGATTCCTCCTCCGAGGGGTCGGGCTGGGAAACGGAGGACGAGGAGTCCCCGGACACATTTCGGACCCGGTGTGTCCCTTCGGACTCACTGGAGTCCGAGCCTCGGAGACGGTTCCTCCCCCCCCCACCCTGGAGAACACCCGGTTCTCGGACTTCGTACGGGACATGGCCAAGGCCTTGGCCTTCCCTGTGGACCCCGAGGAGGAGCTCGAGGCCCTGCAGTATAACTCTCCCCCAAAGGAGGCCTTTACTGTACTGGTTCCTCCGATGCTGGAACGGTTGCTCTTCCGCATGTGGGAGGTGCCAGCCTCGACGCCGGTTCTGAGCAAGTTGGTCAATTCCACCTATCAAGTCCGCAAGAGCCCCGGGTTCCAGAAGGCACAGCTACCACACCACTCCATGGTTGTGGAATCGGCCATGCATTGTCTGAAGAGTCAGAAGATGCAGTCCTTGGTGCCTCCCGGCCGGGAGGCCCGGAACCTGAATGCCCTCGGTAGAAAGTGCTTCCAGGGCTCTATGCTTGCTTGCTGTGTCCAGACCTACCAGCTGTACATGGACATGTACCTTCGAGACCTGGCAAAGGAGATTGCCAGGTTTGCTGGTCTCTCTGAGGAACCTTTGCAGCGGTTCAAGGCCCTGTCATCCGGGATCCAGGAGTGCTCGAAGTTTATCTCTCGAGCAGCCTATGATGGCTTCGAGGCTTCGGCCCGAGTAGCCGCGGCCGGCATCGGTGCACGCCGTCAGACCTGGCTACTGTCATTGGACCTTGAGCCATGGGTTCAGGACAAGTTGGTCGATGTCCCCTGCAGAGGTGAAAACCTCTTTGGCAAGCCCATGGCTGAAAAGGCTGCAGAACTCGAGTCCGAGACTCTCACCCGGACAAGGCTGTCCAGGAAAACCTCTGCCCCTTCTCAGAAGAAGAAGGGCTCGGGAAAAAAGACCTTTTACCCGAGGAAGTCATCTGCCTACAAATCATACCCTCACTTTCAGGCCTCCGTAGCTCCCCAACAGGGTCAGCAGGCCAAGGGGCAGGGACATGGGCCCCGTAGGCAGAAACCCCCCAAGCCACCAGCTCTAGCTCCTACACAGCAGGGAGCGGGGTTTTGATTCCAGTGGCATAGCCTTCTCCTCCTCAGCTGGCCCCTCTCAGCACAGGAGGCTGGCTGACCCTGTATGCCCACAGGTGGTCAGCCGTAACAAGGGATACCTGGGTGCTAAGCATAGTCCAGAGGGGCTGTCTCCTCCACTTCTACCAGGTACCTCCCTCCTACTTTCCAGGGGAACCTCCAAGACTCCCTCTGCACAGGGACCTACTCCTGCAGAAGTTAGCAAGTCTTCTAAAGGAGCAGGCAGTGGAACAGGTGCCCCACCACCTGAGAGGTCAAGGCTTCTATTCCAGGTACTTTCTGGTACCAAAAAGGACAGGAGGCCTCAGGTCCATCCTAGACTTGCGGAATCTCAAGTCCCTGGAGAGGGAAAAGTTCAAGATGCTTACCCTTGGAATCCTGCTGCCTTACCTCCAGCAGGGAGATTGGCTATGCTCCTTAGACCTAAAGGATGCTTATACTCACATCCTTATTCATCCAGACCACAGACAATATCTGAGATTTGTAGTGGGAGGAAACCATTACCAGTACAGGGTTCTCCCTTTTGGCCTAACCTCTGCCCCCAGGGCTTTCACCAAGTGCCTGGTGGTGGTGGCGGCCTATCTCAGAGTTCAAGGACTCTTTGTCTTTCCATACCTAGACGACTGGCTCATCAGGGGTCAGTCTCCACAGGAGACCAATCAAGCTACCCTCCGCACTGTCTCTCTTCTCCAGCATCTGGGGTTTGTCATAAACTTCGCAAAGTCCGCTTTGTGCCCATCACAAAACATGGAGTTCATAGGAAAAAGACTAGACACCCTTCAGGCGAAGGCCTTTTTACCTGTGGACAGGGCCCACAGACTGATGGATCTGGCCAGACAATTCCACAGCAATTCTCTAGTCTCCGCCAGACAATTCCTGAGGCTCTTAGGCCACATGGCATCCACGGTCCATATAACGCCAAATGCCCGTCTGCACATGAGACCAGCTCAGTGGGGCCTCAGAACTCAGTGGCTGCAGGCCACAGGAAACCTGACAAAGTGAGGGTGTCCAAGCTACTAGCATCTTCTCTGCAGTGGTGGCTTCATTTTCCTAATCTGCTCAAAGGGATGCCTTTTCAAGCACCTCCACACACTCAAGTGCTGACAACCGATGCTTCTCTTCAAGGTTGGGGTGCACATTGCCAGGGAGCATGCACTCAAGGCCTGTGGTTTCCTTGGGAGGCCACACAGCAGATCAATTTCCTAGAGCTCAGAGCGATCCGCTTAGCCCTGCGGACTTTCTCTCATGTCCTCTCTCACCAGTCCGTCTTAGTTCAGACGGACAATCAAGTTGCTATGTTCTATGTGAACAAGCAAGGGGGCACAGGGTCCCGACCTCTCTGTCAAGAAGCACAGGACCTGTGCTCCTGGGCAGTCGATCATGGCATACTTCTCAAGGCGGTCTAACACCCTGGACAAGAGAATTACCTGGCAGACAGACTGAGCAGGATTCTACAGCCACACGAATGGCAGTTGAATCCTCTGGTGGTTCAACAGATCTTCCTAAGATGGGGTCTTCCCACCATCGATCTTTTTGCCAGTCCACTGAACCGTCAACTGCCCAGGTTCTGCTCCAGACAACTGCATCCTCTCAGAGTAGCAGCGGATGCGTTTCTCTTTCCGTGGTCTACAGGCCTCCTATATGCGTTTCCTCCCACGCCTCTAGTGCCCAAAACACTGTTCAAAGTGATCCGGGACAAGGCCTCGGCGATCCTGGTGGCCCCCAGATGGCCAAGGCAACCGTGGTTCCCACTTCTTTTGCACCTAGCGGTGAATGCTCCTCTTCCTCTGGGGATGCAACCCGATCTCCTGTCTCAGGAGCAGGGATCTCTCTTAGACCCCAATCTCCAGTCCCTCAATCTGATGGCCTGGCTGCTGAAAGGGTAGTACTAGCACCCCTCCTGCTGCCTAGGGAAGTGGAGGACGTGGTCTTGGCCTCTAGGAGGCAGTCCACTCGGAAGTCATATGCCCTTAAGTGGCGTAGGTTCTCCACCTGGTGTGCTCAACACAAGGAGGATCCTTTCTCATGCCTGGTACCTGTGGTGCTGCAATATTTGCTGCACCTGTCCAATCTAGGCCTTAAATCCAACTCTGTTAGGGTCCACCTCAGTGCTCTCTCAGTGCACCACTCACCGGTGGAGGGTCAGTCTCTCTCAAGCCACCCTTTGGTAGCTCGCTTCCTCAGAGGCCTGCTTTTGCTTAAGCCTCCAGTTCGTCCACCTGCCCCGGAGTGGGATTTGAATGTGGTCTTGCAACAACTTACTTGCCCACCATTTGAGCCTATGGCTACTTGTCCTTTGTGCTTTCTTTCCTGTAAAGCGTTGTTTTTGGTAGCTCTTACCTCAGCAAGGCGAGTGAGTGAGCTTCAAGCCCTGGTGTCAGAGGCACCATACACTAGGTTCTATAGGAACAGAGTAGTCTTACAGACTCACCCTAAGTTCCTTCCAAAGGTTATCTCCTCCTTCCACCTCAATCAGGAGGTGGTTCTTCCAACTTTCTTTCCCAGGCCGCATGTCAGCCGGGCTGAGATGGTCTTGCATACCCTGGACTGTAGGAGGGCGTTGTCCTTCTACCTTGACCTTACGCAGGGATATCGAAGGGCTGTTCAGCTCTTCGTCTCTTTTGACCCTAATAAGTTGGGGTTGCCTGTCTCCAAGCATACCCTGTCCATTTGGGTAGCAGACTGTATCGCCTGGGCTTATAGGGCAGCTGGCCTCTCCTTGCAGCTCACCGTGTCAGGGTGAAGGCTGTGTCAGTGGCTCATCTCCGCTCTGTTCCATTGGCAGACATCTGCCGGGCCGCTACTTGGTCTTCAAGCTAGACTTTTGCGGCCCACTACTTTCTCGAGAAGGAGTCCCGCAGGGACAGTGCTTTCGGACAGGCGGTACTCCGTAATCTCTTTGAGGTATAGGCAACTCCTACCCTCCGGCCCTGGTGTTGGGCTACTGTTCGGGGACGTTCTCAGAGAAGATTCTTTTTGCATGTGCTGAGGCTCTAGAGGGAGTTTATTTTTCAGCTTTGGGTCTCCAGTAGCCTTAAGCTGGGGAGTCCCATATTTGAGGACTGACTTCCTGCTTGGTCCTGGAGAAAGCGTAGTTACACACCTGTAACAGGTGTTCTTCAGGAGCAGCAGGAATCAGTCCTCACAACCCTCCCTCCTCCCCTTGGAGTTGCAGTCATAGTATTTATTTTGTTTTTTTGCTGCCTTTTAGCTATGTCATCAGACTGAGCAAGATGGCACCCTTGGGCGGGAAGGGGACTGCATGCGTGCTGCAGTCCCAAAGGCTTTCTTTGAAAGCTGGGGAAATGCTCCGCATGGGGGCTCCGTCGACGCTGACGTCACTCATATGTGAGGACTGATTCCTGCTGCTCCTGGAGAACACCTGTTACAGGTGAGTAACTACGCTGTATGGTCCATCTAGTCTGCCCAACTATATGGCAGGAGTAGGTGCACCCCTTCCCATGTCTTTTAGGGAGTAGGTGCACCCCTACCCATGTCTTTGCTTAGTGGTGCACCCACCAGGAGCAGTTGCACCCCTCCCCATGTCTTCACCCCTCCCCATATCTTTGTTTCTTTGTTTGTTTAAGGGTGAACCCACCGCTCCTCCCCCCATCACTCCATGTAGGACACCCCTATTTGTTGAGAAATTAGATGGTTCAGTTTATTTTGATTTAATCTTGTTGCTGTAAAGTGATCCACTGTGTCTGTCCCAGGCCACTTTGAATTCCGTCACTGTGTTTGCCCCACCACTTCCATCGGGAGGGCATTCCAAGCATCCACCACCCTTTCAGTAAAAAAAGTATTTCCTGACATTGCCTTTCAATTTACCACCTTGCAGCTTTCTGTTCTGAAGATTCCTGTTGAATCTTTGCCTCCGATATCTAAAGCTTTCTATTTGCCTACTGCTAAAGTCAAAACAGAGGAAGTACAAGACCAGTCCTCAATTTGTCTTGCAATAGGTCTGGACCTTACTGCGTATTTGGAAAGGTCTGCATCTGATCTCAGGATGGCCGCTACCTTGTTGGTCACCATATTATATTTATTTAAAAACACTTCGATATGTGCAAGCATTCAAGATGGCGTACAGACTAATACACATATCAACCCCACACACATATAAGAGGTAAATGGTAAATAACAGATGTTATTTTCAATGGATTTCTTATGTGTTTAGTTATTCGGCAGCCCCACCCTCTGAAAATTGCACTTTATTTAATTTCTATTAAGTATTTGTTCTCATTAGTTTTCATTTATTACACAACAGATGAAGTGGTTTTATGACATCACCTTGTATCACTATGTTGAAGCATAATTAGAATGACCACTAGAGTTTAGTGCCACATCCATTATAAGAAGATGTGATAATGTCCTGCCTTCACAAAGAATTCTTTACATGTCCATATAACTCTTACCCTGATAGTCTATGGACATGACTCAGTCTTACTTAAATAAAGGGACCCTCATCCACGTTCGGATATGATCAGCCCAGAAAGCCTTATGTAATTCTTTGTATTCTGGTTCTTTGGGTCGCATTTCATCCTACTAAGACTTACTGAAGTTAGGGAAAATTCCACTATTTTATTTATTTAACTACTTTGTTTACTTCTACAGTGCTATCGGACTTAAATAGCACTGTAAAAATACATATAGTATGGGTCTATACTACATGGAGTTTATTGTCGGACCTTAGACAGGAAATTTGTTTTTTATTTCACAATAAAATTTCCAGAACGGATAACAAATAGAAAAGATAATTTAAATAGCATACAATCAACCAACCAAATGACATGCAATAACCAAAACAGTTGAGCAGCAATCTGTTGAAAAAGCAGTCTTTATAAGACCAGATAATCCCTTTTTCAAGTGGCTATCAACGGGTATCATGTTCCAGAGACATGGCACAATGATCGCTATAGTAAATGTTTAAAATCTATCAGGTTATGTTCAGGAAAAGCCAAGGTTTAAAATGTTTTAAAACATCCTCAAAGGTAGATTTTTAGATGGGACTAAAATATGATCCTAAAAGGGGCGTGATGCGCTAATTCAGGGAGGTTGTTCCAGGAATATGGTTCAGCAAAGTGGAAAACAGGGTTGAGTTGGTGACGGAGAAGGGCACAGATAAAAGCAGTTTACCCAGTGAACAGAGCTCATGGTGTACAGAGCAATAAGAGAGGCGGAGTAAAAGCATGTGTAAGTGAGTAGGAGAAACTTGAACTGTGTGTGATTGTGGAGGGAAAGCCAGTGCAATGACTTGATAACTCATATGGTCATAAAGTACCAAGAAGGGCATCGGGTGTTTTCCTATAACCTTCGATAGCTTTTCTTCCTAAAACATATTTAAAAGATTACCTCTCTGTATATCAGCTCTTCACTTACTGAATTCTCTCCTGCTCACAGGCCTCTTTTGCTCTGCAATCTCCTTCTTTGTGTGCCGTGTACTTGCTTATTCAAGCTCAGCCAGCTCTTGGCTGTCTGCTATCCTGTACTTAGTGGCTGGGTAAGTCACATAGGAGGCAACATCCAAACTGTGCTGTGCCCCAGTGTTGGGCCTAGTCAGTCTTTTCTAACTCCCTGGACTCCTTGTGGAAGGAAGACTTGCTTACAAGGTCCTTTATAGTTCCTTCCTAATTTGTGGAGGTGACTTGTCCTGCTCTGTGAGTGAGAGAGAAAGCCATCCCCTATTACATCACATTTCTAAGAGCAGGGACTCCAGATGTTGCTTATAGAAGGTACATGGAGGGGTCCTGCTTCATCTAGAATGAAGGCGACATGGTAAGATGTGGAGAGAGGACAAGATAATAAGGGAGGGATAATGGAAGACTGGATTCGTTGGGCTAGAGAAAGAGTTCAGATACCTGTAGGATACAATGGGAAAGCAAGTAGTAAGGGCAAAAAGGGGAGAAAACAAACTGAGATGAAATGGAGAGAAGCTGCAAAGAGTGAGAAGGAAAGAGGGGTATGGAAAGCTAAATGAGAGGGAGGTGGAAGGAACTCTAAAAAAAAAAAAAAAAAAAAAAAATAAGATGTGTGAGTTAGACTGTATAGCAGGGGTGGCCAATTCCAGTCCTGCAGAGCCACATTCCAGCCTGGTTTTCAGGATGTTCTCAATGAATATTCATGAGAGATATTTGCATCCACAGTCTCCCATTGTATGCAAATATATCTCAAGAATATTCATTGAGAACATCCTGAAAACCAGGCTGGATTGTGGATCTCCAGAATGCAGTTGGGAATCACTGATATATAGCAATGAATGAAAGGTTAGATACAATTGGCATCTGAGACCTGGTGGAAGGAGGATAACCAATGGGACACTGTGATACCAGGCTAAATTATATTGCAATGATAGGATAGATCACATTGGTGGAGGGGTGGCTCCATATATTGAACAGGGCATTGAGTCAAACAGGATAAAGGTTTTACAGGAAACAAAATACACTGTAGAATCTCTATGGATAGAAATTCCTTGTAAAAAGAGGAAGAGAATGGCAGTGGGGGTGTACTACCATCCATCTGGACAGAATTAACAGACAGATAATGAAATGCTAACAAAAATTAGAGAAGCTAGCAAAGTTTACAACACAGTAATAATGAGAGATTTCAGTTACCTGGTATTGACTGGGTCAGTGTCACAGCAGGACATACTAGGGAAATAAAGGTTCTAGATGAAAAAAAATGACTACTTCATGGAGCAGTTGGTTCAGGAACTGACATGAGGGGAAGCTATTTTAGACCTAGTCCTCAGTGGAATGCAGGATCTAGTCACTGTTTTGGGGCTGCTTGGCAATGATGATCATAACATGATCACATTTGATTTAATAAATGGAGGGAGGACAGCAAGAAAATTCACTGCGCTAACATTTAACTTTCAAAAAGGAGAAGCTATGATAAAATGAGGAAAATGGTTAAGAAAAAACTAAAAGAGGCAACTGCAAAGGTTAAGAGCTTGTCAGGCCTACATATTATTTAAAAATACTGTCTTGGAAGCCCAAGCCATATGTATTCCTTGCTTTAAAAAAGATGGTGAGGAAGGCCGAATGACATCCAGCATGGCTTAAAGGTGAGGTCAGAGAGGTTGTTATAGCTAAGAGAATCTGTCAGAAAATGGAAAAAAGAGCCAAATGAAGAAAACAGGAAACAGGTGCTGGCAAGTTAAATGCAAGGCATTGATAAAGCATGCAAAAGAAAATTTGAAAAGAAGCTTACCACGGAAGCAAAAGCGCCTAATAAAAACCATTTCAAGTACATTCATAACAAAACACCTGTGAGGAAGTCAGTTGAACCATGAACTATCGTTAAAATTATTTGTAGTACTCAGACTGGAGGGTGGCCATTGTAACGCCAATTTTTAAAAAGGGTTCCAGGAGTGATCCAGGAAACTACAGACCGGTGAGCCTGATGTCAGTACTGGGCAAAATAGTAGAAACCATTATAAAAAAATTAAATTACTGAACATGTAGATAGCCATGGTTTAATGGCAGAAAGCCAACATGGATTTAGCCAAGGAAAGTTTTGTCTTACTAATCTCTTATATTTTTTGTAGGTATGAATAAACAGGTAGATAAAGGTGAGCCGGTTGATATAGTGTATATGATCTTCAGAAAGCCTTTGACAAGGTCCGTCTTGAGAAACTCTTGGTGAAATTTAAAAAATCATGGGATAGGAGACAATATACTATTGTGGATCAGGAACTGGTTGTTAAGTGCCGTCGAGTCTGTGTCAACTCTTGGTGACCCTCTAGATAGTTGACCTAAACTTTGTTCAGTCTTCAGCCAAGTGGCTCATTGTTGATAGAGTGGTATCCATAGCTGCTATTATAGTATCGATCCATCTCATTGCTGGTCCTCCTCTTTTACGGTGACCTTCTACCTTGCCAAGCATTGTATCTTTCTCCAATGATCTCTCTCTTCGTATAATATGTCCAAAGTATGAAAGCTGAAGTCATCTGAGCTTCTAAGGAAAGCTTAGGTTTGATCTCCTCTAGTACTGACTGGTTTGTTCTTCGGGCAGTCCATGGTATACACAATATTCGATGCCAGCACCATAATTCAAAGGCATCAATTTTCTTCTTGTCTATCTTATTCACTGTCCAACTTTCACATCCATATAGCGTTATTGAAAATACCATGGCCTGGACAAGTTGAATCTTCGTATAGAGAAATATGTCTCTACTCTTGAGGATCTTTGAGGTCCTTCATAGCCATTCTACCAAGAGCAATAAGTCATCGGATTTTTTGACTGCTAGTCCTTTATTTATTGATTGTTGATCGAAGTAAGTTAAAGCTGTCAACTATTTCAATTTCTTCTCCATCAATGATGAACTTATTGATTTTGCCAGTTGTCAGGATCTTTGTCGTCTTAACATTAAGGTGCAGACTCATTTTAAGACTATATTCCTTGATCTTGAGGAGCAAATGTTTCAAATAGTCTTCACTTTCTGCCAGTAATGTGGTATCATCAGCACAGCAAAGGTTGTTGATGAGTCTTCCACCAATCTACACACCTCGGTTGTCTTCATACAGTCCTGCTTCTCTGATGATTTGTTTTGCATGTAAATTAGAGGTATGGAGAAAGTATGCAGCCTTGTTGTACACCTTAGCAGATTTTAAACCATTCTGTTTCTCCTATTTCCATTTGAATTGTTGCTTTTAGATAAATGTAAAGGTTGTGCAAGAGAACAATCAGGTGTTCTGGTATACCCATGCCTCTTAATGTGGCCCAGAGTTTCTCATCGTTTACATAGTCAAAAGCCTCGCTTTCGTCAATATAACACACATGGATATCCTTTTGATATTCTTTTGTCTTTTCAAGGATTTATCTCATGGGATATTGTCTCTCATTCTTCACCCTTTCCTGAACCCTGCTTGCACTTCATGCAGTTCTCGTTCCAGTTATGGTTGTAGTCTCTGCTGAATAATCTTGAGTATAATCTTGTTGGCATGTGGGATCAGAGCGATTGTGCGATAATTTCCACAGTCAATTGGGTCACCTTTTTTGGTGTGTTGGTATAAACACAGATCTTTTCCATTCAGTTGGCCATGAATTTGTCTTCCAAGAGCACAATTACGTGGAGCGTATATGACTCAATATTTAAAGACCCGGATAATCCCGCGGGGACTGAGAATGACACTCCGTGTAATTGTGCTGCTCTTAAACGTTTCCTAAGAGCCTTAAGGATGGCTATGGATATTTTTGCCTTTACTGAGGAACAGCTTGATGTACTTCGCAATAGACCTTCATTGTTTGATATACCCAGTCATGCCGATGGTGATGGAAATGGTGGTCCATCGCTATCTGAACTTAAGGCTCTTAGGAAATGTTTAACAAGAGCACAATTACACGGAGCGTCCACGACTCAATATTTAAAGACCCGGATTATCCTGCAGGGACTGAGAATGATGCGGGCCCCGAAAACGTTTTTGTCTGATACTGATTTCATTTTAAAATGGAATCAAATTTCAAACAAATGCAGTTTTGATTTAATAGCTCTTATACTGGAGAGAACCATACAAGAGGAAGACATTTTAAATAAACAAATTGAAGAGGTGAAAACTAGTTTGAAGAATACTTTTGAAGATGATCTTTTTCAGACCAAGATGGATGATATGGATCGACAAATTAATGGTTTCTTTGAATATTTGAAATCATTTAAATTAAAAAAAAAAAAAACTTGCCTAGAACAAAACGGACTATGATTCTGATAGAGTATATTATTGGATGTATGCTAAAACCGAAGACACGTTGCAGAAACGGATTACATTCGAACAGTCCTCCGATGACACGGATGACAGTAGCGGAGCTTCTGAGACATCTAAATTGTCCAAATGTGTGGCAGACAGAGTCATCGGGGTTATCAAATAGAAACGTGGGACCCACCAGTCACCCGCCAACGCTTCAGACAACAACAGCCTCAATCGTAGTGAATCTTACATCGTGTCCATTGACCGTGGCACAAGTTCAATTATTGAATTTAGGTTTGTCATTTGTACCAACGACTAGATATGATCCTTTTGGTATGACAGTACATCTTCAAAAATTATTTCATAAATTGCGTATCACTCATTATTTTGATGGCAAAGTTACTACTTTTGATGAATCTGTAGTAATTCCACATTCTCATTGGATGCCACCGGATGTGACTGATCCTTCTATTACTACTTTTCAGAACTAGGTCTTAATGGACCTGGAACAATTAGAGAAAACCGCATGTCCACAATGGTCCAATCTTGATAATAAAAGTCGCAATTCCTTAAAACAACTTAGGGCAGATCCGATGATTATCATCCGTAGTGCTGACAAAGGGGAGAGCAATTGTGCAATCTGCATCTGGTTATTTTGACACTCTTAGGACCCATCTTTTGGATGATCATACTTACAAGCAACTTCAGATTGATCCAACTCCAGAACTTCAAATGGTGATTAAATCTTTAATTGATACAGGTTTGATTAATGGTTAGGTCACTAAAAAGGAATACAAATTTTTGTTGCCTTTGTATCCAAACGTTATGATCATATATATGGTCCCGAAGATTCATAAATCTTTAGTTTCTCCCCCGGGCAGACCCATAGTATCATGTCTGGGTCAGTTTTAGAACCTCTATCCCGGTTTTGTGACGTTTTTTTTACAGAAGGAAGCAGTCTTGGTTAAATCGTTCATACGTGACTCTACACATTTCATACAACAGTTATCCTCTCTTTCGTTTTCTTCATGGGATTTTCATTTGGTTACTCTGGATATTACTGCACTTTATACTAGCATTGATCAATTGGAAGCGTTGTCGTTGCTATCTGCATCGTTCCTATATGCTCCTTCTCGTCTCCCTCGAACATTTTTGTTGGAGTTGATTGAATTGGTGTTAACTCGCAATTATTTTTTATCAGAGGGCAAATATTACCAACAGATCTTTGGTATTGCAATGGGGGCATTTGTAGCTCCATCCATTGCTACTCTCTACATGGCGAATTTTGAGGAACGATTTATCTATGGATCTTCCTATTTTGTGCATATACTCTTTTGGAAAAGATATTTAGATGACATTTTTTTCTTGTGGAATGGTACTTATTTTGAATTGCAGGCTTTTATATCTTGGTTGAATAGCTTGAAACCCAATATTGCTTTTACAGCACATGTTGATCAACATCAAATAGAATTTTTAGACATGTTGGTATTTAAAGATGGGGAGACATTAAAAACCACATTATTCCAGAAGAGTGTACAGAGAAATACTTTATTGAAATATCAGAGTTTTCATCCTGGCCCACTACATAGAGGACTTCCGTTTGGCCAGTTTCTCAGATTACGTCAAATATGTTCCACCATCACTGATTTTAAACAACATGCTTTGGATTTGAAGAATCGTCTGCTTTGCAGAGGATATCCGGCAAAAGTGGTTGAGACAGCATATCGTTGAGCTACCCGTGTTCATAGAGAGTGGCTTATAGATAACACTTCAGTAGCAACTACACCTAGCAATACATCTGATGTGTTTGTTGGGATCCTTCCATATATGCATCTTAGTACTGATGTGGTTGGCATCCTTAAAAAACATTGGCATATTTTGGGATTGTATTCTTGTTTCCAAAAAATCTCTTATGATAGCGTTTTCTCGGATCAAATTTGAAAGACATGCTAATCAACTCTACAGCCCCTTTAGATAGGTCACCCTCTCTGTTTCCAGATAATCGTGGTCATTTCTCCTGTGACTCGTGTTCACATTGTACCACAGCATTGGTGGGTAGGAATTGGATGCTCCCCATGATGGACTATTGCATTGAACATAAGTGGGTTACTGATTGTTGTTCTACTTTTGTAGTCTACATTTTGCAATGCCCATGTCTACTCTTGTATGTCGGCAGGACTTCACGAATGATAAAAACTCGACTTAATGAAATACATCATGGATTTGTCAACAAGTGGTTTCTGCTCCAGTTGTTGAACATTGTTTAACATATAATCATGGTTTTTGTGATTTAAAATGGTCCGTGATTGATCATGTCCCCCCAGATCCTAGGGGGTTGCGATCGTCTAGCCCGACTACAATGGCAAGAACAACACTGGATTCATAGATTAAATATGGTTCACCCTGTGGGGTTGAATAAAGAAACTGAGTGGACCAGTCTATTGTGAGGACATCTATGACGCGGTAGAGTTCCCCTTTGGATGTGGGGTTTTCCCTTCGTCTTATTGGTGGTTCTTTTTGAGTGACAGATTTTCTAGCCAATTGAAAATAGTTTACCCTTTGAAAAATAGGGATACATAACATCTTAGCATTTTATGGCGGTTATATTACTGGATGGACTTAGCACTTGATACAGGGATGAGAGTCCCGAAACGTGCATGTTGTGCTTTACACTTTGAAACCACGTTTTGAACTATTTGGAATAAGCTTTGCCAATACCATAAGATAAGTGGACATTTTACAGAATTTGAATTTGCACTTATAATGATTAAAATGGAATGTGTCGCCTGGTATGGATAGATTTTAGGTTCTTACCTCCCTCGGCACATTCCGACAAAAATATTTTGATTGTGGTTTTTCAAGGGTTCGTTTGGTAATTTAGTTGTTTCAGATTATATTTATTACCAAACCTAGGGACATTTTTTCTATTGTTCTTTAAGGCTTTCATTGCTGCTTTGACTTCTTCTTTCAACACCAATGGTTCCTGATCATAAGGTTGAAACTGCTGTTGGTCCATTTGATCTTTATGGTATACTGACTCTGTATATTCTTTCCACCTTTTCTTGATGATCTCAGCATCATTCAGCATGGATCCTTGAGCATCTTGTAGCATTCCAATTCGAGGCTAGAATTTTTTCTTTAACTCTCGTAGCTTTAGAAAAGCCAATCTTGTTCTTCCTCTAATAGCTTCTGATTCTATTTCCTTGCATGTGTTATTGTAGTACTTCTCCTTGTCTTGCTGCATGTTGGAAACCTCAGAGTTCTGCGATTGCCTCTTTCTCCTCTGACTAGCTTCTCTGTGTTTCTGGACAATTTTCAGAGTTTCTTCAGTCATCTATTTTGGCCATTTATTTATATATTTATTTGGTTTCATTTGTATACCGCTACTTCCAGCGATCAGAAGCGGTTTACTCTACACATCAAACATTGGTTACATATGGTAAGAATCAACAATTTACATTTTCATTGAGGTGTACTTGACTGTACATTTATACCTATTTACATTTTATATTGTTTTGCTTGCTTTTTTACAGATTTGAATATTGAAATTTTGTTTTCATTTATACAGTGTAAGGCATCTATATAGTATTTAAACAGTATGGGCCATGTACAGTTTTGTTTCAGTGGTTGCAATATATACATTTTGGTTACAACAAATCGGTTCTTAATACTTTTGTTCATTTGGGTTGCGAGGTTATGTTCATTCTGGATTGTTTAAGTTGTAATGATCCTGGAAGAGGTGGGTCTTTAGTTTTCTCCTAAAGTCCTGTAGGTCGCTGTTCGATCTTAGTTCGTTTGGTAGCTGATTCCATAATGTGGCTGCTGAGTAGGTAAATGCTCTGTTGCTTGTGCAAACTTTTACAGTTCGGATGTTGAGACGTGAAGGGTGTTTAAGTTGTGAGTCCTGCTTCTGTTAGGGGGTTGTGTAGTGATGAGGTTGGAGAGGTAGGATGGTGCTACGTTATGTATCAGCTTGAATACAGTTACTAATAGTTTGTATTTTATGCGGGCTGTAATGGGAAGCCAGTGTAGCTCATTTAGTATAGGTGTAATATGTTCGGTGAGTTTTCTGTTGAGGATAATCTCAACAGTGACTGTGACGTTTTGCGCCATTTGCAGTATGTTAAGGGTTTTTTTTGGCAACCCTTGGAGAATGGCGTTACAGTAGTCTAGGTGGGGAGTTATGAGTGCTTGTGCTACTGTTCTGAAATCATAGTGTTTGATGATGTTGCGTAAAGGTTGGAGGACCCTTAGTTTATGGAATATTGCCCGGTTAAGCATCCGAAGATGTTTCTCCATCCTTAGGTTTTTGTCGAGTATTACTCCTAGGTATTTTATTTCATTCTTTATGTTGTAGGTGTTGTTCATGGTGATTGCTGATGGAGGGTTGAAATCTGTTTTTTGGAGATGTATATTACTTCTATTTTCTTGTGGTTTATAGACATATTGTTTTGCTGTAGCCAGGTTTGCATTTCATTAAGGCATTCCTCTAGCTGGTTGTAATTTGCTTTGGTCGAGTCCAGTTGGGTGTAGATCATAATGTCGTCTGCATAAATGTGGTAAGTGACCCTGTGCTTCTGAAATATTGTGCAGACCGGTTTAATGTATAGGTTGAACAGTAAGGAGGACAATGTTGAGCCTTGTGGTATTCCCTGGGTTTGAGGGGAATGCCTTTTTCACCTTATGTAGAGACTTCTCGCTTTCTTCCAACACAACCTTCTTGATTTAATTCCATAACTCTTCTGGAACTCTATCATTTGTATCTAAAGCAGCAAATCAATTTTTCAGGCAGTCTTTAAATTGCAGTGGTATATTCTCAAAGTCATATTTTGCTACATTCATGAACGCTTGCTGTTTTTCAACTTTAGCTTGAGTTTGCATATTAGTAGTTGGTGATCTGTATCACAGTCAGCTCCAGGTTTTGTCTTTGATGTTATCGAACTTTTCCATCATTGTCTTCCATAGATATAGTCAATTTGATTTCTGTACAATCCATTGGGTGAAGTCCACGTGTACAGTCGGCATTTGTGTTTCTGGAAGAAGGTGTTTGAGATGAATAGATCATTGGTCTTGCAGAATTCTATCAGTCTTATCTCCAGCTTTGTTTGTTGTCAAGTCCATATTTTCCAACCACTTTGCCGCCTTCTTTGTCGCCACCTTTGCATTCCAGTCACCCATGACTATCAGGATATCCTGTTTGCATATTCTGTCAATTTCTGCTTGTTCTTGTTCATATAACTCAACATCTTCCTCTTCTGTAGCTGTTGTTGGGGCATATATCTGAATTATAGTTGTGTTGATGGGCTTTCCTCATAGACAAATAGAAATTAAGCGTTTGCTGACTGCGGTGTATTTCATTACAGTTCTTGCAAGTTTCTTCTTAATTATAAATGCAACACCATTTCTTCTTTGTCTTTCATTTCCAGCATAGCAGACTATATAATCAACAGATGCAAAGTGCCCAAAGCCAGTCCATTTCAGTTCACTGACACCCAACAAATTGAGTTGTACGCTTTCCATTTGATTCTTGACCACCTCCAACTTCCCTTGGTTCATACTTCGTACATTCCATGTCCCAATATGTAAGACATCTTTGCAACTTCTGACTCTTTTCATGCACAGTTACATCAGCAGATCCAACCACATCATAAATGCTGGCTTTACTCTGAGAAGTCTTCAGCTCATCCCCAGTAGCCATTTGAGTGCCTTCCAACCTGGGAGTCGCATCTTCCAGTACTATAGTGCAATTTGTTTTGTGACTATCCATTAGGTTTCATGGCAAGATACAGACGTAGATTTGCCAAGCCTTTCTTCCGCGCTGTTAATTCCAGTGTTGTATTTGTCACAGAAATATGATCCTCTGCTTACATCACCGTCCCATTCTGCGCTGCCCAGATGGGTGGTTTGTCTTAGGAACTGGTTAAAAAATAGTAGGGCTAAATGGCCAATTTATTCAACACAGAAAGATGAATAGTGGAGTAGTGCAGAGATCTCCAGGAACAAGCAGGAATGAGTCTTCACATATGGGTACGTCGGTACCGACGGAGCCTGCGCGGGAACGCTCCGCAGCGTCCAATCAGAAAGCTTTTGGGAGCATCCCTCAGCGCCTGCGTGCTGCCTTCCCGCCTTTCCAACTGTCTCTCCTCAGTTTTCGTTGATCCGCGGAGCCGGCAGGACGTCCTCCTGTCACCGCAAAACCTTTTTTCTTTAATTTTTTAATTTTTGTTTTCTTGTGGTCGTGGCTGTTTTCCCGCCGCCACCGGTACCGCCGGTGGGGTTTTTCTTTTCTTTTTCTCAAACTGAGGGAGAGTTTTCCCTCAGTTTCTGTCTTACAATTTTTTGGGCCTATAAGGCCTCTCCATCATGGAGTCTTCTTCTCCTAAGAAGTGCCTTCACTGTGGAAATACTGTTTTCTTTTTAGACTCCAATGACTGGTGTCTAACCTGTTTGGGTCCTGACCCTTTTTCCACTGAATACAATTCTGTGAGAAGAGATTCTCTCTTTCGAGTTTCCCTCGATACCGTTTTTCCTCCCTATGGCAGGGCACCGGCCATTTCTTCTCTACAGGATCAGGTAACCCACAAACAGTCTGTTAAGACTAGCCAATCCTTGAGTGGTAAGTCTCATGCTAAGCATGCTGACGGCCCCAGCCTTGCCCTCAAGACCCCATTGGCATTAAAACCCTGGCGGGAGTCTTCGGGCTCCAAAGCAATTCAGGGGTTTCAGGTTGTTCCTGGGGCTCACCCCTCACAGAACATACCTGAGCCATGCTTGGTGGTAGCATCCGCTTCGAGTGGTACCGATACCCCGGCATCGGCACCAGTGTTGAGTGATTCGCTCTTCACCAGGGATCATCATCTGGCGTTCTCGGTACCTTCGGGACCGATCGAAACGTCCCAGATTGACTTTCCAGTATCAGCAGTACCGCCGATACCACCACTGACGTCGGTACCCTCTAGGTATGCATCGATAGACTCGCTTCCTTCGATGCCGAGTCTAGAATCGATTTCTAGTCTAGAGGACTGGGTACCGACGCGTCTCGGAACCGATGTTTACCGATTCTGCATGCACGGTACCGAGGATAATCACCAGAGGTTTTTAGTTACCTCGGTACCGTTTGAGCAGCCTCCGATGACTGCTTCGGTGTCGGTTTCACCTTCGATTCCGGCACAACTACCGGTATCGGTATCGATACCGGTACCTGCAGTATCATCGGAACCAGCTCCTTCCATGCCTTTTTCACCTGGATCGCTCCTCTCTATACCTAGTTTGGAGTCGATACCTGGCATGGATGATGCACTATTGACTGTCTCAACTCATAACGGCCAGTTCCAGTGTCCATCCATTACAAATCCTGTTCTGCACCGGTCAGGTACATCTTCCGGTGCCCAGGCTACCTTTTCAAATTTAGCCTGTCCAGGGATGGTTCCCATCGGAGATCCTTCTTTTCAGAAATTTCTCATTGACATGGCAACCTTCCTTAATATTCCTATCCCTGGCTATGAGTCTTCTCAGGGTTTTTCTGCAGAAAAGGAAAATATAATGCTTCCTTTACATCACTCTTTGCAGAATCTTCTTCTGAGAGTATGGGAAAAACCTTTAACGGTTTCTTCACCTCCTACAGCAACTGATCAGGTGCCCCCCTCTCCAGGATTTCAAAAGCCTCAACTTCCCCATCATTCCTTTGTAGTGGAATCAGCAATGAGGAAGGTAAAAAGCAAGAAGAAACATTCTTCTTTCCCGCCAGGGCGTGCATCTAGAACATTGGATGCCTTTGGACGTCAAACCTTCCAAACATCTATGCTGGCAAAAAGGATTCTCTCATATATTTTCTATATGAGTCCATCCCTTCAGGAGATCACAAAGAAATTATCTCTTTTGACTCCTTTTCTTTCAGAGCCCAAGGCTGCAGACTATTCCTTACTTCTTAGTCATAGCCAAAATATCTCTTGGTTTCTTTCTCGTGCTTCCCTAGACTCTTTTGTGTCTGTTAGCAGAACTTCTGCTATAGCCATAGGAGCACGTCGTAAAGCCTGGCTCCAAGCATCAGACTTGAGTAGATGGGCACAACAAAGACTGAGTAATACTCCTTATACTGGAGAAAATCTCTTCAATAAGGAGTCCTTACGTCAGGTTGCTCATTGCTCCACTGACTTTCCTGTTTCTGAGGGCCATCCTAAGCCCTCTCCTTCCTCAGCAGGTAGGAAATGCCCTACCAAACCTTCTTTCCCTAAAAGAAAGAGGTTTTCATCTTCTCCTGCCCATCATTCGGATGTTCCCAAGCAGGGGAAGTCTCGCCCTGGTCTGAAGAATCCAAACTCTAGCCAGGCTGAATAAACACAGTAACCATAGGTTTCTGATTAATCTTTTTATAACTACAGTTAGCTTCTCTTCAGCAGAAGTTTTTCACTGGGTTTTTTTTTCCATTCAAAACTCTGCTCAGGGATTCCTATCCTCAGGAAATCCATTTACTCTTCAGTATGCTGAACTGTCAGGATATTCCCCCCTCCCCCCTCTCCCTCGTTTATCATGTTTTATCACACTCACTTGAAATACCAAATTCATTCAAGAAAACTAAAAAATCCACCAGCACCAGAGCCTTCACATTCACTGCCCCCATGCTCTGGAACGATCTCCCAATAAACCTTCGGATCATAAAAGACCTCACCCAATTTAGAAAGGAACTCAAGACATACCTTTTCTCCGAACACTTTGAAATCCCACACCCTCAAGTCCATCCACACACCATCCCCAGACACTCAAACACAAAACCCTAAAATCACACTCATCTACCCACACACATACACCTAACACATACACCCACCACAAACACCCCAAAACACTCTCGAATAAAAAAAAAAAAAAAGGAAATAAATTCCTCCACACACACATGACTAATGAATGCTTCACCCTGTAATTCATTGTAATAACCTTTTGGTAAACAAACATTGCAAACAGTTCAGCAGTTCCTCGCCTCACTACCTGTAAAAAGGTAGAAATTTCTGCTCAGTACTATGATACAGGAATTTATAAAAAGTATACAAAATGTAAATAGTTCCGAAAACTAATACACTGTTATTTGTATAAAGTTATAAAGTTATAAATCTCTGTTCTGTGTAATATACCAACTATTACCTGTATAAAGTTTAAAAAATCTCTGTTCCATGTAATGTATACATTAGTATACAAATTTGTTTACTTGTTCCATGTAAACCGCCCCTGATCTCTGGAAGGGGCGGTATAGAAGGAAGAAATAAATAAATAAATAAAATAAAAATAAATAAATGTTTTAAACAATTTGGGTAACGGGGGCGGAGCTAGCCACTGAACAGAATGGACGCCTGAATTTTTGCTCCCGTTGCTGCCCAAGAATCCTGAACATATCCCGGTATTCCATTGAAGTTTGTACCCCCTACCTACATCAATAACACCGCAATACAGCTGGATGGCATCCCTGAAGCCTGCCCGGCTGGAATTTCCACAGGGATCCGGCTCAGCAGCGAAACGATCCAAACCCGAAGTGGGTTCCCCGCAGAAAATGGCCGCGGGAGAGAAGGAGGGAGTGACTGCCGGTGGCCTACGTGAAGTGCTACAGGAATTGAAATGCGTTAAAGAAATGATTGCAGCCAATTCTAGTTCACTGAACATGATTCAAGAAGACTTGCTGGAGGTAAAAGAGAAACTCCTCACCATCACCACTCGACTTAATGCAGTTGAATTACAAACCCAGAAGCATGGCGTTGCATTAGAACAGCTGGGCCCTTTGGCCAAACGAGTCCGGCACATAGAAAATCTGATTGAAGATCAAAATAACCATTCCCGTAGAAATAATATCCGCCTTGTTGGAGTCCCTGAAGGCGCTGAAGGTACCGATCCGATTGGATTTCTGGAAAAAACCATACCGGAGATGCTGCAGCTTGTCTTTGCAAGGCCTTTTGAACTAGAACGGGCCCATCGAATCCCAGCGCACAAAGCTGAAAACACACGATACCCGCGCCCACTCATAATGAAGGTACTGAGATACCCACAGGTCCTACAGATCTTTCAAGCTGCACGGAAGGCCGGATCACTGCAAATCCAGGGACACAAAGTAACACTTTATCCGGATTTGAGCAAGCAAACGGTAGATCGGAGAAAAGCGTTGCTGGCCTGTAGACCCATGCTACAAAGTGCACAGGCAAGATACGGGCTATACTACCCAGGAACCATGCGGGTCACGCTGCATAATGAAACGAGGAATTTTGTTGATGCTGAAAAACTGAAAACTTTCCTACAAGAAAAATGCGGTATGGAAACCTGAGGTCAATATTCTGATCTCTCACGCAGTGTAGAGAACTCAGCATATACTCAGGGGGTGCGGCCGTGCGTTCTCACAAATTTTAGAACGCCTTAAGCCTTGTTAAACACCTCATTGATTGTATTTCTGTTGTTCTAAATAGTTTTAATTAAACAGATATTTCTGCTTGAAATGTAGGGGTGGCAACGGGAGGTCGGGGTTGGTTACTGTTTCAGTGGATTGTGTTCACCTTAGCGATACAATGTTTGCCAGTTATGCAGTTGTTTGTGTCAGTCCAGTCCAGTACAAAACCCTCCACATACACGCAAATGCCAGTACGCGGCAGGCCTATCCATAGGATAGCTTTCACCTATAAGACAGCTTATCCCAACGTTGATGTCTAGTGATCTTTTAATGCTTTCGTTAAATGTAAAAGGTATTACTGGCCCTGTCAAGCGAAAGAAGATTTTAGCGTACTGCCAGCAAAAAAAAGCGGATATTGCCCTCTTACAAGAGACACATTTAACAGATACTGAATCGCAGAAAGTAACCTCTAAATACTTCCTGGTGGCGGCCTCGGCCTCTGCCACTCAACGCAAAGGGGGGGTAATAATATTAGTGCGCAAATTCCTGCAATCCGCCATTACCGACACACGGATTGATCCGCTAGGTCGATGGGCCAGAGTGACGATGAAAATAAATCAACAGCTTTACACATTCTTCAATATTTACGCGCCCAACCTCGATGACCCTAACTTTTTCAAACTGATAGCTAAAGAAGTTACAGCCGCGGCTCACACCAATATCATATTAGGGGGCGATTTCAATGTCATCTTGGATCCACTGTTAGATCGCACGCCCTATCGGGCTGTAGACAAAGTCAAATCGCAGGCGATTCTTAAAGGCATCATAACAGAGCTACACTTGGTAGACCCCTGGCGCCTACTTCATCCCCAAGAAAGAGACTACACATTTTATTCCATCCCACATAATACCCAAACAAGGATCGATTTCTTCCTACTGTCCACAGAGCTGATGCCCCAAGTGTTGTCCGCAGAGATATATGCTACAACGGTATCGGACCACGCCGCTGTCTCCCTAGTGTTGAATACCAACGTTACACAGCATGTTCCACCAAGATGGACATTTGATAAATCCCTACTAGCAGATGACTCCTTTGTACAGCTACTGTCAGGGGAAATTGAGACCTATTTTAAATATAATACACCCACTGATACCTCCATCTGGAGCTGGTGGGAAGGTTTTAAAGCGACCATACGAGCTCATATTACCACCTACACCATTAGACGGCGTAAAGCCAGGAAAAAAGAAAAAGATGAATTGGAACTCCAAATAAAAGCTGGGGAAAGGTTACTAGCCAAAAGAGCTGACTCAATGATATTGATTAGACTCCAAAAATTGCGATACCAATATAATGCTCTCCTCAACAAAGAAGCACTGAGTAGCATCCAGCTACAACGTAGTATATACTACTATGACAGCAACCGCTCAGGATCCCTCTTAGCTCGGCAGCTCAGACCAAAAACCAGCAAGACCGCTATAGCGGCGTTGCAGGACAATTCCGGGGGCCTTCTCCTGAGATCTGACAAAATACTAGACCGCTGCAAAGAATTCTATGAGGAACTATATCGCTCAGATACCCAATGTAGTGACAGAGCCTTTGAAGATTTTGTCTCCAAGATAGTAGGACCCACATTAACCAGTCATCAAAGTCGAACGCTGGAACAAGAGATCTCAGTAACTGAAATACAAGATGCGATCAAACAGATGGCTCGTGGCAAAGCCGCCGGTCCAGATGGTATCCCGTTGGAATTCTATAATAAATATTGCATTCAATTGGCTCCCATGCTACAGATCTACTACAGTGGCCTGCAAGATGAATCTCCAGAGATTGGAGCCCTGGCAGAGGCTGTGGTGGTAATTCACCCGAAACCGGGCAGGGATACACAAAAGATAGAGAATTACAGACCCATCTCTCTCCTAAACTCTGATTATAAAATCTATGCTAAAGTGCTTGCTAACCGATTAGGACGGATCTTAAAAGATTTGATACATGAGGATCAATGTGGATTTATACAAAACAGATCCACTACAGATAATGGAAGATTATTGGCACATGTACTGGCATCTGCCAAGACCAAGGCCGAGCCCCTGATAGGGCTAGCATTGGATGCCGAAAAAGCCTTCGATCGACTGGAATGGTCCTTTCTATTTCGATCCCTACGGTGGTTTGGGATAGGAGAAAAGTTCCTAAAACGCGTTGAATTGTTATATACCAAACCCACAGCTCGAATAGCGGTCAACTCACACCTCTCAGCCCCTTTTCAGTTGCAAAGAGGGACCAGACAGGGTTGCCCCCTGTCACCGATGCTTTTTAATTTAGCCCTGGAACCCTTATTAATAGCGCTCCGACAGAAGGAAAACATAAAAGGAATTGAGTTAGCTGATGGTCCCTGTAAATTGTCAGCATATGCCGATGACCTGCTCATTTTTCTACAACCATCAGACCTTCCTGAAACACTGCAACTCATAGATGCATACTCAGCGATATCCGGATATAAAGTAAATTTGAATAAAACAACAATTATTCCTCTGAATGAACAGGTCAGCGAAGAAATGATGCGTGGATACCCCTTTCAATATGAGAAGTCATCCTTTAGATACCTGGGCGTGACCTATGGCACCACCTTGGAAGAGACTGTAGCAATCAACATTAAGATGTGTCAAGAAATTGTACATGATAACATCTGCAAGTGGACCCCCCTTCATTTGAGCTGGTGGGGCAGGCTAGAAACGATAAAAATGATGTTGGTACCAAAACTCAGCTATATATTAAGTATGATACCCTTACGTTTCCCGACAGCCTTCTATAAGAAAATGAATAGTCAACTGATAGCCTTTCTATGGAACAACCGAGTACCCCGAATAGCTGCCTGGAAACTGAAGTTACCTAATACACAAGGAGGTGTCCATTTCCCAGATCTCGGCTGGCTACACACTGCCTCTCTTTTAAAGCAGGGTGCTCAATGGGTCGACTCTGACGACACGGATAAAGGACCTAGATGGCTGAGTGTGGAGCGGGCCCTACATTCCCCCCTGCCCACATGGCTACTGGTAGGCACAGTAGTAGACCAGACTGCACCACATAATGCTATTATCCGAGAAACACAGCATGCCTGTCGATTATTGGCATCATGTATCGATGGAGGGGATGACTTTGCCGCAGATATGCCCATATGGCTGAACCCGCGCCTTATCATCGGAGGGAAGCCTGTCTTATGGAAAAAATGGGTGGAACATGATCTTATCACCATTGGACAACTGATCAATGGAAGTGCATTTAAAACCTTTGACAGATTAAGAACGGAATTCCGATTGCCTAATACATGCTATTTCCAATGGTGTCAGCTCCGATCCTGCATGAGCAAAGCGGGTGTGTCACCTGTCTTGATACGTACAGGATGGCCACTGCGACAGAAACTTCAAGAATTACAAACAGATGCTAAAGCTGTTTCAAGATGTGTTGCGATTCTCCGATCCAAAAGTGACAAGACATGTTCTAAGATACAGTCGGTGTGGGCTACTGAAACCGGTCAAGATCTACCTCCGGAAAATTGGGACACTTTTTGGGGAACTCAAATACGTGCCACGAGAGCAGCGTCTCTCACACAATCGATGTACTTTATAGCACATCGAGCGCATATTACACCGGCTAAGAAAATGAAATGGACACTACAGGAGGGAAATCGATGTTGGTCCTGTAACATGGAAATTGGGACACTGGCACATATGTTGTTCCATTGTAAATCCCTGGAAATATATTGGAACAGAGTTTGGGAACGCATATCACAGATCCTCAACTTACAAACTCCTATCACTTATCGGATAGTGATATATAAATCCATAGCTCTGGAACCTACTCTGATGAAATGGGATGGTAAACTGCTGGACTTAATGCTCGGGATAGCGCTTAAAATAGTTCTAATACACTGGAAGAATCTCGACAAAGCTTGTTTCGAGCATTGGTGGAGTCTCTTAATCCTACATAAGACCTACGAAGAGATCTATATAGCCAAGAACCCATGGTCTGGTAAACTAAGTAAGAAATGGTCAGCTTTACAAAATTATGTTTGATGAAAATGATTGCTGGAGGCTGCCTTGTGGAATGGTCTCTGCTGTAACCACATTGAACGGAGAGAGGGAGGGTGGCGTGCTGGCATGGACTGATACTAGTTCTTGTTAACGTTATTGTACTGTCTTGTTCAAGTTATTATATTCTTTTGCTATTTTGATCAATAACATCTGCTTGTATCCTGCTATATCACGATCGTTTGTATTGTTATTTTATATGTTAAAACTGAATAAAAATTACTATTAAAAAAAAAAAAAAAAAAACCAATTTGGGTAACAATTATACAAAACTATTATAAAATTACTTCAATTCATATTAATTCAATTAATTTTAATCGGGGCAGTATCCAAAACCTTCCATCAATTTTAAATTTATAATTTATTATATTTATTATTATTATTATTGTCTTCTTAATTATCCCTCCTTTTAAGAAATAATTTATTTGATTGGGGCAGCACTCTGATTTTGCATAAATTTTATATTCATGTTTCTATTTTTAGAAGTTTTTTAGATAATAGCGACTTCCATTGACTCAATTGAGCCTGGTGAAGTCTATGAACATCACACACCTCAGGTAATGCCCCCCTTTTATATTTTATCCAGTGCTTTGCATTAGGTCTAGTTCGGACTTACTCTTTCTGGTCTCCTCATCCCTTCCATTTTCTCTGTTTTTTATGTAGGTTCCTTGTAAATGTTTGGTCAAGTACTCTACAATTTATAAATGTTTGATTAAGCAATTTAATTTTTCTTTTGATCTCTTATTTTTTATAGTATTCTCATTTGTATTCCATTATACATTTTTATACTTTTAATTATTTATATATTTATATATTCATATACTTATTTATATATACATATATAAAAAAATTTTATATATATAATTTTATTTATTACAGAGTGGTTGTTGATTAATGCACTGAAATTGATTTTATATGTATTACCTTTATGATTTTGATTTAGATATTCATGATGTGTTTTTTTTTTTTTGTGTGTTTTATTAGTATGTTTTTAGTTTCCTTTGAGACTTTAGCCGTCTGATATAGTCCAATTTAGTCTTTCTTTTATGTATATTGAATTCTTTTTATGTTATATTTCTTTATTTTAACCCCTCTTTGGCATATTTATTGTTTTAACTTTGATTGTATTTCTTCATGTAATTTTATAATTTATATTTTTTAGTGTGCCCTGATAACCCCTGATGAAGTTATATAAGAAACACGGTCCTGTGTTGGGTTTAGGCCACTTAATCTGTACTAATAAAGGTGTTGGGTGTCGAATCTGCCGCTTCCTGTTTTTGTTTCTGCTCTTTGAGTGGCTAGCGCTTTTCTCTTTGTGGACCCCCCGGAAAAGTGCATAAACCATTATTAAACAGAACTGGGGAAATCCACTGGTTACCCATGGGACAGGCAGCATGGAATCTGTATACCTTTTAGGAACCTGATAGATACTTGTGACCTGGATTGGCCACTGTTGATGGACTTTGATCTGACCCAGTATGGCATTTATGTTCTTATGAGACAGATGGAGAGAGTAAAATGAAGGCTGGGAAGGGTCAAAAGAGAAGGGTCAAAGTCAGAGGGGAAAAAAGAGCTTGGACTGAGACAAGATAAGAGATTGTAATATGGAGAAATAACTAAGATATGAAATTAGAGGGGAGATAAAGAAATATGTGTGGAAAGATGGAGAGAAGTGAAGAGGCATTGATGAGGGAAGTGAATCAGAGAAGAAAAACGGAGAAATATCACATGAAAGAGAGATTTCATTAGAGACAAACTGATAAGGAGGAGTTCTAAACAGAAAATGTTGTCAGAAAAGGACTGTTTTGACCAATCCATTCATCCCATTTGTACTGCTTCCTGTTTTCTCATAGGTTTTGCTAGCTTTGTTCTTATCCTGCGCTCTCCACCACTAAGGGCCCTTACGTGTCTCCGCCAAATGTCAGTTTGGAGGTTATTTATTTATTTATTTATATTTCTTATATACCGCACTATTTGCAATCAGTGCGGTTCGCATGGAACAGAAACATCCGACAACTTAAATATGTCTGGTCATTACATTAAACAGGAAATTCAACTTGGAAAAAGGGTACACTATATACATATGAGGTGTACTGAGAAAGGATAATGTTTGGTGTTTACATTGTAGGGGACGCCTGTTGCAAGGGCTTGCCTAGTTGACTACTATTATTGTTGAGGTGCTCGTTATTCGAGTGGGACTGAGGATCGGAGATGTCAGTGAGATATTTGGTGAAGAGGAAATGTTTAAGGGCCTTTCTAAATTGGCTCAAGTTGGGGATTGCTCTGATATGTGCTGGTAAGGTATTCCATAGACTTGGGGCACAGAGTTGGAAGGCTCTGTTAGCTGTTGTTTTGGTGCATTTAGTTGCTTCTCTTGGAATTACTAGCATGTTGGACTCTGCAGATCTTCTTGGTCTGTTAGGTGCAAGTGGTTGGATGAGGTCAGATAGAGAGGAGGAGGAGAGCTCATTGCCAGCTTTGAAAGTCATCAGCAAGGTCTTAAAACAAATCCTGGCTTGAATGGGGAGCCAGTGTAACTGCTTCAGGAGTGGTGTCACATGGTCTCTCCTGGAGGCGCCAAAGAGTACTCGCGCTGCACTGTTCATAGCAAGTTGAAGGGGATTCAGGGTGGACCGGGGGAGCCCTTGTAGTATGGAGTTTGAATAATCGAAATGGGGAATAATCAGGGCTTGGTAAATGGTGCGGAAATCATCTGGTTCGAGTAACGGGCGTAGGTGTCTGAGGGATCTGATTTTAAAGTAGATCGCCCTTATGGTATTGGCTACATGTTTCTTCATGTCGAGATTTTGGTCTAGCGTCACTCCGAGGTAACGTATAGCAGGTTTAACTTGTAGTTTGGCATCATTTACCTTAACGCAGCTGGGTGGTATGAAATTTGGGTTCCTTGAGATGAAAAGAACCTCCGTCTTTTTGTGTTGGATTCGCAGGTTTTGTGATAGGAGCCACTCAGATATAGTGTTGAAGCAATTAGTTAGAGGGGCGAGGTCTAGTTTATCTAATGATATTGGCATGTATAAAAGCACATCGTCCGCATAGAACATGCAACTAACATTGAAGGATCTAATGATTTTGCAGATGGGTTGGATGTATATATTAAACATCAAGGATGATAGGGATGATCCTTGAGGCACTCCTTGACTTTGTTGAAATGGTTCCAAAGTAGTCCCGTTTGCTCGAACATGCTGCCATCTTCCAGACAGGTAGGATCTGCACCATTCGAGCGCTGATCCGCTGATACCTTTTTCTCTTAGGTCAGGGGTCTGCAACCTTTAAGACGTAAAGAGCCACTTGGACCCGTTTCCGAAGGGAAAAAAAAAACTGGGAGCCGCAAAACCATTGCGACATTTAAAACAAATCTAACACTGCATATATTGTTTCTTACCTTAATGCTATATACGACCCCCTACTTTTCCTGTTAAAATATAGGTGTTTGGCCTATACTCGCCGTATAAGACTACCCCTCTTCCTTCACACACCAAAAAAAAAAACGCCAGAAAATATCACAACAACAAGTAACAATATTTGATTTCAAAATTATGATGATTTTGTAGTCAAATCACTAATATGAAATAAAATTATTTTTTCTACCTTTGTTGTCTGACCAATTTATTCTTTGATCATGCTGGTCCCGATCTGAGGCTTCTGCTTTCCTGTCTTCTCTTAGCTCTCTTTCTGTGGTCTATGGTCCATCTGCCATTTCTTATCTCTTCTTTCGTTTTCTTCACTTCTTTCCATCAGCCTATTTCCAGTCCCAGTAACCCTCCCCAATATCAGCCCCTTTCCAGTCCTCACTCCCAGTACCTTCCAGTGCTAATCCCCCCTCAACCCCATTACCAGTGCTAGCCTCCCCTAATCAACCCAATACCAGTCCTACCCCCCATCAGCTCATTACCAGTCCTAGCCTCCCCTAATCAGCTCATTTCCAGTGCTCGTCCCCTCAACCCCATTACCAGTGCTCCATCCCTCCATGTCAGCCCCCTCCCTCCCTCCATCCATCCATATCTGCTCCCTCCTTCCATGTCATCCCCCCTCCCTCCCTCCATCCATCCATATCTGCTCCCTCCCTCCATGTCAGCCCCTCCCTCCATCCATATCAGCTCCCTCCCTCCATGTCAGCCCCTCCCTCCATCCATATCAGCTCCCTCCCTCCATGTCAGCCCCCCTCCCTCCATCCATCCATATCTGCTCCCTCCCTCCATGTCAGCCCCCTCCCTCCATCCATCCATATCTGCTCCCTCCCTCCATGTCAGCCCCCCTCCCTCCATCCATCCATTTCTGCTCCCTCCCTCCATGTCAGCCCCCCTCCCTCCATCCATCCATATCTGCTCCCTCCCTCCATGTCAGCCCCTCCTCCCTCCATGTCAGCCCCCCTCCCTCCATCCATCCATATCTGCTCCCTCCCTCCATGTCAGCCCCCCTCCCTCCATCCATATCAGCTCCCTCCCTCCATGTCAGCCCCCCTCCCTCCATCCATCCATATCAGCTCCCTCCCTCCATCCATATCAGCTCCCTCCCTCCATGTCAGCCCCCTCCCTCCATCCATCCATATCAGCTCCCTCCCTCCATGTCAGCCCCCTCCATCCCTCCATGTCAGCCCCCCTCCCTCCATGTCAGCCCCTCCTCCCTCCATCCATCCATGTCAGCCCCCCTCCCTCCATCCATATCAGCCCCCTCCCTCCATGTCAGCCCCCCTCCCTCCATCCATATCAGCTCCCTCCCTCCATGACAGCCCCCCTCCCTCCATCCATCCATATCAGCTCCCTCCCTCCATGTCAGCCCCCCTCCCTCCATGTCAGCCCCCCTCCCTCCATCCATATCGGCTCGCTCCCTCCATGTCAGCTCCCCTCCCGGCTGCGGCAGCCGCGGCGCCCGGCCGGTTACGGCACCGCGGCGGTGCTTTTAAAATCATCTCGGAGCCCTCCCTTTCTTGACGGGCCCCGTGCAGCATTGTCCCGCCTCCAAACTTCCTTTAGAGGCGGGACAATGCTGCACGGAGCCCGTCAAGACAGGAAGGGCTCCGAGATGATTTTAAAAGCACAGCCGCGGTTCCCTAAGAGGCAGGGAGCCGCGGCTGCAGAAGAAGGGAGGGAGCCCATAACGCCATAAATACCGGGCGGGCAGTGTGCTCCGGAGCCGCGGCAAAGGTGAGAAAGAGCCGCATGCGGCTCCGGAGCCGCGGGTTGCCGACCCCTGTCTTAGGTGGTAGAGGAGAATCTCATGGCATACAGAGTCGAAGGCTGCTGCTATATCTAAAAAGATGAGTGCGAAACCATGTTGTATGTTGTCAACGCCTGAAATTATATTGTTGAACAGGGCTGTAAGTAGTGTTTCCACTCCATGTGACTCTCTAAATCCATGTTGGGATGGATCTAGTGGGGCAGTAGTGTCAATATGATCCTGTAATTGTCTATGTACTACTTTTTCAATGATTTTTGCGAGCATAGGTATACTAGATATGGGCCTGTAAGACTCTACCTTTTGGGGGTCTAACTTGGTGTTTTTTAAAAGAGGTCTGACAGAGGTCTGCTTGAGAGTAGGGGGGAAAAACCCAGTGTTAAAAGATTGGTTTATGATGTTGGCTATAATAGGAGAGAGGTCACTTCGCAGATCCTTTATCCAGAATGCCGGACAAGGATCTGTGTGTGCAGTGGTGGTGTTTAGGGCTAAGATGGTATCTTCGATAATTTTCTTTGAAGGTATAGAGAAGGATGTTAGTGATGCTGAGTGCTCTTGCACGTCAAGGGGGTCAGGTATTATTATTTTGTCGGTCTTGCACATTTTGGATTGCATGTAGACTGCATAGTCTTGCGGGTGAATATCGCCATGGTGCTCAGGGGTTGGTTCTTTAGCAAGAGTTTTGTCCAAGTTAAACAGATCATGTGGCTTATTCAATGACCGTCTCAGGGTGTCTGTATGGTATTGCCTCATCCTGTCTGAGATTTCTTTGCAGTGTGAAGTCAGGTGTTGAATGTATGTTATAACTTTTGTGGGAAGGCTGTTCTAGGTGTCGATCACCCTTTCACTGGAAAAATATATTTTCTTATTTCTTTTATTGCCCACCCTTCAGTTTCATAATGGACTTTCCACTTTATAGAAAAGCTACCTTCTAGTACTTTGCTGAAGCCTGCAAGATAATAAAATGTTTGTATCATTTCTCCTCTTCCTCCCTTATCATTTTTATATAAGGCCTGCAGTGTAGTCCATGCAGCATTTTAGTGGCCTTCCTTTGAATTGCCTCTGTTGCATCAATGTCCTCCTGTTGATATGATTTCTACAACTATTTATTTATTTACAGTTTTTTATATACCGCACTATTCGATATCAGCGCGGTTTACATGGAACAGAAAAATCAGAACATGTACATAGTTCTGTGTTACAAATAACAGGTCAGAAAAACTTGGGTAACAGGGGAAACTATTTACATACTGGAGTCAAAGAGTAGCTAGCTAACCACAATACTTGAGGTAGGGTTTCGTGAGAAATCTGTAGAGAGGTAATATTACTTCCTTTTTCTTCTTGTGATATGTCTCTTAATGCACCTAAGCTTCCCATCTGTTTTGAAGAACTGGCTACCTTGAGGTCTTCGGAGGTGATGACCTCTGGTCTTTCTCTTCTGTTTGGCGACTGCCATTTCTTCACCTCTGAAAAGGTACATAGCTCCCCTGCATTTCCATATTCCAAATGAATGATTTTTGCATTTATTTGGGTTAAAGTATAGTTGCGATGTCTTTGACCATACTTCCAATTTTTTAAAATAGTTTCATTTTATTGTATTGGCAGTTTCCATATCATCTGAGAAAAGGCACATTTTCCATTCTAACACTTTCCCAACATTAGTTATTAAGGCATTGAATAGGACTAGGTCTAGCATTGATCATCACTCATGGCTCTCATGCTGTCAGGTAGAGTGTTCCATAGTTCTGGTGCATAGAGGGATGGTGCCCTTCTGGACGTTGCCTGATTTGCTCTGTGGTATTCAGGGGGAGTGGCTATCCTGTTATCCATGCTGGTTCTCCGTGGCCTCGTGCTGGTGTGTCTGGTTACTAAGTTCTGAAGGGCATTAGCTGAAATGTTAATGATTTTGAAAATATTTAAAGTTGCTTTGTACTTGCTTGTATGGGCAACCAGTGGAGGTTCTGGAGCACTGGAGTGATGTGCTCATTTTTTGTGATGATCCTGGCTGCTGTGTTCTGATCCAACTGGAGAGAGTGGGTGGTTTATTTAGGGGAGTCCCTGATATAGTGAATTACCGTAGTCTATTATAGGCGTGATGATTGCTTGACATACCGTTCTGAAGTGATCTTGGCTTAGGATTGGTTTGAGTCTCCTGATGAGTTTTAATTTGTAGTATACCTTTTCAGCAGTTTTGCTAATGTGTGAATGAGGGTTTAGCTTGCTGTCTAGGGTGATTCCAAGGTATCTTACCTCATCCTTCACTTTGATAGGTTTGTCCCAGACGCAGATTGTGGATGGTGGGTTGAAATTGGTACTTCTGGTAATAAACATGGCTTCCGTCTTGTTATAGTTTACCGACAGGTGGTTGTTTGTAAGCCATGTGATCATCTCATCCAGGCAGTTAGTTATGGAGGTGAGGTCCGGGGCCCGTATATTTATTGGGGTGTATACCATGATATCATCTTCATAGATGTGGTAGAGCATCCTGTGTTTCTTGAGTATATTGCAGATGGGTTGGATGTACAGATTGAAGAGGATGGAGGAAAATGCGGATCCCTGGTGTATACCTTGTGTCATGTGTGATAAGGAAGCTTATCAGGGCCCAGGAAACAAGGATAAAGAGGGGGAATTTACCCTTATCAAAGGACCTGTATTGCCAGGTCAGAGATACAAAACCTCAGTTGTACCTAGAAACCGGATTGTACCAGGCTGCAATAGGTTGCAGAGTGTCCCTAGTGGTGAGAAGGAGGGGGAAAGCAAGCTCAGAGTAAGGAACCCTTACGTCACTGACGTTCCAAATTACTCAGTTGCCCAGAGGCAGACTGATTTACAACACCTGAGAGGAGAAAGGGCAGGGTTAGAGCCTGGGAGGTTTAAAGCTAGGACAGAATATTCAGGAGGAGAGAGGAGAAGGAGTAGGAATGCCTACTGGAGGAGAAATGGAGCTGAAGCCCTGAGAACCAAGAGCACATGCTGGAGGACAAGACAGGGAAGCTGAGATACATGCTGGCCAGAATATGAGGGAGGAACCACTGAACGAAGCCTTGACCCAGGTATCAGTTTTGGAAGCCTGTCTGATGGGGAGCATTACAGATTTGCTGGAGACAGCGCATGTCCTGATGGGAGGCAGTCAGCTAAGCCCTCTGAGCCAGAAGTAGAAGCCATGCAGCTATGAGAACAGGAATTAGTTCTGGAAGAGGATGATTCTTACATGGACTGTTCTTTATGCCAAACTGCCAAGCACAAAGAAGTCCTGAGAGGGAATACATCATAAGTGAACCTTCCAGAGTCCAGTACCCTAGAGAGCCTGTATGTGAAGTGAAAACGTTCTTTGAAAAGGAAAATACTTGTGCTGAGAATGTCTGCAGCTGCTTAATTGTTGCTCATTGACCAGCTGAAGTCAGTGCAGTGCAGAGCTTATGCCGTACTCACGGTGGATTTAAGAAGTTTCTTTTGTAACAGAAAAGAGAGCTGTTTATGTGAAGCTGATATTTTGGTTTTGTTTTAAACAGCACTGCTAGGCATGTTTGCTAGCAGTAGCTGTGGAAAGGACTTTCTGCTTTGCATTGAAAGACATTACAAGCTGTTTGTGCTTAAGTTCAGTTATATCCTGTTGTACTAAATATTATCCTGGAGAAGAAATCCAATAGGTGACAATTTGTGAACCTTATTTGCGTTTACCTCATAAATAAATTCTGTCAATGCCTTAACTCTCGATAAAAGAGTGTTTTTCTGCCTAAAAGTCAAGTGTAACCTGACTGGATTACTTTTCCCATGGTGCACTTCAAAGTCAGTCAGTCAGGCACATTGCCGAAGTGGTGGAATCTGCTATAACAAGCACGCCCCTCCACACTGCTGTAAGGGGCTATGGGCGTGACACATGTTAAAGCGTGTTGATTTCTTGTCACCACATTTCACCTGTTGTGTTCGGTTGCTGAGATAGGATTCAAACCATTTTATTGTGTTGTTGCGTAGGCCATCTTCATATAGCCGTTGTATCAGTCTGTTGTGGGAGACCATATCGAAGGCGGCTGATATGTCCATAAAAATTAAAAGGAATCCTTTTTTGATATTGTCTATCCCACTTATGAGGTTGTCCAATAAGGAGGTCAGCAGTGTTTCAACATTGTGGTAAGGTTTAAACCCATGTTGGTGTACGTCCATAGGTGCATTCAAGTTAATGTGATCTTGTAGCTGCTTTTGGACAGATTTTTTGATTATTTTTGCAAAGAAAGGGAGGCTGGAGATTGGGTGGTAGGATTTGGGATCTGCTTGATTTAGAGTGGTATTCTTAAGAACTGGACGAATGATGGATTGCTTGAAGTGGGTTGGCATATATCCTTGGTGGAGGGAGAGTTCCACTATTTTCTGGATGTGCTGGCTTAGCTGATCCTTGGCATCTTTGATCCATGCCACTGGGCAGGGGTCAGGAGTTGAAGTTGTTGTATTCAAGGAGTCGATTATTTGTTTAATCTGGAGCACTAAGGGAGTGGTGAAGTCTTCCCAAGTTCTTTGGAATTCTGTGGTCATTGTATTGTTCCTGATAAGGGGAGGGTTTATAGCGAGGCTCCTGAGCTTGCCAATTATGGAGTCCGCAAATAATTGCGGGTCTACGCGTTCGTGGTCATGCTGTGTTGTATCTCTGGTGAGTCTCTGCACTATGTTGAAGAGCTCTCTAGGTCTGTTTAATGCCTTCATGATGGTGTTGGTGTGGTATTGTTTGCATTTGGTGATTAAGTCATTGTATTCTAGCTGCCTACCTCTGTATTGTAGTAGGTTATCCTGTGTCTTATTTCTTCTCCATTTCCTTTCCAGTTTTCTCGGTGCCCTCTTTGCTTCCCTGATGGTGTCAGAGTACCAGGGGGCGTGAGTCGTCTTTCAGGTATGAGGATGTTTGAGTTGTCGCTGAGGAATCTGCAGTAATCATTTTGTCCCAGTTATCAATGAAACTGCCTAAGTTTAGGTTATCTCTTTGTAGTTTAGGAGTTATTTCCTGTAGGAAGTGATCTTTTTGATAAGTTCTGAATCTCCTTTTGACGTGTTCCTCCTCCTTAGAGCTGGCTGGTCTGTTGATCAGCTTGAGAATGTTATTGCATAGTGGTCTGGCGAAGGGACAGGGGTGATTGTCAAGTCCATGGGCTGGTCATTTTCCATTATTTGCTTTGGTAAGAAGATGAGATCCAGGGCATGTTCTGTGTTGTGTTGGAGCGTTCGCAATCTGAGTGAACTGAAGAGATTGCATTGCCGTGAGGAACGCTCTGGCTTCTTTGGTGGGTGAGGAGCAAGGGTTGTAGTCTCCCAAGACAATGAGTGGTTTATGCTGAGAGTTGTGTGCGCAGATTGTCTCCAATATTATTGAAAAATCTGCAGACTTAGCATCTGGTGGTCTATATTGAGGCAGATGGTTAGGTGGTTGTTGGAGATGGTGATTATGTTCATCCCTGTCGTATGATTAGATGCAGTGATCTTGAATCTGTAGTGGTTTTTAGGCAGTATTAACACATCTCCCCCTTTTTTATGTGTTCTTGTGCAGTTAAAAGATGCATATTCAGAAGGTGTAATTTGAGTATGACCTGGTCTGTGTCTGTGAGCCATGTTTCTGTGATACATATAATGTTTAGCTTTATTATTTTTGTTTTGGCTCTCAGATTGGCTAACTTGCTTGCTTACCAGCCTTCTCTGTGGAACCATACCAAAGGCTTTACCAATTCCTGTTTCAAAGGATAGGATGAACAAACCTGTGAGAAATGCAGTCAGCATCTCCTTAAGTTCCTTCATTCTTCTAAGATGAACCCCATCAGGTCCCAGGCCTTATTTACTTTCAGTTGTGCAGTATGTTGAATAATAACTGCCTCAGTTAATCGCAATGTGATCACTTTGCACTCCTTTTATACCCTTGCCTTTTGCTTTTGGCCCATCACACTCATCTTCTAGTGTGAATACCCATCAAAAGTAATTGTTCAAGAGATCAGCTTTCCTGTGAGCCTCCTCTTCACTAATCCCATCCTCCTGTTTGAGTCTTAATATTTTCCTTGTCTTTCTTTTTTTTTTTAAATTTATTATTTAGAACATTTTCACAAATCTTATCAAGAACAAACTTGTATAGAAAAGGAGTTAACACCCAGAAAAAAGAAATACAAAGTTATTACAAACAGAAAACATTCAAAGGATGCTAAGACCTGTAGTCCACAATGGAACGTGCAATTCAAAAATAAAAATAAATAAATAGAGGGGTTGGAGGAACCCCCTCCAATTTATATAAGAAATAATATCAAAAGGCAAACAAGAGGGCTGCAGAGGATCCAAAGCTACACACTACTCTTTTGACACGTGATCATATCTACTCACCACCCCTGGCTGAAGGTGAGGAGGTAATAGGTAACCTAGCATTGATAAATGTGGAAATGTCTGCCGGCTGGAAAAAAAATAAATCTTTGCAACTTATACACCACTATACATTTACATGGAAACCTCAGGAAAAAGGTAGCACCTAACTCCAAAGTACCTGGTCTTAATAGCAAAAGCTGCTTCTGGCGTTTTTGCGTGTCCTTAGAAACATCAGGGAAGATTGCAATTTTTTGCCCATAAAACAAATGACCACAAGCTAACCAATACCAAACCCGGTAATCAAAAACTCTAAAACCTTTACCGAGACAATTAAACCTAAAGTGAAGCAAACTAATTTTTTTGTCGGAGCAGCTACCACAGAGAGGGGAAAGGAACCACCCCAAACCGCTGCAGCCAGTCCATTTTAATCATTGTAAAAAATAACTTATGAAAAGTGTTTTAAAAAATTACACTTATCTGATTTAAGTGGTGAAATCCAACACCAAAATCCTTTGTGGAGAAGCAGGCCAAAAAAGACTAGTATGACAGCCACAGGAACGACGTGTCACGTTTCGGGGTCAAAAAATAGAGCCCCTGCATCAGGTCCCAGCCTTATCTAGCCAGAAAAGCCTTGAAGAGTAACTTCAAATAAGCGGTTTTTATCATGAGAAGGTGTAGAATGCCCGGATGAGGGCCCGCCCACCAAAACAAAATCTGATAAAACCATACTTCCTGTTTTTTATCTGGTTCCAAAAGTTCACAAATCTCTTGAAAGTCCTCCTGGCCGACCTATCATTTCTTGCAGGGATTCTGTTTTAGAGCCATTATCTAAATTTTGCGATTTATTTTTACAGCCTGTTGCAGCTCGTGTTACATCCTACATTAAAGATACAGGGGATTTTTTATATCAACTATCCTCTTGCACAGCTTTTTCATCATATACTTTTATGGTTACATTAGATGTCCAGTCTCTCTATACAAATATCGATCAAGCTGAAGTATTGGAGGGTTTGCAATCCCACCCTTTTGAGTTACCGGATCGCATCCCACGCAAGTTTATTTTGGATTTGCTTTCTCTGGTACTTCAAAGAAATCATTTTTTGTACCGTCAGCAATGCTATCTTCAAATTTTTGGAATAGCTATGGGGGCCACAGTGGCCCCTTCAGTAGCGACCATCTACATGGGGTGGTTTGAAGAGTCTTTTGTTTACTCTCATCCTCTGTTCCAGAACATCCCGTTCTGGCGACGGTTCTTGGATGATATCTTTTTCTTGTGGACGGGGACATCAACCGATCTGGACACTTTTTTGTCATCTTTGAATTCATTTAAACAAAATATTCAATTTACTGCTCAGATGCATTCAGCTTCTATTCAATTTTTGGATGTTCAAATTGAGCTTACTGATGCAGGTTTTCGCACTTCTTTATTCCGCAAGTCGGTTCAGAGAAATACCCTTCTAAGATTTGACAGTTATCATCCACCAGCACTTAAAAGGGGTTTGCCTTTTGGGCAATTCCTCCGCCTTCGGCGGATTTGCTCTGACAATATGGACTATAAACAGGCTGCGACTGATTTAAGTTCACGTTTGCTCTCTAGAGGTTATCCCATCAAGTTAATTAATCTGGCCAAGAAACGGGCCAGTAACATCCATCGAGAATGGTTGTTCACGACCTCTTCTGCTTCGCAAGATCAACCGATACACGTTACTGGAATTCTTCCCTATATATGTGGTTCAAGGAATGTTGTTGATATTCTACATCGGTTCTGGCCAATATTAGCTGTCCATCCCTGTTTTCGGAGAAATCTACGAATAGCTTATACTCGTGCCACAAATCTGCGGGACTTCATTGTGCACACTGTTCCTGTTGAAGATCGCCCATTACGTTTTCATGCTTCAGCTGGTCATTTTGCTTGTGATACATGTTCTTATTGTGCCAACACACTAGCTGGATTGTCTTGGACTGATCAACATACTGGTAAATTATATATTACCCGGTGGCGAACAGATTGCCTGTCATCTTTTGTCATATATTTGATAGTCTGTCCCTGTCATCTATATTATATTGGACGTACTTCAAGATCTTTTAAACTGCGACTTGGTGAACATGCGTCTCGTCTACGCACATGCAACCTGTCAGCTCCACTGGTTGATCATTGTGTGACAACATCTCACAGCTTCTTTGATCTTCACTGGCGCATTTTGGACTTTGTTCCATCTAATCCGCGAGGGGGGAATCGCCTTCAAGCTTTACAGCTATTGGAGCAACGGTGGATTCATCGTTTAGGAACTGTGACCCCCTCAGGTCTGAATCAGCAATTAGATTGGCACACGATCCTTTGATCTTCCTAAGATTGTCTCTAACAGGGGATGTTTGACAGCATACTCTGATCAGCTGGGGGGGGGGGAGGCGCTGAGTGGTGTCCCTCCTTCCCCTCCGTTCTGATTCAGATTTTGTTTTGGTGGGCGGGCCCTCATCCGGGCATTCTACACCTTCTCATGATAAAAACCGCTTATTTGAAGTTACTCTTCAAGGCTTTTCTGGCTAGATAAGGCTGGGACCTGATGCAGGGGCTCTATTTTTTGGCCCCGAAACGTGACACGTCGTTCCTGTGGCTGTCATACTAGTCTTTTTTTGGCCTGCTTCTCCACAAAGGATTTTGGTGTTGGATTTCATAAAACAAATGAGACTGTTTGGTATAATATAATCTAAACAACCAGTCTGTATCTGACGATAAAGCAGACGTTGCTAATAGGGTAGACATTTTCAATACAGGTGGTCCAGGAGACTGCAAAATCTCAGAGACGTTTATAACATCCATATTAGATAATTCTTCCAAAGCTCCAATATCCCTTTTATCAGTTGGCAAGTAAAAAGCCTTAACAATCAGCGGCATTAGGTCTGCTGACACGCCCAAGGTCTCCGCCATATATCTTTTAAAGAGGTCAGCTGGCAAAGTTCTCTTGATTATTGGAAAATTCAAAATTCGGAGATTCGAGGCCCGAGCAGCGTTTTTCAAATTTTCCACTTTAGCCCTTAATAAGGTATTATTTCTAATCAGAGCTATATTGATGTCACCAACAGAATTCAAGATCGTCTCATGTCCTTCCACCTTCTTCCTAACTGAATCAGTTATGGTTACATATGAGTCCAACTTCTGAGAAACAGTATTTACCTAAGACAAAAGTCCAACATTGTGTCGAATTAAAGCCTCTGGTAAAGTCGAAATTGCCTCCCAGATGTTATCCAAGGTAATAATTTTGGGGCGCACCAGCACAAAAGGAGCAGGCAATTTAGAGGCGTCAGCCGACAGGACTTGCCCACACACTCCCCTCCAACCGGGGTAGGCACACCTTCCAACTCACCTCCTCCAAGAGTCCTAAAAGGCAACAGGGTAGCTGCTTCACCTCCTTCCGCCCCAGCTCCTTGCAGTAGCGTGGCTGGGGAGCTGCCATCCGACTCCACACTTGCGCTAACCAGCGGGCTTGGGGTTACAGCTTCAGAAAGCGGTGGAGGGCTCCGCGTCTTGGGAGAGAGGGAAACCTCATGGGCAGGGAAGCAGAATCCTCCAACAACTCCCTTGCAAAGCCCGCACAAATCTCCCGACGCTCAGCTTCAGTGACTGTGATAAAGTGGTCCATGGGACCTGAACTGGCCGGCCGGGGCTCAGCAAGGTAAGCCTGAGCCTTCCCTTTGCGTTTTGGCATCACAGCAGGAAAACACAGCACTCTCCTCATGCGGCCATCTTGGACATCCCCCCCTCGTCTTTTTTTTCATTTAGATATCTAAATAAGGTTTTATCCCCTGCTTTTACTGATTGGGCAAGCTTTTGCCTTCCTTATTTCTCTTCCTCCTCACCTTGTTTCTCCTGATGCTTTGGTCTTTCTGTTTCCTATGTCTGACTGTATTTCCGGAATGCACTTCCTTTTGCGCTCATGTTCTCTCTTAATCCTCGTGATCTCGTCCTTTTCTATGCCTTGTTAATATTCCTGACAACAGCGATTTGTTGCCATTTCGATGTTGCTTTTTATTGCTGTTCATAGTTTCTCTGTAACTTTGAAATTCCCTACTCCTACTAAGACTTCCTGTACGTAATTAATCATTTCTTGAAGTCAACACTTTAGAAATCTAGGACTCTTGTTCCAGTATAGTTTGGTTCTGATTCAGTGTTTACATAACTTGAACCCAGAGTGTCGCCTACTTTAACTCTACTTTAACTCAGTTTGTCAGTAGCAAGTTGATTGTCATGAATTGGTTCCTCAACAAGTTGCCTCAGAATTTATAGCCGCCTGTTTCATATCTGGTATTTTTACTGCCTCCCAATTTCCTACTGCCTCAATATTCCCACCTTTATCCATTCTCCTGATTTCATTATGGCTTTGGTACTTAGTTAAAAGCCCTCCTCACTAGATCCAATAGAGTCCCCAAGAAAAACTTGAATGTTTTTATTTTGTCGGAGTGTACTGAGGGAGGGGAGAACAATTTGTAACCCACATCAGACGGCAAACTTCATTTTGATCAATTATAGGTTCTTCACCAAAACTTTCATTGAAAAAACACTTATCTTAAAATTATCGCAGCTTGAAAATCCTTGCCTAAGAACATGATGTGTACGTTTCGGGATATGAATCCCTGCTTTAAGTGCTTTCAGCGCCCGTGCTATTGACAACTGCCACGGTTGCTGAAAGCACTTGAAGCAGGGATTCATATCCCGAAACGTGCACGTCATGTTCTTGGGCGAGGATGTTCAAGCTGCGATAATTTTAAGATAAGTGTTTTCTCAATGAAAGTTTTGGTGAAGAACCTATAATTGATCAAAATGAAGTTTGCCGTCTGGTGTGGGTGACAAATTGTTCTCCCCTCCCTCGGTATGCTCCGACAAAAAAAAATTCAAGTTTTTCTTGGGGACTCTATTGGTGACTTTTTTTTGCAGTGATTGATTTTATCACTGGTATTAGGGATCTTTTTTGTAGACTCCTCACTAGATCGGCAAGTCTATGTGCAAAGATACTCTTACCGTTTCTTGATAGGTGTATCCCATCTTTTCTCAGTAGATCTTCCTTTGAATATCATAAGCCCTGTCTTCAGCATCTTCCCCACAGCCATATATATTGATTTCCAGAATAAACCTGTGCTAATCAATACTTTTACCTCTTACTGGAAGGATAAAGGAGAGCACCGCATGGGCTCAGCCTGTGTTCCCTCCTTACCTGTTCAGGGTCATGCATTACAATATTCCTGGTGTCTACATGGATGAGGAGCAGGAGGTAGTAGTCAGAGGGCTCGATGAGCACAATTAGAAAGAAATTCAGAATGGAAGGTAATAGAAAAGAGAACCCAGAATGGAGTCGGGAGAAATTTAGGATCAGAGAGAAATGAGGACAATGAATGGACAAAGGCAGAAGAAAAATTATATTTTAGATATTAGACACTAACGTTTTTGAAAGTTGTTTTGTTTTTATTTTAATAAGCTATGAGGGCGGCCAGTTTTTACGGGGGCAAACAGGCCTGCCTGAAAAGTGCTATCAACCCAGTTAAAAGTTTGGGTGGGCTTTCATGGTCACCGTACTTTTGGGCAGATTTAGACAGGATGTTCTTGGTGGCCTATGTAGGCCATAAAAGGAAAATGCCATGCATACATGAGATTTCTAAGGGCTTGCCCTCAACAATCACAGGTACACAGAGCATGATGCTTTGAAAATTAATTGTATGCTAAAATTTTCTTACAACACCTGTGCTTGAAAGCACCTCCCTGTAACAGTTCTGTTACTACTACTACTGATCATTTGTATAGCACTACAAGGCCTAAGCAGCGCTATACAGAGACATGTAAAAGACGTCCCTGCTCATCAGAGCTTCAATCTAGTCGAGACGGACAACACAACAACTGGGGACAAGGATAGGGAACTGGTAAGACAACACACACTGGAGAGCAGTAGACTATGTGGATCAAAATCCAAAAGTGGCCTCGAAGAGGTGAGATTTTAGCCTAGAGTTGAAAAGGGCCAGAGGTGAAGCCTGATGTAGTAGTAGTTCGTTCCAAGCATAAGGAGCAGCAAGATGGAAAGATCGAATTCTGCAGATGGCAGTAGAAGAGGAGGACACAGATAGAAGCGATTAGTACACTAGGGAGGGGTATAAGGGAGAGATAAGAGAGGAAAGGTAGTGAGGAGCAGCAGAATGAGTGTACCAATAGGTCAGAAGAAGAAGTTTGAACTGGATACGGAAATGGATAGGAAGGCAGTGACGAGACTTGAGAAGAGGGGTTATATGAGCATATCAAAGCTGATGGAAGATTAGTTGCACAGCTGAATTTGAACAGATTGAAGGAGAGAGGATGATTCAGAGAGAGACCATCAAGGAGGAGGTTGTAATAGTCTACACTAGAGGTGGCTAAAGCGTGGATAAGTGTCTTAGTTGTGTTTTCAGAAAGGAAGGGGTGAATTTTGTTGATGTTATGGAGAAAGAAACAGCAAGTTTTAGCTATCAGTTGGATGTGAGTGGAGGAGGAGAGGGAGAAGACAAAGATGACTCAAACTTGCGAGCCGAGGAAACAGGGAGGAGTAAAGCATTATCCACAGAGGTAGAGAAAGGAGAAAGGGGGAAGTGGATTTAGGGGGAAAGATAAGAAGCTTGGGTTTGGCCATGTTCAATTTCAAACGGTGGCAGGTCATCCAAGCAGAGATAGGGGCTTTGATTCCTGGAGAGATTTCAGGTGTAGAGAGGTAGATCTGAGAGTCAAAGATGCTACTGAAAAGCATAGTAGGAGATGAGTGCAACAAGAGACTGTGCATATAGAGAGAAAAGGAGTGTACACCAAGAGTGGGAGAGTAGTAGAGCAGGATCCACCAGAAGAAACACTAAAAGTGCGGTGGGAGAGATAAAAAGAGAATCAGGATAGCACAGAGCCCTTAAATCCAAGTGAGGACAAGGTATTGAGGAGAAGGTGGTGGTCAACAGTGTCAAAAGCAACAGAAAGATCAAGAAGGATTAGGACTGAGTAAAGACCCTTGGATTTGGCCAGGAACAAGTTGCTGGAGACTTTGGCATGAGCCATTTCAGTAGAATGTAAAGGATGAACGCCAGATTGTAAAGGATCCAGGAGGGCTTGAGAGGCATGTAAGTCAAGGCAATGGTAGTGAACCACACATTCAAATAGTTTAGAAATGAAGGGGAGGAGGGAGACAGGTCAATAATTAGGACAAGTAGGGTCTAGTGAGGGTTTCTTGAGGAGAGGTGTAACCATAGCATGCTTGAAGATTGCATGAACATTTGCAGTGGAAAGCGATAGGTTGAGAATATGATGGATGGAAGGGATGACTGTTTAAAACGTTCATACAATGAGGCAATTATCAAATATGTTACACAGTTGGTGAGGGGAGTTAGTTCTGGGCTACATAGCAGATATTTTTTTTCTTTTTTAAAGTATTGTGAGTTCTTCCACGTTTCTACTTGTCAGCCTTTCTCAAATGATGCAGAGGATGATAATTTGAATAACTAGAAATTTTACACACTGTCGCTCCTCTCTTCTGCCTTCTACAACCGAGTGTGGCAGTGTGTTCCTGGTCCCTGCAGCAGTCACCTTTCCACCCTGTACTTTGCACTCTAGATGGGGCCTTGGGCAAGTCACTTTAACCCTGCATTGCCTTAGGTACAAACAGATGTAAGTCCTCTGGGGGCAGGGAAATAACTACTATGCTATAACGCAAGGTAACTCGCCTTGAACCTCTACTGGAAAAGGCATGAGCTAAATACGAATAAATAAATAAATAAAGCTTTGCAGGGACTTGGAGCATGCATCAGCTGTCACTGATGTAGCATGAGATGGAAGGGATAGAAGGTGGGAAGAACACTGGAGCATATCATGGGAAATCCATGAGAGGTCTGCTGTGGAGACCTGGGTAGGTCAGAATTGAGGAGCAAAGGAAGCCCGTCTGGGCAGCTTATGGAGAATGTTTCTCAGGTATCAGAAAATTCCACATTTTGAGACTAGGGGGTATGTTTACGAAGCACTGATAGCGGCTACCGTGCGGAATGTGTGCCGTGGCTCCGTTTTAATTTAGTGGGCCCGCGGCACACATTCCACATGGTAGCTGCTATCGCTGCTTCGTAAACATACCCCTAGGTTGATAAAACTCGGGGGAGGTCTCCCTGGATCTCTTATTGAGTGATCATATTAACAAGGGGGACAAGCTGAGCCAGAACTGGTTTTACTTCATTGCATGTTTAGGAAGATCAGAACTACATCTCTGTATATCCAGAACCAGAATTGGTTCAGCTTGCTCTTTTAACTATGTGGTTGCCCTCCTTCAAAACTGTTAGTACTTTGGGAGCTAGTGTCCTGGAAATGCCTGTCAAAAACGGTGTAGCTTTAGCGTGTAGTGGAACCCCCATGCATATGATTGTCGCTGCTGATAACGTCTCTTCAGAGTGGAAATTCCTGGCTCCTTAAAGTAATCCTTAGAATAGTCTCTTCTGTACGTCTCTTCATCAATATATTTGATAGGAAACTCCCATGATGTGGAAGTGCGATTAAGAGAGGATGACCCACTTACCAAGCAGTCACATTTATTTAGTGTACAAACAAAATTCATGCTCCACTGAGTGAGCTGGCACAGTCAGGAAAAGAGTACTCTAGAAAGCACAGTGAAAGAAATGGGTTTTATTGTATCTGCATCATTTGATTTACTCTGGGGAAGGTTCAATATTCTCCAACCAAATAATTATAGTTCGAAGAAATTACACATGACTTGATGGTGTCGACCCCAACAGACTGTATCGAATGATGGTTTTTGTTTGTTGCTGTTGCGGTGTTAGTCTTGGTGTAGATATTTTAAGAGCTGTTCCCTTATTCGCTGGCTGTCATTCTAGGCTGGGTTGTCATGTGACTGCCTGTCTGTGCCTGCTGTACAGGTGAGAGGATGTTCTGCACAGCAAGTGTAGACAGGCAGACACATGACAACTCCGTCCAGCCAAGCCCTCGGTTCCTTCAGGGGTGCCTTCCCCTCGGGCCTCGGTCAAGTGCAGAGGGTGGTGGGATTTGGGAGTGACGGAGTGGAACAAAACACAACAGGATTCATCTTTAAAACATTATGCAACTGTGGAACAAGTAGAGCATTTGACTTTATTCTGAAAATATGTATTTGTACATGTGTTTAAAACATGTGTTTACTAGATGTTGCTGGGACATAAAGCTCAAAAGAAAAAAAAATGGGAAAAAAGACAAGATTATTTGGACATCAGGTTCAGACAACGGTTTATCCAAACAGTGCATGGCAGTTGAAACAGATGTCTTTCCTCTCCCTGTACACAACCACATACTCTAATTTTGCAATCCAAGATAAAGGATGTTTATATTCTTCTCAAAAGCAGATAATTACTATAAATTTCCATTTATACAAAGCAAAAAGCATTCTGTACTGACTCACATTAGCTGAGTAAACTAGATTTGTTACAAGTAGAATGGAATTAAATAGAAATAGAAAAAAAAACGAGGGAGATGCTTTTTAAAAATCGATTTAAAACTCATTTTAGGAGCCGTCCTGGTGGCCCATCGAGTTGCCTTCTGTTGCCGAATGAAAGAAGTGAGTATAAGTTAAAACCTCTGCTCCCAGGGCTGGCAGCAGGAGTGGCACTCAGTGCTGAGAGGAGACACGGTTGGATGGCAAGGTGCAACTTTGAACATGGCTACAGAGTGAGCTGCATCCTGCTTGCTTAGCCGCAAGAGAGGAATATGAAAGAGCAGGGCCGTACCAAGGGCTGTGTGAGCGGTGCGGCCGCACAGGGCGCAAGCACGGAAGGGGGCGCTGATATCACTGGGCTTCCAGGAAGCTCAAAAATAGCGTGACTGGGTGGAGGGGGCACCAGATTTGTTAGTCGCACAGGGTGCATTTCTGGCTTGGTACGGTCCTGTGAAAGAGGACTGAAGCTTCAGGAGAGAGGGTGAGCTTTATCTTTCCATAAAGTGAGAGATCAGGGGTAGTATATAATCACTAATGAGCGACAGATGGTATGATAGGTAGCGAGAGAAGCACTAGAAGGGAGGGTAAAGATGAAAAAGGTTGAGAAGTGGAATGTGTACAACATTACTTAATTATGCCAACATTCACCTGACTGGCATAAAAGTCTTCTCTTGTTATGCCTGAAAGGTGCCATGAGTTTGTATTTCCTGTAGATTTTACAATAGAGATTAAAATTCTATCATTCAGTCAATGTGGCATAAAGATGATTGTAATGCAAGATTTGAGTAAGAGAGAAAGGAGTTGATGCTATAATAGTCTGTAACTGAATATGCAATTTCAAAGATTCATATTTGGCTGTTACTGAAAGGGCAAAAGCACTTTCTGTTGGAATATTTTTCTTTTTAATGTAATTGTGAGCGGTCTCGCAGATAGGAATCGGGAGGTGGGATAGAGTTGGGTTGCCTCTCAACAATTCTGGAGCAGCCTCAACCGCCAGCAGACTTAACAGTTGCCAGAGAGGATGGAGAATTGAGCTTTTGTATTGAGCAAATTTTCTCTGCTCTTTAAAACGGAACTTGGATATTTTCTAGAATCAATTTAGAGGAAAATGTCCTTGTTTTGGTGGTCATTTTTCTCATATCTAAAGAAAACCCAGGGGCTGGGTTACCTGGTGTCCGCATTGACTCGACGGCATGTAACAACAACAGTGAAAATGGCAGTGCCCTCGGCAATTATTGCAACCAGATAACCGTTCTCTTGCACTATGTGCTCTGTGTAACACAAAGGAGTCAGGGTAAATTACTTACTCGGTCCATATCGTTAAAAGTTTGATTGTAAACCACTCCACTCCAAGCTTTTCACTGGTGTGCTGCTAATCCGGAGAAAAGGGAGGCTTTACTTAATCAGACAATGTGGATTAACTGCTCAAAATGATTGCGTATCACTAGGTTTTACTTTAAAAGTTATATTTATTTTGTTCATATTCACATAATTGTAAAGGGGAAAGGTTTAAAAACCCCCACAAAACTTCCAAAAGCTATTTATCTTTTGAAAAATGAAATCTTCAGGTTTTGTCTTGTGTAAAGTGAGGCTAATGGGGATACTGTCTGTATTTATGCTCCAATAGGAGTACATTGGGCTGCAGAAAACTGACCCAAAAGCGCAGTGGTCACATGATTCTTAGGACTTGGGAAAGCAGTTTATAAATCTTTTCATAAATAACTTTAAAAAGCAGCTGAAAAATTTATAAATGGTATGCAAGGTTCTGTTAAAAAAAAAAAAAAAGAATATAAAGGGAAGCAGCAGCTATATTTTGGAGCATAAAGAGACCTCTGACAGGAAACATCACATCAGTGTTAGACATCCAGATGGCATCCGTCTGTTTTTTTCCTTAACATTGTCAAAATGTTCTGCTTCAGCACTATTTTGCAAATATCTAGAACAAAATCAAGCCTTGAATATATGCATTGTGTGCATGAATCTATTTTACTATCATTTCCAGTTTGCATTTAGAAATGCAACCATCTTTTTTTGTTTCTTTCAACGTTGGGATGAATTCCTGCAGTTACAAGACTCTTCTGCTCATAAGAGCATCTTTTTAATAGCCTGAACTATTTTTCCTCTAAAAATAGATCCTGCGATAGCAGCATTTCTGTTCAATTTCTTGTTTTTTTAAAATTAGGTCCTAGGATATTCTTTTAGGAAGTATTTATATTTTGAAAGCAGGCTCACTAATTTTCAGAAAATGGCATCTTTGTTTTTTATCTTCTAAAGTCAAAGTTCCTAGACTGTAGTGTGTTGATCACATTTCTGGATTTTTTTTAGATGTTTAATGTATAGAAATAGATATGATCATGGCAAGAAAAATTGTTAAATACTAGTGATTATTCGATAGCCAGCAACAGGCAATCTAAATGCATGACTTTGCTGTAGAAAAAACAAGTCTCATTCCTCTTCTTTATAGTTCACTTTTTTATGAATTCAGTGTTGAGCATTATAAAGATCTTGTCAAATCTTTGGTTTATTTGCAAAGATTAAATTAATCCCCTAGGACTTTCTCTTGCAGGGAACAGCCTTGCTTGCTACGGAATACACGTTTCTTAATTTTTTAAATCGGGATACAGTTATCGGACATTTGTACTCAACGTATGTAAAAGCACAAAACTATATTTAGGGACCATGTGCTTCCTAAAGTAAATACTAAATAACAAAGGGGGCATGGAGGGGGGAACAATCTCCTACCATTGAGGAAATTATTCAGTGACTGCATCGTAGAAGGTGAATGATGGTACTTAGGATCTGTTCTGTAGATAGAGGCTGCCGCTGCCATCACTAGAGTAAATTGATCCCTCCTCACCCCCCCCCCCCCACCACCCAATGATAATATTTCTTCTCTTTCCAGATTCCACTGACTGCACTGTCCTTCCTTTTTCCAGAACTTCTTCCCAGATGGCACTTCCTATGCACCTTCACCCTTCTGGGCTATAAATAACCCCACGGACTATGCATGTGAATGGGGAAGGCTGGGTCGCTTCCTTAAAAAAGAAAAGAAATTAAGCCACCTAATGTAAAACTTGATATGAGGGATGCGTCGGAAGGGGAACGAGAACACACCATTTCCGCTCAGTTTCCTCTTCTAATTAACAGATCGGGGTTGCTATTTTTGCAGGACAATAGTTGTATTAAACGGTCTGGCTTACTTTCCCCTTAACCAGGTTTAGTCTCATTTATGGATTTCTGTGCAGGAGATACCAGGAGCAGTAGCAGTACATGCTCTGTAAAAGGTTGTAGGGAAAAGAGGTAAAAAAAATGTGTTTGGTAGTCGCCTCAATTAGTGTGTTAATTTATGTTCCCTCATCTAAGCAGAATAGCTGTATCCCAATCTAATAAGAGGATACGACTGAAAACAAGAGTTCAGCTGCTAAAGATTATGAAATTGAATATTTACACAAAGCACCCATGCAAGTCCCTTTCTGGTCTCTCTTGCCATTATTAACAACATTTTAGAAATAGGTTTTCTTAAAATTCTTTCCTTGTGCCTTTTTCATCTCCGTTTTTTTAACAAGGTATGTAATAAATAAAATAGAATCTTTTTCCTCAGTACATTATACTTTGAGTGACTAATATTAATCTCATGAAATATAATAAAATTAAGAGAGTCGTCTTTTTATGAAAACATGCCTTTAAAAAAATAAACTAGACATCAAAACATGCCGGATTTGCTCTGCTTAAATGGATTTGTTAAACTATTTGTGGTTGGTTATAAGACTTCTAATCCAGCGACGGAGCCAACTATGGCTCCTTAAAATGGCCATTTGTGGTTGGAAATAATTTCTGCAAAGGAAGGGAATGCATATCAAATAGTTTAATTTAAAAATGACATTAGAACAGAGAAATGCATTAATTCAGCATTTCCTTGAAAATGTTCTAACGTGTTAGTCCTACAAAAACAAGCCCGTTCGTTACAAGCCAGTGTGTGTGAGAGTTGTGCAGCCTGGCTGTCAGCTTTACCAGCTGCTTTGTGTCGTTCCCCCTAAAGGTTCATCTATGCTAGGCCCCCCTCCCCCCCAAAATAACTCTTACTGGCCTTCAGTTGGTGTATTGCTTGCAGTGAGTAATTGAGGACTGGAGATCAGAAACGAAGAACCCCAAGCGTGGACGACAAATGAATGGAAAACCCCAAAATTCAACACTTTTTTTTTGTATGGTTTCCAAATATCGTAACACAAAGCACACAGCTGTAAGGATAAATGCTGTGATGACTTTGTGCTGATCTCATTTGGTTCATGCTGTAGGGGATCTCCAGGAATGACATTACGATGGCTTGCATTAGTGGTGCTCACTGGCGCTCGGGTGGTATGAAAGGGCAATGCAGGCTTTCTGTATTTTTTTCCTTGGGGGTTTCATTCATCTGGAAGGCTTTCGTAGACCCCCTTCAACTCTATCTGCCTTGCCCACCCCCAATCCCCTCCCCTAAGCCAAGTGGAAATTTGCCAAAGAAAACTTCTGCATGCGGTTACAAATGCCACTTTTATCAGCAGGATTCAAGACAAAAGTAACTTATATTTGCAAAAAAAAAAAAAAAAGGGTAAAAGCAGAAGCTGGAACAATGGAGTAACGAAATGAGAGGTTGTGATATGAGTGGACAGGAGACTGTACCCAGCTGAGCTTGTGCATCGCACAGATGAGTTCCCTGACACCTTCGCTCTCTTCCTTCTCAGACTAATCATTCTAGTCTATCTGCCTTTGCCAAGGAAAGCTCTTAACTGCTGCAACAGACGGATCCCTTCAGAGGCAGACCGACTTTGCTATATTCCATGATTTGATTTACTGTAAAGAATTGCAAGGGGAAATGAAAATAAAAATTTTTGCTGTGTGCTCTCTGCAACTCGCTTGCCTTTTTAAAAAAACAACAACAAATTCTCTAATTGAATGCAAAGCCACAGTTTTAAGGGGAGCTTTCTACTGAAAAGTTTAAACGGATTTCTAAACTCCCCAGCCATCATCCCGCGCCACTAGTCTGAACTCTGCAATACCTCCATCTTGTTATGACAAATGCACAATCTGTCGACCTACTTTTTTTTTTTTTTTTTCCTTTTCGTTCTGTACTAATCCATTCTTTCGGTGACGGTGGTATCCCATATGAACTAAAGCAAAGCGCACAAGTTTGAAATGTTTCTCATTTAACTCGTTTAAGTTTGTCATGGTGAATTACGTGAAGTGGCATGTTCTAAGCTAGCTTTCTCTGGCTCTCACGCACACACATGCCTCCACTTAATGCTTCTTTCTCTCTCTCTCACACAAGGATTGGGAGAAGAAAATGGAGGGAGTTCATCTACATGTGCCAGGTCTTGGGCCAGGTGTTCTAAAGTAGGCCTTACCAGATGTGGCTTTTCCGGCATTAGTCCGAAGTCCTCCGGTTCCAGAGAGTCCCTTAAGCCGTTCTTTTTTCCCTAATGTGCAGACCTGTGAAGAGAAACATTGCACATGAGAGCTGTACAGGAGCAGCGGCAGCATTTAGGTTCCTCTGCTTGGCAGCAGTAACTTTCACTCCCAATAGTCCTTTGCTGTTGCTTTCCCATGCCCAGTCTAACCAATGTGCAGACTACTGTACAACAGCATTGTCCTGAACAGGTAGTCTGAACACTGGGGCGACGGGGCAGGATCTCCAGGCACCCGGCATGTTTGTTTTAAATCCTCTTGGAGGGCTGGGGGGGGGAAAAAATCCCCTTCTGTTTGCTGGTCTTCTATTCCACTTTGCCTTGGACTTTGCCGTTTCTGAAACACACACACACACACTCTGAAGTGCTCTGATTTCCAGTCTTGACGTGGCACATTTGCTGCAGACTGGGATCTGGCAATGAATTTAGGACCAGGAAAAGGGGGTGGGCTGGGTTTGAGAGCCCATATATGGGATGATGTCACCCTAGGGAGGTTTGGGTATGCACTGTGCCGCTGGAGAGACCACTAGAAATGTCTCCTCTCAGACATGGGTCTGTGTATAAAATGGTACCAGATGTTTTAGTGTAATGTTAAGCAGTCATTTCATCTGCGGGCCAGCTTTTTTTTTTCAGCTGGGCAGGAAGTGGGCCCCAGTATGGAAAAGCTGTAAAAACGAAGTCAAGATGTGCAGTCTAACTGAAGCCAATTGCAAGTGAGTTAATAGAGATGAAAAAGTAGCTGATTTTCTGCTGAAACTACTTTTTGAAAAGGGAAAAGTATCTGTAATAAGATACCCTCCACATGCCTTAAAGAATTAAGTTTTGGGCTGCATGGCTTCTCGATCTTCCAGGGTAAAGCTCGTTCTCCCTTTCTCCACTGCCTCTCTTGAAACTGTCAGCAGCATGCAGACTGCTCCTCTAGACTTGGGCTGTAATTAGAGGCACTTCCTGAAAGTGAAGCCTCCATGACAAAGTTTGGAGAAATGGGGGTTTGTCGTAGCCTCTATGTGAGTAATTTTTTCCATATGAGCCTTTCCCATTTCCCCTCAGCTATTTTGGCTAACTGAATAACCCCTACTCTTGCAGAGGATTTAAGAGAATTTTAAGAGATGCCGATTTGGGCATCCACTGTGAAAAAAAAAAAAAAAAAAAAGCTATTTCTGGTGTCATAAATCGCTTCTGGTATATCAATACTATTTTGCCTAGTGGTAGTGTTTTTCTTTTTCTTTTTTTTTTTTTTTATTGGTGACCTGGACAGATCCTACATTTTTCATTTGTTTTTCTTATTGATGCTGGCCAGAATTAATGCTGCTGCATTTTTCTTTTCTGATTGTTACCAGATCCTTTTAGATTTGCCAAGTGTCAGTTGACCATAGATGTCGAGATATTTCCAACTGGCTGCCACTGTCGCTCTCCTGCTGGTACTGACTTTGAGGCACCACCGTCCAGGGACTTTCCCAGCTTCATGGAACTCTCAGGTCTCCTTTTAGACTCCTAAAGGAGGATTTTATTAGGAAGCCTTGGAAAGATTCACGGCCCCTATGCGCACAAATCAGGATTTTCCTGGACTTGTGCATGCACACTTTTGTGCGCGCTTTGGTTGGAAGCCGTTCTGTAAGAGCCTGAAGAAGTGCCCTTTGCTCCAGTCCCGACCTGGGGCATTCATGGGGGTGCAGCATGGGCAGAGCATAGATACAGCCTCGAGGGACGCACATACATCGTGCAATATTATGTCGACCCATATCCCTTGGCTGATTTAGGCACTTCCTGCTGGCATATCTAACATACGTCACATCGATACACAGATATTTTGTAATGTGAAGCATGCGTGTGCCTCACTTTATAAAATAGGCTGTCTATGTGCACCACAAACCATAAACCACTCGGGGACGTGCATCAGCTACTTGGGAGGGGAAGGGGGGTAAAATTTATCCTCTGTGTGCTTTAGATGCATTTCAGTTTACTACAAAGCAAACAGTGGGATTAGTTCATATGTGTTCATCGTGACTTCTGAGCCTTTGTGCCCCATATTCTGCTTTTTGCTGGACCCTTCGCCACTTTCAGCACTCAGAGATCTATTGATGTAAGGTGTCTTTAACAGGTTTTAGACGTTCTTGCTAAAGATCTAACATGTGATTATGTCCTTAGTGGTCAAAACATATATTCGAACAAACAGCATCACTAATATGACTAATATGACTAATACCACTAGAAAGCTGTTGGGTAACACAAAAAAGGACACTGCAGATATTGGACATATGGCAGCAAACAGGAAAATGAAACAATTAGCAGAATACTGCTCTTGCTACTGTCCATTGGCTGCTATCTCAGAGGTACCCACAGTCAGCCCAGAGAGACAGGAGCTATGGCCGAGCGCTTACTGCCAGCACTTCTCTGTGGGCACTGAGTTATTACGGGTAGGTGAGCTAAAGCAGCGTTTCCCCCACCCTGACCTGGAGGCATAGCTGACCAGTCTGATGATCAGGATATTCACAATGTATATGCATGATTGATTTGCATGTATCAGAGAGCCAGTGTATGCAAATTAGGCATGTGTATTAGTTTTTGTACAAATAAAAAAATCAACAAAAATTAGCAAATTTGGTTAATTCCGGATCCAGCTAACTGAGTGTGCATGTTTGGCAAATTTTTCCAAATCTCCATTGGCGATCGTTGTTCATCATGTGCCCAATCTGGGATTGGGAGAAGGTCAAAGAGGCAATACGAGACATTTTAGCAATCATATTGAGAAACCCTTGACAAGCAGCCAAGGAAACATATTCCCACCTGAGTTATGGACATCCCATGAGTCATGATGTCACCGTATGACTGGAAGACACTTTTCTGCACATGCCTAATAGAATCATTTTGTATGTGACTTTGAGAGAGTGAGAAATGGGTGCTGGGGCTTAGCAGTTTAAATTGGAATAAACAAGATTGAAAAAGCAACAACTTGAAGGGAGCAGAGTGTTCTTGCTTTCCTGTTTTGACCTTAGGAATGCTGCTGTGTCTGTCTCATTTTAGAACTAGGAGTTCAAAAGTTTTGAAGGACTTCCTACCTGCTCCTGCAAGGTGTCTTATTTTATTTCTTTATTTAATTAGGCTTATATACCACTTTTCTACCAATCAAAGTGGTGTACATTCAGGTACTGTATATATATTTTTCATTTGTCCCCGAAGGGCTCAGTCTGTTTTTGTTTTGTACCTGAGGCAACAGAGGGTTAAGTTGCTTGCCCAAGGCCACAAGGAGCACCTATGGGACTAGAAAGCCCAGTTCTTCCGGCCCAAGGTTGCTGTCCTCTAGCGGTATTCGAACCCCTAGCCCTCCAGTCTGAGGTAACTTGCCCCAACCATTAGGCCCTCCTCCTGCTTCAGGGCAGGGGAGGCGAGAGATCAGGAAAGTCAGAAAGAGAAACTAGGGAAGTTTGGTGCTTTTATAGTTTGCCAGTTGGCAGTTGTTTACTTTCCTAATCAATGGTAGAAGATGTGCACTAGTGCACACACATTATTGTACAACACTTAAAATAAACAGTGGCACTGGAAAAGGACAGTTGACTGTATCTATCCCATTCCGCAACTAGAGAAGATTGTTAGGAAACAAAACTTTAGCTATCCTATCTACTGGCTGTAACAGCTGTTGTAGGAATGAGCGGGAAAGTCACCTTACTGTATCTATTCCATCCCATATTCATATGATACAGTGAAATTTTTTATAACAATATTTCCTACTTATTGGCTCCAGGACCTACGCCTTACTGGGCAGGTGACCCTAGGGCCAATATCTGATGCAGAACACTTGGAGTAATGGTACTTCAGGACAGCAGAGACCTAGTGGGTGGCAACGAGTGCTAAAAGATAGGCAGTCCTGGTCCCCAAGAGCTGGGAATCCAAAGTGAGCATATTACAATGCTTGGGAAGGGTATGTTTGTAAAATTAAATGGTCATAGAAGGAAAGAAGGGAAGGAAAGTGAGGGCAGCATGGATACAAATGCACAGAAAGAGATAAGTAGCTCCCAAAAAATGCTTATGGGTTCCTCTAGACCAGTGATGGCTAACCTTTTTGAGCCCGAGTGCCCAAACTGCCGCACAAAACCAAAGAATTTCCTCAAAGTGCCAGCACGTCAATTAAACCTCAGCTCAGTTACACATGCAGAACATAGACCATCACCAAACAAGGAATCACAATTTAGAAACAGGAAGGCAATAATTAAACTGGGAACCCCAAAAGCCAAACTTGGAATGTACAACACTGTAGAAATAAAACTATAAATTAATTTCCTCTTGTACCAAACAAAGCACAGACGTTAATGATGCACATTTCCCAGAGGTTTCATATTCCAGTTAATAAATTCAAAATAAAGAGATATCTTAATACCTTTTGTGCATTTTTTTTCAGTTGCAATTGCTCCAGCCACTTTCTTCTGGTTTCTTCATGTTTTCTGCTAACTCTCCATCGTCTGCTGTCCATTTGTTCTTTCTTCTCTCTTCTAGTCTTTTTTTCCATTCTCTCTCTCTACATCTGCTTTAACATACTAATCTTTCTCCTTTTGCTCTTTCCTCATTCCTATTTCATCCACACAAATTTTACCGCTCCATCCTCAATCCCCACTTACTCTCCCAATACCCGGCCAATTGTAGATTTTTCATTCCTCCCAAACAAAATATTTTTCCCCTCTCCATTTTACTCTCCCAGCCCCATCCCATTCTAATCCTCCCCCAACATCAGCTCCCTTCTAGTTCCAGTCTCACCCAGCATCCATTCCTTTCTAGTCCCTGCATCAGCCCATTTCCAGTCCTAGCCCCCCATCAACCCATTTCCAGTCCTAGCTCCCCCCTCCATTTTCAGTCTGAGTCCCTTCATCAGCTCATTTCCAATCCTAGCCCCCCATCAGCCCATTTCTAGTCATTTCCTAGCCCCATCATCAGCCCATGTCAAATCATAGCTCCCCTCCACTCAGTACAATTCCAGTCCAGGCCCCCCCCCATGAGCCTACTTCCAGTTCTAGCCCCTCCATGAGTCCATTTCAATTCAAGCCCCCACCACAGCCCATTTCCAATCTTAGCTCCCCCAACAGCCCATTTCCAGTCCTATCCTAGCTGCTCCATCAGCCCATTTTCAGTCCTAGCTCCCTTCCCTCACAGCCCATTTCCATTCCAAGCTCCCTCCCCATCAGCTATTTGCAGTTCAAGCCTCCCCTTCCACTCAGCCCATTTCCAGTCATAGCAACCCCCCAACCCATTACCAGTCCTAGCCCCCCATCAACCCACTTCCAGTCCTAAACCCCCATCACCCCATTTTCAGTTTAAGCCCCCCTATAACCCATTACCAGTCCTAACCCCCCATCACCCCATTTCCAGACATCCCCCATCAGCCCAAAGCCCATTACCAGTCTTAACCCCCCCATAGCCCTTTATCAGTGCTAACCCCCCCATAGCCCATTACCAGTCCTAACCCCCCATCAGCCCACTTCCAGTCTTAACCCCATCAGCCCATTTCCAGTCAGCCCCCCACAGCCCATTGCCAGTCCTAAACCCCCCCCCATCAGCCCACAGCCCATTACCAGTCCTAACCACATCAGCCCACCTCAAGTCCTAACCCCTCCCCATCAGTCCATTTCCTGTCCTAGCCCATTAGCCCATTATCAGTCCTAACCCCCCCATAGCCCATTACCAGTCCTAACCCCCCATCACCTCATTTCCAGACATCCCCCCATCAGCCCACAGCCCATTACCAGTCTTAACCCCCCCATAGCCCATTACTAGTCCTAACCCCCCCGCCCACAGCCCATCCAGTCCTAACCCCTCCCCATCAGCCCATTTCCTGTCCTAGCCCCCCCCCATAGCCCATTATCAGTCCTAACCCCCATCACCCCATTTCCAGACAGCCCCCATCAGCCCAAAGCCCATTAGCAGTCTTAACCCCCCCATAGCCCATTACCAGTCCTAACCCCCCATCACCCCATTTCCAGACAGCCCCCATCAGCCCACAGCCCATTAGCAGTCCTACCCCCCCAGCCCATTAGCAGTCCTACCCGCTACCCCCCCTAGCCCATTAGCAGTCCTAACCCCCCCCCCCATGGCATATTAAAAAAAAAAAAAAAAAAAGCTGGCTTTGGTTGCTGCCGCTGCCGCGGCAGCGGCAGAATGCAATGTCCCACGGGGCCCCCTCCGCCCGCTAAGCCCCTCTGCAAGGGCTTTCAGATTCGCGAGGGAGAGCTTCTCCCTCACGTCTCTGTTAAGCCCGCAGGGGCTAATGGGAAATTTCCCATCAGTCCCTCGCGTCTAAAGGGGCTGATGGGAAATTTCCCATTAGCCCCTGCGGGCTTAACAGAGACGCAAGGGAGACGCTCTCCCTCGCGAATCTGAAAGCCCTTGCAGAGGGGCTTAGCGGGCGGAGGGGGCCCTGCGGGACACTGCACTCTGCCGCTGCCGCGTCCGCGGCAGCAGCCAGAGCCAGCTTTTTCTTTTTTGCGGACCTACCCGCGTGCCAGCTGCAAGGCCTTCGCGTGCCACAGCTGGCACGTGTGCCATAGGTTCGCCATCGCTGCTCTAGACCATTGAAATAGAGGGGAAATCTCGTAAAACCTCACAGGTATGGAGGCATTTTTAAAGTAATTAAGGACCCGTGGCATGCATAATGCAACTACTGTAGGAAGCATGTTCATAAGATGGCCCATCAGCTTCCCTGTACTAACAGTAGCCTGCAGCTTCATGTACTAATACAGCATCCTTTCCCGTACAAAAGGAGAGTGTTTCATCCTATCATCCTAGGCTAAGGACACTATCCAGGAGTAGGAAAAGTACAGAGAAAAACCAAAATCTTTTCCCCAAGTTAAGCCCCTAGCCTCTTCCCTCAGTCAGGTGGCATGGCAACAGGCCCAACATACTACTACTGAACTTAGCGCTACACGATGTATGCAGCACTGCACAGACAGATGTAAAAGACTGTCCCTGCTTATCAGAGATTATAATCTAGTCAAGAAAGACAACATAGTAGATATAGATATGGGATATTTTTGGGGGAATGGTAAGGGAATACCAAAGGAGATCAGGTGGATCAAGATCTGAAAGTGGCAGTGAAGCAGTGAGTTTTCAGTCTGGATTTGAAAAGGGTCAGAGAAGGTGTAATATGGGCATGAGGAGGCTGGCAGAAAATAAGCCACGCAGCAGAGTATTGAACAGATTGAAGGGGAGAGAGATGATTCAGAGGGAGACCAGCAAGAAGTAGGTTACAAACGTCTAGACGGGGGGGTGACTAAGGAGTGGATAAGTGTCTTAGTTGTGTGTTCAGAAAGGAATGGGTGAATTTTGCTGATGTTATAGTGAAAGAAACGGCAGGTTTTAGCTATCAGTTGGATGTGTATGGAGAAGGAGAGAGATGAGTCAGAGATGACCCCAAGATTGTGAGCTGAGAAGACAGGGAAGAGTAGAGAGTTATCACATGAGACTGAGAAAGGAGGAAGGGGAGAGGAGGGTTTAGGGGGAAAACAAGAAGCTCAGTTTTGGCCATGTTCAATTTCAAGTGGCAGTGAGACATCCAAGCAGCAATGTCAGAAAGGCAGGCAGAGATCCTGGCCTAGATTGCCGGAGAGTTTTCAGGTTTAGAGAGGTAGATCTGGGAATCCTCAGCATAAAGATGGTACTGAAAGCCATGGGAAGAGATGAATGCACCAAAGGACTGGGTATAGAGAGAGAAAAGGACTGGACCCAATACCGATTCTTGGGGTATACCAACTTAGAGCTGGATAGCAGTAGAGGAGGATCCCTGGAAAGGTAAGAACCAGAGCTCAATTACCCCAAAGTTGCAGAATCAGTGACCGAAAGGAAGCGAAGGGTAGTGGTGGTTGGTGACTCTCTTCTGAGGGGTACTGAGGCGTCCATCTGCCGACCAGACTTGATGTCCAGAGAGGTATGCTGTCTGCTTGGTGCCAAAATCCAAGATGTTACGGAGAGTTTGCCGAGACTCATCAAGCCCACTGACTATTACCCAATGTTGCTAATCCATGTCGGAACAAATGATACTGCCAGGTATCCCTCTGAGCGTATCAAAAGTGACTTCATGGCTCTGGGATAGAAGGTGAAGTAGTTAGGTGCACAGGTGGTATTCTCTTCAATCCTCCCTGTTGAGGGTAAAGGCCAAGGCAGAGAGGCTCGCATCCTGGAAGATGAATGGATGGCTGCGTGGATGCTGTCATCGAGAGCGTTTTGGTTTCCTAGACCATGGGATGCTGTTCCAAGGGTTGCAGAGCAGAGATGGCATCCATCTGTCCAAGAAAGGTTGACGCGTCTTCAGTAGTAGACTGGCTAATCTATTGAAGAGGGCTTTAAACCTAGATTCATTGGGGATGGGTGAAGAAAGCCCCCAGGTAAGTAATACATTAAATATCTTTATGGAAATGGGTAACATATGGAAAGCAGTGTGTATAAATGCCCGTAGCATGGGAAATAAGATCCCTGATGTTGAAGCTTTGGTGGGAGTGGCTGACTTGGATTTAGTGGCAGTTACAGAAACATAGTTCAGAGAAAACCATGACTGGGATGTAACTATACCTGGCTATACTTTACTCAGAAAGGACAGGGTAGGAAGAAGGGGAGGAGGAGTGGCACTATATGTAAAAAATACTGTTAAAGCTTTGGAATTACAGAGCTTAAAAGGGAGAGAGGAGGCATTGTGGGTTAAACTAGAAAGAGGGAAAGAGAAATCTATTTGCATTGGCGTGATATACAGACCTCCCTCACAAGAGGAAGGGGTGGAGAGAGTTAATTGAAGATATACGCAACATTGCTAGGAAAGGGGAAGCGCTACTGATAGGGGATTTCAATATGCCAGATGTTGATTGCAAAATTCCTGCTGCAGTATCATCTAGAAGTAAGGAGATCCTGGATTCTCTACAAGGAGAACTATTCAGGCAATGGGTAACAGACCCCACACGTGAAGGAGCCATACTGGACTTGGTGCTTACCAATGGTGAAAGTGTTTCTGATGTTATAGTGGGAGATCATTTTGCATCCAGTGATCACCAGATGGTGTGATTCAGTATTAGGGCTAGGGCTGTTAGAATCCATTCAAAGGTGAGGATCTTAGACTTTAGGAAGACTAACTTTGCCAAGATGGGCCAGTACCTCAGGGAGTCGTTAGCGGGATGGGAACAGCTGGGGGATGTAGAAAAACAGAGGACAAAACTGAAAGGGGATATTTTAAGGGCAACCAACCTTTTTGTTAAAATGGTAAATAAAGGTAAAAGGAAAAGGAGACCGCTATGGCTTTCGAAAGAAGTAGCTGAAAAGGTGAAGAAAAAGGGGGAGGCCTTCATGAAATACAAGAGATCACAAAGAGAGGAAGACAGGCATCTATATTTGGAAAAACTTAGAGAAGCTAGCAAAGTAGTCAGGAAAGCAAAGATTCAAAAAGAGGAGGAAATAGCCAATGCAATAAAATGGGGGGATAAGACACGTTTCAGATATGTTAGTGAGAAGAGGAAGGGCAAAAGTGGTATTGTCAGACTCAAGGGTGAAGGGGAAGAATATGTAGAAGCTGATGAGGATAAAGCGGAATTGCTTAACAAATATTTCTGTTCTGTGTTCTCAGATGAAGAACCAGGAGCAGGACCTCAGTAAAACACCCACAAACAGGAACAGAAGCGAGGGACATCTCAAACAAGACTGTGTTCATGATAAACTAGCTCAACTTAAAGTAGACAAAGCGATGGGACCGGATGGTATACACCCTAGAATACTGAGGGAACTTGGGGACGTTCTAGCAGCTCCACTGACTGACCTTTTCAATGACTCGTTGGAGTTGGGAGTGGTGCCAAAGGACTGGAGAGAGGCTTATGTGGTACCTTTACACAAAAGCGGAAGTAGGGATGTGATTGAAAACTACAGGCTGCTTATTTTAACTTCGGTGGTGAGTTGGTTGGGTGGGAGGCGACAAAGAGTACAGGTAAATGGAGCTTACTCTGAGGAGAAGGATGTTACCAGTGGTGTGGCCCAGGGATCTGTCCTTGGCCCAATCTTTTTGACATCTTTGTTAGTGATATACCGGAAGGGCTGTCGGGTAAAGTTTGCCTCTATGCAGATGATACCAAAATCTGCAATAGAGTGGACACCCAGGAAGATGTAGATAACATGAGGTGGGATCTAGTTAAGCTTGAGGAATGGTTTGTTTATGTTTATGTTAATTTTATTTGATAAACCGCCTTTCTGAAACAAGCAAGGCAGTGCACAATATACAAGCAAACAGGAAAGGCTCAAAGGCCAGTGAAATGGAAAGGAAATTTTACAATGGTTACAGGAGAGAAGAGAGAGGAGAAAGACAGGATAGGACAAGGAAGGGACAGTCTCAGAGAGGAGATAGAGCTTAAGGCGGGTCACACAGAGGGGAGGGAAGGTCGAAGGCTGTGGAGAAGAGGTGAGTTTTCAGGTCTTTTTTGAAGGTGTTGTGATTGGACTCCAGGCGAAGGGATGAGGGAAGGGAATTCCATAGGGCAGGTCCTATGAAAAAGAAGGCGGAGGAACGCGTGGATTGCAGATGGGCAAGGGAGGGCGAGGGAAGAGTGAGACGATTGAGGTGAAAAGAGCGGGGAGTGTGCCTGGGAGAGTGGAAAGAAATGAGATCTGCTAGATACTGTGGAGTATTAGTGTGGAGGATTTTATGTGCAAGAGAAAGCAGCTTATACTGGGTGCGGAAAGAGACAGATAGCCAGTGAAGGTGGAGGAGCAGAGGTGTTATGTGGTCCCGGGGGGAAGAGTGAGTGAGAAGGCAGGCAGAATTTAGCAGCTGGGATTTAATGTTAAAAAATGTCAGGTCATGCATTTGGGCTGCAGCAATCCAAGGTCTAGAATTTAGCAGCTGGGATTTAATGTTAAAAAATGTCAGGTCATGCATTTGGGCTGCAGCAATCCAAGGGAGCAATATAGTATAGGGGGTGAAGTACTTTGGTCCACTAAAGAAGAATGGGACCTAGGCATGGTTGTGTCTGATGATCTTAAACTAGCTAAACAGGTAGAAAAGGTGATGGCAAAAGCTAGAAGGATGCTTGGGTGCATACGGAGATGAATGGCTAGCAGGAAAAAGGAGGTGATAGTGCCTCTGTATAAGTCTTTGGTGTTTCCTCATTTGGAGTATAGTGTGCAATTCTGTAGACCGCACCTTCAAAAGGATATAAACAGGAATGGAGTCAGTAAAGAGGGTGGCTACTAAAATGGTTAGTGGTCTTCATTATAAAACATATGAGGACAGACTTAAGGATCTTAATATGTACACCTTAGAGGAAAGGTGGGATAGAGGTGATATGATTGAGATGTTTAAATACCTCCATGGCATAAATGTACAGGGGGAGAGCCTCTTTCTATTGAAAGCAAGTTCTGCTACGAGGGGACATGGGATGAGGGTAAAGGGAGATAGATTCAGGAGTGATATTCGGAAATATTTCTTTATGGAAAGAGTGGTGGATCCATGGAATAGTCTCCCAGTGGAGGTGGTAGAAATGAGGACAGTATCTGAATTCAAAAAAGCATGGGACACAGAGGATCTCTAAAGGAAAAAGGGGGATTGTTGTAGTTGTTGATATGGAAGGACAGACTAGATAGGCCATGTGGTCTTTTTCTGTCATCATATTTTTATGTTTCAATGTAGGATCCACCAGAACAAACACTGAAAGAGCAATGGGAGAGATAAGAAGAGAAGCAGGATAGCACAGAGCCCTTAAAACCAAGCAAGGACAAGGTATTGAGGAGAAGGTTGTGCCCAACAGTGTCAAAAGCAGCAGAAAGTTCAAGAAGGATGAGGATCAAATAAAGGTCCTTGGATTCAGCCAGGAATAGGTCGCTGGAGACTTTGGCAAGAGCCGTTTCAGTAAAATGTAAAGGATAAAAGCCAAAGTGTAAAGGATCCAGGAAAGCTTCAGAGGAGAGAAAGTTGAGGCAATGGCGATGAACTGCACATTCAAGTAGTTTAGAAATGAAGGGGAGGAGGGAGATGGGTCGATAGTTAGGACAGGTAGGGTCTAATGAGGGTTTCTTGAGGAGAGGTATGACCGCAGCATGCTTGAAGGTTGCAGGGACAGTTGCAGTAGAGAACGATAGGTTGCGAATATGAGAGATGGAGGGGACAATGGTGGAGGAGATAGCACTTAGGAGATGGGTGGGAATAGGATCAGAGGAGCAGGTAGTGAGTTTGGAGGAGGAAAGAAGGTGTGTGGTTTCCTCCTCAGAGATCATAGAGAAGGAAGAAAGGGTAGCAGAGGTAGGGGGGAGGGAGTTGGGAGTGAAGAGGGGGAGGAGGGGAAGTAACTGACATTGTGGGGAATTGGAGGAGTGATCTTGTGGATTTTGTCATGGAAGTAGTCAGCCAGGGTTTGGGCAGAAAGGGAAAGAGTGGTTGGAAGTGGAGGCACCTTGGGGAGAGACAGCGAGGGTCAGAGGCAAGTGAGTTAGTCAGATGGACATAATAGTCTTGTTTCATGAGTGCTATGGCTAACTGGAAAGAGACAAGCATGAATTTGAAGTGTAGAAAGTTTGCAGGGTGTGGGATTTGAGCCAAATGCGCTCAGCTGAATGTGCACAGGAACATGGATAGCGAGTAGTAGAAGACAGCCAGGGCTGGGGTTTAGTACACCTCACAGGACATGGCATTGGCAGAGCAAGAGCAACCAGAGTAGAGGAGAGTGCAGCATTATAGGAGGGTTACTTACCTCATCAGCAGATTCAGATGACATAGTGGAGGAAAGAGGTGATGAGACAGTGGAGGAGAGAGCCAACGGGTCAATAGAATGAAGATTTCTAAAGAGATTGGAGGAGAGGGGGTGAGAATGAGGCGGTGAGTGATGAAGAGTGAAGCTTAGCAGGTGATAGTCCAATAAGGGAAGAAATGAGGTACACAAGTTTGAGGGTAAACAAGTAGAGAAGAATGCAAGGTCGAGGCAGGGTTATGCTGGTAAGTGGGGACAGTAAAGCAAAGCTGGAGGTCAAATGAGGAGGTAAGGGAAGGCGCTTTAAAGCATAAGGGTCAGAGGAGTTATCAACATGAATGTTAAAGTTCCCGAGAATGAGGAAAGGGGCAGATAAATCCAGGAGTCAGTCAGTGAGAAAAGTAGAGATGGACTTGTCAGGTTGTCGATAAATAACAACTAGCCAGAGAGGTAGTGGAGTAAAAAGGCAGATGGAGTGGACTTCAAAGGAGGGAAAAGAGTGAGACTGAGGCAGCAGGAGAGGTTAAAATTGGCAGGAAGAAGAGAGTAGAAGCCCAACATCATCACCACAGCCAGTGGGACGAGACATGTGGGAGAACTGATGGCTGCCATGATAGAGAGCAGCAACTAACGCTGAGTCTTCTGGGAGGAGTCAATTCTCAGTTAGAGCAAGAAGATGTAGAGTATTAGAGATAAGGAGATCATGGATCATGACTAAGGAAAGTTTATTAGAGATGGAGTGTGTGTTCCACAAGGCACATGAGAAAGAGAGACAGGAAAAGAAAAGGAGAGGGATATGAATAAGATTTGAGCTGTTGCATGAAGATCTGCTCTGGGAGTGTGACAAAAGTCTAGGGGGCCAGGGGTGGGGTTGGTACTTCCAGAAGAGAAGGAGAAGGAGTAGAAGAGTGCAGGGCATAGAGGAGACAGCACAGCAGTAACGAGGGTGAGGTTATTTTAGAGAGAGAGAGGAGATGGCTGAATAAGAAGGAGAAAGTGGTGAAGCTCAAGAGCTGATGATAGGATAGAGGACAACATGGTGGGGGGAGTGAGCGTGTTAAGGGGGAGATAAGGCAGGGCTTGAAGGTTTTGGTAGGAGGGGAGATAATTAGGGAGTATGAGGAGCATGAAGAGAAAGTGATGAGGAGCCATGAAAGAGAGAGATGGAGAGGAGCACAGAAGTCAGAAGAAATAAGGATAGGTGGGAGAGAGATCACAGAGAATTAGGTGCACCTGTGAATAATTGTGGTAATGAGCATAAGATGACACTGAATAGCATGGGGTAGGTGGGAGGGATAAAAGTTATGAGGATATGTAGAGACAGGTACAAATGGAGAAAACTGAACACATATACAGCTAAATAAATAGCACACTAACAATGGTAAAATAAATATATCAGTAGACACATAGGACTCTCTCACAGGCTGGCAGGTAAATGTGCCCAAACTGGCAGCACGTAAGCAGGTAAGCAGCTTCTCTGTGCTGAGGCAGAGAGAAATCTGCATACGTGGGAAGTAAAACAGGAAGAGAGAGTTGAGCAAAGCCTCAGGAGGGGGAGAGGTTAGTCACTCAGAGACAGTAAAGCAAGGGACAGGACAATAGAAAATGCTGAATAAAACACTAGGATGGCCCAAAATAGAGTACACTCCAAATTATCATAAAAATATTTTTTGTCGGACTTATCAAAGTGAGGAATTAACCACGACAATGAAATGTCCATTTTAATCATTTTTTACAGTCAAAACAGCCTGTATGGTCTTAAGATGCTTTACTTAGCTGAACCGATAGTGCATTCCCTCAAAATTGCTCCCTCAAACTTTCATTCATAAATCTAAATCCACGATGCAATACTACGTTTCGGGTCCAAACACATTTCTAGGACCCTGCGTCAGGTGGTGATTCCTCCATGAAAGGTGGGCAAAAGCGGGGTCACCATCAAGGCTGAAAAACCATGAGTAGCCACTCTTTTAAAGAAATGGCATCTAACGTCATATCTGACCTCAGCTCCTACTACAAAGCTGATTGGGGGCTGAAAACAACTCTGTAGCCATACCCCCAGAAGAGCCCGAATGTTGCCATATTGTTATAGAAAACTGTGCTAGTCTATTTCCAAATTAAGCCCTTGTGGGAAGACTGAATGCAGAAGAAAAATCCATTTCTGTTTCTGATATTGCAATCACACCTCCTGATCACCCCCCTCCCCCCTGGCATCCAATCAATAACTCTCCAAAATAAATGGGAGAAGATATGATTTTGATGACTACAATGTTGCACCATGGGTGCTGTAAGTGTCATTGTCCTTAAACATGAAGCATGTTCTGCCGGTCGTGTCCTGAAAGGGCAAGTAGTCTGACTGACATACTTCAGCCCACATGGGCAAATAATCAGGAAGACTACCTATGTAGATGTACAATCCGTATGATATCTAGGGTGCCAAGTCTTGTGAGTAGAAGCATCTGTCCCAATTTCGCTCTCCATGGCAATAAGTACAGTTGCCACAAGGAAAATGTCCTCTCTGGTCTGAAGCAAAACTTGGAGTAGAACCTGTCTTGACCAGCTAGTCTCTTAGGTTACTACCCCTGATGAAAGCTATACTCAGAGCTTTGTTAAAACATAAATGTAGTCCCAGTATTTGCCAATGGTCTCTAAGAATCTTAACCACCCATCCAGCATTTCAGCTAAGTAAAGCGTCTTATGACCATACAGGCTGTTTTTACTGCAATAAATGATTAAAACTGACATTTCATTATAGGGGTTAAGTCCTCACTTTCATAAATCTAACAAAAATATTTTTATGATAATTTGAAGCCTACTCTATTTTGGGCCATCCTTGTTTTACCATGTCAGTTTGATTGGTGGAGGCTTTTCTTTGGGTAATTTTGTATTCTTGAATAAAACACCATGACTGAAAAGAAATAGGTGATGGATGAAATGTTAGCTTGGCCTCAACAGACAGAGACTAGAAAGTTGCCAAAAGTTATGAGGATATGCAGAGACAGGTACAAATGGAGAAAACTGAACAAACATACAGATTAATAGATAGCACACTAACGATGATAAAATAAATATCAATAGACACACAGGACTCACAGGCTGGCAGGTAAATGTGCCCAGGCTGGCAGCAAAGCAGGTAAGCAGCTTCTCGGAACCATGGAAGAGATGAGGGTGGTGTTTGGTAACACTGTCACGGGAAAAGTGGCAGGCAGCATCGAGGGTAGTGACAGTGCATCAGGGAAATGATAGCCCTGCATGAGTATTCTCTGCTGATGGTTGAGAAGGTGGGATTTAAGAGGCTGCTGCATCTCTTAGTTCCCATTTACCGCATGCCCTGCAGGACAATCCTTAATAGGAAGTTGAGCCCCAGCCTGTATAATCGGTTGTATCACCGGCTGCAGGCAGACCTGGCAAAGGCTGGTAGTAGCATGAATTTCAATACTAATATTTGGACTTCGGTCTGGAAGGGAACAGCTGCCAGGTTCGGCGCAGAGGCAGTGTGAAAAGCCGTTGAAGGTATTTAATAGCTTTACTGCGCATGTGGGCCTGAAATTTTGACACTCCTCTCCTGGCTGGCACCTGGGGTTGACCACATCCACCGCCCTGCCCTTGGTATGCCACTGTCCCCCATAAATTTCAATAGGGACGAATGTACAAATATTTTGGCTCCCAAACACTTATCGGACGGGTGTATTTCAATGAATACAAACAAGCACAAAAATCTTCGGCATGCACCCACCTAATGTAAATCTATTCCTGCATATTTGTTGTGGATATGTAGAAAACTGGAGTGGTTAAGTGTGTTTCCAGGCCAAGATTGGGGGAGACTGTGCTAAAGGACAGTAACTAAAGTTGTAACTTGTCACGATGATCTCGCTGCTAAACAAGTTGTTAATCCAAATACAATCAATAACCCTCACTCCAATTCAAAGAACAACATAAACACCTAGAGTGAACTCATATTTTTGTTGGAAGTATATGCCATGGGAGGAGACCCTCTCTTGAAGCGTAACTTCCCTTTTATTCAAAGTATGGCTAAAAGTACCATTAAATAAGCGTGAAATATGCACATTAAACAGCGCTACTTCACAAAACTAAAACTGGTGAAATACTCATCCCATGCAGATCGGCCCAAAAAGCAGTCTTCTTCCCAGTTAAATAAATGAGCCATTGTCGCAGTTAGAACAACGAACACAGCACTGCGTTTAGGACCAGGTCGGTTCATTCCGATCCTGTTTCAACGCTTAAAGCTACTGCGAATCAGCAGACGATCCATTTCTTCAATCTCGTTTTACAATCCAATTTTTAGCACGGAGCTACTGCACACTCTCAAAAAACGCTATTGATGATTCAGTCTAACGTCGTGACCATTTGATAGACGGTGGAAAGGTATTTAAACCCAAAAGCCAATGAACTAGTGATACGTCACATTAAACTAGCCCAATCTTGTTCAAGGTTCAACTCATTTGCTTCTACCTATGACAAACGAAAAATCCAGGTTTGTTCCAACAGTTGAAGTTTCTTCTCTCTATCACCCCCTCTAGGGCTAGCTGGGACAAAAATATTTAAAGATTTAGTTACTCTTATGAGTTCACTCTAGGTGTTAAACAAGTTGCTAAGGCAATTCGGCCATCTTTCTCTGCAAAATAGCAGGATGGTTTGTAGCTTTCCTGTTTGTTACTGATATGATAAAGCTTCTTTCCAAAAATTTGCTGTAGAGCAGAAATACTGTAAGACTCTAAACACATCTCAAAGAGTTGGCATATACGTGATATGCAGACTATTTCAGGGTCTTTCGTCTTGCTTAGATATCTTCCATGAAACAAAGAGTCATTTTGTAACACAGTGCCAAGGCACATAGGCTGTGGCTAGTTTATGAAGTTGATATACAGGGTAGCCCAAAAAAAGTGAGAACATCTTGTAAATTAAAAGCTTAAATAGTTTACTTATTTACCTTTTTTAGCTATATAATGTCTTTATTTCAACAATTTTCGGTCGCTATCTCTTTTTTTTTTTTAATTTGTCAATTGTTTACATCTGTCTTTTTGAATTTTTAAATAACTTATATGCTACGAGGTGTTCTCACTTTTTTTGGGCCACCCTGTATATACGCCTGCATGTTCTTTCACCTTGCTGAAATTTACTGCACAAAGTTATAACTCTGTGTTTGTACCAGTAAGAATTGGCATATATGTTCATATTTTATAAGATATGCGCATAAGTGTATACAAATTCCATTATCACCTTTATGCTGACGACATAATGGTAGTATATACCCCAATTGTTTTACAATCTCTTGACTTTTCAGCAATTTCTAGATGTCTCCAAGACATGAATACCTGGCTGTCAAATAATAACTTTACACTTAATTATGACAAAACTGAGTTTATGTTTGTTACTAGGAACCCTAATTTCATTCCTCCAAATACTATTGATTTATTAGGTAGGCCCATCATAGTTAAAAATGAAATCAAATACCTTAGCATAATTTTGGATAAGACATTGAACCTTAAATCTCACATTGCTAAAATAGCTAACAAGGCCTATCATCGTCTAAAGATTGTGAGAAAACTAAAGCCATTACTCCATCAAGACCATTTCTGTACCGTTTGTCAGGCTCTCCTAGACTACGGAAACCTGCTTTATCAAGGCTTCCCTCAGCTAACTCTACACCCTCTCCAGATGGTTCAGAATACTGCTGCACGTATTATTACTGGTACAGCAAAAACAGATCATATCTCCCCTGTCCTACAACAGTTGCACTGGCTTCCAGTAAGTGTCAGGTCAAAATTCAAGACACTTTTAATTATCTTTAGGATTTACAATCATCTGTCAGCAGATGCTTTACAGAATATTATAACTAGAGACATTATCAATAGACCAAGAAGAAGCAGCACCAATAATGACAACATAATTAGTACCCCTGCTGAATACTGTAGAACTAAACAAGCAACTTCAAAAAGAGCTCCTTTACTGGCTTCCAAACTTTTGAACTCTCTCCCGATGGACCTCAGAATTATGACTGATATCAAAGATTTTTGCAAGGCCTTGAAGACCCTGCTATTTGCTGAAACTTATAATTTGATATATAATTAATAGTTTTTACCAATAAGCCCATTTTAGTACATTAATTCATCTTAGTTTTATCTGTTAATGTCTTATCTACCCTGTGTTATTTGTAACCTTCCACTTGTATTGTGACCACTTTGATTGAAGGATAAGGTGGGATACAAATCTGTCTAAATAAGTGTCACTCCTGTCCTTGTGCTTGCCCATTCTATATTCCTGGAATTGCCATGCTGTTTCTGAATGCTTGCTTTTATGCACGTATAACTCCAGACAATCTTCTAAGCACCTATTTGAGTACATAAAACGCCGTTCTACGTATTCGAGTTGTTTATAGAATTGCTTTCTAAGTGGGCATAAGAGAGTTCCCCAGTATCTCGTACTACAAGTACTTATGCCGGAGCCAATCAGCAGCGGCGGCGGCAGTTGCCAGCACATTTAAAGCGGCTGGCTGTCACTGTTTTAAGATAAACCTCGATATTCGATGCTGTCGCCATATTTAGTCACCGGCATTGAATATTCGAGTTGATGGGATTTCCTTTTTGCAATTCGGTCAGCAGTGATATTCAGCCGCTGGCCTGATTGCACAGCCATCTAATTGAACAGTGCAAAATCATTGGGTTTTGAAGCCAGATATATGCAGATGTATCTCAAAAATATCACTTGTGAGTATTCCAGTAGATTGACCTGTTCGGGGTACTAGAGGATGAGTTTAGAAAGACCAGTGTTGGAGCAGAAAAGCCTTGGTACTGCTGAAGTGCCCTCAAAGCATGGAAGTATGAAGCTCTTCTTCGAGATGAAGCAGTAATGCTGTACTGAACACACCCGTACCATGATTCTTCAATTAGTGTGCAGTCCTGCTTTTATTAGGTCTGCTCTTTGAAACGTCCAGGGAGTGGAGAGGTAGCCTAGTGGTTAGAGCAAAGGCTTGGTAATCAAGAGGCCAGAGTTGGATTCCCAGTAGCACTCCTTGTGGCCTTGGGCAAGTCACCTAACCCTCCATTGTCTTGGAAGAAAGGCCTAGTGAATAAATGTGCAAAAATTGCTCCACTTTAACTTACAGCTGAAATTAGGGTATTTGTAATGCTTCTCTACCATAAAGCTTTCCTTGCCCAATATGTAGTCTCAGTTCACCACGGCACTGATAATCACTAAATTTAATGAGAATCAAACGTGCCTTAAAAAACATCAATGACTACTCACAAACAATAGTCTTCCTAGATCTAACAGTGATAAAAGGACCAGGAAGATGGGAAACCACAGTATATAAAAAACCTATAACCCGAAATACCTTTTTACACTATACAAGTGCACATCCTGTTAAGCTAAAAAATAGCCTCCCTTTTTCACAATTTTTGAGATTCCGACGGAACTGCTCAGACACGTCCGATTTTAAAAGAAAATCTAAACAGCTGATTAAAGATTTTACGGACAGAGGCTACCCAGAATATATCACAACAAGGGCATATAAAAGAGCTTTAAACAACGATAGAACCTGGTTAATACATCCTACTAATAAAAACAAGTTGGATGATAGTGTTAATTTTGTTACAAAGTTTTCCCCTCTTAGTTACAGAATTCAGAGGCTCGTTACAAAGAATTTGCATATGTTAAGAACAGTTCTGGGGTTAACGGTCAATGCAATCAGATGTGTATGGCAAAGAAATAACAACTTGAAAGAACAACTGAGGCCAACTAACATAGCCTTTTCCCAAATACAAGAAGAGGAACCACAAAGAGCAGGTCACACTGCTTGTGGGTACTGCACCATCTGTCAGATTACAGAAGATACGAGGGAGTTTAACCACTTAGGGAAAAAGTAAACTCTTAAAAAAAACCACCACATGTACCACACCATCAGTGATATGTCATCAGATGCCCCTGCCAGAAATTGTACATCGGTAAGACCAGTCGAATCTTTATGGTTCGCATACAAGAACACAAGAGCCGGTTGAAGAATAAAATCATGACGGCACCTCTAGTTCAACATTGTGTAGAGATGAACCATGATTTTTTACAACTTCGTTGTTTTTGTATCGATCGGATTACTAAACCAAAAAGAGGTAAAACGCTGGATGAAACTCTGTTATTTTATGAACAACGTTGGATCTTTTTATTAAACACAGTTCAACCATCAGGCCTAAATGCCTCTATAGAATGCTATAGAATGGCAAGCATGCAAATGACTTCCAATTCCGATAGATCAGCTGGTAGCTTTAAAGGGAGGAACAGGGCGCAGACCCGCATGCGCAGCATTTTCGACAAGAAAAACTACAGAGAGACGTGGGCAGCAGTCAACAGTGAGAAGGAAAAAGGTTTGAATCGTTGACTAGCTGTTTTTAAATATTTTAAACATTTTAATGTCACTATAGAATAGTAGCGAATAGTTTACTTAAACAGCATAAAAAACTCATGTGGACAAGCATTACCAACGTTATGTTTATCTATATACAGATCTCCTGAGGAAACTCTCGCAGCTTGGGAATGGTGTAGATCCTACCTAACCAACCGCTGGCAACAGGTGCGGATAGGAGCTTCAACCTCTGATCCTTTCCAGCAACAACAGGGTGTACCCCAGGGATCCTCTTTATCAGCTCTTCTATTTAACATATATATCCAACCAATCTGTGAAATCATCAAAACATTTAACGCCTCCAGCTTGATCTACGCAGATGACATACTGATATTCACGCCAATAAAAATTAATGCCCCCGACTTCTCCCCAATTATCGCCTGCTTCAACGCAATTACAGATTGGCTCCTATCCCAGAACCTGCGAATAAACTTCAAGAAAACGGAAGTCCTATTCGTAACTAGGAATAAGAAATTCTCCCCACCCGCAACTTTGAAGGTGAGAGATGCGGAATTACCATGTAAATCATCAATTCGCTACCTGGGAGTAACCATCGACCAAGAACTGACCTTCAAAGATCACATAAAGCAGACCGTTAAATCCATTTACTATAAATTGAGAACACTGAAACCCTTAAGACCACTACTCGCCTCCAATGACTTCCGAACAATCTTCCAAGCCCTTATAACACCTCATTTCGACTATGCCAATGTCATCCTGCATGGTCTACCCAAAAGCATCCTCAACCCACTCCAATTGGCGATGAACTCAGCAGCCCGCATCCTCTGCGGTACATCCAGTAGAGACCACATCACCCCCATACTAACAGAGCTTCACTGGTTACCCCTACAAGCCAGGATAACCTACAAAGCACTTCTGCTATCCTTTAAAGCAATCAATCAAATAGCCCCACCTTCCCTCTCATCACTTATTATCAACACCCCCACGAACAGACTGAGAAGATCCGCAGCCGCCAATACCCTTGTCGTACCAAAGGAGTACACTAAATGTAACCAAACAACCAGAGACAGGGCCTTCACCTTATTCGCTCCAACTTGCTGGAATAATCTCCCTCCTCATATCCGATCAATAAAAGACCTCTCTCAATTTAGAAAGGCCCTCAAACACTACCTATTCTGTCATCATCTTTTAGGCCCTAACCCTACACCTCCTCCCCCCATCTCACAAATCACTCACACAGCCTCTGACATTCCAACAACATAGCCATAACAGAACACGAACTAGACGCTCTGCACACCCAAATTTATGACCCAATTTAACTGTAAATTTCCAGATGTAATTTATCTTTCTGTATATAGCTTGTATATAGTTTACCGTGTTGTCTCCAAGTTACTGACCCTGTTATAATGTAAGCAAAAGACACTGTTATAATGTAAGCAAAGGACTGTTCTAATGTGAAATTTGTTATCTGTAAACCGCGCTGATACCAAAGAGCGCGGTATATAAAAACTGTAAAATAAAATAAATAAAATAAATTAATAATATTGTATCAACGTATCTATTTGGTTTAAGTTCTTTGTCACAAGGAAAAAGTAATATCGGGGGTGTTAATAGCATCACAAAAAAAGCCATTTATAAACTCATATGAAAAAGAGTAACTGACCCAGTAGTCATTGATGTTTTTTAAGGCACGTTTGATTCTCATTAAATTTAGTGATTATCAGTGCCGTGGTGAACTGAGACTACATATTGGGCAAGGAAAGCTTTATGGTAGAGAAGCATTACAAATACCCTAATTTCAGCTGTAAGTTAAAGTGGAGCAATTTTTGCACATTTATTCACTAAGTATATCGCTCCAAAAAGACCACACAGATTTATTGGAAGAAAGGCCTGGCAATCTACTTCCAGTCACACTGCCAAGAAAACCCAGAAACTGCTGGGTCACCAGGAGTCAGCATTGACTCAAAGGCACACATTGCATTTGAAACTTCCAGTTTACAAGTAAAGTTACTGTGTGTATTATCTAACACTAATGCTGTGTTAATGCACGGTACCTGTGGTAAAATAGAATTGCATTGATGGCATTAGTTTGCATTTATCTGGCAGAGCATAGTTGTAACTTTCATTGTTAATCACAATAGGTCTCTGAGCTATGGCATTTATGCCTCTTATTAGCTAATCAGGGTTTTTTTTCCATCTCCTGCAAACTTATCTTTAACCTGAGTCTGGCCACAAGTATCACTGTTCAGCAATGAATGGGGTGCCTTCAAACGGTGCGGATGCTGCCTCTGAAGGATCTCTAGTCCTAGCTGGTTGAGGAAAATAGAGTTCTGGACCAGAAGCAAACTTAGGCAGGGCTGATGGGGGGTATTAGGTGCCCAAAGCAAACCTTTAATCTTATGCCTCCAGGCCCCCCACAATCCAGCATCTTAAGGCTTCCTCTCTTTCCATACCAAAAGCACAAAATCAATCCCTGCTTATAAATATTCAAATGTTCATATTGCAAGGATGAAGACTATATTATAAATAGCGTATTTCTTTCCCTCGATTTCAGAAGGGATTACTTCCTCACATTTTCTGGGGATTATAGTCTTGTCACATTACAGGTCTAAACTCCTTTACATTTTTCTATCATTTTTCTTTTTATTCTTTTTCAAATTTTATTGCACAAACTCCAGGAATGTACTTTATAGTTGCGATATTCATTACAAATCAGTATTTCTTAACGCTTATTAAATTTCACGTCCCACTTATTGATACGTATCCAAACTTCACAGCTTTTTAAAACACATTCCAGATTTTATATGCCCACTTATTTGAAATTCCTTTGCAACAAAGTGCCCAGTGCCTGACAAAGATCTTTGTTTCACTGCTGCTGCGTCGGGGCTTCTTTCCCCCATAGTCTCTCCCATGCCCACCCCTCCCATAGAAATGAATAGGATTAGCTTCTCCCAAGTCCTGTCCCACACCCCACCCACTGCACCCACATCCTGCCCCCTGACATGCCTACACCCACCCCAACCCCACCACGCCCCTAAGGATGACATCCGCCTATCAGCGCTCACTTTAGCAGGGAAGCCAAAAGCTAAACAAGAAAATGCACACACAATGCTGCTGCATCCCTGTCTATTCTGTAACAGTAAGTCTGTGTTGGAGGGGACAGGGACACAGCCTTCAGCGTGTGTGCTACATTGTTGTGTAGCTGTAGGCTTGCCTCTTTGTTCACGGTTTACCACTGGCCAATGATTGGGGGAGAAGGCTTAATACAGTGGTGTGAAAAAGTCTTGCATAGGTAGGGCCGAATTGGCAGTTTTTAGTTATTAGGATCACAGGGACAAAATGCCTTACAATTTACAACCCCTTCTGCATGCCTTTTTCTTCCCTTTTGTCTCTTGTACAAATCTGACAAATTTGCCATGACTTGAGCATTCTTTTATGATTGTTTAATATCCATGTTCATTTCGCTGTGAACCTGTGTACAAAGATGCAATGTGTGCCCAAAACGTTGTTGTGTTTTCTGTTCCGTGTATGTTGGCAGTGTGCATGTTTTCTTAATTTCATTAGGTAGCCCTGAAAAGGGCTGTTTTTTTGTTGTTGGTGGCCATTAGCACATGATGGGCCAGCCCTTGCTCTTTCTCACCAGACAACATCTGTCTGGCATGGAGTGGACCAATTTGACGGACTGTTCTTGCCTTATGATACGATAGTGGTTGGGGCAAGTTACCTCAGGCTGGAAAGTCAGGGGTTCAAATCCCACTAGAGGATAGCAACCTTGAGCCGGAAGGACTGGGGTTTCTAGTCCCACAGGTGCTCCTTGTGGTCTTGGGCAAGCCACTTAACCCTCCATTGCCCATGTTCCCTGTAAGTATTAGTGTATGTGTCTCATATCCCCTCGTGTTAAATGTTTCCCCCAATTGTGACAACTTTGATTGAAGGATAAGGTGGTATACAAAACTGTCTAAATAAATAAAATAAAGAAAGAAATTCCAGGCTGCAATCGGTGACTCAATAAGCTCTTGCTTGGTCCGCGGCTGCTTCTTGGTTATTTCAACTGATACCTTATATCAAAGATTCTCTGTTGGGTTGAGATTAGGCGATTGAGCTGGCCAGACTGTGGTCTGAACTCTGTTTATTTTCTTCCAGTCGGCGACAGGTTTGGCTTGGTGGCAAGGTGCATTGTTGTCCTGGAAGATATATCTGCTAGGAAACAGTTGCTCAGCTGATAGCAGCATGCGCTTCTGCAGAATTCCTATTTCTCCAGGACCAAGCAGGAAGTCAGTCCTCACATATGGGTGACGTCGGCGCCGACGGAGCCCTTGCAGAGCAATTTTCCCCAGCTTTCAAAGAAAGCCTTTGGGAATTGCAGCGCGCATGCGCGGTCCTCTTCCCGCCCAAGGGTGCCATCTTGCTCAGTCTTCTTTTTTCCGCGGAGCCCTACAGACGTTGCCTGTGAATCCCCGCAGAAAAGTTGATTTTCCTCTATTTTTTCTTCGGTTCGACGCCGGTTCTGTTTCCGCCCGGACTCGCAACGCCGGTTGCGAGCCGTCCTTTATTTTTCGTTTTTTTGTCCTTCGTGACAGTTTTTGCGCTTTTTTTCCTTTTTTCCCTGGCTGCCCGGTCGTTCGACCTCGCAGGGACCCTTTTTCCCCCGATGGCGGCCAGTGGTTTCAAAAAGTGTGACCTCTGTAAGAAACTTATGTCTCTTACAGACACTCACGACTTCTGCCTCCGCTGCCTCGGCCCAGATCATGACCCCATGATTTGCACGCCATGCGGCAAAATGTCCTCAAAAGCATTGAGGAGTCGGCAGCACCAGCGGGAGCGTATCTTCTCTGACTCCGGCCGGGCTCGGACCTCGTCAGAGGCTTCGATGTCTCGGGACTCTGGTCCTGAGCATCGTCGGAGTTCCTCTGAGAGGGGGTCTCCTACCCGGGAACATCATTGGAAGAAGAAACCCGCGAGGGCGGGATCGGTGGACGCTCCTGGTTCCTCGAGGGCCAGGTCGCATAGCCCCGATTCCCGTCCCGGGTCCTTGGAGTCGGAAAGGCCGTCAAAACATCCTCGACTCGAGGTGGACTTGCCAGCTCACGTAAGTACGGTTGTCCTCGTGGACTCGCCTCCGAAGGACCCGACGTCGGGCCCGACGCCATCGGGGCCCGAGTCGGGGGCTGCTGGGTCTCCTGAGCTCAGACTCAGGTTGACGGCCTTGGAGTGCAGTTTGTCTGCCTTCTTGGACCAGCAGCGGGCATTGATCGCTGGCCTCGCTGGCGCTTCTGCCCTGACCGCCGGGACGTCGACCTCCAAGTCGACCCCGGAGACCGAGCCGATCCTCGAGTCCATGAGGGCTCGAGTCGATCCTCGGTCGAGGTCTCCTTCGGCCTCCCGTTCGGGACCGAGGTCGTCGACGCCGAGTCCCTCGGCGTCGGGGCGGATGGCATCAGTGCCCGCCCGACCGGAGCCGGTCGACTCCTCCTCCGAGGAGTCGGCCTGGGAATCTGAGGACGAAGAGTCACCTGGTTCCTTTCGGACTCGGTGTGTCCCTTCGGACTCCCCCGAGTCCGAACCTCGGAGACGGTCCCCCCCGGAGGATACCCGGTTCTCGGACTTCGTGAGGGATATGGCCAAAGCCTTGGCCTTCCCTGCGGACCCCGAGGAGGAGCCTCGAGTCGAGGAACTCGATGCCCTCCAATATGACTCTCCCCCGAAGGAGGCCTTTATTGTACTGGTTCCTCCGATGCTGGAACGGCTTCTCTTCCGCATGTGGGAGAGCCCGGCGTCGTCGCCGGTGTTAAGCAAGCGTGTCGATTCCATTTATCGAGTCCGCAAGAGCCCCGGGTTCCCAAAGGCACAACTACCGCACCATTCCATGGTGGTGGAATCGGCCATGCATAGACTGAAGAGTCAAAAAATGCACTCCTCGGTGCCCCCCGGTAGGGAGGCCCGAAGCCTGGATGCCCTCGGTAGGAAGTGCTTCCAGGGCTCTATGCTTGCTTGTCGAGTCCAGACATACCAGCTCTACATGGGCATGTATCTCCGAGACCTGGCTAAAGAAATAGCCGGGTTCTCTGCTGGTCTCTCCGACGAACCTTTGCAGAGGTTCCAATCCTTGTCTACTGGCATTCGGGAGTGCTCCGTTTATCTCTCGAGCGGCCTATGATGGTTTTAAGGCTTCGGCTCGAGTAGCCGTGGCCGGCATCGGTGGACGCCGCCAGGCTTGGCTTCAGACGTCCGACCTCGAGCCCTGGGTACAGGACAAGTTGGTCGATGTCCCCTGCCGAGGTGATAACCTCTTTGGCAAGCCCATGGATGAGAAGGCTGCACAAATCGAGACGGAGACTCTCACCAGGACTCGTCTCTCAAGGAAGACCTCTGCCCCTTCTCAAAAGAAGAAGGCCTCGGGGAAAAAGCCCTTTTACCCGAGGAAAGGTGCTGCTTATAAATACTACCCTCAGTATCAGGCCTCACCAGCTCCCCCACAGGGAAAGCAGGCCAAGGGACGGGGTAATGGGTCCCGTAGGCAGCAAGCCCCCAAGCCTGCACCACCGGCCCCTGCTCAGCAGGGTGGGGTTTTTTGACTTTCTCAGCATAGCCTCTCCCCCTCAGCTGGTTGCTCTCAGCACAGGAGGCCGGCTGGTCCACTTTGCCCACAGGTGGTCCAACATCACCACAGATACCTGGGTGCTTCAGATAGTTCAAAAGGGCTATCTTCTTCATTTTCACCAGGTACCTCCCTCCTACTTTCCAGGGGAGCCTTCCAGACGCCCTCTGCACAGAGACTTACTCCTTCAGGAGTTAGCAAGTCTTCTTCAGGAACAAGCCGTGGAACTGGTGCCCCACCACCTGAAGGGTCAAGGGTTTTACTCCAGGTACTTCCTGGTTCCAAAAAGAACAGGAGGCCTCAGACCCATCCTGGACTTGCGAAACCTCAACAAGTTCCTTGCAAAGGAAAAGTTCAAAATGCTTACCCTTGGAATCCTGCTGCCCTACCTCCAGCAGGGAGACTGGCTATGCTCCTTAGATCTGAAGGATGCGTATACTCATATCCTTATTCATCCAGACCACAGACAATACCTCAGGTTTGTGGTGGACGGACGCCATTACCAGTACAGAGTACTGCCTTTCGGCCTATCCTCCGCCCCCAGAGTGTTCACCAAATGCCTAGCAGTGGTGGCGGCCTATCTGAGGCTTCAGGGTCTCTTTGTGTTCCCATACCTGGACGACTGGCTCATCAGGGCCCAGTCTGCCCAAGAAGCCACTCAGGCTACTCATCGCACAGTAGCTCTGCTCCAGCACTTGGGATTTGTCATAAACTTCGCAAAGTCCACTTTGCTCCCCTCTCAAGATCTAGAATTCATCGGCGCCAGGTTGGACACTCTTCAAGCGCGGGCCTTCCTGCCTCTGGACAGGGCCCAAAGGCTCATGGATCTCGCCAGCCGCTTTCACAGCAATTCCCTGGTCTCGGCCAGGCAATTTCTGAGACTGCTCGGCCATATGGCCTCCACGGTCCATGTAACCCCCTATGCCCGCCTGAACATGCGACCTGCTCAATGGTGCCTTCGCAAACAATGGCATCAGGCCACTGGGAGCCTAACGGACTCCGTACAGATCTCCGACCAGCTGGTCTCCTCTCTGCGATGGTGGCGTCACCTGCCAAACCTAGTACTCGGGGTGACTTTTCAACCCCCTACACATTCTCAGGTCCTGACGACCGATGCTTCTCTCCAGGGTTGGGGAGCACATTGCCAAGGGACTTGTACTCAGGGTCTCTGGACTCCTTGGGAGTCCGCTCAGCAGATCAACTTCCTGGAGCTCAGAGCCATCCGCCTAGCGCCATGCCCATCCACCCCTCAAGGTCCGAAGTAATGGTCCCCCAAAGTTTAGGATAGTTAGCAGCATACAATTCCTCATAATGCCTGGTCAGCCGAACCCCCAAATAACCCAAAGAGGAACGCACCCACCTCAAGGGGAAAGCCTCCTTTAACTGTCTCTCCTTCTCGGCCGCTAGTTGTATTTTCAAGACCTCTGTCTTATCAAGGTTCATTTTGAACCCCGAAACCCCCCCAAAGGCCTCCACCTCCCGAAGCACCTCTGGCAGAGATAACGTGGGCTGGCATAAGTACAATAGGATATCATCCGCATACAGGGAAATCTTATGGGATTTGCCACCCCTCTCCAACCCCCTAATCTGCATATTCCGCCTGATGCGTTCCGCCAAAGGCTCAACCACCAAGGCAAACAGCAAGGGGGACATTGGGCACCCCTGCCGGGTCCCGCGCCCCACAGAAAAATCCCCCGAATAACGGCCATTAACTTTTACCCGGGCTCGCGGCTCATGATATAGGCCCTGTATCCACCGCATAAAATTTGGCCCACAACCCACCCTCTCCAGTACCTCCATCATAAATCCCCAATGTACCCTATCAAAAGCCTTCTTGGCGTCAATGGACATCAATATAAGCTCATCCCCCCCCCCCCCCGACTTGCCTCCCATACCACCCCAATTGCCCGTTTGATATTATCCGCGGCCTGTCGCCCTTGAATGAACCCCGTCTGATCCCCGTTGATCAGCCCTGGCAGCCACCCAGCCAACCTATCCGCCAGAACTTTGGCCAAGATTTTTACATCCACAGTCAACAATGAAATTGGACGGTAGGAGCCACATTTCAGGGGGTCCTTCCCTGGCTTCAACAGCACCGTGATCCCAGCCGTCAACATCTCCCGTGAAAGCCCCCCGCCTTGCTCTAACACTCCATTAAACACCCGCTGTAACAATTCCCCCAACTCCCCCCAAAAAACCTTATAAAACCTACCCGGCAACCCATCTAATCCCGGTGCTTTCCCACCCTCCAACCCCCTCACCACCCTGCCAATCTCCTCTACCCCGATGGAGACCTCCAACTCCTCTTTTGCCGCTTCCGATAACCCGGGAAGCGACACCCCCACTAAGTACTCTCGAATGGCCCTCCCCTCTACACCTGCCATCTCCGTATAGAGTCCCTTATAGAAGTCCCGGAAGCAGCCACGGATCTGCTCTTCACCCCGATGTATCACCCCATCTTCCCCTTTAATCTGGTAGATCGTGGACGCTCCCTGCCGCTGCCTTAAACGCCTAGCCAACAACCGGCCCGCTTTATCCCCAAACTCATAATGAACCTGCTTCACCTTTTGTAAATCTAATGCCACCTGCTCCAACTGTAGAGCGTTCAACTCCGCCCGGGCCTTCTCCACTTCTCCCCGATCCCCAGCTCCCCCCCTACCCTTATGGGTTTCTTCGGCCACCTGCAACGCCTTCCGCAACTCCTCTTCCTTCTTCCCTCTCTCCTTTTTCTTCCCACATAATAAACCTCCCGCGAATAAAGGCCTTAAGCCCTTCCCAGACCATCACATCCCGCACTTCCCCCGTATCATTCAAGGCGAGGTAGTCCTTCAGCGCCGCCCGCACATCCTCCACCACTTCCCTACATTCCAGCAGGCTTTCATTCAGCCTCCAAAAGGCCACCCCTCCCCGTTGAGGGCTCTTGAACACCACGTCTACAGCACCATGATCCGACCACCCCACGGGGAGGATGTTCCCGCCCATCACCTCCAACATCCAACGCTTGTCTAATAGAATCATATCTATCCTGCTCCAGCTATTATGCGGAGAGGAAAAAAAAGTATATTCTCTCCTCCCCGGATAAAGTGCCCTCCAAACGTCCACAAGATTCCATTGCTGCATCAAGTTTCTCAAGCCTTGTCGGTTCCTACTACCCCCATCGCCTCCCACCGAGTCACGATCCACCCGGGGGTCGAGCACCACATTACAATCCCCCCCAACCACCAACTTTCCCCCTCCCTCTCCTTCCACCAACCTTCCCACCTCTGCCCAAAACGTACCTTGGTTGCCATTCGGCCCATATACTGATAGCAACATCACCTCCTCCATACCCCACCGCCCTTTAATCCCCACCACCCGACCTTCGGTATCTTTAAATTTCCCCCTAATATTTAAACCACACCCTGCCCGCACCAGTATTGCTACCCCTCCCTTTTTCAACCCCCCCTTATTGCAGGAGAAAAATTGGTCTGGGAATAGCTTATGCCGCAACCGCCCCACATCCCCCCTCCGCAAATGGGTCTCCTGGATTAACACTACGTCCCATTTATTGCGCTGCGCCTCTCTAAAGAGCAGACTGCGTTTAGTCGGGGAATTCAGGCCCTTTACATTAAGTGTCCCTATCCGCAACATGATACTTCCACCCCCCCCCTTCTGTCTCCCTCTTTCCGGTGCTGCGCCATTAACTCCCCCCCCCTCCACCCTCCCAACCCCCCCCCTCCCTCTCATCCCCCCTCTCCCCTCCAACCCCCCCCCACTGCCCCCCAAACCCCCCCCCACCAACCCCCGCCAGCCCGCCCTCCTCCCCTTCCGTGACCATCATATCCTTCCCCCACTCATATCCCCAACCCCCACAGCCATGAAAGCCAGCTAACCCTTCCCCCACAATCCCCACAGACCCCTGAAAGCAATGCCCCCAGCATATCCCACCAGCCACCCGCGCCCACCACCCCTACCCTTATATATAGTAAATGTCCAAACTACTAGGGTGTAGAGACACGTGCGTCCCACTCCCGCCATCAAAACATCAACCAGCCACCGCTGGCCTGGACTCAGTCCGCAGACTCCGAAGCTGCATGCTCCTGTTCCGGGGCCAGCCACTTCAGTCGTTTCCCTTTTTCGCCGACTCTCTGCCATTGCGACTTCGTTTGTTGCTTCCCAGGCGTGACCGGTGGATGTTCTCGTTGTTTGCGTGCCAGTGGCTGGGGCTGATTCACACAGCCCATCTCCGTCAGCGCTGCCCAGGCTTCCTCCACGGTTTTAACTTTCCGGGACACTCCATTCGCTGTAAGAAGCAGACCGAAGGGGAACATCCAGCGGTAGCGTAGGTTTTCCCTGCGTAAGTATGTAGTGACTTCTCTCAGGTTCCTCCGCCGCTCTAATGTACCCTTTGAGAGGTCATTGAACACTTCAATCTCATGTCCTTCCCATGCAATCCTGCCATATTTCCGAGCTAAGGTCAGGACATGTTCTTTAACAGGAAATCTACTCAGGCACGCAATAATGTCTCTCCCTTGTTTCTCCCGTTGGGGACCGAGGCTCCTGTGTGCGCGTTCCACTGCTATGGAGTCCATACGAGCCTCCCCCTCATCTCCCAACCTCAGGATATGGCTGCATAAGCGTTGCACCACTTTCTCACAGTCCTTAGTCAGTTCTGTTTCGGGCACCCCCCCGAATTCGTAAGTTGCACCGCCGCGCTCTGTCCTCGATCTCTTCGATTTTTTCCTGCATCTCCTCCTGTAGGATTTTAACACGATCTTGCTCAGCCGCCATTTCCCGCAATTCCTCCTCGTGCTGTTCCACATGGCCCTCAAGATCTACCATGCGCTGTCCCATACAGCTCACCTCCTGCTGTATAGCTTCCAAAGCCTCTTTCAAATCTTTCCGCATCTCCCGCATCACGCCTTGCATCTCCACCTTAAACAGCGCCAGCCAGGATTTCAGGGGCACCTCCTCCGTGTCCGAGCTGGGCTCGTCGGCCTCCGGGTTCCCCGTCTCCACCATCTCCTCCGGGTCCAATTGGGCCTCCTGCCGCTCAGTTCTGGTGTATGAGGATTGGAAGGACGTCAGTTTCTTCCGCGCTGCCATTCCCAACTCCTCTGCACCCTTGCCTTCCACCTTAAGGCCGTGAGGGTATCCAAAAAGGTTGCGAAATGTGGGGAGTGGAGAGGAGCTAGGCACCTAAGCCGCCATCAGCTCCGTGACGTCCCTGAGAAAACAGTTTTGGTCTTGTATCATCTTCAAAGTCAGAATTTGATTTGTCATCTGGTTCAGGTATGACTTCACCTTCATCGGAGCTAGGTATCTCTTCCAAGGTAGCAGGGGGCTTGGGTACTGGTATATCTGTGCCATGGGGGATGGGATGAATTGCTGAGTGAAGATTGGGGTATGAAATGGAATGCTTCCATTTGGAATTAAACCCTTTCACATCGCATGAACAAAAGTAACAGTCGTTACTATGGTTCTTTTGCTCTCGCCATACCATAGTGTAGCAGCAAAGCGCAGACAAACCAATGATACCAGGAGTCTGTTCAGAAGGTCCAAATCATTTATTTGTGCACAAGTCTCAAGCAAGTCAATTTCAAAATGGCTGAGCCAAGTTTTCAAGCATTACAACAACTTTTATAGACTTTTGTTCCATTCTAGGTATAGAAAAACACTTCATTGGTCCCGGTAACCTCCCGTACCTCCCGTACCTCTTCCATTGGTCCCGGTACTGATAAGTTTATCCAATTATGTCCCTTCTGTGGGCATGACACCTGCATGCCCCCCTTCTAGTCCTAATTACAATGGCCAGTTCATCAACTTGTTACTTTCACACTCTCAAGGCCATAGAACCAATTTGTGTGTGAAACAGAGCAAGGTTCTGTAACTCCTCTGTCAGCACTCCTCATTATTTCTTTGCAGATGTACTCTTTCTTATCAGTAACTTTTAAACATGTCTTTTCTGTATTTTTCCATCTCTCAGTTCTACAGTTCTGCCTACCTAAGCTAATTCAATACTTCTACTGAGTTCTATCTTACAATAGCAGCATATTGGGGGATGTGCAATCCTATATGCCTCTCCACAGGCCTCATTTACAGGTCAAGCTAGCCATGCTGGCCTGCTTATGTCAGACACCGTGGGTCACAGGCCTGCACCTGCCACAATAGGAATCCCATAACGGAAAGATTTTTTCTTATCCTTGAACCAGTTTCGGAGGTCCTCAACACACCGTTTGCACACTTTATGAGGCGCCCAGACTTTATCTTGATCTCCAATTTTTAGTCCAAAGTATGCAAAGTATACTTTTTTCACAAAGTCTGTAATATTCTGCTGTTGCTTCAACACTGTATATTCACCACAGATGAAACAGAAACTGTCTGGCGAATTAATACACTTTTGCGGAGCCATAACATAACGGTTGACGAATGACGAGCTAACACGAATTGAGATGAAAAAGTGTGAACAGCCTAGAACCAAGAACCTGATGATGATTCATGCACAAGTGTGGCATGCAGGAGAGAGCATCTCTGTGTCTGTACACGAGACGTCACAGTGCTGGCCACGCCCCCCTGCACTGACCAGAGCTGCTGCTATCTGCCCTGTGTCTCCCTCCCACTGGATTCTTCAGGAAAGATTAACCCCTTCTACCATTAGAAGCACGGACTTAAAACTTGCTTAGCTTATGTATATATTGCTGACCATCAGATTTACAGTGCTATATTTTTTTTTTACATAACTCAGACAACCCCTTTAAGGGTTTTTTTGGCATTTTATATCTTAAATGCACTTATTTATTTATTTATTTAACAAGTTTTTTATACCGCCTTTTCCTTCAATCAAAGCGGTCACAAGAAATACAAGGTATAAACAAGGGAAACATAAACAGTATAGACATGACAACATATGGTAATGTAGGAAAAATAACAAGGGTTAACAATATAGTGGATTATTTATAAAATATATACAATAGATGATATCTTAGTCATTTGTTGATCCATAGTGCTCAATGAAAAGTAAAGTTTTTAATTGCTTACTTATGTGAATTAATTAATAGTAATTTTAATTAATTAATAGTAATTTGAAAACATTTGATAAATTTGAAGACAATTTTGCATGTTGTGGCAAATCATGACGTCTAGGAGTTTTTTCAATATTTTATTTGTTTTCAGCACACCAAAATACATGGAAATTAGATGAAAATAATGGATAAAATAACAGCTTTTTAGTCGCAGACCTGTGATTTAGACTTTTAGGAAGATGGTCAGAACCAGGCTGTTGAGACAGGCTTTTCCTTCTGATTTAGCATCTGTGCCACGGTTAATGGGGTTAAAAAAGGTTTGTGGTTGGGATGGGGTTAATGCTGAAATTTAGGGTTGGTGGGTTAGAAAAAGATTTCATATTTGGTCTGATAATTTCTTGCTTGTATCTTGAATCAAACCTTTTTGCTGGGGTGAGTAATCAAATGCAATAAATCATTGAGAGATGCAAAATTTCATCATCTGGTCTGGCATTGGAATTCTAATTCCATAACAGTGGTTAAAGTTCTAGAAACAAATGTATGTGAAATTTCCTTAAATTGTATTGAAAGCCTGCTCCAACCAGTGTTTGTGTACGACGGTTACTAAGGTCACATATGCAAGTAGATGTTGTTAAGCACAACCTTCTTGGGGCCTCATTGCTGTCTCCTTCAGGTCTGTAACGATAGCAACTATATTAAAAAGCTTTTCTGTTGCTCCATTAACACCATCTTTCTGGAATCAAGAAGCAAAGAACACATTGACCAGCAAGAAAGGAAGCAAGAATGACAGGATATATATTTCCGTATCAAGTCCACTGGAAAGGAAGAGACTAAAGGCCTCATTTAGTCAAGATGCCTTTTCATAGGCACAGAATGGTATAAAGTTGTTGTTTTTAAATAAGGCCCATAGTATGATAGTGTTCTGATCTGCTTATTTGAGGTAAGTGTCTTTTGGGTACTTCCTATATCAATGTTTGAAGTATAAATTAATCTTTTCTCTGCTTGCTGCCACTGCTAATTCTCTACCTTCTGACTCTTATTGGTCCTGGCCAGCTAAATGAGCCAATCAGCAGCCAGATGCAGGAATAGCCTTTCTCTAGGACAGGTCCTGCAATGGCAAGGGAAGGAGGAGGGGTTTACAGAGCTTTTGTGTGTGAGGGACAGATCAGGTGTGTGAATGGGTTGGGGCAGAGAGCAGGGTGCAAGAGTGTTATCTGGATGGAGGGATGAGAGGAGAGGGTAAGGGTGAGTGAGGGTGAAGACACAGAGAAAAAGCAAGAGAGCTTGTGTCTGAGTGTGACGAGCTAATAAAGATTAGGGGCCACAGCGAAAGCAAGAGGCTTGTGAGAGGAAGCCCAAGCGTGTGGGGAGTGGAGTTAGCAAAGTGAAGTGAAGTGATTATTGCAATTTGTTAGATTTAGAATTACTGTAGCTGCAGCTTAAAAAGATTCCAGACGTTATGCAGGATGTGGCTATTAGATTGTTAATGGGGTAGAAAGATATGATCCAGTAACCGCCCCTGTTTCGGCAGTGACATTGGCTTCCAGTTGGTGCAATTGAAGATGTTTTGCTTGCTTCATAAATACTGTTACAGAGATCTTTACCATTATCAGCAGGTGCAATGGTGCCCTGTATCCCCTACTATGATGCTGAGTTCTTCATTATCAAACCTATTACAGTCAACGTCTTTGTGTGTGTTTAGGTTATCAATGACCAGGAAATCAGCCTTCAGTTACACTAGTTTGAAATTATGACATGATCCACCCCTTTTGTGTCAAGGGGAAATAAATTTTAGATGACGTTTGAAATCTTAGCTATTTTTGTGAGATCCAATATTCAAAAGGGTTTATGTGGTTAGCAGGATCTGCTTAAATCCCACTGCGCATAATATTCAGCAGTACTAACTGGCCAACGAATGACTTGATGGCAGATAACCTTAGATTTATAAGAATGATCTCTCCCATAGCTGTAGTTTAGCTGATCACCTTTTTCTTTTAATTAAAGTGAAT